>CP142459.1:50922500-52122500 GCA_038049695.1 Cinnamomum chago | reverse complement strand
GACCGGGGCGGACTTCAAGGAGTTGCTGGATCATTACGTCAAACAGGAGGTCCAGGCCCGCTTGGCCGAGATCGGGTTCGCCCGAGACCTAGCTGATGAGCATGAAGAGGACAATCAGGGCATGTCCCCCTTTTCGTAGGAAATCAAAATTTTTTCTCTCCCTGAGAGATTTAACGTCCCGAGGTTCGTCCTTTATGACGGAGCCTCGGACCCAGAGGCGCATCTGCGGCATTTCACTCAGCGGATGTAGGTCTGGAGGGACGTCGGTCTTTTGAACTGCAGGGTTTTCTCATCCAGTCTGGGAGACCTCCCCCTCCGGTGGTTCTGCGCGCTCCCCCCCGGATCGGTCTCGAGCTGGCGGCAGCTCCGGAGCTCTTTCCTTGAAAAGTTTCAAGCACACTGCGTCATCCCGAAGACAGGTAGCAATCTCATGGCGATCCGGATGAAAGACGGTGAGAGTATCACTGCCTTCGCCAGGAGATTCTGGACAATATACAGTCAGATTACCGACGCCAACGACGAGATCGCCATCATGTGCTTCAGGGAGGGCTTACTCCTAGGAAACGAACTCCGCAGAGACCTAGTCCGGAACCCTGTGGCGACGATGAAAGCACTAATGGCAAGGGTGAAGCAGTACATTGAACAGGAGGAGGACGAGGCCCATGGCACAGAGCGGTTCGGATTCCCAAAGAAGCACCAGGCCTCCACCAGGGAAGGGACATTCCCCAGACCGAGGTCGGATAAGAGGAAGCCCGCCCGCTCTCTCTCAATCTCCTCGGATAACAGCAAGAGACCAAAGCTCCAGCCCCACAAGCCTGCCGGCGATTCCTACAGAGCCATCAGTGTTGTATTCAGGGAGCCCATTTACAGAATCATGAATAAGATCAAGGCAGAACCGTACTTCCAGTGGCCGCGGCCGATGATGAGCGACCCGTCCACCCGAGACCAGCAAAAGAACTGCTCCTATCATAAGCACCACAGGCACATGACCGAAGACTGCTTTGCGCTGAAGTCTCACCTTGAAAGGCTCGTAAAAGACGGGCACCTCCAAGAGTACGTTAAGAAGGAAGAAAGGGTTAACCGAACCCAGCAACTCGGTCCGCCCAATGATGGCCCGGACAATGACGAACCATCAGGTATCATCAACGTCATCCACCTGGCCCCCTCCCCAAGTAAAGAAAGTGTCCGAGCTCGGTCAGAGGCCAGGAGGGCTGCCCATGGCAAGCAGGTGATGTCGGCAGAGTTGGAGAGCGCCCCGAAGAGGGCTAAGAGGGAGAGGCCTAAGATTTGGTTCTCAGATGAGGACCTAAGAGGAGTCCAGCTCCCCCATAATGACGCCCTCATCCTCACCCTGCGGCTCAACAATTACACTACCAAGCGCGTCCTTGTGGATCCGGGGAGCTCCTCCGAGATCATCTACTATAGCTGTTTTAAGCAGCTTGGCCTAACCGAATCCGACCTACAGGAGGCTCATGTCCCTCTGATAGGGTTCAGCGCCAAACCAGTATACCCCAAAGGCAGGATCTCACTCGAGGTCCGGATCGGAGGCGCAACGAAGATGACAGACTTTATGGTAGTAGACGCGCCATCCCCCTACAATGTGATCATGGGACGAAGATGGCTGCATGCCATGGAAGCCGTGTCCTCCACCTTACATCAAAAACTCAAGTTTCCATTAGCAACGCCTAACGGGGCGTTCGAGATTGTGACCGTGTGCGGAAATCAGCAGATGGCCCGAGAATGCCTCATAGCCATAACACCTGGGGAGGCGGAGCCGAGACAAGTGCATATGGCCAAGCTCGAAGCCAAGATTGAGGATGTTGGGCGGACAGCAGGGCATAAAAGCATAGAGGGCCTCACCGAGGTCAGGATCAATCCTGAAGACCCCGAACGCTACTTCATGCTGGGCAGCCAGCTCCCCGACACTGAGAAGGCCGAGCTGCTAGACTTCCTGTTTCTGAATAAGGATGTCTTCGCCTGGATTCCATATGAGATGCCAGGAATTGACCCCGAGGTCATGTGTCACAAGCTGAACGTGGATCCCGGACACAAGCCCATAGTGTAGAAGGCCCGTAGAGCAGGGATCCCGCAGACAGAGGCAGTAATCGAAGAGGTGGATAAGCTCCTCGAAGCTGGGGCGATCCGCGAGGTGCACTATCCCTAGTGGCTCGCCAACACAGTGGTGGTAAAGAAGAAGAGCGGAAAATGGAGGGTCTGCGTGGATTTCACCGACCTCAACAAAGCTTGCCCCAAGGACAGCTTCCCCCTCCCAAAGATCGATCAGATGATCGACGCCACCGCGGGACATGACAGGATGAGTTTCCTAGACGCCTACCGAGGTTACCATCAGATCCCGCTGCACGGACCTGATGAGGAAAAAACTGCATTTATAACACCTCGAGGCATCTATTGTTATAAGGTGATGCCCTTTGGGTTGAAGAATGCCGGAGCAACATATCAGCGGCTGGTCACGAGAATGTTCCAAAACCAGCTCTGGAAGACGATGGAAGTCTATATTGATGACATGGTAGTCAAGTCCAAGGAGTCGCGGAACCACTTGGCGGACCTACGCCAAACATTTGCCATCCTCCAAAAGTTCCAGCTCAAACTGAATGCTTCCAAATGTGCGTTTGGCGTCGGTTCTGGCAAATTCCTGGGCAGCTTGGTGACCAGAAGAGGGATCGAGGCTAATCCCGAACAGATTGCAGCCATCCAGTCAATCCAGCGTCCCACCTCGGCCAAGCAGGTCCAGCGACTCACAGGAATGGCTGCTGCACTCAACCGCTTCATCAGCAGAGCCTCGGACAAGTGTCGTCCATTCTTTCAGCTCCTGAAGAAAAGTTCCAAGTTCCAATGGACTCCTTTATGCGACCTGGCACTGGAAACGCTCAAAAGGTACCTCTCCTCACCACCACTTTTGTGCACTCCGTCGCAAGACGATTTTCTCTATCTTTACCTTGCAGTCTCGGACCATGCGGTGAGCTCGGTGCTGGTTCGAGAAAGCGACAAGCAACAGTACCCCATCTACAACACCAGCAAAACCCTGCTCGACGCCGAAACCAGGTATCTGCCACTTGAAAAGCTCGCACTGGCATTGATCAGTGCCTCTCGCAAGCTCTCCCACTACTTCCAGACACACACGGTGGTGGTCATCACGGAATTCCCACTCAAATCCCTCTTCCGCAAGGCGGACTTTTCTGGCCGCATCTCCAAGTGGGCCGTCGAACTGGGTCAGTTCGATATCCAATATCAACCCAGAACAGCAGTCAAGGCACAGGTCCTGGCGGATTTCGTCGTCGAATTCACCTCTCCTAGTTCGGCACCGACCTCGCTCGATACCGAACTGGGGGGCTCCAAGAGCAGTGATGAAGCTGAAACCGAGACCGAGGAAGACCAGTCTTGGAAAAAATTCCTTGAGTCAGCCTGGAAAGTCTTCGTTGACGGATCGTCAACGACCAGAAGAGCAGGCGCCGGCGTTGTCCTTCAATCTCCAGAAGGACTAGTCATTGAGCAGGCACTGACCCTGAACTTCAAGGCATCAAACAATGAAGCAGAATATGAAGCACTGATCGCTGGTCTCGGTAGTGCAAGAATACTGGGGGCACGACGGGTGGTAGTCTTCAGTGACTCCCAGTTGGTGACGAACCAGCTGAGCGGAGACTACCAGGCCAGAGACGAAAGAATGATGGCCTACCTAGCCCACACCAGGCAGCTCCTCTCCCAATTTGAAAAAGCTGAAGTCAGGCAGATCGGCAGGGAGTCCAATCGCCATGCAGACGACCTAGCAAGCTTGGCCTCGGCCGTAGAAGCTGGGAAGAGAAGGACAGTTGATGTGGGGGCATTGGAAAGACCGAGCATAGAGCTCCTCCCAGTTCGGCAAGTTTTGTGCGCTGATCTCGGTCCGAGCTGGATGGACCCAATCGTGGCATTCTTGAAAGAAGATAAGTTACCCGATGACAAGAATGAGGCTCACAAGGTCAGGGTAAAAGCGGCTCACTTTTGGCTATCCCCAGACGAAAAACTCTACAGAAAATCCTACTCAGGACCATATCTTCAATGCGTCCACCCAAGCAAGGTGGAAGACTTCCTCTTTGAAATTCACGAAGGAATCTGTGGAAGCCACATCGGAGGAAGATCACTGGCATACAGAGCCATTAGCCAGGGCTATTGGTGGCCCTACATGCAGAAGGATGCCCAGCTCTACGCCAGAAAGTGTGAGAAATGCCAGAAGTTCTCCCATTCCTTGCATCAGCCAACTCGGGACCTGAGTCCCCTCTCCAGTCCGTGGCCCTTCGCCCAGTGGGGGCTGGACATCGTGGGTCCTCTTCACCGCAGTCCAGAGAACAAGAGGTGGTTGATGATGGGCACTGATTACTTCACAAAATGGATAGAGGCAGAGGCCTTGTCCTCCATCACCGAACACGACACAAAGAATTTTGTGTGGAAAAACATCATCACAAGGTTCGGGATCCCTAGGGCTCTGGTCTCGGATAACGGGACCCAGTTCGATTCAAAACTCTTCAGAACTTTCTGCCAGGAGCACGGTATCAGAAACCTTTATGCGACTCCGGCCTACCCACAGAGCAACGGGCAGGCAGAAATCTCAAACAAGGTGGTGCTGGATGGACTCAAAAAGAGACTTGATAAAGCTAAAGGCAGGTGGATAGAAGAATTGTCAAGTGTCCTCTGGGCATACAGAACCACTCCGAGGCGGTCCACTTCAGCGACTCCTTTTTCACTGGCCTATGGGATGGAGGCCGTGATCCCTCTCGAAGTTGGCCTCCCAACATTGAGGACGAACCTCTTTGATCAAGGGCAGAACGAAATAAACCTCGCTAGAGAGCTCGACCTGGCCGAGGAACGAAGGGAAGCAGCGTCCGTACGTCTGGCAGCCTATCAACAGCAGCTGTCCCGAGGATATAATCAGAAGGTTAGAGAAAGAAGGTTCTCGGTTGGAGAACTAGTCTTGAAGAAAGCGCTCCCAGCTGATAAAGATCCTAACGAAGGTAAACTTGCGCCAAACTGGCTCGGTCCCTACAAAGTGGTCTCAGTCTCAGGAAGATCGGCCTACAGACTTGAAGGGATGGACGGCAAGGAGTTGCCGCGACCGTGGAACGCTGCACACCTCAAGAAATATTACTTCTAGTTGTATTCAAAATGGTTGATCAATAAAGAAGAACCTTTTCACAAAGATCTGCCTTATGTCTTTCCAGTTGTAAACAAGGCTCCGGCCCTCGCGCCAGCCTCTTTGAGTTCGGTCACAGGACCAACTCCCCAAGGCTCCGGCCCTCGCGCCAGCCTCTTTGAGTTCGGTCACAGGACCAACTCCCCAAGGCTCCGGCCCTTGCGCCAGCCTCCTAGAAACCAGTCGCAGGGCCAAGGCTTTGTCCCTCGCAGCAACCTCGAGCAACAATCGCCACGGGATGCGAGTAGGACCATCTGCGAAGGCACGAAGTTCGGCCCACACACACAAGTTTGGTCCAGGCCCCTCGAGCCACCAAAGAATGCTCACCAAAAATAAAGATACGACCCCAGCTCTCCAGCGAATGGGCCGCATCTCAGGGTATGAGCCCAAACTAACTGCAAATTCCTTCCTGAGACAGAAGGGAGGGTTAAGGCCTAGATATGCTTTACCGACCTCAAAGACTTACAAGTTTTTGCACCAAAAAGAAAGAAATATGAAAACAGTTGGAGAATCAAAAAGAAGAATTCGTCTTTTCATTAATGGAAGGATAATACAGAGTTTTTTGTACAATCCGAAAGGAAAGAAAAAATTACATCAAAAGAAAAAAGAAACAAAATCCTATTGCTTCTCGGGCGCCGCTTCTTTATTTTTTGGGGCTGGAGGATCTGATGGGGCGGAAGCATCAGATGGAGGAGCCAGAGAAGGAGCCTGGGTCGCTTCGGCCTCGGCAGGGGTGGGAGAAGGAGGGGGTACGTCTGGAACTTCGATAGGGGTCCCAGGAGGATTGGAGCCAGGCTCTGATCCTGAACTCGGCACTGCAGGCTGGAACTTAGGAAGATCCGCGAATATGGGATCGTCCTCAGAAACCCCATATTTGCGGAGAGCCTCCTTGCACCCCATCTCGAACAGCACCGGGCTCAGATCCATAATTTGAGACACATACTCCTTCGATGCTCAGTCCACTCCATCTTGATAAGCTTTCGCGGCCTGGGCCCTCAGGGTGGACTCGACATCGACCCTCTTTTTCCTGGAGGCCTCGAGCTCGGTCTCTTTCCTGGCCAGTTCGTTCCGCTTTTCAGCAAGCTCGGCCTCTCTTTTCACGAGCTCGGCCCCCTTCGCGGCAAGCTCGGCCTCCAGTTGAGCCACCCTCCTCGCCTTATCATCAACGGTACCCCTCAGGTTTTTGTTCTCACCCCGCAACTTGATAATTTCGGCCTTTGCCGCTTGTTGCTTAGTTGCAGACTGGGCGAGCTTCTCCTCCGCCTTCTTTATTTCGGCCGCGCTGGCATCCAGCGCGCCCCCCATCTTCTTCTTCTCCTTCTCCAGGGCGGCGATATAGGCAGTTCTCTCCCCCAGCCTATCCATCAGCACCTGAGTCCTCTGTACATTCTACAAAAGGATAAAAATAGTAAGGGGATCGATCGATTCAAGCAACCAGGGGGCAGAAATTTGAAACCAGGAGGAAGAAGACTACCTCAAGCGACGCCCTCATCGTCTGATGAAGTAGACCCGCCGACGCAACCTTCTTGTGCTTCTCCATGTCCAAGGGGAGGGCACATCCCCGGCCAAGGGCCACGACCGACTCCCAGCTGGAGCCCAACCGCTCCCCCATGGTCATGGGCTCGTTGGGATTGAGGTCGAAGTTGGGCATCCAAGGCGCCGGCACTGAAGGCTGGGCCTGCGACTCCACTCCCTGGAGCCTCCCCTCCACGCCCGCCAGGCGAGGCCTCTTCTCGGGATGGGGCCCCTCGCCCTCCTTTCCGGCCTCAACGGGCCGAGACCGAGTGTCCCTCTGTGGCTGCGGTGGAGGTGGCAGAGCTTCCTTCGCGGGCTCGACCACCCGCGGCCTGCTGTCCTTGAGCGGACGAGATTCCTTGGGCAGCCGGACCTCCTTGGGGAGTTCCACCGACCTCCCCTTCTTAGCTTTTGAGGAGGCGGCCCCGGTCGCTCCCGACGCTGCTCCCGACGAGACGGAGGAAGCAGCCGCTGCGGAGTCTTGGGAGGCGCCCGACCCACTGGGGGCACGATTGGAGGCGGGGGGAGCCCGTCCCGCAAAGATCACAGCACCTAAGCTCTTCAAAGGGGGGCGTTGTCCTTCCATCTCTTCTTCTTCTTCTTCTCCTCTTTGGCCTCGGGAGGGAGGGCTGTCAGCAATAACTATCGGACCTTGGGGCTCCAGTGCTTGGCCACTGGTCTCGGCAAGGGCCAGGACAATCTCCCCTATCGGCTGGGAGGGGATCTTGGCAGTCTTCTTGGTGTAAGACTGGTACCGAGGTTTGTACCCTAGCAGGGAGAAAGCAGCTCGGTCGTGGTGACCGTGGTAGCGATGAATCTTCTCTAACCACGCGTCGTTTCGTTTCCACTTATCAAAGCCGGCTTCTCTCCTCCTCTTCTGAATACCTGCGCAGGAAAAAGGCAAGGGCGTCAGCTCGGATTAACGATTAGCAGAGGCAATACAAGCAAGACCTAGAGGGGCGGGCATTTACTAGGGGGGGTCCCAAGCCTCCGCGGAACCTGGATTCTCCGATCCTCCTCGGTCTCGATCCCCTTGAACTCCCAGTTCCCCGAGACCAAAATGCGTTCATCTCCAGTGTATTTGCTGGAATCCTCCAGGGCGTTCACCAAGGGATGGCGCCTGGCTTTCACTCGGAGGTAGTAAAGATCCTTGCCCCCTGCAGCCTTGCAGATGTCGTAGACATCCTCTATGTCATGCACCCCGAGATCAATGTCAAGGATCCAGTTCAGCTCCGCCACGCCCATTATAATCTTGAAGCCATTTGGCATTAACTGGAAAGGGCAGATGCGCCACGCGTGGAGGCAAGAGCGGAGGAGCGAATGGATGGGGAACCTGACCCCGCCTTCGCACACCGACACCAGGGGGAAGGGCATCCAGTCGTTGTATCGGGAAAGGCCACCAGGGAGGTCCCCGAGGTCGTCAGGTTTCACCAGGACGTCGACCGGGATTTTAAACGACAACCTGAAGGCCTCCAGGGCTGCAGGACCCTCTAACCAGTGGCTATAAACCCCCATCTTTCCTAGAAGGCTAAGGAGCAAGGGAAAATAGGCGAAAAATTGGAAAAACCCTAAAAGGCCAAAACCCTCTGAAAACAAAGGAAAGGTGGAGTACGAGGGAGAACCAAAGGCAGAAAAAGAAACTCACAGAAGAGACCAGAAGATTGCAGAAAGAGCGAAGAAACGAAGAAGAAGGATGAGTCCTCGAAGTTCGAACGGTCTATGTCCTTAACAAACTGCACACCAGAACGCTCCGGCAGAATCTCCTTCAAGCAAAAGCGAAAGTAAGGGCAAGGGGTGAGGGGGCAACTCCGTTTTATAGAGGGACGCACCCTCTTAATTACCTCGCCACGCATTACTTCGATCCCGGTGAGCGGCCATTCGAGCAGCTCCACGTGGCAGCGACGGTTCGTCTCTCACCACGCCTCTGGTACGATATTTATCACCTCGATCATACGGAACGGCGTCCCACGTGCTTGACAGGGCAAGACAATTATGGTGCCCTATTCATTGCCTAGGGCAGATGAAGGGGCATCATGATGAGGACCTCATAAATGCAAGATAAGAAAAGACAGCCCCATCGCTTTCGAATCTTATCTCCCGACCTCGGATAAAGCCTAAGAGGTCGAGAGCTAGGGGGCAATTGTGTGGGGTCGTTCCGTGCTCAAGGATTTGGGTGGGGCCATCCCCCAGTCTCGGTCTACCATCGGTCTCGGCACCATTCAAGGTCGGCCGCAACGCCATCTCAGAAGAGTCATGGAGCGAGTCTCGGTGGCTACGTCACAAGTCCCGATCTCGGTCTTAGCCTCTGCCCGACCTCGGCCCCTGTCACTCAGCCATAAATGTGGCCATAAATGCGCTGCCAATGACAGGATCGGCAAACTGACAACGGAGTGGGCGCCGGAGCTAGATAAGGGGCACGCCTTATCTAAAGTCATGTCCATAGGCAAGGGGTGCTGGTCCGATGGGACATTCCCTTTTCACCTACTCCCACTCAGGAGGTACGAATACATGCTGATGGGACTCCCATCCCTTCACGTGGACAGTGGCATGATGATTCTCACGTCTATATATATTGCATGAAGAAGAACCATACGGGGTACGCATAATCCTCCCTTCCGAGCACTCTCTTTCTTCATTCCCTTTCAATTCTCGCACTGACTTGAGCGTCGGAGGGCCTTCGGCTGCCCATAGCCAGGGTCTCTGACTGTTATCTTTTTCCTTTCAGGTCACCGGAGGCTCGATCCTTTCCCCTTATCTTCCCCAAAACCTCAAATCAGGAGTTTAACCCTCCATTAACTAAGTCCGTAATTTTCAGGCACTTACAGTTTCCTATAGTCTAGAAGGCGACGGGAGCCTTTGTAGTGCTTTGGGAGCATGTGAGAGTTATTTCTTTGGTACCTGATTGAGGGTCTCCTTCAGCAATTACAATTTAGGACATTTGGTCTCCCCCGCCCTTTCTCTGATTTTTCTGTTTAAATTTTTTTTTATTTCCCTATTAGATGGGAGGAATGGTAAACTATTCTAATACTAAAGTGGCCTAATTTATAAGCCCGGTCATCAATTCATCTATTCACATTGAATTTGCTCTATCAGATGCTTAAATTTACCAAAATAGAAGTTGGTCTCACCTAAGATAAAATATATGGTTAAGAATATGATTAATACTTGTGTAAATCAAATCATTAATCATATATTCAAATTTACGGCGGGACCAACTCTCTTTTTTTTTAATAGGGAAAATTTCAAGTAAGGCCTTAAGTTCTTGCCTTATTTCAAAAAAGGACATAGGTTTCAAATATCTTCAAAATAGTCCCTAAGTTTTTCAATAAGTTTTCAATTAAGGACTTCCGGCCATTTAAAGAGATTTTTTGGTGACTTCTCAAATTTTTTATAATACCCAAGTTACCATTCAATTAAAGCCATGACATGATTCCGATAGCCATTATATGCAACTGATTGTGCAAAGACGTTGTCAGTGATCACAGTGAGGACGCCGGTGAGAGAAATGAAGAGGATATAGAGAAAGTGAAGGATGACTTTATTTCAATGAAGGGTAATCTTGATTTTTCAAAAAATATATATTAAGAGAAAAAAGTTTCCAAGAATATCTTTTACTGGAGGGATGTCTTTAATTGAAAACTTTTGAGAAAACTTAGGGACTAATTTGAAAAGTTTGAAACTTGTGTCCTTTTTTGAAATAAGATGAAAAACTTACGGCCTTATTTGATGGAACCAAAAAGAGAAAATCCATGTCCCTGTTTGTTAAAGTTTTGCATATTACTGTTGAAGTCTCTATCATGACCTCGGCCTCCTCTCCTCTACCTATACCTCTACCGTTTCCATAATTCTGACCATTGTAACCTTGTCTAAAGGCCTATTTCCTTAGAAGAATTGTGAGAATTCTTGTCAGGTGGAATTTCGAGAATTTCAAATGCTGCCTCTCTAAAGTAAAATTCCAAATGATCAACCCCCCTCTAGCATTTGAAATTCTGAAAATTCATAAGGCTTTAAGTGCATTTTTAAGTGGTTTGGGATTTTGATTTCTTGTATCGAATAGAGCATTTGGAATGCCCGGGAGACAAGATGTCACATCATGTCATAAATTTCCAATAAACCCAATTCCTTATAAAAAATCCCGCTAACCAAACCGACCTTAAGGAATTCTATACTGTCAAACTTGTCCTACAAGGCCATGGTGGGTTCACTAAATGATTGTTAATTGCCACTCTTCTATGAAGGGTTGATTTCTTGGAGGTTTGGGTAACATTAATGTTACAAAGCTCCGATTGTGTGGTGCCAAAGAATCAATATCCTCATAGGGGGCTTACACATGCTGACTGTGGATGGACCAAGCAACCATGCTTTGGACACTAGCAGTTAGCCGCGTGCATGACAGGCTGCCCCACAATGACATGGTAGATCATGGTTGGTCCACTCACCGTCACCATGGATTTTTTCAGACACGGTCCCTACTGAGAAGGCAAGTATAAAACTTTAACATTACCCGTATCAAGACATTGAATAGATGTTAGATCATCATATATCTTTTTAGACGCTCAAATATGTTCATCGATCTCGTGTGTGAGTTCCCCTTTTACACATCTAAAGTAGCCCTCGCAATATCATTTCTTTATCTTTTGTTGATTGAAATAAATGAGTTTGGTAAATGTTTCCGAACTTGTTTGGTAATGTTAAACATTGTTGGAATTTTAATTATGTTGGCTAATTCATGGGTTGGATAAGACCCTGTGTCCATTTGAGTTGTACTTTTTTATTTATTTTAGAATGAACCGTGGTTGTATCTTAGGAAGATTTAAAGTGAAGATAGTGAAGAAAAACTAGAAGATTGTCAGCTCCAGCGCTAAAATAGATCTAAACAAAACCTATGTTCCTATGGAGAACATAAGCTTCCAGGGGCATACCTTTTTCATCGTTGACTATGCTTAGAGGGGCATATTTGTTGAGGTAATTAATAAAGCCAAAGCTCTTGACCAACAAAAGAATCTACACCCTCTACATCAAATAAATTTTTTTTTGGGTAAAAATCAAATAATTAGTTGCAACGGACAAGTGTCATGAGTAGTTTGAGAGATGTAAAATCCTCTATCACTATCATAAAGATTGAACAGTGAGCAGACAATCAAATGTGAAAAATTAAAAATCAGAGGTAGCCGGATGTGGCGGGTATCTGTGATTTGTGAAAACAACGAATATTGGTACAAAGATTATGTAGAAAACAGGATGTTATGTAGGGTTGTTCATGGGACGGGATAGCCAGAGCCCGAATGGACTAGCCCGCTTTAGACCATATTGGATATGCAATTTGGGCCCATTTAAAGATTGGGCCGACCTTGAATTAACAGAAAGAAAGGCCAATGCCCAAGCGTCCCATATAAGGAGTGCATGTAATTCCATTGAATGAGGCCAAACATTTGGTAGAAAGCCCACAAAGTTTATCAAAAGCCCGGTTCAACCGGGCCAGCTGACTAAATGGGCGGGGTCAGGCCTGACTTTTAATGCCCATTTTGGGCTTGGGTTGGGCCTGGTCTGTATCTCTAAAGCCTGGATATGATTGACCCGGCCCAGCCCGGCCATGAACACCCCTACTGTTATGGCTTACTCTGTCATGAAAAATGAATGATGGAACATGGCTTCGCTTGGAGTATATTGTCCATGAATGATTGAAGACTAGGATCTAGAACCTATCTATAAATGGTGGAAGACTAAGAACTAGAACTTTTGTCCATGGAGAGACTCTGATGGAAAAGTAGGATCTATAATCTTGTGCATGGGAGTTACTTGACACAGATGGAACGGACCCAGCTGCACCAAACTTGAATGCTTGCCGGACAGAGTAGAACAAAAGAACAAAATAGAGGGTATAATATGTTAAGAAGAAAGAATCAAACTTTCTATACGTCAGACTGCACCTGGAAGAAATGGCAAAAGTATAAGACTAACTTTCAGACCCAACGTGAAAATCGCGAGAAAACTACTGCAACCTTAGAGGATTTTTTTTTTATATTATTGCTTTTGGAAATTTATACTAAAAACATATTTATGTATTTGTTTTTGACTGGTTCATTTTTAGTATATTTTGTCTTCTCATCTAATAGGGATTTTATATGGGCAAATGGTTGCATTATTAATTATTATGCATGTGAGTGTCTTTTATTCTATAAAGTAGACAAGTTGGTGTGTAGAGTTTTGGTTACACACGGAAGACTTATTTGTCGATTCTTATAGAATATAAGTTGTTTTTCAAAATCTAAATGGATTTGGACACACCATCGGTACGATTGTAATATGATGTTTCAGCAGGCTTGTCTTGACTGCGGGAAACGATATAGTTTCGACTCATTATATTTGTACGCTTTGTGTGTATTGAACATGACCATGTTTTTGGGTTTATTGTCTTTATACTGACTATATAATATGATGAACATCCAAATGGTTATTATTAGTGTTTATACTCTTAATCCTGTCATAAATAATAGACACATACATTTAGTGTTTGACATTTTAATTTACGAAGAGTGAGATCTTTTATGGGCCAACAATCTCAATGAATTGGATGACTACACTATCTACACTATGTGTATGGTGGATATTAGTTTATTGATGGAATCCACGTCCCGTAATAGGGATTGATGATATCCACTTGATGTAGCTTTTAAGCTTTGATTATGTCAAACATTACACGTGGACTTTGTGTCTGACATATCAAATAAATTAAGTGTAAGGACTCAAGGAATTATAAAGATATCGATTAAATATAGATGTTAGTAATTATTTAATCGATGGATAGCTGAAATCTTAATGTGGAGAGATTAATAAGTATTTAATAACAAGAAGCTTGAAATATTATTTTGAGAATAAGGACAGAAGTGCAATTATAATTCTTTAGTGGACTGAATTGTAATTTATGGAACTAGGATTCTAATTTGGATCGAATTAAGGTTTCCTATTTCCATAAGGAGCCTATCATTGTTTCCTTCTTAAGGTCCCTATTGTAGCCTATAAATATGCGTTACTGCTCTCTAGGTTAATATATAAGCATAAGAAGAGAGAAATCTCGGTTTTGGAGAGTAGAGGAGAATTCTCAGAAGATGCCCACTCCTTGGTGCGAATTTGAGCATATAGGAATACAGTAGAAGATCTTGAGGTTTTCGGGTTGCTGTAAGATCGAGATCAAACCAGAGAGATCTCGCAGATATGATTTAATCATATTAGTTCAAGATTATTTCTGCAGTGATCTATACGTAATATCTAGAGATCCTGGTTTATACTCGTTTCCATCAAATAATACATTGGCGTGAGAGATATAATGAGATGCATAAAGAAAATGATGAATATGATAAATACAAAGGATATTTTTTACAACTCTCTTAGAAAATAGGAAAGTCTTGGGCACAACGAAACCTTTTTCTATTTTTTATTTCTTTCCAACATTCCATCTCTCTACAATTTTGAGTCCTTGTAGAAATAAAATACCTCGAAAACTCCACATAGTTTGACAATTGTCGCGAGTATAATGTGTTAGATTGTATGTTCTCAATTCAGTGGATGATGCAAATAAATTGATTTATTCCTCAATTAATTTATATAATCATGATTTTATTCATGTGATGGATAATATTTATTTCATGAGATGAATGGTATTTTATTTTATTCCTTGTTTACACATGACCAATACAAAATAACATGATGGTTCATGAGATGAACCGGGGCCCACAAGTATATTAAATGTGATCCATGTAGGGCTGCACAACCGGAAATCCGGTCCGGTTTTTGGATCAGAATCTAGTCGGACCGGACCGATCTAAAACAGTCCGATTTGGACCACTTCGATTTCATTTTTTTTTTCCTAGGCTTTTATTTTATTTTTTCATTTTCAGTTCACATCTAAATTACACCTAAATATGTCTAGTTTTCTTCATTAACATTACTTCCAATATGGTTATTGAATTGTAAAGTTTTCTAAGTTAAGGACCGAAGGAGGGCGTCAAAATGCACAGTTTTGACTTAGGATTTTTATATTTTAAGTTTAAAGTTTTGTATTAAAAATTAAAAAAATAAATTATTATTAATTCGGTCTGGTCCATATCGGTTCTTAAAAGGTCTGGACCAAACCGAATCGGATATAATCGGTTTTTCAAATCCGGTCTGGACCGGAACGGATTTGTACTGTTAAGACCACAAATCCGGTCTGGTCCAGTCCGGTTTTGTGGTCCGGTCCGGTCTGCGGTCCAGTTTTGTTCAGCCCTAGATCCATGTGTGCGGATGGGATCCACATACATGAGAAATATCACAAATCTTATACTTGAAGTGATTCACAACCAGTGATGAGATTGAGCATCTCATTTGACAAGGTTGCAATATTATGATCACTATGAGATAGTGTGGTTAGTCTCGATCATGAGAGTGTAAGACTCTGGATCATTGTGCTGGTACATTGGATGTATTGAAAGACCATGAGATGCACCTTATGTAAATCTATCTTTGATTAATTAAGGACATCTCTCATAATTTTCAAGCAATAGGCTCTTAATTCTGAGAAATTAATGAACTCAAGTTCTTGCTATACATTTACTTTGAGTCACCAATGAGTGAGGCCAATTGTAGGTAAACGCCTCGGTGTCTTAGATACATGGTAGTGAGACTGTGGGAATATATGATTATCAAGATGAAATCTATCCTCTGAATTTCCCTTTGTACGAATTAATGGACTTATCATTGGTAAGTGCACACCCATCTCAATTAAGAATTATTTGGATGGTACTGATGATCACTGTGATTGATTGGGTCACAGGGATAATAAGATATGAATCTAACTTGGTTGAACAGATTTAATCCAATTGATCTATGAATATAATTGATAGAGGGACCTACTTGTAGTAATTGGGAAAATTATGGTCTTTTAGTAATTTATTCCTAAGACTAGAGTTCAATTGCATTTATATGCTGGAGTTATTTGCAATTAACTAGGGGTCCAAGTTTTACATGAGATGTGGGTTCCAAATATATCAGTTGGAGCCAGCTTCTAAGGAATCCCTAGTGGTTGTCACGACCCCAAAATGAAGGTAGGATTAAGGGGCTGTGATTAGGAGATTACTGTAGCATAATATTTATTTTTTCCCAGGATCCGCATTGGTGAGAATTTCAAGATCCATCACCATTATGGAACATTTACCAGAAGCTTGTATTGCGGTGCAACCTGGATTTCGGAGCACATCCAACTCCGTGTTGCATCACTAATGTCTTACTAGTTGAATCATATTGGACAATACATCATCAGACTGGTATAACATAAACAGAGCTAGACAAGTAATAGGAGATTCCATTCCCATAATTCAGATTATAATTACAAAAGATGTATTAATTACATTCCCAAAATAAAAGGCCAACAAAGGCTAGTAAAACAGAATATAAACTCTAAAATAACACTCCCAGGTATTTCGGTCTCATGTGCAAAGGGTGGAGTCTACATGACAACCTCTGCACCTCAATCACACGTCACTTGCAGCTCAGCGATCGGCTCTTCAAAAATCGTAGCAGGGTACAAGTAAGGAAATCATACCTACGACATCAAGCATAGATTAGACAGGAGCCTGGCAAGTATTCAAGATAAAAAAACATAGTTTGCAGGCACAAAGGAAAAAATAAATACAAGTTAAGTAATCAGAGGTTAGGTATAATATGTCTAGGCAAGGTCAGTGTAGTATGAATAAATTAACAGATTGAAGTCAAGTAACAACATGTCTAGGCAAGGTCAGTATAGCATGAGTAAAATAACATGGTCAATGATAGCAGAAAGGTAATTAAACTCTAAATGGCAACCACATAACATAATGCTCGAAAAGGGGAGCATTCGCTTGCTCCAACCGAACTGACTGAGAGTACCTTGGAACTCACCTGAGAGTTTACGGCCGTCTGAAATTTTTGGCCCTGCCACGGAGTACCATATCTAGCCCGGGCAGGGTAGGTACTTTAGTGACCCCGGTCACATATAATACTCAAACTGCAACAAGTAATATATGTATATATATATATATATATCTAACCCTCCATTACCGCCAACGACTTCCAAGCTTTCCAGCTAGATCTACAAACGTTCAAATCTCTCCAACCATTTCACACACTTGGGTTCTCTTCCCCACAAGCTCCTTTACGCGCCGGCGGTGCCTGTTTGTCTCCGACCAACTTTTCTTGTCATCTTCTCCGGCGACCTCACCGGAGCTTTGGCGAAAACTTTGTGGGTAAATTTCTTTTTATCTGTCTTTCTTTTGTTTTTATATTTTACAATTGTGATTAGTTGTTTTAGGTTTGTTTTTCTTTATTAATTGTTATTTTCATTTTCCAACCACAAAAACATTAAAAAAAACAAAAAAAATGTTTCGAAGGGGGAAAAGTAAGTCCAAGGCCCCTGTGAATGAGGGCTCCTCTAATCCGCAACCCCGCAAATGGAGTGCATCCACTCCTTCCCGCAAACAACCCAATGCGGACTGGGCCACTCGACCCTTAGAAAGACAGACTACATTTGACTTGCAATTTTTCGAAGCCGACCAATCCACACATTGGGCAGTTGAACAATTATATCTGCGTCAATTGACAGCTTTGTGTGGACCTTTTCCCCCGGCGTACCCGCGTTTGGTACGCCTTTTCTATCAAAATTTGGAGCTAACAGGGAGATTGGTTGTGAGGCCCCACCCTTAGTGGGCCCTCTAATTGCTATTTTATAGACTAATCTATGCTAATTTATACTAATTATTGGTTAATTGTTGCTAATCTTTGCTAATTATGGCTAATTACTATTTAATTGGGCTAATTAGGGGTTGATTAGAGAAATTAGTTAGATTCTCCTAGCTTCTGGTAGATTAGCTTAGTTGAGTTAGAATTCTTAATTAGTTGGGTGTTGTGTTAATCCTAGGCTTTTAGTGCTAGTTAGGCCCTTAGTTAAGTCTAATTAATTAATTAGGGTGGGTTTAGTGCTAATGGTGTCCCTCTCTAGAAGCTTCCTACCAAAAGACAAGACTAACCCTAACCCTAACCCTAAACCCATAGAACCCTAAGGGCTAATATTGTCTTTAACCACGTCCCCTAAGCTATAAATCCTACACTAATCCCAAGAACCCTAAACTACTATTCCCCTCAATTGCCTCTCTTCTCTTCCTCCCTCATTTCTCTCGTCCAGCCACTGCCGTGCTGAGAAATCCCTCATGAGAGCTGCTGCCTCTTCATTTTCCCTTCTTCCCTTCTCATTTCCACTCTTCCTAGCTACCACTGCTGTGCTGGAATCCCCTTGAAGCTACTGCTGCAGCTGCTACCTCATCTTCTTCTCCATTGGGCTGCTGCTACTGTTATTGCTGTGTCTTCATCTTCTTCTTCTTCACTCTCTGTTCAGCTGGAAATTGGATTTCTCTTCTGTTGCTCTCTCTACCAAACCATCTCTTCTCACAAAGGCAAGTACCCTGTATAGATCTCATAGAATGCATGCTTCCCTTTTTGTTTTCCTGTTATTTCAAATCGTTTGATATTGAATTACTATTAGTTCTACCCAGTTGAGCTGTCTCTGTGGAATGAATGGCCTTGATGGATGGTTTGACCCATTTGGATGATTAATGGCCTAAGGAGATGTGAATTTGTTGATTTGAAGTGTTTTTAATGTTTTAGAATAATTTTGTGTTGGTTGGAAGTGAATTGAAGAGGATGGGATAGATAATCAATTGAGTAGAAGAAATCCAGGTTCTCTGTTTCAGTTGCAGGAAATGGAACGATGAGCACTCGTTGTGTTCGGTTGATACCGGGACCCAGGTGGGCCACCCGATGGCTGATCTGAACCGTGGATCGGATAAAGGACCCACGGGCGACCCTAGAGGAGCGGGTCCCACAGTGTGTGGACGTCCCCATGTCCTTAATCCATTAGCTTATCAGAGGAGAAATCGTCTGTAGAAGAGAAACCCAGTTTTTGCCTTGTATGGTTGCGGGACCCACGGACTGATCTGATCACAGATCTAGTCCGACCATCAGGCCTGATTTGCTGGGGCGACCGTGGGGGAGAGGTCTGATCTGGATTTGATCAGAGGTAGGGCCCTAGTCTATGCGTTGGATACTAACCTATTAACCCAAAACCGTGGATCACTCTTTCCGTTTTTGGAATTTGTGGGGCCCAGGTGGGCCATTGATTGCAGATCAGACCCGATCATTTTGTGGAGGGTCCTTGGGCGACACTAGTGGTGCAGCCTGAGTTGAGTTTGATCTAGTGAGGCCCACAACCGTTGTGCCTTGCGTTGCCGTCGTTAAACCCATTGCAGAATGGGTTCTGTAGCTTTCTGTAACTTAGAATGTGAGTTGGAAAGGTAAGAAAGAAAGGTAAGGGGAGAGGACACTTGTAAGTTCAAGAGTGAATGAGGAAAAGTGAGTTGGTTGGCCCATATCTTGTGTGTGCATGTGAAAGAATGCACTCACCATTTTCAAATCTTGGAAGTGAGTGGGGGCTGTACACGTGGATTGCATGGGGTGTATTACCTGGGCCTTTATGTTTGTTTCTAATGAGGAGTTAACTTAGGTGATTAATACTCATGCCTCATAACTTGGAGTTTATTTAAAGTATGCACCTAGCCCTTTTCTTTTAGTTTTTAGAAAAATAAAATTAATACCTTAGTTATATTATTAATTCAATTAGCTCATTGAACCAAATTGGAAATGGAGGGCTTTGGGCCCAGTGGGGCCCACTGATCCAATAACCCACTATTTTTACTAATTAAAAATAATTCCTTAGTTTTTAATGTATTCTATTAGCTCCATTAATTTTCATAAATTTGAAATATAGACCCCTTAGTCCTTAATTAATTTAAATTAGTTTGGACCCCTTTAGATTTATACTTTTAGAAACTTCTTTAGATTTTATAATTTGATTAAGCCCTGAGTATTTTACGAACTCAATTCGAATAGTTTGTGTATGACTTGGATTTTTCCATCAGACCCAGACTTTAGTGCAAAAGTTGAGATTTGGCTTGGGGTCTGTTGACTCAGGTACACCTGTGTACCAGATCGACCGGCTGGCCACCTGGTCAATCGGGTACACTGGAAATTCCAGAATCCAAACCAAGTCCCAACTTTGATCCCAGTGGAGCAGATCGACCCGACCCTTGCCAGGTCGACCTGCCACACTGTGAATACTAGGATGTGAGTTTAGCATTGTTTTATGATTGATCGATTGTGGGGCCCATTAACCATCCAAATGAACTTCCATCAATGTGCCAAGCACGAGTCAATGGTGCGGCTCAACCTTGACTCGTGGGGACCACCGATTAGGGTTTTGGTTATTAATCTAAGATGATTTGACCTCTAAGAGTCGTCAATGGTGCCCGTACTTTTCCTAAGCACCAAACACAGTATCTTATGGCATCAATGACTTCGTTTAGAGATCAAATTACCGGAGATGGACCTGAACCTCAAAGTGGCCCATTACCTAGGATTGGACCGTTGGATTTCCCTGTTGATTCCTTCATTGAAGTTTACACTTCACTTTATTTATATTCTGTCATTTTTAGATCTTTAGAATAGTTGTTTACTGTTAATTAAACATAATTGGAAGACCTGAACCTAGGGTATCTAGAGGTGACCCGATAGTGCGATTTTGGAGAACAATTGACCCGTGTCTGTGTCTAGGCGGGCCCTTATTGGGCCTAAGTGTGGAGATGTGAACCCTTAGCTGGAAGATGTAGTTTCTTGTGGGATTTTAAGTTATATGGATTCAAATGAAGCTGTTTATCAGTAGTAGATGGATTGTTGCCTCGTTTGGACAGATTTAGACCAGGCCACGTACTGGTGGGCCTTGGTGTGGATCCAACGAGTGGGCCTGGACCTTGAATGAGATCCAGAGACTGTATTGAGATGTGTAGACCTCTTAGAGACTTGGATAGGACCTTGTTCACGCAAGGCAAAGCCTAGACAGACACAGACCCTTAGAGTTATTCTCGAGTCGGCATGAACATTCACTCGGTTGATTTAAGCTCAGCCTGTGGACTGATCATCCCCGGTAGGAGCTAGTTGAGTGTTGTAGAGCTATCATGATGAGCTATGTGGTTAAGACGAACGGTGTGATACCGTGCCGGTCTGGAGTGTTGAGATGATGAGTTGATGAGATGATTTGCGGGATTAGTAATTCCCAGCACTGGTGAGATTTCCCCGCCGCAACTGTGTTCAGTATGGGAGGGCCGCGGCATAATATCCCGCGGTATTCCAGCTCGTGTGAATGTGCCATTTCGTTGTAGTAGTTTAGATGTTTATCTTTATACCGATTCCATATGCTTAATAATGCACAACTGCCTAGTTCTCTACCTTGTTATTCATTTAATTATTTTACCTGTCTCTATTCATTTGACACATGCGTTCTATGTTAGTAGTATACTGTAACTTGCCAGATCTTTTAGATCTGACCCACTCATTGGTGCTTAGGCCTTGATCCCGAGATCCCAGACGATGCATTAGCCCTAGTGGAGGCACCTGTTGCAGGAGAGTACGCATGGGGCCCGGCCGACACGGATGTCGAGCCGGAGGGCGAGGAGTATTTACCAGGGTTTTGAGGGACTCTATTTGTTTTGGGTTTGAGTGAAATTTTGTAGTGAGTTGGGTAAATTCAAATATGTATAAACTTGAGTAACACTGAATCTTTTAATTAGACTATTGTTCGGCTCACACTTAATATATATCGATACCTATTGCTTCCGCTTATTTCTTATGCTTCCGCAATTTAAATGTTATGATCATATGGTTCAAAAAGTTTTAAATTGGACATCACTGTGGCCTACGATCTTGGAAGTTCTCGGATTTTCCGGGAAGTAACGCGCCAACTTCGGGTATTCGAACGATTATATCGGTATCCGGAATTGGGGCGTTACATTGGTGATGTCTTGTCCTCCACCATTGATGGGCATGACGTTTCTTTGACTGAGGAGGATATTGCCCATTCCCTTGGCTGTAACCCAAATGCAGGTCAGTTCCCAAATTTTCCAGACACCCCCACTATGACTAGTATTACCAATGAGATGTGTGGGGGTCGGTTTAGCAAAGATACCTACACAAGCACTCGTCGTAGTTACCTGCCTCAAAGGATGTGGCTGATAGATGAAGTGCTGCGTGTAAATGCATTTCCCACGCATCACAAAGATGAACAGAGAGGGGACTTCCTTGTGGCTTTGTATGCTATCCATGCCGGATACACGGTATCTCTTCCGCAGATGATTTTTTAGGAGATGTGCAAAGTTTATCGGCTCTTTAAAGAGTCTAAAAAGGACCCGGAAAGGAAGAAACCTTTGCCTTTTCCTCATTTGCTCACATTGTTCTTTCTCCATCGTTCGGGTCCAATGGATGTCCCTTATCCCATTCCATTTGATGAGGAATCTATCCCGTGCTTGGGCGTCTACGGTGAAGTGCGTTGGACACAGAGTGTCCAAGCCATTCTTCGTAATTTGCAGCATGTTAATCCTGCTATGATGCCGGGAGTAGTGCTCCTGTGGTTGAGCCACCGGTGCCCCCTCAAGCCCCTCTTGTTGTTAACCCTCCTGTGGGGCCTGCTGACCCATTTTCAATGTCCTATGCCCAATATGAGGCTATCATACAAGGTCAGCAGGCCCTATAGTCCCGTCAGGTGGCTTTTGAGTCCCGCTTTGAGGACTTTGTCACTCGTACTACAAACTCTCTCTTTGAAATGCGATCACTACTGAGAGGTCTGCGTGGCCTTTCCCCTCCCCCTCCCCATAGAGATGAGCACATGCATGATGATACTTTACCATCTTAGCCATTTTCATTTCTCTATTTGTGCCTCTAGACTGTCACTCACATTTTGCAGGTTCTTTAGTGCAAGTTGGGGGGTCTACCCAACTTTTCTTTTCTCTTCATTTTCTATTTCGCGGTGCCCAAGTGATATCTCTCCTTTTCCTTTACTTTCCTTGTCCTTTATCTTTTATTTTGCTGTTTAACATTGTGGACACTGTTAGATTAAGTTGCGGTGGGGGGGGGGGGGGGTAGTAACCTTTGGAGTAGTCTAGGGGTCGTCTTTAGCAGTTTTTAGTTCTTTTTACTTGTAGTCTTTTCCTTTAGTTTCAATTTAATTTTAAAAAAAAGTTTTTGCTATTTTTATTGGTCTTTCGGGAGATTTCTAATCGGGTTTTTATGAAACGAAGATACCCTGATTTTTGAAACTTTTTGTGAGGAAAAAGAGAAAAAATGGTTCACTATCTTGTTTTAGGAAAGAGTTTTTGAGAAATTGTGGAATTATTATCTCTCACTTAACACGTATTATTTAGAAAATTTGAAATGTGAAACTATGATTTCCATACTAGTGAAAACTTCAGAACAATTATGATGGAAAGTTGACCCTCGGTCATACTTAAGTCGGGCATATGGAAATGGCTACCTATTGTTAGGGACCGTATTTAAAAAAATAAATTTGTGACTAGTCTGGGTTCGTAGCCTTTTTAACTCGAGCCAGTAAGCCCAAAGGAGTATTGCCATACCTAGTGCCTAAAGACATCTGTTTTGAGAGTCATTGGTTGAATGCTCGTTACATGGGTTCAGAAAGCTTAAGGGACCTGGGCATTGCACAATCATTTCTTTTTGATAAAAAAAAATAATATCATGAAAATAGTGTTGTTACCTCCTTTGAAAAACAATAGTGTGAAAGACACCACAAATGCCTTGAGGGGAATCATGTTAACTTTAACTGAGGTTGGTGACCCAGCATTTTGAAAGAAAAAGATGTGTTTTCACGGAGATTTTTAGTGAATCGTTTTATGATCTACTATGCCTATATATATACACAATTTTCACCGTGCACGATTAATTTTTCCAACATGATTTTGAGGATTTCTGACCAAAAGATAAGATTTGTGAACCACATTTGAGTTGTGTATTGAAAACCCCATAATCAGGAATATCCTATGTTCGTAGATACCTTTGTGGAAAATATTCCCTATTTTTCTTTTATATTTTAGGAATTTTGTGGGTAGATTCACTGCAAACCCTCATGAAACTATAACTCATTCTCTAGGGGGAACTTAGAGGTTTAAAGGCTAGCCGCACATGCTAAGTGCAATTGTGCTCCCTACGAAAGTGGCCTTAGTTAGTCTTTCTTTTTGTTTTAGCTTTGCTCGAGGTCTAGCAAAGTGTAAGTTGGGGGGTGTGATGAGAGCCTAAAATGTACCGTTTAGACCCCTCAGTTTAGGCTTTGATATACAATCCGATGAGTTTAATTAGTCTAATTATGTCATTTTTATGTTTACAGGTCCTTAGGAGCATTGGGAAGAAATTGGTGCAAAACAGAACGAAATTGGAGAAAAATGCGAAAAACCAAAAATCGGAGTATTACTAGTTCAGGCATCTGGACGCCCGGTCACAGAGGTGTCCAGGAAACAACTTGTCCTGGTGTTCGGACGCCAGGCCAACTGGAGACACCGCCCCAGCGCGTTTTGATGAGGTTTTTTAGGCCAAAAATCTATAAATAAAAGCCCTAATCTCGTTTTAGAGGCATTCAACATCAAGAAAGAAGTTCTGGAGGCTTTCTTGGAGCTTGGGAAAGAGCGTCAATGGGGATTTCATTAAGGATTCTTCGCCAATCGTCTTCTATGAGTAACTAAATCTCCATCAATCTTAGGGTTGTGATGAAGCCCTAATTTTGTGTTTATGATGATGTATAGGTTTTAGGGTTTTATTTTAAATGCTTTGATTATACGACATTAATGTTATCCATTGTTGGATTCTTTTATTAATGCAAGATCTCTTTTTGGTATTTTATTCTTATAGTTTGGAATACCAAGTCATATAATATGGTGCTTGAATGTGTGTGGAGTTAAAACTAGGATAATCTATGCCTTAGAGATAGGTTATGCCCAGATCTAAACCTGCACCTCTTATTTGTTGACTCTGTGAAGGTTTGTAACCAGAACGAGTCTTGAAAGCATTGACAGTGAAACCCTAGATCTATATTCACCACTGCACAAGGCTATGGTGGATTCATACCCTAAGACTTTTCTCTTATTAGATCAAAACCTTGTCTTTTAAATTGTTAATTTAGGAATTACGAGCAATCAAACAAACATTTCGTTTCTAATAGGATTAGTTAAATAATAAGAACTTTGTTTTCTATTAGGATTACTTTAAGAATTTAGGAAATAACACAATTTAGCCTTTTTGTCCCAGTGAATACGATACTCGGTTAACATCTTTGTTTTTTTTTTTTTTTTTTTTTTTAAGCAGAGATAGTAGCAGGGAATAATTTATATTTGCAATCCTATTTTAGGACGGTCTCGTTTGGTTTAGATAATTTGCCAAGTTCAAAAGAAGAAAGATATGGTTGCAACCAAAACAGTGGACTGTGGTTCATCTATGGGACGACAGTACCAGATTTATGCGTATTTGGTGGATGGGAGGGTTATCGCCACCGGCAATACTACCGCTGCTGACACTGCTACAGCAAAGTCCATCATTGTTTATATTTCCCCCAAAGACATAGACATAAAAGTTGTGCTCTAAATCTATTATTGATTTAACCATTCATTGTATCGTTGTTGCACCCGCATAGTTTTGGATAAAGTGGTCTATGTAGCAATCAAGTTATAAGTTTGGAATGCCACAATTGTTGAAGTTTTATTACTTTACATTAGTATACTTACATTAAAATTGTTGCAGCACCCATTAAAGACCACATTTTAAATTCGATGCCATCAACTATAGTCAATCTCAATCTAGTTGGTTGACGACAAAAAACAAGGAAACAATGAACAAAAAAGATGGTAGCGATTTCGTTATCAAAAACTGATTAAATCATTAATTTCTTTCTTGTAATCTTGAAACTCTGCTCGGTTAGCCTTTATTGAAACACATTCGCATGTCAAGATGGCCTTCGTTCGAACTTTAACAGATAAGGACCATATGAACCAATGTCATTATAGGTCAGCAGTGTTCGGTTTAGGATTTTTTTTAATAAACTCATTAAAAGCCAAATAGTAACAAGTTTTTTTTAGTTTAAACCTTCAAGGCCATCCTCGCGGTGAGCCAATTTCCATAGATTGCCATCGGGTTTCGAACTCCCACCTCAAGAGTTCGAACCTTCTTGGACCTGCACACGTTGAGCCAATTTTCCAGAGAGCCCAAAGGTTCGAACTCTTGTTTGGATAGTTCGAACCTTCTTGGACATGCACTTGCTGAGTCATTTTCCAGAGAGCCCAAAGGCTCGAAGTCTAAAGAGGAGAGTTCGAATCATCCTGTCAGTTTATGCGCTGAGCCATTTTCCAGAGATCCCAAAGATTCGAACTCTCGCGTTGAGAGTTCGAACCTTCAAGGACTTGCACTTGTTGAGCCATTTTCCAGAGATCCCAAAGGTTCGAACTCTCATATTGTGAGTTCGAACCTTCACGGACCTACTTGCGCTTAGCCACTTTCAAGAGAGCCCAAAGGTTCGAACTCTTAAGAGGAGAGTTCGAACCTTCCTGTCAGTGCACGCGCTGAGCCATCAAATGAGGTTGGTGCACTCATACAACAAACCAAGTTTATTTATGTAACAATCAAGTCATGAGATGGAAGGCCACCACTGTTGTGGTTTTCTTGCGTTACATGAATATACTGACATCTCAATCTGAGCGGCATCCATGAGTCTTTCCCATTGTTTAAAGATCATATTTTAAAATCCAGGCCATCAACTTGCTGGATAACAAATTTGAGATTGAAAACTCTAAAGGACGGTAATGATTTTGTTGTTGGAATATCTGCAATTTGGTATTTTTGGTAACCTCAGTGAGCCTTGTTCATTGTTTATGTATCTTAATATATAGTCAGGGCCAATCTCATTGCTGGAGATTGAGAAACTCTAAAGGATCGTAACGATATCATTATCAAAAAAATTCGAAATCACTAACCTAGGTGAAATCCGAGAGACTTTTTCATTGTTTATGTATCTCAATTTATAGCCAGGGCCAGTCTCGTTGCTAGACAACAAATTGAGAGAAAAAGTTCTAAAGGATCGTAACGATATCATTATCAAAAAATTTAGAAATCACTAACCTGGATGAAATCCATGAACCTTGGTTGGGAGTACTCAAACCAAGCCATTTTATCCTTTTCCTTTTTTTATGGATGAGATATAACTTCAACTTGTCAACATCTTTGTTTAGATTTGAAATGTTGAATATACTTACCGCGGGGGGGGGGGGGGGGGGGGGGGGGGGGGGGTGTGGACATATTTTGATTTATATTTTGGATGTATCCTCAACAACTAGAGGAGAACATAATTTGTATATTTTGACGTATCCTCAATAACTAGAGAAGAACTTATTTTGCATATGGTATGGGTTATTCTGCTTTAATGTACATGAGCTCCCTTTACAGCAGATTCTTTTTCAATGCCTTAACGTTTCTGATTAGTGCTTGAAGGTTTGAAAACCCCAATGTGTTGTTTAAGGTCCCAAATCAAATTATCGAGTGTTGGATGTAGGCATAGTACATTGGTATATTGATTTCTTAAAAATTTTAAGTCAATCCTTACAAGCATGGTGAAGTAGTACTCACATTATGGTTTGAAACAAATATTTGGACTGGCCCTGCTTCTGCAAAGAAACCCAACTGTAGAATTTCAAAGCAAAATTATATAATTTTCTTATTTGTAATTGACATCATGGTTGCCTAATTTGAAATAAGAAGTAATCATGAACAGTCCCACCTTATTAACCATGGTAACAATAGCTTCCAAAATCTCTCCCTTGAAAGGCCGGAAAACGACACAATGATATTTCACGGGAAATGTCACAAACCCTGTTCCATCACGGATCAGGCCTTTGCCAATGCTGTCAACGCCTATTATCGCCACAACAAATCCATGCTGTCCACTGCAACGTTAGCAACAATGTTTAGAACATAATAGGGCACTAAAAACATCATGGAATGACAATTTAGTAAAATGGGAACCTGCAAGTGCCCTCAACATCTTTCATGAGCTTGGCAACTGGCTTGTCACACAGGCAGTGGCGGATCCAAGATTCAAAATCACTGGGGGCACGATTAAGTAATAGGGGTTATATGATTGCAAATAATTTTTTCTTCTTTTTTTCTTCATGCTTGAGAAAAAACAATGCACAAAAAAAGTAGTGGACCTTTTACATACACTATCAGTAACTAATACACAGAAAGGTACATTCAAAGACAGATAGTTTGTAAATTCCCACTGCATTGCAAATCATGCCTAGCAAGGACAAATAGTGTGTAAATTTACCCCAAACCTTTTATATGGAACAAATATAATATTATAATTTCAAGCAATAAAACAAGACATTTATTTATCACAATTGTTCTCTACGAGTTTTCATTGGGGGGCCTGGTTCAATGTCACTGGGGCCTAATTGATTTGGGCCTAACTTAGTATACATAATTTTTTTTCCCCAAAAAGTCACTGGGGGGCTGGCCCCTAGTGACTAAGAACTGCATCCGCCTCTGCCTGCAATAGCAGTTGGACATATTTAAACACACAAGGAGTATCCGAACATATATTAATTAAAGTTAATATTGGGCTACAAAAATCCATTGGGGGCCCAAAAAATTCATTGGGGGCCTTATGAAAAAAATTAGTGGCCCCACCAATATTAGAAATAAAATTTAGAAATCCACTGGGGGCCTGGCCCCCAGTGGATTTACACTCCATCCGCCAGTGCACACAGGTGAGGACCAAAGTGGCGAGGGTGGAGTTGCATGTTTCGCACCTAAACCATGTGGAAGAACATCTTTGATTGATAAGAATCTTTACAAACCTGCTCATTTTAAAATCCACCAATTACAATAAAGTTGAACAAAAAGGGCTGGTTAAGAAGCTTCTATTTTTTTCCCTAGAGATATATACACCCCAGAATTCCAATCAATTCCAAGAAAACCATGAATATGAAAAAGACTTTTAGGAACCCAAACATCACCCAAACATCTCCTCATATAGTGAGATTTCTAACTAATTTCAAAAGTCATTATTCCAAAAGCACCAATAAGAGGAAGATTTCAAACACCTTGAAAATCAAAGCATTCAAAAATCCCAATAGCAAAAGGCAACCTCCTCTGAGTCTCATAAACATATAAAACAAGCATTCACAATCATAAACATCATTTTAATTTTGAACAAAAATGAGTTAAGATCTTTTGATATGTATTATAATATCCAATGCTTAGTTCTTCGCGCAACAACAACCAAGCTATAAAGCAAAATTGCTCTATCAGACGACTGAAAATCCTCAAATCAAGCTCCAAAATTGAAAAGGTGGGAGCTTAGTAATCCCCCTCCCCGATCTCGCTCCGAAAATGCAGATCGGCATTTTCAGAGCGGATCCGTCCTCGGAGCACAGTTCGACCATCTTCGAAGCGCGGATCAACCAAATATGAAGAAAACTGTGCAGAATCTTTAGTTTATGTGCATTTTATTTTTTTTGTAAGCTTGACATTTATCTTTTAAATGAAGAAACTTCTTCTCACTTATTAATTATTGTCTATTTTATGTGATCAAATTGCAAAGCTATTTTTATACTTGAATATATGAATAAGATATATTTATGCTCATTAGTTAAATGTTTATAAACCCATAAGCACTATGCTTTTAATAGGCGCTCCGGACATATACTTACTTTAGAATTTAGCGTTTCGGCGATCCCGCTCTTAGGGAGACATCAATTGAACAATAACCCGCAATCAAGCAAACCTAAACCCCAAACAGTATGCGCAAGAATCCATGTCCCCAATGTCCCCAAATAGAAAACCCCAAATCAAGACATGTGCAACCCCGTTATAACACAACCCAACTCGTTGCCATTTGTGCAACCCTCATCTTCCTCAATTTAACAATCTCTCGGAAAGAAAAGGGAGGAAAAGATGGGAAAGCTCAGTAAGAGCCTCAAAATGGCTTCTGAAAGCAGCTTAAGAAAACCCTCTCTCTCTCTCTCTCTTGAATTTTCTGTATCTTTCTGCATTTTTATGAGCAGGCACTAGGCACCCTTGTGATCTTTATATTTGGGGGAGAGACAAAATGGGTTTGTCTGGATTAAGCTTTAAATGCTTATGAAAATGGATTCACTAAGATTTTCTATGCACATCGGTTATTATTTTGTGTTTGTTTGTTTGTAAAGCTTATTATGTTGACCATTTGATGCTTAATGTCCTGGCTCTTTGATCTCTAACTGTTACTGGAATAAGACAGTTCAAGGGGCAAGGGACTTCATTTAGGTTTTTTTAGAGTGATGTAGAGTTTTATTTTTTAGGGATTTAGAGAGAGATGATTGAATCGATCTGGAGAGAGAGGAGGGGTGCGAGGTGTTTAAAGTTAGGGTCTGTGTTGCAGACGAGAAAGACTACAGAGGGAGAGAGAGGGTTACTTGGTCGTTTGACGGTCAGACTTAGGGCCTCTTCTTCTTCTCTGTCCCCTTTCCTCTCTCTTCTCCTTCCTCTCTCCTTGCCGTCCTGTTTTTATCTCGTTATGTCCGTTTTGACTCTATACAAGGGTTTTTAATAACGAAAATAATGAAGGTCAAAATAGACTGCCTTTTATGCCGAAGCAGAATTCATTCGTATGTTTTGATAGCTCTCCACCTTCACGTTCTCCTTTACTGTTCCTAAATTCATAAAGTCAAGCAGGCACTTGTTTTTTTCTATATCAAAACAGTTTACGCGATATCATAATTACTATACGTGATATCGCAATTGATACATGCGATATCACAAATAACTCTTGTGGATATAACATATAAATTCAAGCAATATCACATAATGTGTTGCAAGAAACATTCCTTGATTTCACTGCCCATTCTAGCTTCCTCCTCCATTAAGGTATATTTATCCCTTCTATTCTTTTTTATTTTTTTTTTCCTTCCTTCTTTTGTGTCTTAGTGAAGGTGGTTGGAAGACAATGTAGCTCACACATGTGGAAAGAGGAGCACACACATGTGGGAAGTAGCCCACAAATATATTGGAAGAGAGGCACCCAGGGATTGATTCGGGCAAGTGACAACGGTGGTTACTGAGCAACCCCCACTTTGTCACTCTTTTTTATTTAAAAGGTGTTTTATGGTATATATTTCTTTCCAAATATAGAGAATTAGTACCCATGAGATGTAAAATAAATATTGTAAGAATATCTAGGTGTAAAACTATTATGTGAACTTCGTACACAGGCACCTATTCAACAAGGATTTGTATATACATCAAATGTTGTAAGTGTCGAAGATGTTATTGATATTTTAGTTCCCGATGATGGCCAGATTGGCACCAATCATTACGAGGGATCTTTCCGTGAAATGTGGAAGGATTGATGGTTTAAGACTCGTGAATCATTTAGGAATGCATTGAGAAAATTTACATTGTACATCAATTTTGAGCTTAATTGGGTGAAAAGGTCTATAACAAAATTAAGTACAAGATGTGGTGGTTATCAATGTCATTTGTGCTTCCATGCATCTATCCCACAATCCAACCCTGAGTTTATAGTGCGAACATATTCTGAAAAACATACTTGTTCGAAGTCAATAGTGGGACCTATACATCAAGAGTTGAGAAGATAAAGGAAAATAGAGTTGAACAAACCGATTACCTTCTAGAAAGAGAATGAAGAAGATGACATAGATTAGGGCTTTGGTGACTAAGGGTTCTGTGAAACAATCATCAACGGAGGCAGCCACGACCAAAGATTCTTCATTAAACGCTCCACCGAGGACAGGATACTCGCGTATTAGCAAACATGTTGGTGAGAGAGGAGGGAGCAAAACCAAATGTGGGAGAGAGTTACAAATGGTAAAAATGGGGAGAAGGCGATACCGGAAGGGATAAAAGGGGTTTACGATTTGCGATTTCGCATAAAGTAAAAAATGTAGCACAATCGCAAAAAAAGTGAATATTGCTATTTCGCACCATGTTGTGCCATCCCAAAAAAGCAATGTTGCGATTTCGCATTGTTTTAGTGCCTTTTTTACTCTTTTAACGTACGAACAATACGGAGAACGTGCAGATAAATATGTAGAGTTTGGTAACAAGGGGGTTTATCGACATTTATAAGTGATTGTACATAAAAAACCCCTTCATGCATTTATCATGGAGTCTTAATATGCATTTGAGTAGTTGAATGGTCTAAATTATCACAATGCTTTCCTTCTTTTAGAAAATGAAACTAAGCCCCAGTTTGGCATCACTACTTTTTTTTCCTTTATTTCTTTAAATCTCTAAAGCGGGTAGAGATTTGAGAATAGTGGTGTTTGGCAGTGTGTTTCACCTTCTAAATAGTGTAGAGAAGTAGAGGCAATGCTTTTTTTCTCCCACAATCCACCATTGGACGCATGTAGAAAGTAGAGGGAAAAAAAATAGAGGCGGGTGAACCGTTAATGTGGCCTAACAATGTCGAGTTCGATTTTTAAATTTTTTTTTCAAAGTCTAAGAGTGTCAATCATGATCCAAACCGTTGGAAATGTTTACAAGATCAAACACAACCATGACACCAAATTTCAGCCATTGGATCATCACCAATCTCAAGATATGTGCATAAGAAAGTAAGTCATTTGATGTAATTTTCTGAAATATGTGGACCCCAAACACAAGATTCAAACCGTTAGATCTCTTTAGAATGTTGAAAATGGCCATGTAGTCAATTTTTAAGGCTTGATATCTTGTGGATTTTGATATATTTGCAAAACAATATCACCCGTTGATGTATCATGCTTAATTTTGGACTTGTCCACTAGCAAAAATATTTTTCTATTTTTTATTTATTTATGGGATAGTAAATCACGATCCAAACCATTAAAATTATTCTTAAGATCAAGTCCAGTTATGGGGTCAAATTTCAATCGTTGGATCATCACCAATCTCGAGATATGAGATAAAAAGTGAGCCATTTGATAGTGTTTTCTGAATTATGTGGATCTTGAGAAATTTGTAAAAAAATTTCAACCATTGATATAAAAAAGGTCTATTTAACATTGATCCTTGCATTACCACTCCTTTTGTAAATTGCCTCTTTTTTATGACTCTTTTTAATGGCTCTATTTTGATGGGTCTATCCAAAAAAAAGAGTAGAGATACCAAACAAGCCCTAAACACTTTACTTTTGGCAATTATAAAAATGCGAGTTCTTATGTCTTGGCACAACAAAGTAATTTCTGCCCTAAATAATGTAGTATTTTTCTACAAAAAAATAAACTATTTTTTCATGCGTATGGTGTGGCAATTTTTTGCGGAAATGCTTTTTCTCCGTGTCAGTATTTTCCTTGAAAAGCCTGAAAATAGAGTACCTATGGGGGGTATAGAAATTAGAAAGTCCATTTCCACAGAAAATTTCTCCCATTTTTATTACTTTATTTCCTCCCCTCTTTTATGTTAGTTTTCAGTAAGGAATCCCCAACCGCACCAAACAACATTAGCACCAATTCATCGAAGAAAGTTTTTTTTTTACACCAAACATGAATTTCTAACTTCCACGGAAAACCTTTTTCACGGTATTTAAAAACCATAGACTTTGGTGACGTGACAATTTCATATTTCCATGGAAATTACCAGTACACAAATGCATCCTTAAAGACGTCTAACAAACATGGAGTCCTAAAGTGAGTTGGTCATCCAAAGTGCGGGAGCCACATGGGCATGTGTTCTTTGGCCACACATAACCCCAATAATTTTTATAGGAGATAACATACAAGGCCGTGTTATATAACCTGCTGATCGCGAGCGTAAAGCATTTGGATGCTAAGCATGGTTGCGACTGTGAGCCTCGTTCGAGCGGCACATGGAGGCCTTGGGGAGTCTGAGGCACCCCAAATTGATGCCATTGGGGGCTTTTTTAGGGGCCAAGGAGGAGAGGTTGCTCATCTATGATTACCAGCCCAATGGCAGCCTCTTCTCTCTCATTCATGGCACTATTCCACTCCCCATCTTCCTTCCCATTCAATCTCTTGCATTGCATTGCAAGATATATGATTATATGGCGTTTTTAATATTTTAGAATTGAGAGTTTTCTTTAAAATTACTTTCACAATTGATTTGGACAGATGGTGTGGTTTTTAGACTATTGCAATTGCAATTGCAATTGTAATTGCAATAATAAGGTGAGCAGGTAATACAGATGTAGTGGCAGTTAACTTGCCCAAAATCCATATGGTAGAATACCATTCCATGGTATATTTGCAAATTGCAAAAATTAAAGTAGGCTGTTCGTTAGCAAAGTTGATTAATAATTTGCTATCTGAAAGACATTCATCATCATTGGCTTCAACATCATCAATCTGTGTTTGGCCATAAGAGCTCTACTATTAATTATAGAATAAGCCATGTGCACATAAGCTCATTGCCTAGAAGGCATTCAATGTTAGGGCTTTCAAGGGCAGGTAATACAGATGTAGTGGCAGTTAACTTGCCCAAAATCCATATGGTAGAATACCATTCCATGTTATATTTGCAAATTGCAAAAATTAAAGTAGGCTGTTCGTTAACAAAGTTGATTAATAATTTGCTATCTGAAAGACATTCATCATCATTGGCTTCAACATCATCAATCTGTGTTTGGCCATAAGAGCTCTACTATTAATCATAGAATAAGCCATTCAATGTTAGGGCTTTCAAATGATGATGACGACGACTAAACCCTTTTTTTTTCTTTTTATATATCTACATCTTACATTTGTTTGCGTTAGGTTGCCTGAATTAGAGTGCAGTGAGCAAAATAAAATAAAATAACATCACGTAATAGGTATTAAATTTCATTACCTAACAATTCCTACCAAAACCTCGAGGTGTTACGGATTGTAGGCACTTTGTGGAGTCCGCTCCTCAATAATACGCACTTTGTGCATGATATCTATTTTTTTTTTCTACTGCGTCAAATGAGGTAGGTGTTTTATAACCGGAAGGATGAAGACCCGTTCCATGATATTATGGAATATACACGACACTATGTGATATTGTAGAGTAATGGTAAAATTGTAGAAAATTAAATAAAAAAGTGACAGAACGCCCTTTGCCGTTAATAATAACTGTTTGGTCCTTCCGCCATTTTTTAAAGATTTAATAGATTTTTTTGTAAAAAATTCTAAAAATTATTAACTGGAAAACGTATTCTCACGTTCAAATCTGAATATGATATGATATTCAGATTTGAATATGAGCCTGAACATTGGACAATATTTGAATATGAAGATGGCTTAAATCAAAATAATTTATTTTGAATATTTTAAGAAAAATCAGCATCAAGAATGAAATCATTTTTTTGAGTCTTTTTAACAAAAAAAGGTGCCTGTCTTTATGGAAAACCTAAAGACACCTCTATAGTTTGTTTCTGCTTGAACATACCTATAACAGTCCAACTCAATGAAAAGCACGTACCGTCCCAACTCGCATGTGAAAGTGAAGTAGAATAAATGAGCGGTGATATTTCCACTCATATAAGTGAGTTACAATATCCTCTTTCCGCAAAACAGATAAGAAGAAGAAGAAGATGAAGATGAAGATGAAGATGATGATGATGATGATGAAATGAGTGGGGATATCTCCGTTGATAGTTTTTTTTTTTTTTTTCATATTGAGATTTGAGGACTTTTTTTTTTATTGATTCACCGTCCAAGGGGATTTTCCGATTAGATCCTCTGTTTATATTACCGACTTAACCCTTACATTTGTGAAAAAGTAAAAATAACTCTTTTAGCCCCACTTCTTCTCTTTTTGAGTAGGGTCGGGAGTTTTTTTATAACCATCAGAAGGCATATAGGAAGCCCACCTCAGCCGTTGATCGGTCCATGTTCATCTTTACAGATGGAGTATGGACGGTTGTGGCACTTTCTCCATTCATTTGACACCACATTTACGGTTTTGTACTGTAGCCCAGTAGTTCGGATCCATAAAAATGAACAGTGCTGTCTTCTCCTTGGTGCACATGCATGGCCGACACCACGTGTACAACTCGGCAAGGGAAACTCCGCTCTCTACACATTACACAATCACCACCCAGATGGTCTTCTATGTCTATATCAGACCCCAATCGCAAGAGCAAACACATGCCACGCGTCACTTCCACTATTGCAAAAGGACACGTGTCTCAGTTCCTTCGTTTTATATACTCTAGGTTCTCTGAGAGATGAAGCAAGAATCACAAAACCAGAGCTCAAAGTTAGTATCAAGATAGCTTTTGTTTTTTCCAATTTCTGGGTGCGTTTGAACTAAATAAAAATGTCTCTGTCCTCCAAAGAAGCTAGGGAAGAGAGTAGAAATGAAGATCAAACAGCTGCAGCTAGAGCTGTTGATGATGATAGTGACCAACAGCAGCAGCTGCAACTGCCTTCTGGGGTACTTGGGTCTCTCCAAGAAGGCGCAAAACCCATCCTCCATGTAGTCCAAGGCACGTACGAGCAAGCCAAAGAAGCCACCACAGGTAAAGCTCATGAAGCAACAGAGAAAACACGAGAAAGCACTGATGTTGCTGATGGAAAGGCAAGGGAGGCGAAGGACTCAACCGCGGAGAAGGCAGGAGAATACAAGGACTATGGTGCTGAAAAGGCAAGGGAGTATGCTGAGAAGGCGAGGGAGTACGCTGAGAAGGCGTGGGAAGCGAAGGACTCAACTGCAGCGAAGATGGGAGAGTACAAGGACTCTGGTGCTGAGAAGGCGAGGGAGTATGCTGAAAATGCAAGGGAGTACGCTGAAAAGGCAAGGGAAGTACAGGACTCGACTGCAGCAAGTCTGGCCGAGAAGGCGAGGGAGGGGAAGGACACTGCTGCATCAAAGATGGATGAGTACAAGGAGTATGCTGCTGAAAAGGCAAGGGAGTATGTTAAAATGGCCAGGGAGTATGCTGAAAAGGCCAAGGAAGTGAAGGACTCAACTGCAGCCAAAATGGCCGAGAAGGCAAGGGACGAGAAAGACACTGCTGCGTCAAAGATGGAAGAGTACAAGGACAACGCTGCTCAAAAGGCCAGCGAGGTGAAGGACTCAACTGTGGCGAAGATGGGAGAGTATAAAGACTCTGCAGCGGAGAAAGCAAGGGAAGGAAAGGACTCGGCTGCGGCGAAGATGGGTGAATATAAGGATTCAGCAGCAGAGAAGGCAGGGGAGAGCAAAGAGGAGATGGGGGAGTTCAAAGACACCGCGGTGGAGAAAGCAGCAGAAGGGAAGGATTCTGCAGTGGGAAAATTAATAAGCTACAAGGACCCAGCTACAGATGTAGCTAGACGTGCAAAGGATTACTTGACTACAAAGAAAGAAGAGAGGAAGGAGAAGTCCTCCGAGGCAGCTGATGAAACCAAAGTAAGTTCATTTTGTGTCTTGTTGTAGTCAGTTAATAATATTTTATTTTTTTGGTAGAAATAATGTTTTCTTAGTTGCAATAAGATTTAGGTTTAAGTTAGAAACTTAGGTAAGTTTGAATTAAAATCCGATATAGTAGAGTAGACCTGTGCTAACTGCTAAGTTAGGCCCTAGTAGAAATACTTAATTTAAAAAAAAAAGAGACTTTTTTCTTGGTTGAAAAAGGGGATGAGAATTGTTCAAAATCCACTTGAAAAGTCTATTTTTGGGGATTTTTTTTAAATAACCAGAATCGTTGGGTGGTCCATCATGTTTTCAGAAATTTTCTAAATTAATGCATTCTATATTTGTCCTAAGCCCGTGTCCTGATTTTCAGGATATATATATATATATTTTTTGTCAATTTGTGCCTTTTTAGACCACCTTTTTTTTTTATCATTTTGTGCCACAAAAAATAGCTTTTTTTTTGCCCTTTTGTATTTTAAAACCAACTCCCTCCACTATTTTTTTTATTTGACATACTCTATTTTATTTCATTTTACTCTAAACAAGCAAGAGAAATCACGAGTTAAGGAGTGAATCCCATAGTGGGGCTCACCTATTACAATCTAAAATATTCAAAATAAATCATTGACGTACATGAGGAATCTTCAAATTTTAAATTGATTAGAATATTACGGTAGGAAAAATCCTGATTGTTGTAAAATTTGATGATACCCAGTATATTAAATTCTTTTCAAATTTGATGATACCCTGTATATTAAATTCTTTTGAAATGTTATGAAATGTTCGGGTTTCAATAGATGGGGCCAATAGGAGTTCCATGGATAGTTGTCAATTCCATTTCGTTTTTGCTGGAATGACTGTGATTTCTCGTTCCAGTCCTTCGGCCGAAACGGAATGGGTACTCAAAAATTCTGGTTTGAATTCTGATCCATTCGGGTCATTTCAGTTTGTAGTACAAATTTCACTTTTTTAAATATTTTTTCTTAATATTCATATGATGAAACATGCATAATTTATATTTTTTTATTTTTTATATATTTATACATATATTTTTATTTTTTTATTATTCCAAAAAGTTTTGCCGAATTTTTGAAATACCGAATATTCCATCTTAGATGTTAGACCAAAATGATGACCGAAACGGAATTGACAACTATGGTTCCAGGTCTTTCACACACGATTTCTCTATGTTAAAGCGGGTCTTGGTTTTTCATTGTAATGATTCAGTGTCTACTGTGATACAAATTTAAAAAATAAATTGGGTTATGTGAGTGTCAAATATATTGATCAAAGCTCCACTATAAGCTATAATAATAGCTCGAGTATTCTACCGGGATCTTTTTTATAAATAAAAAAAAAAGAGTAGATGTTTTCATCAAATGTTATTATATTTCATGCAGTCATAAAATGGATTTTTTGATGTTTTCCTCAGGAAGTGATGCTGGATACAGAAGATGACGGAAGGAAGAAGGCGGAAGAAGCAAGGAGAAGAGGCGAGGAGACGAAGGATGTGGCGGCTGAGAGGTAGATCGCTGATTTTCTTAACTAATCTGTTCTCATGTGAAGCCAGACAATATGTTTTTTTAAATTTACTTTTTACTTTTTTATTTTCAGGGGAGAGGCTGCTAAAAGCAACATACTCAGCTCTATTGGGAGTGTGACAGAGACCATCAAGGAGAAGCTAACGATGCCGAAAGACAAAGTAGAGCAAGAGCAAAAGGAAGAGGAAGGGAAGGCTTCTGATTACTAGTTAGGAGAAGAGGGAGGAGGGAAGATGTGATGGAGTTAGTATGGTTTTTACGTATAATACGTATCTTGGGTAGTATTTTGGCATGTAGAAATACTATTTTGAGGTCTTTGTTTTGTTTCTTCTGTTGGTATTGTCATGTCATGGTTTGAATACTCTATTTTTAAAGTTCTCTTCATACTCGCTATTTTTTTTCTTTTTCTTTTTTTTCTTATCTGTTTTAGTTTTACCTCTTTTGGGCCTTATGGCTCATGGAAACTAGGTTCACGTGCAGATGGGTGTTGGGTGATGCCTCCCCTAAAAGGGGGAGTTATTTAATTTTGATTAAAGGGAGCTTATTTGAAAAATCAGTTTTTTTAATGGTAATATATTTTTCTGAATGTTTTTATTTTCTGTTGCAAATATTAGTATTCACTTTTGGCTCCTTGATTTTTAATCAGTTGTAGAAATACTATCCAAGCCATTTCAATTACAAAAAACAAAATGTCATTAGAAGAGGTAATTTGTTCAAATTCTCTGTAGTTGTCAACCTGTTATTCTCATCCTTCAAATCATCATCATCAAAGTCATGTCCCAACTATATTGGGTCAGTTTCACGAATTTTGATTTTTCATTTTGATCTATCTGAGTCAAATTCTTAGGTAAGTTACACTTCTTCATATTTACTTTTACTACCTTCATTTACGTTCTTTTTTGCCTACCCCTTCTCTTTGGTAGGCCATCAACGTTCATGACCAAATTTTTCTTTACTGACGTCATTACCGGCATATGTTGGACATGTCTAAACAATCTTAAATGCATTTATCTAATTTTATCTCCTATTGTTGTTACCCCTGCTCTCGAATATGCTCATTTCTAATTTTACCTTTTTAGTTTTACCAGACATCCACCTTAATATTCTCGTCTGCTACGTCCATTTTGTGTATATATGCTGCTTCTTGATTGACCAAATTCTACTCCATAATTATAGATGTTCTAATTGTTGTCATGTAAGATTTTTTTTTTCAATCTTGTTGGCATTTGTTGTCACAACGCACTCCGTAAGTAAGTCCCTACTTCAACCATCCCGTTTTTATTTTATATTCAACATCTTCATCAATCTCCCCATCCCTATTAGTTATAGAGCCAATGTACGTAGTAGTAAGAATCACTTTGTGATATCTCACGGTCTTCAATTCTCACATTAGTTTCAGCTTTTTCTATATATCCACTGAAGTTACATACCATTTATTCTGTCATTGTACGACTTGTTTTAAAGCCTTTGGATTTTCAAGCCTCCTCCCATCTCTAGAGTTTTGCATTCACACCATCTCATTTATCTACCAACATAATACATCCTTCAAATGTTTTAATTTGTTCAGATATTTATATATATTTATATTTATCTATTTATATAAATATGATATCTATATCTATATATATATATGTATATATATAGATATTTCATACGACTACATATATTCTTTTTCCCATTTGTCAAAGGTTTCAACTATTTTGCTATCCATTTCATCTTTTTCACATCTAGTTTCTCAACATCTTAATACAAAGTAACCACAAAAAAGGGAAGTACTCTAGATGGTTTTGTTGGAAGTAGGTGGGCCTTTTAGATTGGCTTAAAAAACTTTTGAACTACTTGAAGCATGGATCGATTAAACACTCTAAAGGCAAAGAATCCAATCCCAAGATCTAAAACCCTAATCTCATACATTAAGATCAAAGATCTATCAAGAAGACAGATTAAGAAAAACAAACAAGCACAACCTAGAAGATCTACTAAACTATAAACTAGTCATAGATCTATATCCTTTGGAGCTTGGTTGTACTCAAATCGAGAACTTGAAAACTTGATTCTCTACGAAAACCCTTTTCGTAGATTTGATCTCCTTAACCTTTATGTTCTTCCTCGCTAAGACCCTCTAGTAGGGAACTTTCCAAAGAGACTGGTGGGATCTTTAAGGAGAAGAAAACCTGCACTCTAGAGGAAAACCAGAGGAGAGAAAAGGAGGAAGGAGATCGAGAGAGGGGCTTATGAGATTGTGAAGAGATCTTTAACCCTCTCATCTTATTTATAGATTATGGAGCACCTCCTGTTTGTCTAAAATTAGAAGTCTCATTTCTATTCTTAGTATATGTCCTACTCATCCTTTCAATAAGAGTTCCAATTGGATTATTAACCTTATCTTCTTAGGGCTATCATGGGGATCACTAGGGATTCCTTAGAATCTGGTTCCAACTGGAAATCTGAACCTCACATCTCATGTAAACTCTGGACCCACAGTTAATTGTAAATAAGTCAACTATATGAATGCAATTGAACTCCAATCTTAGGAATATTTACAAAAAGACTCTAATCTTTCCAATTATTGCAAGTGGGAGCATTGAGCTCTGAGAGCATGGTCTCTAGCCACGTGAAAATGTCGGAGAGATTGTAATGTGCAGTCTTGGTGGCGAGATGGAAAAGGAGGCCGTCTTCCTTAGTGTTTCCTGTCACCATCTCTATCTTCGTCACTGGGTGGAATACAGAAAAGGGTGATTGATGAGAGAGGTGAGAGGGCAAGGGTAGACTTGGAACTATGCAAAATATTGTGCTGAGTTGAACTTGGAAAAATATTGTCTTTATGTCCTGGCTTTCTAGTCCATGTGGAACATATATTCTCATTGGCTAAAACAATATTCCATTGTTTTATCGAAATAAGTGATCCGGACTCTGTCTGTGGCCAAAGCCTACTGTCTAATTCTTCAAAAACATTGTTCCAATTCTTCAAAAACATTGTTCCTCCATAAATGAAATCATAATTGGCTCGGTTGCACAACGCACAAGTCTATGTTTCTATTAGTATTGATGACCACTCCAAGAATTTCAGCCACGCTCATGCCAAATCTTATTGTAAGTGCCTAAAATGATATGGACTTAAAAGGATGGATTAGGATCTTTATGAAATTCTTTGGGGAAGATTGAATACCTAGAACCTAAAAGGAGAAGGACAAGCAAAGGTCAGAGACCCTGGCTACAGTCAGCCGAAGTCTCTCCGAAGCCTGAGTTAGTGCAGTCACTGAACAAAGGATGGATGAATGGAGAAGAAAGGCAAAGTTCGAGTTGTGCTATGTTGTATTGTGCTGCTTAACTTTCTAGGGTCTTACCCTTGTATATATAGGAGGAGGTTCCATCTAGCGCTCCCTCAATGGAGGTAGGTGGAAGTACTGTCCCATCAGCCCATACCATGTTCCCTTAGTGGAGGTAGGTGGAGGCACTGTCCCATCAGATCATGCGCTGACTTCTTGTATTAATACGGATTTAGTGTCGGATAAGGATAATCCCTTATCGATATCCAACGTTCATCTTATCTGTCAGTACGTTCTGCAACGTAGCCGTAGCTTTTATGGGAGTACAATCATGGCTCAGTATTCATCTAAGTTGATGGTGCCGAGCTGAAGATGATATCGAGACCAGATATGGATGCATCCTGGCACTGCTGCCGAGGTGCCCTATACCGAAGCCGAGGTGAGCCTAACTAGTACTCTTACCAAAGCTAGCTCAAGCTCGGTGCTAGCTGGCGCTGTTGCCGAGCTGGATGTATTTTAGCACTGTTACCGAGCTTGAATACTGAGACCAAGATAAGCCAAGTCGGTACTTCTACCGAGACTACTGTAACCCTGCTCTTAGGGAAACGTCCCACACAATTGCCCCTTAGCTCTTGTCCTCGTAGATTTCTCCAACTCTGAGGTTGGGAGCTAAGTATTTATGATGGGAGAGTCCTGGGTATTTAATTCCCATCTCATCTTGGTGTGGGTTCCTCTGCCCAAGATAATTGATAGCATTTCGTTGTCGCTTCGTCTACCCAAGGTGATCGATAGCAAGCTGTTGTCGCTTCGCTTGCCCGAGGTAATTAATAGAGCGCCTGAATCATTGCAGGAGATGAACTGGTGTTACCATGTGTCTCCATTTGGTTGGTCGTCCAATGAATTCAAAGTGATGCGTACAGCACTCGAGGCGATGCCTCGCACGCGTGCTTTCCGGAATCCGAAAGGGCGCCATTTCTTCTATAAATAGAGGTGTTCCCTCTTCCCTTTTTTCACTTAGGCATCCATCAGAGAGAGTTTCTACTGCAAGAGAAGAAACCTTGCCGGAGTTCAGTCTTAGCGAGTTTGAGTCCGAAGTTGTTCTTTCCCTTCTGTGAGTCTTTTTCCTCATCTCCTTCTTTTGTGCATCATTATTTCTGTTAGGGTTTCTGCCCTTCTCTTTTCAGTTTCTACATCCTTTGGAAAATGGGAACCTATAGGCACTGGCTGTACACCCCTAAGGCCATGGCTAGGTTTAGGGAGATGTATAGGATCCCAGATAACGTCCAGACCAAATTAGATAACCCAAAGAACCCTTTCGAGGGTTACTCTTTCCGTGATGGCTGGATGTCATTCCCCCTGGTCTCAATAATTGAAGGAGGGGTTAGGTTTCCTGTCCATCCCCTTCTCAAGGCTTGTTTGGTGACATGGCATATTAGCCCCTGTCAGCTGATGCCCAACAACTTCAAAGTAATAATGGGTGTCACCGAGCTCAATAAGATCTTGGGAATTAACCTCGGTGTTCATGACATCGAAGACGTATACGATGTCTGCAAATCCATAGGGGACAGTCACTGCTACTATCTCCGGGGTAGCCGAAATGGGAGTCGTTCGTTTATGATCTGGAGGATTCGAACAGACATACCAGGGACGATCGTCTGCTCGTCTCAAGTAACTGGGAGTTCGGCGAGGCCGAGATCGAGGTGGAAAGGTTATACATGATCCCTCATTACTTCGGGGTTCCCCTAAGTAAATAATGACCTCCTGTGAGTGCTCATGTTTTCTTTTCTTATTTTGCCGAGCTGACGCTCTTCTCTTATCGTGCAGAGATCAGCCAGAGAAGGCTGGGGGCCGAGCGAGCCGGTTGGAAGAGAAATGACAGCTGGCTGAAGGTCGTGCGAGACTATCAGGGTCATCACGGGCGAGCTACTTGGGACCTGCTAGGGTACGAGCCGAGGTACCACACATGCATCAAGATGAAGGAGCACGTGCTTGCCCTGACCGACGCTGAGCGCTGAACAGCTTCAAGCACTGAGGCATCAAAATCGCCCGCCGGCTCGGAGGCCACTGATCTGTCTCAACTCGTCGAAGCCTACTCATCTCCCTTCAACCAAGAAGAAGAAATGGGAAAGGATATGGAGCGACGACGTCTTGCCTTAAAGACAAAGGATCTTGGGGCAAAACTTTTTGGTAGTCGAGCTCATTCTTCCACGCCTCCTGTTGCCGACCCCCTCTCGCCTTTACAACATCGGGTGGCGCCAGAGCTCCTTCTTCTGTTGCTTCCAGTGCAGTTCGACAGCGTTCTGCTGACGCCATAAGGGAAGGACGTCGTCTGGAGAAAAGGCCCAGGTCTGAGGGTCCAGGCACAGGAGCTCGGCAGCGTCCTGCCGAAGATGAAAGGGAAAGGGCTTCGACGAAGAAGTGGTACAGGGCCGAGGGCTCGGCAAAGCAACGGCCCAGCCCAGTCTTGGCTCCTCAGCCTACGGGGCTGACCCCGTGGAGGCCGAGCCTTCATATAGAGCCGGGAAGGCCTTTTAATGTGGAGGACCAGATGGCCAGCAATGCCCCCGTCATCGCCGCACTTTCCCAGGCCTGTGCCCCACCACTCGACATGGAGAGGCACCGGAAGGTTGATGACATGGGGCTGCTGATCTCATCGTTGCAGTCGGATTTCTCAGTAAGTATTTATCATAGATCCTATGTAGTGTTCGATCTCGATTGCTTCTCTCTGACACTTGGTTCTTTTCTCAGATTGTGCAGAAGGTCCAAGTCGTCAGTCATGGACAGATCTCACAAGGAGGCCTCCAAGGTTGAAAAGTTGGAAGCAGAAAAGAAGAAACTTGCGACGGCCTTTAAGGGGAGTAGCCAGAAGCTAAAAGAAGCGTAGGAGGAGAACAACAACCAAGGGGCAGAGCTTAAGTTGGCACTTACCGAAATCTGTAAGCTGAAGGTCGAGACCCATGAGCTGAGGGGCACGGCCGAGGTCAAGGTGAAGAGGGCACTCGAGCTTGAGGCCGAGCTCGAACTAGCGCATAAGGAAAAGGCCGAACTCCAAGCCTCAGTCCAAGCCGAAGTTGATGCAACTTTCTAGGACAGGGTGGATGCGGCAACCAAGGACTATGAGGCCCAAGTCGAGAAGATAGGCTCGGACTTGTTCAAGCTTGGGTGCCAGGCTGCATTGAAAAAGGCCCATCCCTGAGGATCACCCTGTTTTTCAGAATCTACCCAAGTTTTCGAGCTCTGAGCCTGAACCGAGTTTTGCCCCCACTCCTGAGGCCAATCTAGAGGCTATTTTGACTCCGCTACCTGAGGTTACTCCCTAAGCTGCTGCGACTGAGCCTCCTGTAATCGACCCTCCAGAGGCCAATGCCGAGGTTTTTACTCCTTGAAACCTTTTCTGATGTATTTCTTCTTTTTCTTTTGTAATGGTGGGGAAAATGTAAAGAATTTTGTAATTTCTTTTGCAATCAATGAATACAATTTCTTTTTCATACTTGCCTTCAGTCATTCTCTTGAAAATTACATCCATGTGTTTGACCTCAATTCCATAACTAGGCCCTTAGCATAAATGTCTGAATCTAACCAAGTAGTTGAGCTCGGTTCAACAATCGGAACCTCAATTTCTTAAGTTCTGTAACTCAAGAAGTACTTGTATCCTGATGTCGAATTTGTACTCTCAAGCTTAGTTCACTAACCGAACCTGACAAAGGCAAACTGGATTCGAGCTTTACCTTGATGATAGAAAACTTTAGTTGGTTCCATAACCGAACTTAGTCTTCAGAAGTAGCCATCAAGTTTTTTAACTGCATAGTTGGTTCTGAAACCGGACTAGGATAGCCGCCGAGTTCTATAACTTGGCATTTTGTATATTTGGTTTTGTGACCGAGCTGGCTGATTCTGTAACCGGGCTGAGATTTCCGCCGAGTTACGTAACTTGGCGTTTTGTATAGCTGGTTCTGTAACCGAGCTGAAGCCACCGAGTTCCGTAACAAGGTGCTTTGTATAGCTGGTTCTGTAACCGAGCTGAAACCATGGAGTTCTGTAACAAGGTGCTTTGTATAGTTGGTTCTGTAACCGAGCTGAAGCCACCGAGTTCTGTACACTACAACAAACTGCACTTTTAGCGACGAAAATTTTCGTCGCAAAAAGTCATAAAAACGTCGGTAAAAGTTTTACCGACGTCGGGCCGACGATAATATTTTCGTCGGTAACAAAAGGTGGAGAAAAGATTTTACCGACGAAAATAATTTTCATTGGTCAAAAAAGTTGAATATTTACCGACGATTATTTGCACTTTACCGACGAAACAAAACGTCGTTAAAAATAAATTTATATTTGTAAATATCTATTAAATACTTTTACCGACGTTTTTTTTTCGTCGGTAAAAGAAAATAAATAATAAAAATACTATTACCGACGTTTTTTTTTCGTCGGTAAAAGAAAAATAAATAAAAAATAAAAATACTCTTACCTACGTTTATTTTTCATCGGTAAAAAAATAATAATAATAAAAATGATTTTACCGACTTTTATTTTCGTCGGTAAAATAAAAATAAAAGATTTATAAAAAATAAAAACACTTTTACGGACGTTTATTTTCGCTGGTAAAAGAAAATGAAAAAAATTATAAAAAATAAAAAGCTTTTACCGACGTTTATTTTCGTCGGTAAAATAAAAATAAAAAATTATAAAAAATAAAAATCTTTTACCGACGTTTATTTTCGTCGGTAAAATAAAAAACAAAATTTTATAAAAAATGAAAACACTTTTACCGACGTTTAGTTTTCATCGGCAAAAGTAAAGAAAAAATAAAAAGCATTTTTACCGACGGTATTTTTCGTCGGTAAAACATTAAAAAGATGTTTACCCAACGGTTTTTTTTCGCCGGGGAAAATTAATTAACCTTTTACAGATGAAAAAAACGTCGGTAAAAGTATTTTAATTTTTTTTATAATAGCTTTTTCCAATATATATATTTTTTCCTTTAAACCTGTTTTGTACACCTGTGTCAAACCTATTCAATATAAAAATTCAATGGAAAAAAAAGTCCATTTTTCATCAAATCATTCATCTCATAAAACAAATATTACAATCAATAATGATACAATCCCAATCCCATATATATGTCGAATATACATATACAAATAAACTAAAAAAATAAAACACATTTAGCTAGTCTGCAACCGACCCCAAAGCGTCCATCAATCTGCAATAACAAAAACAACATTAGAATCGTTTCAATAAATGAAAGCATTCATCCTTCCTAGATGTGTGCTGCTTATGAATTATGATAGATATGAGGATAAAACAATCAATTCAGACTTGTGCAATTACTTCATTGGTTTTCAAAAGATACATGATGGTGGGAGTGGTAGAAGAGCATGGTTAATGTTGTTGGCCATTGTTTTCCCAAATAAAGCGATATTGACCATTTCCAAATTTGAACTAAAGAACAAAATTACCTGTGCTAATATGTGACAGGTAGCCAAGTATATTATGTGGACAATTTGAAAAGTTACATGATGCTACAACAACTCACTTCAAATATGAATCTCCATACATTCTAACACAATGTCAGTGAGTACACTGTTAAATTGATCAAGATGTAAAGTGACATTAACACAGCCATTAAAAAGCTGTAATTGTGATACATGCTCCAACCAGGACTATAAACATTGTGAACGAGACAATGATTATTAGATTCGTTCACATCAATTCTATTCCTACATCTGTTCTTACTTTCTTTTTAAGATCCACTTCGTTGAAAATGATAACAGCAAAAACCTACATTTTCCAAGCAAACAAGACTGGACTAGCAGTAAAATTTCATTCTCAAGCTTTCTGATTGTTCCTAGCATTCATTTTGCATGGAATTATGAACCATCATCAAAGCTTTATCCCACTACTTTGTGAGTTCTACCAGTTCAATCAACCCCTACTATCATGTTTTATCTCATTCTAAAAGATTATTATTCATATTGGCTCCCTAACTTGTAAATCCTCACTATATCATGGAGTCATGTCATAGAAATTCAATTCATTCACATTGCATTAGGTTCAATCATCAAAAATTTTAAGTAAGATGGCCCTTATAGATCTTCACCCTTGATCCTTCACTCTACACCCCCCTTGATAAATGCATCTTCCCTTTGAAATCCAAAGAGTTTGGTATGATTTCTACAAACATGTCCTTGAGATTATATGACTGCACTTATGATTCATGTCAAGGCAGGGACCAGGATTCCAAACTTAAATTTGGAATATCTGATATGATACAGATACTCTTCCCACTTCAACATTATCTAATATCACAATTTCAAAGTTGAAAGTTATGCATATTGGATATCTTAGCCATTGGAGCACGTGAGCACAACAGATTCACTGTTGCGGTCCCTTGGACGCTCCCACTAGTTAATTGCTCTCCATCAAGGGCTAGCTGTTGCTCCCACTGCAAGTCATTAAATAAATAAATACAGATGAATGGAAAACATGGCTGGCCAACCCAACTTTATATCAATCCCCATGCTTTAAATTAAATTAACAAAACCCTCCACCTTTAAAGTTTTAATCCATTTATGAGACCCACTTCTAGTAAGTACCAAACAGGGGAAGGAACCATTGAATGATGAAGTCAACCTTCTAATGATATTTTCACAGCCTGTCACCCCTTCAACCGAAACCAGATTTTCTATGGGCAAATATGTTTTTAAGTCTAGAAGGTCCATCCTAGAAATTTTCAGTGCCTTGATGATCACTAAAGTTCTGGGCTTGGGCTTTCACCCTCAGCCTATGTGCCTGATGAACTACTAAATATTTGCCACCACAACAAATTCAACCTGGTCTGCCACATTTATAGCCCATATTTAAACAAGTTTGATATTGAGTTTTTCTTCTCCTATTAGTTTTTCTCTGTAGTGTGGTATAGTCTAACCCTTTGGTCCAAGAGAAAATCATGTTAACTTATAATCTTATTTTTACATCAAATGGCTATAAATGTCTAACAACCGACAGGGTTGTGTTGAATGCTTCCCCAAGTTACTAGACGCAGCGACCTTCAAGGTCAAGTTTTCAAGTGCCTAATACTGCTGGCTCGTTTAGTTATGGGACATAATGTTTTGACCCGGATCTCACCCATGGGCCTCATAGTCAATAATCAGCCAGCATTTTTGGTTGGCTCACTTGCAACCCCAATCACTACCAATAGTGAATGTGGTAGGATATTGTTAAACAATCTTTTTTTTGTTTGATATTCTTTAAGTAAGATGGGTTGGTAGGTGAGCTAACACCACCCCAAACAACCACCTCCATATTGTCCCCAACAACACATGAAAACCTTTGCCAAGACCTGAACTTTAAAAAAAAACCATAGACATGAAACATACCCCTCCAAACCATGAATCTCATTTCATACACAACTACTCCAACACTTCGAATTCAATAAAAACATAAAACATATCTACAAGCAAATTAATATCAAACCATAGACATGAGTTCCATATATATTATTCTAAAGCATCATTTTAGAGAGACCAAAAGGGTGAAGGAAAATCACCTGATTGTCACTGCTACATCAGCCAATCTGGCCGTCTTTGGTACTGTGTATCCTGGTTCAAATTTCTGCAAAATTAAGCTTTCCCAATCAATCATGTCAGTTTTTATTGTAAAGTAAAGCATTCAAATAAAGAAACAAAAAAGGACCAAGTTCTATTATAGGAGAAACTACTGGAGCATGTGAAAAAAAACATAAATTATCAGACTTGTCATTGCAATCAATTACTTGAAATGTCTTTGCATCCTTTTCTGAGCATCCTACAATTCAAAAAGAATTCATAGCTGACAGTGGATAACAATTCATAAACATCACAATGCTTTGTTACAAGAACAGCAACTAACAATGATAATGATGAAGATTATTACAATGATAGCAAATGCCGAATAACAAAAATCTGTGACAATGTTGACAAGCAAGCATGAACCAGATAATATTTTAAGAATGTCAATGTTGAGCACCTTCACCTTCACCAGATAATATTCTCCGCTTCTTGCTATGATCAGTAGCATTTAGTGCATGTTTTGATCCACCCATTCTCCTATTAAAGCTCAAATTTGGACAGTGAACATAACCCTAAGATTTAACAACTTGAACAAGTTAGAAAACAATCCAAGGCAGTGTCCGGGATCACTGGCTATCAACTCTGTCACAGAGTCTTCGCAGATTTGGTCTACTCCATCTTCCAGTGTTGGTCAATGGATTGGAAGTGAGAATATGTGTACTTATTTATGTTAATATTCCCATGTCTGTCTTATAATGACCTGAACTTATGTCTGTCTTATAAGTAAATAATGACCTGAACTTATGTTATGTTAATATTTATGTTAATATTCCCATGTCCCCAACAACACATGAAAAATCTCATCATATATTTGATGGTCATCAAGTTGATCTAGGGTGTCAACTGCACAATAAAAACAATGCTACAAGTGTAATCAGAATCAATACCTTGTGGAGCAAGAGCATTCGGACAGCTAGATATGTGCCCCATACCAGATTAAATAACCAAATAATTAGATAGACAAGAAAAGAAATTTACCTTCGGGTTTGGAATGTTTCAACTCTCTTGGAAGGGTTTCTTCATGCCTAACAAAACTCTCTATCACTTTGATGACTTCAAAGACAGACAGATGTACAAAAGAGATCCTCCCATGCATTGCAGCCAACATAAGGGGAGTCTAATCCAAAAAAAAAAGAACCAAAGATCAATGAACTCATCTTCACATTTCCATCTCAATTCCCAAAAAAGAATCCAACCCAATTCCCAAAATCAAATCTCCATTCACATTTCCAAGGTGTTGAAAATGCTACATTTTTAGTGTTTATAAATTTTGACTAGTTATTATGTTAAAATTTCAATAGAATAATCTACTAACCAAAGGGTCGCATCATGATCTCCAGTAGATGTGCCATCACCAGCAGAAGAGGTCCCTCTCGTGATGTCGTGAAAGCTGGTCAGATCTATCCCTGTCGCAGCTGCCAACTGTTGAACAAGGGCCTCAAGTGTTCGTTGCCTCTTATCCTGCTCAGCTACCCTCCTATCCTGCTCAGCCTGCCTCTGATCCTGTTCAGCTTGCCTCCGACCCTGCTCAGCTACTTGCTCCCGCAGGGCGATCACCTCAGGATCTGGTGTCCGAGACTGTGTGGAAGATGCAGAGGTCCTCGTATATATGCCATACCCTTTTAAGTATCCCGACCTCTGCCCAAGCACCTCAACAACAATCTGCTCCTGAGTCATCGGAGCTGTGACAGAGGGCTGCGACTGCTCCTCAATCCGCTGCACCAAGGCCTCCTGCCATTTAAATAAAAAATGATTTAGAATGCTTTTATGACATTATTTATCAAAATTGATTTATTAGCAAACGTACATGTCTCTGCTGAGCCACCTCATTTACCCACTGATTACTCTTTACTCTGTAGTGAGTGTCGCGGAAGAATTGAGTAATAGGCGGCGCTTGACCGGTATTCTGTGCCCTCTGTCATTTGAAATAGCTTTGTATTAGATATGAACCTAGCTACATATTGATAAATTAATAAACTTAATCTAGTTTCTTCATATGAATATAATTAGTACCATCAGAGACATTCTCGATACAAATGACCTAGAGCCACTAGTATGATTATATGGCAGCTTGGCTCGACTCTCTTGAGCTTTTTTCGACTTTGCCTACATAGAAAAACAATAATACAATAGCAGTCATTTATAAAATCATTACTAATAGAATTACGTTGGAATACATGAATAATTGTTGTAGATAACATCCCAACGTTACCTTCCAGGCTGGCGATTCCCAACACTGCGAAACCATCAACTGCCAGTCAGCTTTGATAGCCACTAGCTGACTATAGGCCTCTAGGGGTGTCGATGGAGGACCCAACCCAAAGACTCAGGGCATGGACCATCCATCTTCTCAAACACAATTGACAGGGCTCAGATCTAGTTAGCTCTGTGCCCAAATATGTATATGATAGAGTACTATACTATACTATACTATACTATACTATACTATACATAGAAGAGCCACAGAAAGGGTAAGCTGAGTTCAAGATTAGTACAAAGTATAGATGACCAAATAGTGAACTTTGAGTAGCTAGGGGTGTTCATGGACTACTTTAAGTAAAAATTTGAAGTTGTTTCCATAAAATATCTCTCTCTCTCTCTCTCTCTCTCTCTCTCAAAAATTTGAGTGATCTGGTATAGGCCTGACAAGTGATTGTATAAGTGCAGCCTCGTAGTATCTATCAGTTGAGACAAACATGCTTTCATAGTCAATTTGTAGCTTCTGTTTTCATTAAAATGTCTGTATTGTTCATAGCTATATATTGATTGTTGGCATGACAAGGAAACAAGGCCCCTTACCCCCAGTGGATGGATAATTCTGTTATCCATAAAAAAAAAAAAAATTTGACCTTTGCTTTAGCAGTACACAACACTAGCATCTTGATGAATATATGGCAATCTATAAGACTAGCTTGATTGTTCATTTAATGGCCCACCCACTTACAAATCTCAAAGCAAATCTCAAATCCTGAAAACTAACATTTGAGTTCCTAATCTCTCAAAGACAAATCTTAGTTGAAAAACTTGGAAAATGTCCAGCTGGGGTGCTGCCATTGCATCTTCTAGGTGCTACTATAAATTTTTTTTTCAAACATAATCAATCAAGTACTGACATTCTGTAGGAAGAATTAGGTGGTGGCAAATTCACCAATTGGACAAATTTCTAAAGCAAATTCAGCATCAGGGATAAGTGAAGGAAAGGAGGAAATAATAGAATCAGCAGCATAGTTAAAAACATCAAAAGAAAATTATATACAAATCACCATTGGCTGCAATGGTTCTTTCTTCCCTTTCTTCTATAAATTTAGTTCACCGTGAATGGGATAGAAGACAAATGAATACCAAACACAATAGTCATCATCATCATCATCAACTTTCAGATATGGAGGAACCATGACAATATGCAGCAAAAAAGAACAATGCTAAGTTGATGATTTTTATGATTGAAGAATCTGACACACAGAGAATCAGGATTCAAGTGAAGATTTCAGCAATACAACAAAAACATATCAATCAAAGCCACAACTAAAAGAATCTTCGGACCCAGCATTTTTAATATCATATCAATCAGTTCAAACTGAATCAAATTCATTCCTTCGTCCATTAACCCAGAGCTCAATAAGATACCCAAAAAAACTAAAGGCAATATCATTATAACTGGACCACAGCATAAAACTGTAACACATCGACATTTTTGGAAAACAAAAGGAAGCAAATAATTCAGATTTCAGTAAATAAATGAAAAGAAGAGAGAAGAGATGAGAAAGAGAGTTAACCTGCAGAGAGGGGAGAGATGCAGAGGCAGCAAACTCCTGCTGGCTTTGGAGAAACGACCGGAAAAGGGGTCAAACTTGTGCTGCCTTTGGAGAAGACGACCGGAAAAGGGGGCACCAGTTTTCTTCAGTGGGATGGGTCTGCGCCTGATAACTGAGATGGGTTTTTGGAGATCGACAGAGATGGGTTTATTGAGATCAACAGAGATGGAGAGGGTGAGGAGGGAATGGAGATGGAGATGGTGAGGGAGATGAGGGAAAGAGCGCCGATCGGGAGAGAGGGAGAGAGAGAGATGAGCAGATGAGAGAGAGAGAAAAGCCAGATGAGAGAGAGAGGAGGGCAGATCGGGGGAGACAGAGAGAGAGAGAGCGCCGATCGAGAGAGAGAGAGAGATGAGCAGATGACAGAGAAAAGAGGGAAAAACCAGAACGAGAGAGAGAGAGAGAGAGGAGAGCAGATCGAGAGAGACAGAGAGAGAGAGAGCGCCGATCCACAGAGAGAGATGAGCAGATGAGAGAGACAGAGAAAGAGATCGAGATGAGCAGATGAGGGAATGGAGATTAGACCGTCGTCATTGGCGGGAGAGGGAAACGAGATGAGCAAAGAGGGAAATGGAGACAGAGAGAGAGACAGAGGAGGGAAAAGAAAAAGGGATTCAGTGCGTTGGCGGGAGAGGGAAACGAGGGAAAAAAATACATAGATCTTTACCGACGTTTTATGCAGAACGTCGGTAATAATTTTTCCGACGCCCATTTTCGTCGGAAAAATTCATTTTCGTCGTTAAAGATAACTCATTTTAATTTTTTTTAAATTAAAATTCAGATTTACCGACGTTTTACATAAACGTCGCTAAAAGTTCAAATAAATATTTATTTTCCTCCTCATAATTAAAAAATTCACTTTGCCAACGGTTTTTTTTCGTTGGCAAAAAAAATAAAAAAATAAATAGATAATAAAATACTTTTACCGACGGTTTTTTTCGTCGGTAAAATTAAAAGTAAATAAATAATACAATATGTTTACCGACGTTTTTTTCGTCGGTAAAATCAATAATAAAATAAAAAAGCCTTTTACCTACGAAAAAAAACGTCGGCGAAAATATTAAAACGTCGCTAAAGGTGATATTTACCGACGAATTATGAAACGTCGGTAATAATCATAAAGTAATTTAAAACAGTGCCCTTTGCCGATGTTTTTTATAAAAACGTCGGTAAAAGGCTACTTTTCACCGACGAATTTATAAAACGTCGCCAAAAAATGTGGCTAAAAGTGCAGTTTGTTGTAGTGGTAATAAGGTGTTTTGTATAGCTGGTTCTATAACTGAGCTGAAGCCACCAAGTTCTATAACAAGGTGCTTTGTATAGCTGGTTCTATAATCGAGCTGAAGTAGATGCCGAGCTGAGACCCGTGGACGAAGCCCTTGCATAGCAAGTCAAGGAACTGTTTCCAAGATTGTTGTTTTTCTGCCTTGGTGACTTCGTCTTCAACCCGTTTGCCCCCTAGTCCGGTATCGAGCCGGCTTTATACAAAACCTTTAAGTGGATGTTCCGTAACAACCACCATGTTTCCTTGACGAGCTTGGCCATGTGTGCCTACGGTGGTGATGCTTCACCGGGTATTATAGGGGAGCTAGTTGATAATGCCTTCCGGCTCATCGCTGTCTTGACTATTATCAGTCCGATGCCAATGAGCTTGGTCCTCTTTGATGTAGTTCTTCAAGTGCCCGTCCCTGATGAGTTCTTCAAGGTGAGACTTGAAGGCCTTGCAGTTTTCGGTCCTGTGTCCATTCTGTTTGTGATAGGCGCATAACTTGTTTTGATTTTGGGTAGAAGGGTCACCCCTTACCGGCTGCGGCCACTTGAAGAACGACTGTGAGTTGATTTTGCCGAGGAGCTTGTAGATTAGCTCCTGGAAGACCGTGTCAACAGCCTTGTAAGAGGCAACAGCTGACTTGGACTTCTTGCCGCCTCCTGAAGTCGCTGCCGAGCTCAATGGGGCTTCATTTCGGTCCGCATCCTGTTTCCAAGATGCCTTTTCTTTTTTGGAGGGTCTGTCCTGCCAGAGGTCGAAGCTCTCCTGAGCTCGAGCCTCGTCTTCTTCTTGTTCGATAAACTGGTTTACTCGGGCCAGCAATGCTTTCACTGTGACCACGAAGAACCGAACCAAGTCTTTTCGGAGCTCGTTGCCTGGCAACAGAGCTTGTTTGAAAGACGTGAGGGCTACCTTGTCAATGACGTCTTCCACTTGGCTGTAAATGGTCTAGAACCTTTTGGCGAACTGAGTAATGTTTTCAGTCTGCCTCATTCTGATCGCCATGAGGTCGTCGTTTCTCTTTGGGATGATTTTTTGTGCTTGGAATTTTTCCATGAAGGAGTTTCGGAGCTGCCACCAGCTCAAGACCAACCCCTCCGGAAGTGTGCAGAACCATCTTAGGGGGAGGTCGCCCAAACTAGAAAAGAAGACTCTGCAGTTTAGGTGCCCGACGTCACCCCATACTGACATCCACTAGGTGAAATGCCGAAGATGTGCTGCAAGGTCCGAGTTTCCGTCATAGAGGATGAACCTCAAGACAATGAATTTATTAGGGAGGGAGAAGTCTTTTATCTCCTGAGAGAAAGGGAGATGCGCCTTGGTCCTCAGCATCCTAGGCGTTTAGCTGGTCTCGAGTGAAGCCGACCACCTCCATATTGTGATGGACTATCTGTTTGACTTGGCGATCAAGCCACTTTCTTAGGCCTTCGTTATCCTCCGGTCTTTGGCAAGATCTTCTTGAATCTTTGCGCAGGTGACTGCTGCTCGAACCTTCATCGTAATCTCAATCTCGCCTCTTATTGGTCAGGACTTACCTCAAGTCCCGCTCGACCAAAGGGGCCCGGTTGCGTTTGGGGGACAGAACCCGAGCTTGCTTCTTCTCCTTGAGTTGCCTTTTGAGTTGGCAAATCAGCTCATCTTGTTCTTAGATGACAAGGTTTTGGGCCCTGATATCTACAAGGAAGGGGTTGTCATCATCATCATCAATTTGGTGACGAGACTGATCTTTGCCATCATCTCGGTGATGGGACTGATGAGATTTGGCCACTGATTTAGGCACGGGCCCCTCTATGCTCACTGCTCCAGATTTCCCACCGGATCTTCCTTTGCTAGGGATATTTGGCAATACTTCGAGCGGCGGTGGAAACACCGGTGGTGGCGGCACCAGGGGTGGCAACGCCACTAGTGGTAGCGACGGGGCCTTTTGGGACCTTGACGAGCCTTCTCAATTTCTGGTCTTTGGAGGCATGTTTTTACAAATCTAGTTTGATCTTCGTGTCCCCACAGACAGTGCCAATTGTAAGTGCCTAAAATGATACGGATTTAAAAGGATGGATTAGGATCTTTATAAAATTATTTGGGGAAGATTGAATACTTAGAACCTGAAAGGAGAAGGAGAAACAAAGGTCAGAGACCCTGGCCGCAGTCAGTCGAAAGCTCTTCGAAGCTTGAGTTAGTGTAGTCATTGAACAAAGGATGGATGAATGGAGAAGAAAAGCAAAGTCCGAGTTGTGTTATGTTGTACTGCGTTGCTTACCTTTCTGGGGTCTTACCCTTGTATATATAGGAGGAAGTTCCATCTGGCGCACCTTCAGTGGAGGTAGGTGGAAGTATTGTCCCATCAGCCCACACCATGTTCCTTTAGTGGAGGTAGGTGGAGGCACTGTCCCATCGGATCATGCGCTGACCTCTTGTATTAATGCGGATGTGATTGTTTGATAAGGAGAACCTCTTATCGATATCCAGCGCCCATTTTATCTGTCAGTACGTTTTGCAACGTAGCCGTAGCTTTTATGGGAGTACAATCATGGCTCAGTATTCATCTCAGTTGGTGGTGCCGAGCTAAAGATGACACCGCGATCAGATATGGACGCATCCTGGCACTACTGCCAAGGTGCCTTATACCGAAGCCGAGGTGAGCCTAACTTGTACTCTTATCGAAGCTAGCTCAAGCTCGGTGTTAGCTGGTGTTGTTGCCAAGCTGGATGTATTTTGGCACTATTGCCGAGCTTGAATACTGAGACCGAGATAAGCCAAGTCAGTACTGTTACCAAGACAAGTGTAACCCTGCTCTTAGGGAAACGTCCCACACACTTATCATCTAATTTTGGGTGCCTCTTGCCGTCAAGATGCACAATGTTGGCATGTAATTCCACTCTTAATGGAATGGGTGTAGACACCTCATTTGGTCCCCTATGATAGCCTTAAACACTTATCATATATAATGATGCCCCCATTCCATCCATAATTGAATGGTTAATGGCATAATTCAAATTAATTAGTGACGATGAAGATGCTTGTTGATTATTTTAGACTTAGTTCTATGATTTCTAGAAATTCATGAGAAAAAAGGCCGAATTGCATCGGGATCTCGATTTCAACCCACTATTCAAACAAGGGATAGACTACAACACTATCCAAGCCTCTTCTAGACTTCATAGAACACACTCAGGTTGTTCCTAAAGAGATTACACTTACTTTGCCTATGTACGATACGATTAGCATGAATTAGGAAGTTAAAATCATTGATCCAAGTATCCCTTACTTTTCCTGACCTATGACCATTAGGGTGTATGGACCAACAGATTCTACATTCCAAGAGCTTTTCCACGATATGTGGAACGTCCAATTCCGACCAATGGATCAAAAGATATGGCCCTCGGAAGACTACACAAGTTGTCCCGCACCAAAGACACATTTGGGCGCCAATATAGGTGCACCCAAGTCCCAAATTGCATTTGGGCACACACACAGGTGTGCCCAGGTCCCGAGGTCACAGTTGGGCTCACACACAAATGCGCCCAAGTCCCTGGTTGCCCCAGAAAGCACTTAAGTGCATATTTAGGTGGGTTCCACTCTACCATTCGTAGTTTTGACCCAACCTCAACCCAAGAATGATTCGAAACCAAACCATAAGCCCACTTGAGCCCAAGGGAAGACCTAGGCGCACCTGTGTGTGCTCCCAAGTCACAAGACCCACCTGGGCGCACCTATGTGTGCGCCCAAGTCCAGTTTCCACTATTTTGTTCAAAATTCGATCCGAAAACTATCCAAACCTAATCCCTAGGTTCATTAAACTTTATAATTGGACATGGGCACCACCATGTGTGCACCTAAATAAGGGAACCAACTCCCCAAAAACCCTATGTGGGCACCACCATGTGTGCACCTAAATAAGGGAACCAACTCTCCTTGGTTTGCGTGAAGCTTTTGGAAATTCCTGAAATAGCAACCCTAACCCCTCCTCCACGCCAAAACCTCTATATAAAAAGTATCCCTTATACCATTTGCAAGAGGAGGCTACTAGAAAGAGAGAAAAACTAGAAGAAAAGAAAGAAAAAAGAGAGTAGCCACCATAGAGAGAGAGCCTTGGATCTAGAAGAAACGAGAAGAAGGAGCCTTCTGGTTTTCAAGATCAGAAATGGAGAAGGTTTCCAAAAGCCATGGATTTGCGCAAAAGCTTCGATCTAGGACTTGAAGAATACAACCCAAACCAGTATTTCTAGATTTAGTTCTCTTCAATTAATATTTAGCATCATTAATGGTTAGAAACATGCTTAGGATCGTGCATGCATTGTAGATTTGTATTAATAGTAGTGTTTTTCAGTAGAGCTAATATTTAGTAGTCATCCATAATTAGTAACATGCTTAGGATCATTTGTGTTTCGTAGATCTGCATCATTTTCATCATTCTGAACTTGTGATTAGAATAGATCTTTTATCCATTTTAATTTCATTAAGAAAAATTCAAATCTAAAAAAAAAAAGTGCAACAGAGAACTTGTATCTTCATAGGTTTTTCAACCCCGATTTTCGTATCAAGCGTATTTCATTTCTTAGATCCGAATTAATTCTCATACATATTGATATCGGGACCTTCGGATCTGTAATTTTGTGTTCCAAATCGCGCCAAAAGAATTGAGAAAAGAAACAAAAGAGGAAGAAAAGTGCAGGAAAGCACTTGGGCGCAACTGTGCGCGCGCCCAAGTCTCTGGATAGGGCTTTGGCCCCGATTTCCCATTTTGCGCGTATTTTGGTTCTTAGATCCGAATCTATCCTCATAAAAGTTAATATTAAAGTCTTCGGATTCGAGAAAAGCATTGAAAGAATTAGAAGAAGACCAAACATATCGCCGAAAAGAAGAGAGAAGTGCATAAAAAGCACTTGGGCGCCACCGTGGGTGCGCCCAAGTCTTTGAAGTAAACTTTTGGCCCCGACTTCCATTTCATGTGCATTTTGCTTCTTAGTTTCGAGTCCATACTCATATAAGTTAATATCAAAGCCTTCGGATCTACAAAGAGCATCGAAAGAATCGAAAAATGATTAAATATTATTGCTAGAAAAGAAGGAATAAAGAAGAAAGAAAAACAGAGGTACTTGGGCGCCACTGTGGGTGCGCCCAAGTCCTTGCAAAGGGACCCCCTGAATTTTTATCCTCGCACTATTGCTCTCAAATTCGAAAGTTCTGATATTAGTAGTTCATATTAGGACCTTGCATTTAGTCACAAATTGTTGGAGATCGCGTCGGAACATCGTCGAACATCAGAGACACACCACAACCAGCACTAAAGCCACTTGGTTTGGGAGTCATTGGCTGAATGCTCGTTACATGGGTTAATTAGAAAGCTTAAGGGACCCAGGCATTCCACAGTCACGTATTAAAAAAAATTTCTTTTAGAATTAAGTTCGCTGGAGTGGCATGCGTACTCATCAAGCGAACAAAGCAGAAGGTGGTCGGAAATCACAACACTAAGGTAGCACGATGACTCGCCACCCCACACACGAACATTACTCACAAATGAGCCCCGGATGGCAGTCAGGTGCTCTCCAAAGTTCAGCCGAAAAGACTAAACAGCTACAAAAGGGGGCCCGTGAGGGATAACCTCCAAAAGATAGTTAAGGAAGATTACGTTACCACCACAATACAAATTGTGGATCGAGAAGCTAATCTACCTTCACGCCCTCACCCACAGCTAGAATAAACGCTGGTCTTATGCTGGGTCATTTTTTATATATATATACATATGAATATATTCTTATCTCACACGGCTTCCCAACCTGGGTCCTCATCACATACACAATTGCCACGAGCACTCACTAGTCCACACACACGCACCACATGCATGCTTTTACTACTAATCACTTTTGGTTGGATGCAGGGAAGACATATCCCCTAAGGTATGAATTCAATCTTGTTATTCTCAAAGCTTAAGTGGCGAAACAGCCCCCTGACATTTTTACCAAGAAAGAAAAATGCTACTTTAGTCAAACTATGCAGGGGGCCTAAAATATTAGACTAACAAGTTTGTTTCAAGACCTTGCAGGGAATCCAACCCCGATCACATCCAAAGCATCCCATAAGCTGGGGCATTGTATTTTACATGCATTATTTTGAGCATAACTCCTCATGATTTGAAAAGAATACAATGATAGTAATTAAATTTGAGAGATATAAATTATGTTTGTTACGATACTTTATGATGAATTTGATTATAGGTGCCTGCTGTTCACACCTTTTTTTTATGGTATCACATGTTGTGCGATTTAAAAAAATGCAGTTATCTTGAACCTTTGTCTTTACATTTATAGCTAACAATGTGAATGCCTTAAAACATAGAATTGCTTAGGCCACAAGCATCACACACCCAGGCACTCCCCATTGTTTGAGAACCCTAAGTCTATGTTATGTCTCTAGCTCAAAATTGATACGAAATTGTAGTCATTTGGTCTATTATTTTGAGCATTTCCCCTTGTTTTTGGACACCGGAAAATCTTCGGCCGCATTTCCCCTTGTTTTTGGACCCCGTAAAATCTTCGGATACAAAAAACTTGTGACTTATGAAGAAAAACACCTGATATATCCCCCGACACCCCCACAAAAAACTCTTCATCAATCAACCACATTCCCATAGCACTTTCAAGGCATTAAACATACTATCTCAACTACATGTACATGATATATACACACACATCATACATCTCAAACCAAATACATATGAGCCCACGCCATGAGCCAAGTACAACATGAAATGACATAAATACATGACCAACACATATGAATACAATATAGAACAAGGATACACAAGGGATGGATCCTTAGGAGATCAATCGAAGAGCGATAACCCTACGGAGCAGCTCCATTATGACGAGCCGACGAAGCGAATGAGGATGGACTAGGGGTATGCTGAGAAGGGGCTCGCATCGAGTCTGAAAACGCATGACCTCTCTCTTCCGCCCTCTGGCGATATCGATCGAGGCGCCTTCACAAATCAGCAACCACCTCCTCATGACATCGCGCCATGCGATCCATGCGCTCAGCATACTGATCATGGATAAGAGCCCTCTCCTCACTCAAGCTGAGACGTGAAGGAATAGAAGCAACGATAGCACCGCTCTACAGGACAATATTTTAAAGAAACATTACATTCAACAAACCTTGCAGCAGTAAACATGGAACTTGAAAGGGAGAAAAGACCCTCACTTACACAGAGGCCTCATAGCTCCTGACCTTGGCACGTAGCTCATTAACCTGCAAATCACAAGATTACAAACCACATCAACAATGAACGAGGGATCAACGTTGAAACGTCACATGAGTAAGGCTCATACATGTGCCTCTGAAGCATCTCTCTCCACGAGCACCTTGTCGCGCTCGCTATGAGCCTCAGCCTGAAAGATCACAAAGACAAACAGTCGAGGATCATTCGTTATACAAAAGAACAATGCAATAAAAGTCTGAGCCTCACTAACTTGCCACCGGTCCATCTCAGCTCGAAGTGTCTGAAGCTCACCCTCCAATCTAATCATCGTAGCCTCGAATGCAGCCAAATCCCTATCCCTCTGCACAAGCAATCAGATGACATAAATCTTAATTCGTGATAAGGATTGAGTTAATAACCTTCTACCTCATAGGTATCCGCCAGTGCATCAATGATGGCATCGTGCGGCCGCAATTCCTCTCATAGATCCCTCTGGACAAAGTAAAGAGAGTTGGTGAGTTCAAGGTATTATTTTCACAAATAGACAAGGGATCATGATTCCCGTACCTCCTTAGCCATAAAGGACGCCTGTAGTCCCATCGTCATGGCCTCCTGAGGTCACAAGGTTTGCAATGCAGTAAGTGAGTACTCTGACACACAACACCAAAGGATAGTACCCCCAATCCCCATGCTACAAACTGAACAGGTATTACCTTCCCTCTCACCAACTCGGACAGTCGAAGTACCTCCTCCCGAAAGGCTGACTCAACATCAGACACCACTCTCGTAGAGGTCCCCTACCATGAGGCACAATGGGAACAAATAGAAAGGGAGGATAAAAACAATATAGTCAATGAACCTGGTGAAATTTACCTCGCCTGAATTATCGCCTAATGAACGAGTCCCCCCACACCCCATCCCAGTTGGGGAAGCCGTCTGAAACAGGAAAACAACATGTTGGATCAAATCGAAGATAAGGGACAATATCAAGTCAAATAAGTAGAAAAAAAATTAAATGATTACCCGAAGTTACAGCAACATCTCCATCGCCTCAACGCAATTCCGGATAGAATAGAAAGATCCGCCGGAATATGACTCAAGCAGTATGTACCGGTGCGTGAGGTCCCTTCAGCGCCGCTCATAATCACCCGATGCTTTTTCATCCGCACTGAAAGTAGGTGCTTGTCCCCCTCTATCCCAATCATCTATCTCAGGCTGGTGCGGGTGGGAATGACCAAATATCGCTTCACCCCATCCCCTATATGAATGACTCATGGCAGGCTCAGGGGGTAGGACCACCTGATGACTACTGAACTGCCGAGCAACCTGATTCATGACAAGCCTGGAAACAATCTGAGGGGCTGGAGCCATATGTCTCTCATAAATAAATGCATCCCCTCTCGCATTGCCATCAACTCATCTTCAAGACCGCCCTGGTAAGGACACCAAATGATCTAAAAAAAAAGGAGAGAGCATAACCCCAAAGGATGTCAACCATTAGCAACCTAAAGTAGGAAGGTGGCCGATTCTGGCCTAATTCCAAAATAGGCTAACAACTTAAAAGGCAAAGAGAGAGAGAGAGAGAATGACTACCTCTCGGTCCATCAACTCGTTCAAAATAAAGCGGTAGCCCTACTCATCAGGTCTCATCTTCAAATCTTTGGTTCTTTTCGCCAGCTCTGTAGGTCGAATGTCAGCGAAACCCCGCACAGTAGCATTCGGATACCACTGCACCGCCTGGGGAGCAAGACTCAACCGCACTAGCAAGCGCGCGGGGCGACCCTGCAGGATATGCTCCCACATCCACACCTATTTTGAAACAATTAAATCATTAGTAAGGCAAAATGTTCAAAGCGGAAGATTAATAAATGTGGGAAGCTAATTTACCTGAAGAATTGGGACAAAGCCCTGGAGACTCTTGTGGCCCCTGGACTCGACATCTATCATCTAGGCTATGAAAGAGAAAGGCAAGAGCTGCAACACCCCATGCATAATCACCTATTCGGCTAAAATCATCTACAAACCTGAGTAGGGTGCCAGACACTCTGTTGCCCGTGGCATTCGCAAATAAACATTTCCCAAAGAAATAGAGGAGGAACGCACGAAGGCTCTCATCCTCGCCTTGCCTAGCCGACAATAACCAAGGACGCCTCAATGCAATATCGGGTCGGGTCCCCTTTTTCCTTACCAAGTTGACAAAGGTTTGTTGTTAATAATACTCATCAATTTACGGAAAGCAATATTAAGGTCATGGCTTACTACTCACCCGTCACATAGAAGGTCTCGCAAGGAATCCCCACTCTCTTCTGACGATAGTACCCATTGACGGGTACCTCTCTACACTCATACTCTATAAATGGAAAAGGTGATTATAAACGTTAGCCGCCCAAATAATGAGGGGTAAGAATAAACTTAAGAATTTACCTGGAGGAGGGACAACATCATCACTGCCCTCATCGTCTCTGGCCACCGCTCCATTGCCACCCCTCTCATCTCCGCTACCCCCGTCGTCCATTGGGTCATCACTATCATCGGACGCAAGTAGCTCATCCAGAGGCGTTGTATACTCATCATCATCGGGATCGCTAACCGCGCCCTCACTCTCATCCATTCCCGCATCCAGGCGAGTAGTATCCGCCTTGCCCGTCCTTGCTCGCTCACTAGGAGTCAAAGCATGTCTGCTGTCTCCACGCCTAACCGGTGAACCTCCGGCGGCAGCCATCTGCACCTCATGACCAACGAAGAACTCTGTCTGATCACGAGTCCAACCTAGATCAGCAATGGCCGAATGAGCTTGGGATTAGCGTCAGCCGCACCAGTCGAATTCGACAAACCGCTCACCCTCAAACCCCAACATCTCGCTATGTAGTCAAGGGTGATGGTCATCTCGCCGGTCGGGAAATGGAAAGAATAAGTCTCATCCCCGAAAGTGCGCTAATCAGACAACGGTCAACTCGAAAAGCTACAATCAACATGAAATCTCCGAAACCCATGACTCGAAGACGATCTTTTAGAGTGTCCGGCAGCTCCGTCCACCACTCTTTCACCTTAAGCCACCCCACCCTCGTCCGAGCAAGAGGTACAAGCTGAAACTGAGAAAAACATCATGATTGTTAGCCCAAAGATTTAGAGATAAGTAATGGTGAGACGTTATACAGAAAAGACTAAGTGTCATTACCTTGCTCGCTCTTATCTTGTCGGCAAGGTGGGGATCTTCTTTAGTTCGTTACTTCTTGCGCCTCTTTTCGGGTCGGGCCGTGTTTTGCCCCACCTCGGGTGCCCCAGTAAGTCCAACTCCGAGGTCCTCCCCGAGCCTATCTAAGGGAACGCCTCCACAATCTTCTGACGGACACTCTCCTAACTCAACCAATGTCGAGGTCCTCTTACTGGCAAGCCTTGTCTTAGCCATTCTGCACATTCCAAAAAAGAGAGAGAGAGCATATATAAGAAACCATGGATTTAGAAATACATGAGCAAAAGGCGAAGTTTTAACTTTGAATATGTCACATAGAAGATTGTGCAAACAACCAAGATGAATCCAGGAGAGACATCAAAGTGGAAAACATTGGCCAAACCAATCCTGAAGTAAATCAATCAAAGAACAAGACAGAAACCAATAATAGTAAAAAAATAATAATAATGATAATGAGAACAAGTAAGGTAAACTCCATCTGAGCTGAAACAACCCCCCCTGACTTTTGTCCATTGTCCTATCACGACATGATCATCACACCCCTCCATTATCAGGTTTACTCTTCTATGCAAACAAACAAACAAACCAAAAAAGAGAGGGGGAGTAAAAGGACAGACTATTTTCAACACAGTTACAAATATGAAAGCCAGCATAAAACAAATCATCGTTTTATCATAAACAAGACTAAACAAGCGCTCCATGAATTTAGGCAAATCCCTAAATAACAATAACAGAAAAATAATGCATAAAAAAAAAGCCCAAGCCTCCCCCTGCAATGGCCAAGATCTATGTTAGGAGTCCAAAATCATATTCACCACGTTCTCAATTAATGCCAATGGAAATGTCCAATAAACTCAACAATCTTCACTATACCCATTAGATTCCATGGGTGACACCAAACCTCACTCCTCATCATCTCATCAATCCCAACTAGTTGCAAGTAAATGCCCATTTTCCACCCAAACTGATTTTGCCAAAGGATTCCCACTGTGCAACCTTTCAAATTTGAATCATAAGGGCTGGGATTGCCAACCTCACAACAGAGACAACTCTACTCTCTTTTTTTCCCTCATCAAAATCCACCATTCTCCTGGTTGCCCTTGACCAAAACCAGGCTCAGCACCCCCATCTCAACAACATTCCAAAACGGCAGCAACATACAAAAAAAAAAAAAAACGGGGGGAAGAAAAGAGAGAAAGAGGACAAGGGGCGAGACCCACACACCTGGACGCTACTGGACCCACACTGCTTCTTCTTCACTGCTGCCTTCACCCGTTCCTCACCTACAAACAACAGCAGCAGGTTAACAAAAACAAAAAAAAAAAACAGAGAGAAAGGGGGAGAAAAGGGATTGGAGCACACATACCTGGCTCTCTCTCTCCTCCCTTTCCTTCCTCCCTTCCTCTTCTTATCCTCAGTCCACTCGTTCCTCACCTGAAATAGCAGCAGCAGGATTCAAGAAAAAAAAAAGGGGAAGAGAGAATGGAAGCAGGGGAAGGGACAGATCCACCTACCTAGGCGCCGGCGAACCCGCGTTGCACCTCCTCCTTTCCTCTTCTTTATCCACTCCGCTCCTCACTCTCCTCTGTCTACACCTGAACTCACGCCCAAGAGAAAGAAAACTAAAGAAAACAAAGAGAGGGAAACAAAGAATGAAAAAGAAGAGGGGAAAAGGACCTAGCCACACTGCCCTAAAACACGCCTAAGATGGGCGCAGGATGGCCCAGCCCCATCACGTGGTGGGGTCCCTCTCTAAGAGGGCTCCACCTAAAGCACAACCATGTGTTCCTTAAAAAAATCCATAATAATAGTTGACCATCATTCAATAATCATGCATTCATAATTCATAATCAAATGCCACAACTCATCTAACAATATGACAATAATAAGACGTCGCCACTATCATTAAACATTAAACATCACCACATAATAAAAATAAAAATAAACAAATTAAAAAGGAGAAAGGAGAAAGGAATTATAAAATCTAAATTGAATATTTTATTAAATGTTCATAAAAGTCACTGAACAATGAATATGATGATAAACTAAACCGACTAGCCTTAACATTGACTAAAAAAAAAGGAGAGAGGTAATGGCTTTTGCCCCAAAACCCTATTCGAAGCCTATAACAACTCTAATTGGTCCTAATGACCCAACCTCTAAATCAAAACCTAGCCTAAGATAGGGACCCCTAATGAGTCATCTAGAAGGGATGAATCATCCCATTGAAGACTGGGAAGCGAGCCATCCGCGCCTCCATTCCTACGACATGAGCCTTGAGCCGCCCTCGTAGTTCTTCAAAATTATTTAAAGGATCCTGAAGAGCATCACAAATCTCCCGGATTTGTCGGAAGTCATCCTGATGAGTTGTGTACACTAGATGAATGAGCGCTGAAAGCGTAGTGTTCTGCATCTCAAAGTATTTTCTATAGCGCCTTGGAATGCACGCCTCAGCTTCGTGGGGGCAAGACATGGTCATGGGCTCCAACTGATCCATCCGTCTATGCAATGTATTAAAATCATCGATCGGAGCCCTCTCATTAGCAGTCTTTGTAGCTTCCCAAACCTCAAGCATTACCCTGAGGTCCATCAAACTCCAAAAGAGGGACTAGATCACCTCGCTAACGAAACCCGATAAGTCTTCCAAGAGCCCAGTGTAACCACACAATCTACCAAGAGCAGTCCTCCCAACGACGCATAAGTCTCCATATAGCCCACAAATCCTTTTATACTTCATAACTAACAGATTGTACGTCCCGTGCTTGACCTCAGCGAGACGTTGATCCATTATTTCCTCAAATTGGAATACGCAATCATAAGTAGCAGGAATGGATGACTCATGCTCAAGGTAAAATTTCGCTCACTCTTCAGAGTCGTAATAGCCTACCCTCTCAGTCCCAAGGGACCAATATTCGTCCCTTGGCACATAAGGTTTGCAAGCGCCAGGACCCGCACCACCATCGATAGTAAACGAAAAGATCGGGAAACCAGCCATTGAGCGAAATCAAACCTGCAAACAAATACACCCAACCTTAGAGACTCTCCACTTGAATGATGGTATAAGGAGGGATTCAACCAAAAAAAAAATAGAAGATCACTTGGGCGCACCAAGGGTGGCGCCCAAGTCTATCTCAGGGATTTCATCCCGTGTGGGTCCGATTTAGCCCAAAACTATTCATCATAGCCCCTGAAATTCGTGAAGCAAGTTCCTCGAGGGTACTGTCAGGTCATTTTAAGGTCTTTAGGAAACCAAAAACATGATTTCTTTGGTCAAACAAGCCTAAATTATGCAATGCAACATCTTAACAACAAACAAACAACATTAAAAATTACAAAAGAGAAATCTAGGAGACATGAGGAATAACATGACAGCAAATCAAAAACCTATTGGTGTCCAGGTCAAATGATGAAACTCCAATCCTAGAACTACAATCCAAGTTTGCACTAAAAAAAAATCATCACGAATGAAGAATGAGTAAAATAAAGAACTATCAATTTGAAATAAGAGGAAAACATCATAAAATTTTTAGTAGTTCATAGGGCATGACATAAACACAAAAGAACATCAACATCAAACAAACAAAAGGAAAAAGGAGGAAAGAAACACCTTTATTTTGAAAAAAAAAAAAAGAGAAAGAGAAAAAGAATGAAGAAGATAATCAAATCCAAGAAAGAAACAAAAGCATAGCATGGCTAGAATAAAACCAATCTGAGATTGAAACATAAAAGAACATCCCATCATGTCTCAAAGAAGAACAAAGCAACTAGAAAGCATGTTGCATACTTCAAGACCAAGAGAGAGAAAATAGTGCTTACTTGAAGACAAGAGGGAGACCAAAGACCCTAGAACTCGAAGTTTAAGGAGTAGAAAACGTGGGGGAACCCATAGGCAGCCCTTCATTATATAGATTAGTGTTCTAGTTTCAGAAGAAGACGAATGTCACTTGGGTGCACTCCTAGTGGCGCCGAAGTTCACCACTTTTCAATTCCATCACGCAAAGGCCACCTCGCATAACCGCCTCACAAGAATTCTGAATCGAGTAGGAAAGACTACTTGGGCACACATAGAGGTGTTCCCAAGTGCACAGGAACACATGGCGCCCCTCCATGTGCGCCCAACCCTATCTTTTAACCCAGAGAACCCTGCAATGCATGGATTTAAAACCAAAATGGTTCTCTAATGATTAGTAATCAAATCAAACAAAGGCAACAACAAATAATAACCAAAAGAGAGTAATGAAGGAAACTAAGTAGCCAAAAAAAATGCTCACTGGACATCACCCCTTCACATGGAAACTCATTGCATACACTCTAGTCCCAACATGCATACATCTAACAATGTGCATTGCATCCCATGTCATCTCCATCAGTAGAAATTAGAACTGTTATTTCTGCAAGTTATAAAATTGAGTAGCAACAGATAAGAGCGCAAAATCTTTTAGTGTTTGTCCATTACAGATTTACAACCCAAAAGTGAGAACAACAAAGGTGATTCAAACACGCTGATGGAGGTGAATGACACAAACTTCAGCGAACGAACAACGAAGGAAAGCGGCAATGAGTCCCATCTTCGGATTTACGAAAAGCTTTTGAGGTAAGTACCCCTAACTATGGATTTTCTTGATTTTATTTCACGTCTGGAAATTGAGTCGTTGTAGGCCTCCCTTAAGCGCTTATAATCGGTACGGCAACCATAATACCATGTTATCACGAATTGTGGTGTTTGCCGACTCAAATCTTGATGTTGGAGAATGGAATCCTTGTAACTCGAAGCTCTTCATGATAAGCACGAAAGGATGATCGAGTCTATCGCAGGTTCTCATCTAGGCTTGGGTGAAAACCAAGATCCCAAGAGAGTGACAGTTATTCCGGTAGACATTTTCCATTGATTTAGCTTTTTCGATGCATACCTGAGTTTCAAAATAAAAATCTCTTAAAAAAATGCATCTCATTCTCACATGCACCTCACACCAGTACTTGAACTATGTTTGTGATTGCCTTCAAGATCTCCATTATAGCTAGTTAGTTTTAACTATGCCTTGAGCATTCAACTGTGGATGAAAGTCAAAAGACATTATATATGACAAATTGAATAGAACTCTATTGCAAGAACAAATGAAACTCTAATAGTGATCTAGCCAATCGAAAGATCGACTTCTAATTCAGACCACCGGGGCACAGTTCCCACCATCACTTTAAATTAAGCAACCGGGACACAGTTCCCACCATCACTTTAAATTAAGCAACCGGGGCACAGTTCACAACCCGCCACTTGGCAATACCATGGGCACCGAGGCACAGATCTCGGGTTTTCAATCAAATCGGTAGGCACGTAACTTCTTCTTTTTTATTTTTCCCCTGAATCAGGATCAATCCTAGAAAAGTGAACCTCACCTTTAGAACAAGTTTACAATTGCATACATCTGTAGGCGGCCACTCCCGCGAGCTCAAAAGCTCCCATGAATCATGAGTGGTGTGTCTACTTTCTTTGGAGCACAACTCTCCACGTGTTGTTCTCCAAAGAGGGGCATACTGTAGACACATCATTTGGCCCTATATGATAGCCTTAAACACTTATCATATATAATGATGCCCGCATTCCACCCATTATTGAATGGTTAATGGCATAATTCAAATTAATTAATGACGATGAAGATGCTTGTTGATGATTTTAGACTTAGTTTTATGATTTCTAAAAATTCGTGAGAGAAAAGGCCGAATTGCATCGAGATCTCGAGTTCAACCCACTATTCAAACAAGGGATAGACTACAACACTATCCAAGCCCCTTCTAGACTACATAGAACACATTCAGGTTGTTCCTAAAGAGATTACACTTAGTTTGCCTATGTGCGTACGATTAGCATGAATTAGGAGGTTAGAATCATTGATTCAAGTATCCCTTACTTTTCCTGACCTATGACCATTAGGGAGTATAGACCAACAAATTCTAAATTCGGAGAGCTTTCCGACGATATGTGGAACGTCCAATTCCGACCAACGAATCAAAAGATATGGCCATTGGAAGACTATACAAGCGGTCTCGCACCAGGGACACTTAGGCGCCAATATAGGTGCGCCCAAGTCCCAAATTGCACTTGGGCACACACACAGGTGCGCCTAAGTCCTGGGTTGCCCCAGAAAGTACTTAAGTGTATATTTAGGTGGGTTTTGCTCTACCATTCGTAATTCTGACCCAACCTCAACCTGAAAATGATTTGAAACCAAACCATAAGCCCACTTGATCCCAAGGGAAGACCTGGGCGCACCTGTGTGTGCGCCCAAGTCACAGGACCCACCTGGGCGCACCTATGTGTGAGCCCAAGTCCAGTTTCCACTATTTTGTTCGAAATTCGATCCGAAAACTATCCAAACTTGATCCCTAGGTTCATTAAACTTTAAAATTGGACATGGGCGCCACCATGTGTGCACCTAAATCAAGGAACCAACTTGGGCGCGCACAAGTCCTAAGACCCACATGGGTGCACCTATGTGTGTGCCCAAGTCCCCAAAAACCCTAAATCTCCTTGATTTGCGTGAAACTTCTGGAAATTCGTGTAAATGGCAACCCTAACCCCTCCTCCACGCCAAAACCTCTATAAAAAGTATCTCTTATACCATTTGCAAGAGGAGGCTACTAGAAAGAGAGAAAAAACTAGAAGAAAAGAAAGAAAAATGAGAGTAGCCACCATAGAGAGAGAGCCTTGGATCTATAAGAAATGAGAAGGAGCCTTTTAGTTTTCAAGATCAGAAATGGAGAAGGTTTCCAAAAGCTATGGATTTGCGCAAAAACTTCGATCTAGGACTTGAAGGATACAACCCAAACCGGTATTTCTAGATTTAGTTCTCTTCAATTAATATTTAGCATCATTAATGGTTAGAAACATGCTTAGGATCATGCATGCATTGTAGATCTGCATTAATAGTAGTGCTTTTCAGTAGATCTAATATTTAGTAGTCATCCATCATTAGTAACATGCTTAGGATCATTTGTGTTTCGTAGATCTGCATCATTTTCATCATTCTAAACTCGTGATTAGAATAGATCTTGCATCCATATTATTTTCATTAAGAAAAATTCGAATCTAAAAAAAAAAAGTGCAACAGAGCACAGTTCCGCCCAAGTATCTGCATAGTTTTTTCAACCCCGATTTTCATATCAAGCGTCTTTCATTTCTTAGATCCGAATTAATTCTTATACATACTGATATCGGGACCTTCGGATTTTTAATTTTGTGTTTCAAATCGCGTGAAAAGAATTGAGAAAAGAAACAAAAGAGGAAGAAAAGTGCAGGAAAGCACTTGGGCGCAACTGTGCGCGCGCCCAAGTCTCTGGATAGGGCTTTGGCCCCGATTTCCCATTTTGCGCGTATTTTGGTTCTTAGATCCGAATCTATCCTCATAAAAGTTAATATTAAAGTCTTCGGATTCGAGAAAAGCATTGAAAGAATTAGAAGAAGACCAAACATATCGCCAAAAAGAAGAGAGAAGTGCATAAAAAGCACTTGGGCGCCACCGTGGGTGCGCCCAAGTCTTTGAAGTAAACTTTTGGCCACGACTTCCATTTCATGTGCATTTTGCTTCTTAGATCCGAGTCCATACTCATATAAGTTAATATCAAAGCCTTCGGATCTGCAAAGAGCATCAAAAGAATCGAAAGATGATTAAATATTATTGCTAGAAAGGAAGGAATAAAGAAGAAAGAAAAATAGAGGTACTTGGGCGCCACTGTGGGTGCGCCCAAGTCCCTGCAAAGGGACCCCCCAAATTTTAATCATCGCACTATTGCTCTCAAATTCGAAAGTTCTGATATTAGTAGTTCATATTAAGACCCTGCATTTAGTCGCAAATTGTTGGAGATCGCATCGGAACATCATCAAACATCAGAGATACACCACAACCAGCAGGAAGTGACTTGGGCTGGATGATTTCCGGCCCGCATTTTCCACATTTTTGCATTTCATTTAACTTGTTATTTCATCTTTGTGATAATTTTGATTGATTGCTAAATTTCTAGATTGCAAACTATTAAATCATCATCACTTTAAGTTAGGTTATAAAATCATAAAACTCTTCCCTTCTCATCTTACTCTTTAGTAATTAGAGAAGAGAACAAAAAAATTAAAAAAATAGAAAAGTCCATACAAAAGGAAAAACAGTAGACATTAAGTAGAGGATCATAAGTTGTCCTTTAGGTTAGGTTGCATTGCTTTTGCATAAAATACCAAAAAAATCACAAAATCATAAAACACTTCTCCTCTCGTCTTGCTCTCTAGTAATTAGAGAAGAGAACACAAAAGAAAGAAATTAAAAGGAGTAGTAGAATTATAAAAGTAGACATTAAGTAACTGATCCTAGGTTATTCTAGTCGTGTCTAAGTAAATTAATAAACTTGATCAACCCCAATCTAAAACACTTAATTAATTCAAAATACCTAATTAAAACATCCGAACAAAATCCAATAGAATTAATTAATTAAGTCTTTGAAATTGATTAACAACTCCTAATAAAACCCTAATTGAACAAAACTCTAACCAACAAGTCCTAACTAAAGTTTTGATTAACAAACCTAATCAATAAGCTCCAATCCATTAAGACCTTAGTCAAAACCTAATTAAAGACAAAAAGACCAAGCCACATCCAAAAATAAGAACCACCCCCCAACTAAGATACGAGTTAGAATATCCAAAACCAACTTAGAAATACCCTAGAATCGGACAAACTCGGAGCCACCCAACGTGCAGACACTTGGGCGCCACTACAAGTGCGCCCAAGTCATCCCAGATACCTGGGCGCCCACACAAGAGCGCGCGACTACTTATTTCAATCCCAAGACACACTTTGGTTACGTTTCAACTTCCGAACTAAAACCACAGTCATACTTAAGGTTTATAAACTTAAAACAAGCTCGGGATACATAATTATTGATATAGATCACCTGAAACTCCAAGCCTAAGTGAACAAAATCCCGGAAATAATCAACACCCACGAACTAACCTGTGGTGACGCCCAAGTCACTTTGCAAACCTAGGCGCCACCACATGTGCACCCAAGTCATATTTTAGCCTGGGACCACTGAATCCTTATTGATTTCAAAGCGCGACCTAAATCAACACACCAAAATACTTTTACGATTTGAAACAACTGAAGCCAGAAGCTTAAACTAACCTAAAACCTCGAACCAAAGCCAGAACACTAAAAACTATCAAATTGAGATTTAGGCGCATACACAGGTGCGCCCAAGTCCATTTTCAATCCCTGGGACCACCGACCCCTTATTCATCTCCAGTCTCAATCCAAATCACTGCCTAGAACCATCACAGAACCAGTAACAGCCTTAAAATCAAAACCTTAATTAACTTAGACCCATCTGGAACCTTAATCAAGTCAGAAGACTAAGGAACATTAAATTAAGACTTGGGCACCACCACTGGTGTGCCCAAGTGCACAGAACCACTTAGGCGCACATATAAATGAGCCCAAGTCCTCTGTCAAATTCAAGTTGTAAAATTTAGTTGCATTTCGAGTTCCAGACTTAAGATCATTAAAATAAAACAACCCAAAACCCAAAACAACATCAAAATAGAGACTTGCATCAAATAGAAACCCTACGAACTCCAAAAATCAAGTCAATTCATCACCACCAGCCAAGCCACACGAGACTTGGTACTTGGGCGCCATTATCTGTGCGCCCAAGTCACTAGAGTGACCTAGGCGCCACCACATGTGCGCCCAGATCCTCCACGACCCCAGTTTCGCTGATTTCGATATTTTTCCATCATTTGAGTAAAACCCGAAATCCCATGACCTTAAACAACTTAAATAGAAAAACCCGAAATCCCATAACCTTAAACAACTTAAACAGAACCCTAAGACACCCCGACACCCCGAATCCACCCTTAATCCACTTCTTAATCAACATATAATTTGAATCAAACCGAACCAATTAAAAATCACAATTAACAAACTATATAGGCGCAAGAACTATCAAACTTAGGTTGTCCACACCTTAGGAGTAGATCGGATTCCTCCATTAGATAGATTAGAGCAATATGATTCGTCTCATCACTCTTCCTGTTCCGTTAAGGGATTGTGAGAGCTGATGTGGACGGACTAGGACCTTAGGTCAGGGTTAATCCGATGATCAGTAATAAGGGCATTAATCACGTAAATCCAAGTAAAATTCCCTAGGTAGGCCCTTCTAGCCCCAATACCAAAAATCCCTAAAAACTATAAAACCAACAAAATAAACCCAAAAAGATTTTTCATTTATTTCTTCTTCCACCTTAGGTGCCAGATATTTAATCAAACTTAATGATAAAAGGGAATGAAGAACTGATTTCTAAAATTGAATAAATGAGAATAATAAGATGAGATGAGTGATTTCACACACTTTGCATATTTTTATTTCAGCCCATCGGCCACCCTCAAACAAACACTGGCCCATCAGCCCCTTTAAGACAAACACCGGCTCATCGGCCACCTCCAATCAATTACGGTCCATCGGCCTTTCACTTTTTTTTATCACTCGTTTATCGCATACGAAAAACACAGAAATCACAAGTCAAAGTTTCATTTGCATCATCATTTTGGTTTGCAAAGTCAGCCTTTTAAACCCTATTTAGCCAAGGGATTAGAAGGGGGTACCCAGGAACAGAGCCGATCCTCTTCTTAAATATTTGGCACATCCCCCTTTTATTTTCTTTATTTTAATTATTTTATTTTACTTGGATGCACTGTGATTTTGCTATGTGAGGATTAACCTTATTTGGACTTTGACTCATAACCCTGAATTGACCCTATATCAAAAAGAGACCAAAGAGACCCAAATCAATGTGATAGGAAAACCGTTGTGTGTTGCCTATAGCATATCAGACGAGAGGAAGAACCCACCCATTTATTTTCTCCCATTTTTCTTCGGCTTTCGTCGAAGAACAGTGTTACGGCCGTTACCGTAACTGGCGATCGTGATCCGTCGATTTAATTTGAGGGTAGTCGGAATCCTCATTTTCGATGTAAAATTTAAATAACACATATAGATGAATGACGATTTCCCTCCCCGGGGGGATCAAAATTCATATCCGACAATGGGGCGCAGCCTTAAAGGGCCACATAAATTATATTTCAATCAATGAGTACAATTACTTGTTCAAAATTTTCTTATATCTATCTGCCTTAACCGAGAACCGTTTCCCATCAACTTATGAAAAGTAAGGTTTTAAAGGATATCATAAATCCATAACCTCAATATTAGAAGTGCGGTGAATAATATTTAGAGTTGGTAGTAATTGGCATATCACTTGGGTCCCAAGCTCAGCTGGTTGAGACATGAGTGTGTGAGTGGTAGTGCGTTGTTCACATCATAGCCTTGAGAAGAAGAAAATGCAGAGGCGGGCACAAAACCACAAAGTGAGCGCCCTTAGGTTGTTCAAAATTAACTAGAAGTTATTTTTTTGTTTTTTGGAAAGACAAATGCGATCTTATTATATGGCAACACGAAGTCATCTAGAGAACTCATCTTTATATTAGTTGTTAGAGATTATCTATTAATGGTTAGAAAATTTGTTAGAGATTTTCCTTATTCTTATAATAAAGTTATTTCATATTTGCTTTATATTTTATATGGGAGATGCTCCTATGAGAGAGGTGTGAGGGCCCCCACCTTATCAATCATAATAAGGTGAGAGATGCTCTCATAAGAGCATCTCCCATAAATAAATATATATATATATATATCTCCTTTTTCGAATAAAATTTATGAATGTTTTGATTATTGAAATTCTTTATGGTATCAAGCCGGGTATGGTCCTATCATTCATGCTTTGTGATAACTACATTCAATTTTCTTTTATTTCATTATCAAACATTTTATTTTATTTTTTTGCCTTACAATCTTACCATCTTCATCAAATAAGGAAAAAAAAATTGATTTCAATGATGTTAGTTAAAAAAAATAAAGATATTGCTCATTTAAGCCTTACATCTTCATCGAATATGTATATTTTAACTTTTCTTAAGTAAAAAAAAAAACCCTCATGTCATGATGGCTACTTAATTTGTGAGAAGATTATACATCATACCGATTTTTAGGGCAAATTTGGTACCTAGAATCCATAAGGAATTTGCAAATCTAAGAATTCCTCATTGCCCCTTGAATATAAATGGATTTCCTCCTGTAGGATTTTTATAGTTAGAATCTCACATCAACATTGGTATGCATTGATGCATGTGCCTAAGAATGCATGTAGCTAAGAAAGATTGGTTTCAATGTGCAAATTCATAGAAGTATGGATTTCTAAATTCTATTTGGCGGGGATGAGTGGGAGCACTTGAAAATCCTAAGAAAATAAGGATTTGCTTTCTTCACATCCTTGGTGATGGGTTAAAACACAACTTTGTATAAAGTAGAAACACTTTTTCAATGATTTAGTTGCCAAACATCACTTCAAGATCTCCTATATTGATAATTGATACACAACCATGGTTGATACTGAACAAGGCCTTTGTTACTTGGGAAATAGTTTGCCGAGCTCATTAGCTCAACGTGCCGAACATCCAGTGGGGCTGCCTTATATCCATTTGAGTGAACGATAAAACAGGGATTCCTCTTGATGTCATTGGTTACAAAATTTGGAAAGACATCCAGGTAGACTCAACCGTTAGACCAACTATGAACTTATTTTGGATCGCGAAAATTTGTGTGCTGATGAATCGGTAAGCTTGGTCACCGTACATAGGTAGAGGGAAGAGAGAATCTGCAATCCCTCCCCAGCCCTTAGGTGGGCCCCACAATGATATGAAGATTTGAGAAAGGGCCCCTCTTGTAATTCATTTCACAGTGCCATCAATTTCATGACCGCAGTCATCTCATAGGGTAGAACTTTTCCAGGCCACATGTTCTCTCCTTAATCCTTGTTGCACGGCTTTGTACGATCATCTATCCATAATGCAGTATTTCATTATACCATCCACATTCCACCACCTCACACGCCTCTTCAACTTCCAGGAACGTTGAATTGTGCAAGACTAACACTGAAGCCTTCCCTCCTGGCGGATAAAATAAGCAAGAGCAGATTTCCATTTGATTTGATTGGGTCTGATTACATTATCCCGCAGAAACAAAAGATCTTCCTCTGCATGTGCTTTTGGACACATGGCTTCTTCATCTGCTCACTGCTCTCTTTTTCATGTCTTCCAAAACCATTCCCCCTCTCTTTCTCCACCCACCTCTTCTTCTCCTGACTCTGTTTCATTGCTCTTCTTCTCCCACTTTGTTAGCTGCCGAGTCTTCCGATCATCTCACATCTCCTTGCGGAACACTTGCATTGGTAGTAAGAGCAACAGCAATCTTGTTTTCCCCATCACAGCAAGGTTCTTTTGCTCTGCTTCCAGCAACAGAAACTTTGCGAATTCAGCAGAGGAGAAAAGCAGCGGGGAAGGGAAGGGCGGCGATGTTGAGCGGAGACCCGCCTCAGGTGTGTCCGCTGGAAGTAGATTTTCAACTGAGACAATCTCTCTCGGTATCAAAGAGCCTGTTTACGAGGTATGTTTTTTTAATTGGTGTTTGATCAAAGGCCCTGTTTGGTTGCATTAAATGCATAGGAATTGTTTGATCAAAGGTCCTGTTTGGTTGCATTAAATGCATAGGAATTGAATACATGGGTGGTTAAAAATGTAGATCAAAAGGTGAATTTTAAAAAATGAACATCATGTAGCATCTTCTTTTGATTCTATTTCCTTGAAGCAAAATGTTATTTGATGTTCATTTTTGGGAATTTACCTTTAATCTTTATTTTTATCGCCCCAAGTATATGTATTCAATTTCTATGTATTCTAATGAAAATAGACAGGCCCAAAGTGTATTCTTTTTTGTTGGTCATTCATTTGAGTGGTTGGGATTGTCATGGTGAATTGATTATCAAGAGAACACGATTTGTGTGTTGGTTGATTTTGAATGTATGATAGTATACAAATGAGAAGTGGGGATTTTAATAGGGACGCCCAAAGAGTCTATGATTGAAAAAATTGAAAGCTGGGGGTTGTTAAAGACATAATGCTCTCAAAGTTGTTAGTTCAGAAATTGAGCACTACCTTTCATGGCCAACACATTTGGCTACTAAGGAGTTACCCATGAATAATTCAATTCGACTTCCTTTCCCACCTTCTTGTTCTTATTGTCCAAGATGTGTTGAGTTGTACCAGTATCCACATACCAATTCCGACAATAATAACCAAGATGATTGCTAGTACAATGTCTATGAAGTGATCTACCTTTAATTTGGCAATATCTGCCTGTGTTTTGTCATCCTCCTATCTCAAACACTCCCTAGCATAGTTTCCTCTCTCTCTTTCTAGATATATTATATGTATATATTGTATTATATATATATATTTATATATGGGAGAGATATCTCTCACCTTATATGAGAGATAGGGGTGGGGCCCTCACATTTAAGTTGTTAGCATTGGATATAGATGTGAGGGCCCCCACCCAATCTCTCATTTAAGGTGACAGATATCTCTTATAGGAGCATCTATATATATATATATATATATATATATATATATATAGATTTAAGGTTCTTGTTGTAGTTGTTTTCCCTTGTTGATTGTATAGTCTCAGGCTCCATGTTGGTCTTTGATCATTTTATTTTATAGGTATTCTAGGCTCTAGCATTTTCATCCTGGATTCTGGCCTCCTTGACATGAAGGTGAACTATATAGTATTCCATTTTTTTTCTCCATTATTTTGTGCTTCAAGTAGGTACCATGCTCTTTCCATGAAGGGGGAGCTTCCTAATTGTACTCACTACCCATAATTGTAGTCTCAAACCTTTCTATTTATAATTTGGAACTATCCACTTTGGGATAAGACAGCTTTCCTTCTTCCATTTTGTTAGTCCAAGAAATTAAGTACATATTTCTTAGATCTATCATCATTTATTATTTATTCCTTTTGCTAGGAATCCTATAGAAGTTTTACAATTGGGACTTCGAATAGTACTTCATATGGAGTCGCTAAAACGCTTCCGCAATCTATTGGTTGACATTGGTAATTTCATATATGGAACAAACTGATCAATATCTCTCCCCTTGTGATTATAAGTAGCCAGTGCTTGAGTTACAATGACACGATTAGATTTTATTAGCTTATGCATTATGGTTAATTGTTGGGTTGGGTTTTTTTGGCGGGGGGTGGAGGGGTAGATGTTGGGAAGGTTTGGGGTTGCGTGGGTGTTCTATTTGAATACTTACGTTGACTTCCAGTTAATTTATTCCAACATTAGTGCGTATTGAAAACTTTGTGGACATTAACCCTATGGTTGGAGTATGATGCAATCATACAAGCTTCCGAAGCTATTATCTTTGTTTTGAATTGTTAAACATATTCACTTGGTTAGCACATCTTGAAACTATTTCACAGTTCCTTTACAAAGATGACTTTGTGCTTGTCAATCATTCTCTTTGTGGAATAGTATTTTAACATTCAAGTATAGGCTATATTATTATCATTATCACTAGCAAAGGAGGCCCGTGCTCAGCCCGGGCAATAAAAGAAAAAAATTTATCTGAAAAATTATATGTATTAAGCAGGTTAGGAAATCAAAATGCAAGACAATCAAGAATTTGACAACTATTAATAACAAAAGGAACAAAGGATATAAGATTATCTTGAAGAAAAAGAATTGACAAAATTTGTACCGACCAATCCCTAGAGTTTGAAAAAAAAAAAAATTGTTAAAAGGAGTAAAATAAGAAGTAAAATACAACACCTATTAGTGACAGAAGGTGCATTGAATATAAAATTTCATAATTATGAGTTCGTAGACATCTATGAGTAATGGAAATGTGCGTGAATTGGCTGAAATGGGCCATTTCATATTAGTCGAAGGATAGCCAATGAAGAGTCTTACATGGATATCTAAAGTCTAAAAATCGTCACTGTCATGTCTAAGCATGTGATTTAATGGTTGAAAAAAATAAAATATACTTTGATAAATTCTAAATGCATTTGAGTATGAACAAGAAGAAATGAGCGTGAGAAAAATAAATGTAAGAAAATATTTGCATTGAACAAGGACTGAGGAACCAAAGTTTCATTTGCTTAATTCAATGTGATGACACCCTGAATACTAAGCTGCTTTAAGCGGGGGCACATACTTGCGAAGAGGAATAACCACAGCAAAAGAAACCAAAATAGACAAAAGAGAGCCAAATGAAGGCTGAGATGGCCCATTTCATAACATCCGAAGGGTGACCATTGAAGTGTTTAACATGGATATCAAAAGACCAACCATCACCATCACCATCTAAGCATGTGATTTAAGTGTTAAAATAAATTGAAGTGAAAGAAATTTTTAAGAAATGGCAGTGATTTGAGAATTGAAACACTAAATCAAACTCTTCCAAAAAATCACCACTACTGATTTTCCAGACGGTGATTGATAATTCTTCTTCAAAGAACCCCACAAAGTAATACAAAATGAAATAAAAATTTTGATGAGTTATGTAACGGGTGGAGATGAGAGAAAAAAGATTATACCTTAGTTAAGGCTCGGGTCACAGAAGGAAAAGGATGGAGAGTGGGGAAGAAATCAGAAAGTCCATGGAGAAGGTGAGAAGACAGGAGTTACGATTTATAGGAATCAGTGAACATGAGAGTTACAACCATTTAGGAGTTTAATGGGAGGGAGAAAATAAAGAGGAATGTAAAAAAGGCATTTGAGACTTAAGAATGTCAAATTTAAATGAACGAACTGATTTCTAAATCAGTTGGCTTCATCTTAGAAGGCCGTTTTCCACACGTGAAAATGAAATGATCCTCTTAATGGCTGATATTAATAGGAGGTCAAAATTGTAGAATGGTCAAAATCAAATTGAATCAATTAGCTGATTTCTGCAATTGGAAACAGTCCCTTTCATATATAAGAATTCTTACTGTTACTATTGTTGTTGTAGTTATTATTTTTATTCTCTGTCTTTTCAGGTGATAGAAGTGAGGCCAAATGGGATAATGACTACCAAAAGAATTAATAGGCGGCAACTGCTGAAGTTAAGTGGTGAGTACTGAGTAAGCTTCAGACAGGCTCATGTAATCTTGTTTACTTTGTCATTTTTGTGGTTATAATATGCAATAATTGTAAATTTTAACCGATTTTACAAGGAAATGTTGACTAAGACATAGTTCAAGGTACTTCGAGAATTTAACCTTGTCCGAAACAATAATAATTCAATAATCATTGGATGACTAGTCTGGCTGAAGTTCATAGAAACCTAGAGTTAGAAACTCTGTCCATACCTAGAGATAATCAATCCCCGTCTGAAACAATAGACGGCATACATCCGTTTCACACACTTTCAATACCGATCTGTGCAGTCGTTTATAACAATAGACAATGTAAAGTAAACAGCTTGGTGCCCGATAAAAGATTCAAAATCATAAAAAGGGTGAAGGACTTGTTTTAACCTGTGTGAACAAGTTTGTAAAACGAAGAGAGACTATTGCTCAAAATTTCATAATCCATATCCATTTCGGACCGAAACAATAGTCCTCTCAAAGCCATAGATCAAGGCCACCAAGTCTCGACACTCAAATCGATGAAACTGATACAATACATTCAAAATCAAAGGGAGACTGATAGTTCCATTTTAATGTGTGAAAGGTCCTCCAATATAAGTTTCAAAGAGTCCCATTTAATTAAAAAAATTCTAAGGAAAGGACCTTGTTTCAGTTGGAAAATAGATCTCTATGGTAGCCTTACGGCTAGCCGTAAGCTCACCGTGAGCTGACCCTAGGTCAATAATAGAAAATAAATCAGGTTTATGTTACGCATTCCATTGCCAAACATAACCTAACCATGTTCTACAGTTGGTTGTATGGCTAGCCATACAATTGACCGTAGAACAAATCCAAGATTGACATTTTATAGTTTGTCAGTCAGACAGTCCCCCCATTTAGGTCCTGTTTCCCAGAACTCACATCTGAAGCTCTGTTTGAGCTTCAGATTCAGGGATTCAAATCCCTTATTCACCTGTACGTGACATCAATTGAATTCAGGGCCAAGCCCTCTCCTTAAACCATAAACATCCTCCCATCAATTCATTCATCCAATCCATTCTTCCCATTCCATTAATATAAATCAATTTTATCCAATAGATTCAAAGATAAGGAAATCATAAATGCAAACTAAAATTCAACATTAAAACCTGCATATCAGTATCAAATTCAGTATATCAACTTGCCTTGGTTTGAGAAAGCCTAGAATCGCCAAACCCTAGCTCCAAAACCCAAAACCTAAGGAATGAACCAATTCAATTCAAATTAACTACACAATCTAAAAGAGTGAAACCTAGTAAACCCATCTAACACAATTCTAAGGAAAAATCTGAATTACCCAAACCCTAATCATAAGAAAACCTTAGCTAGGAGAGTGGTAAAATTGTATGGGTAGAGTCCTTGGGCCTTATGATGATGAGGATGATGAAGGGTGATGAAGATTGGCTCCTTTGATCAATTGATGAGAGGTGTGTGTAGAGAGATCTTCTTTGATCAATTGATGAGAGGTGTGTAGAGAGAAATGAGAGAGAGAGAGAGAGAGAGAGAGAGAGAGAGAGAGAGAGCAAATGAAATGGGAAGTGAAGAAAAGGGTCAAGGGCTGGCTCGGTTAACATAAAGGTGGGAATTTATGGAAATTGCATTTTAGTCCAATTTGAATGAAATGATCTTCTGGTCAATATTTAATGGTCTTTGGGCTTCCGGCTTGAGATAGTGCAAAAGGACAAAGTTTAAGGAATTAAAACATCTACCCAACTGTACAAAAATCTCGAAATTTTTTTTTTGAAAAAACCCTCCGAACTTTACGGAAATTGCAAACTACTCCCCACTATACTTGAATGAACTTGGATCCCAACAAAACTTTGCACACACGTTCTTAATCTTAAACCGGTCCAGTTTGACCTCTAAACGAACTTAATTAAATAACAATGCAATTAACTAAGCTAATAAACACTTTGAGTTCAAGGACTTTAGATTGCCATCCACGGGGCATCGGGTAGACACACATCTTTTCCATGGTCAACTTCCAAAGGCCATATCATTTGAACTATCAATTGGATTTTCATGTATTTTATTTCGTTGGATAGCTCTCTGCTTGTGGATTGTAAACGTAAATCGCTTTTGCCCATCCATAGTTATTTTCATGGGACGTAGGGGTGTGGAATGTAGCTCTAGTCCCACTTCTTTATTTTCCTTTGACCTTTTTATTTCTTTTGATCCATTCATCAGATTTTCTGTTATCATATATTGGGGGAAGCTCTAGAGAGAGGATAAAATGTTAAATAAACTTTGTTCAAATGAAGTTATTTACATGGGTTAAGTCCCATTTTAGTCCACCAAACACATAATTTAAGCAAGCTTTGGAGTTATTTATGGTCTCCCTAAGGGAGTGAAGCCTTTGCACCTCTCAAGGTGGGCCCATTGCCTCAATGAGTAAACCGGATAATTTTTCTCTTACAGGGTCATCACTTAGCCCCTGTTTGGCACCACTACCTTTTGCCTCTATTTCTTTAAATCTCTAAAGTGGGTAGAGATTTTGAGAATAGAGGCGTTTAGTAGCGTGTTTCACCCTCTAAATAGTGTAGAGAAGTAGAGGTAATGCCTCTTTTTCCCAAAGCCCACCATTGGATATATGTAGAAAGTAGAGGGAAAAATATAGAGGCGGGTGAACAATGAATCTGGCCAAACAATGCCGGTCTGATTTTTTTATTTTTTTTTTTTCAAAATCTAAGAGTGTAAATCAAGATCCAAACTGTTGGAAATGTTCACAATATCAAACACGGACGTGACACCAAATTTCATCCATTGGATCATCACCAATCTCGAGACATGTGCAAAAAAAGTAAAGCCATTGGATGTAATCTTCTGGAATCTGTGGACCCCGAACACAAGATCCAAACTGTAAGATCTCTTTGGAAGGCTAAAAACGGCAATGTGGTCAGTTTTCGAGTCTTGATACCTTATGGATCTCGAGATATTGGCCAAAAAACAATCAACCATTGATGTATCGTGCTCAATTTTGAATTTGTCTATGAGCATTAACGTTTTTCTATTTTTTTATATTATTTCTGGCATAGTAAATCACGATCCAAATCGTTAAAATTGTTCTATAGATCAATCCCAGCTAAGGGACCAAATTTCAGCCGTTGGATCACCACCAATCTCGAAATATGAGCAAAAAAGTGAGCCATTTGATAGTATTTTCTAGATTATATGGGCCCCAAACACAAGATCCAAACCGTTAGATCTCTTTGGAAGGCTTAACACGTTTTGGGGTCAATTTTCAAGGCTTGATACCTTGTGGATCTTGAGAATTTTGTGAAAAAACTTTCAGCCATTGATATAAAAAAGTCTATTTAACATAGATCCTTGCATTACCAAACACTCCTTTTGATTCTAGCCTCTTTTTATGAATCTTTTTTTAATGGCTCTATTTTGATGGGTCTATCCAAAATAGAGTAGAGATACCAAACAAGCCCTTAGTATCACTCGGTGCTGCCAAAGAGAATAGGTATACTGGTCACCAGTGGCGGACCTAGGATTTTCATTCGAGGGGGGCAGATGATGAACAAATGAAAATGTCAAACATTAATTTGTTGTTATGTATTCACATTATCAATGGCAAAAGAGAAAATGTGTTGTAGTTAAATAGATACAAAATATTTAACTACATCAAGCAACTAACATTCTCTGTCAAAAGTCATATCACAATTTAAAAAAATAAAGAAAAAATCAATTTAAAAAAAATCTAATAAGTAGTTAAGAAATAGCAATATGTGAAACCAATTAAATAAAATAAAAGAAAAAGAACTCAATACCTTACAAGTTGTCCAAACAGAAATAAATTAAAGGCCATTTCAAAAGAAAGGGAACTCAATACCTAACATAATGGACATTCATACACAAGTTTTCTATTGCTTAAGAGCTTAGTTTAATCTCGCTTATAAACCATAAAGTTAATATGACAATGTCAATATATAATGTAAAAAGTCGCCTTCAATTTCATTGACACGGGATACAGGAGCATGCATAGAAGAGAAGCTAACAAAGTAGTTGCCATTATGTGTCTTTTGATTTCTAATCAAGGGATGTGAATGTCCATCCAAACTGGCAACTGGATATAATATTGCAATTGGATACCTTTTCAACAAAGGACTAAAACAGTTTGAGTAACAGAAAGAAAAGAGGATGCAAACAAAGTATAGCATTATCAATTCTTCAATTGTGTACACAAATCTAAGAAGTCTAACTGATGATCTTCATTGTTCCCATGTAGTGTGGTATACATCTAGATGCCCAAATTTTTGTTCAATTAAATACATGCTTATCGATCTAGAACAACCAATGCCGTGATTGTCATCTCAAGTTTGCATCCCAATCATAAAACAACATTGAAAGTTGAAGCATGGTTTTGATCAAAGAATAAAGAAAAAATAAATACACAACAAAACCACAGCTGAGATTCAAACAAATACCAACAAAAACAAAAACCACAAAACTAGGCATTGAAACATAATATTGCCTAACAATCAGATGCCTAAAGAACCCACAAAAAAAAAAAAATATGCAACAAAAAAAAATCTAAAAACTGGAATAGGTACAGAGGTGGAAAATCAGAGAAGAGAAAAGAGGTCAAGAGAAAGAAAATCAGAGAAGAGAAATAGATAGAGAGAACAAAGAGATCAAAAGAGAGGCTGGGAGGAATTAGGGCCAAGCCACACCTCTCTGCTTCTATGCCGGAGCGACGGAGCTGGACCAACGGAGGCTTGGAGCTTGAACGGCAACAACTGAAGGAGGGTGAGACTGGGGAGTTCGTTCGAGCAAGAGCTCTTGGAGAGAGGATATGAGCAATTTGGGTGGTTTGGGGCTTGAGGAAGGGAAAGGGTTTTGGGACTAAAGGGAGTGGGGGGCAGACCTTCTACGATGACGGGGCATGGGCCAGCGGCCCGCTGCGATTTGTGCATTTCCGGATCCTAACGGGGTCCACTGCCCCCAATGCCCATAACGTGGGTCCGCCCCTGCTGGTCACATGTAGCACACTAACTAGACTTAGTAGAGATTTGTTGGAAAGTTAAGAGAGATATTGACATTGTAATTGCAAAAGTTCAGCAACTTTGACCCTCAGAACTTGTGTTTGCATGGAGGCTCTTTAGTGTGTGGATTATGAGAAAGATGAAACCTTGGAATATTATTGATGCTAATACTGCTTTAAAAGCATGATTAGAATAAACAAGTGCAAGTGTTTTCCAGAAGAAATTAGAAGACTAGACTATTATTCTCTACTGAACCATCCTTAATTGACCCCCTAGATCAGACCCTCGGTCACCTCCATAAGTGGTAGAACATCATTTAGGTAATTCTTCAGATCTTGGTCTGCCTATTGCATTACGTAAATGAACAAGATCATGTGCTACTCATCATCCAACTCAAAATTTTGTTTCCTGTAATCATATATCTCCTATTTTTTATGCCGTTGTTACCAATATATCATCAGAGTGTATACCCTAATGTGTGTCTGAATCACTAGCTCATCCTAAGTGGAAAGAGGCATTGATCGAAGAAATGCAGGCCCTTGACAAAAATAACACATGGTTTTTGACATCTCTTTGAAAAGGAAAGCATACTGCTGGATGTAAGTGCCTAAGTGGGTCTTCACCTTGAAATACACTCAAGATGGTACCATTCAAAGATATAAAGCTGGTTTGTTGCAAAAGGGTTTACCCAATCGCATGGAGTTGATTATTTTGCAACATTTTCTGCCGTTGCTAAGCTAAATTTCATCAAAGTAATTTTGTCCTTAGCAGCAAATTTCTTATGGCCTCTACGTCAGCTATATGTGAAGAACGCTTTCTTGCACGAAGATCTGAAAGAAGAAGTATATATGAATTTTCCACTGGGCTTCGTGGTGAAAGGATAGGGCAAGGTTTGTCATCTGAAGAGGTCATTATATGGACTAAAACAGTTTCCACAAGCTTGGTTTGACGCATTTAATAAAGCAATTATCAGTTTTGGGTTCAGCTGGTGTCATGCAGATCATAGCGTATTTATAAAACGAAGAAACATGATTGTGGTGATCCTTGTGGTGTATGTAATGTTGATTATATTGTAGTCATAGAGAGTGATGGTGACGAAATTAATAAACCCAAAGCATTTTTGAAAACTGAGTGTGAAATCAAGGATCTTGGGTTACTAAAATATTTTCTTGGAATTGAAGATGCCAAGTCAGAGAAGGGGATAGTTATATCTTAGCAAAAATATACCCTTTATCTTCTTGAAGAAAGGGGAAAATTAAGAACAAAATCATGGCTTGCATTCCAATAGTGGAGAATTACTTCGTGATGGAAAAGACATTCAGAGGCTTGTGGGGAAACTAATCTATCTGACCTTCACTGGGTCAGATATTTCCTATGCGGTTAGTCTGGTTTAGCCAATTCATGCATGCACCCATAATAGAGATCATTTGGCAGCTGTTCACAGAATTCCTAAGTACTTAAAAGGATTGCTGGGTCAAGGAATCTTGTACAAATCACATTGGCACATAAGAGCAGAAGCTTACACTGTTGCTTATTGGGCTGTGCCCCTCATAGGCAAAATGTTTACTAAAAATTATTGCACTATGGTTGGAGGAAACCTTGTGTCTTGGAAAAGTAAAAAAAAAGAAGAAAAAGTTGTCACTGCGAAATCAAGTGCTGAAGCTAAGTATTGAGCAGTAGCTCATGGCTGTTGTGAGTTGATGTGGTTAAAGATATTGGTAGCAGAAATGAGTTTCAAACAGGGTGAACCAATGGTTATATATACTGACAGTACTTCCACTTCAAACAGGGTGAACCAATGGTTATATATACTGACAATCAAGCTTGCCTGAAATCCAGTATGCCATGAAAGAACAAAACATGTGGAGATGGTCACTTTATTAATGAAAAAAATTCAAAGCAAAGATGTGTTGCTATCATATTTAAGTATAGAGGATTAGGTTCCAGATTTCATAACAAAAGCAGTCGGCAGGAGGTAGTTGAATGGAGCCTTAAACAAGCTAGCCATAGTTAATATATATGCTCATGGTAACTTTCTTGATATTCATTGCCGACCCTAGATCTTACACACATCAAATTCTAATTGCTACGCCAAGGGAGCTAGTAGAAATAGGCCCCATAGTTTTTCAGCCTTATCTTGGATATATTGTCAACTTCCAGAATATTGGACCATTTCTTTCATGGTCCCTTTCTTCTTATAGGAACTCTTCTCCCTAAACAAGCCTGATATACTAATTCCCTACCACACCTTGTTGCTGAAGGGGAGAATTATAGCCGATTTGAAGACTGACAAAACAAAATGGACTGAGCCTTGTATGAGGACCATCATGCTCCTTGGTTTGGAGACCAGATGTGCGCAAATCAGAGTAACTACACTTGAAATGAGAAAATTCATGTTTGTAATCTTTCCCTAATCTCATATTCAACCTGAGGCCTTATGGAACTTGTTCCGAGGGGGTACCATTGAGGGAGCTTCTTTTAATACAAATCTGAAAACTGGCATGGCCCAAGGGCCCTTGAGAGTGAAGAGAATGATTTGGAACAAGATTCCTAGAGTTAGATTAGTGTTGTCCCAGGGCAGGTGTACCATGCACCATGCACCCTCGTTGCAAGGGTTTTGATCCATTTCGATTGTGGATTCGTGAAGGGGGATTCTTCTGCTCCTCCATGGAGATTGGCGGATTGGGTGGAGGAGGTTCAAGATGTTTCTTCTCAGTTGTATCTTAATTTTAATCATGTCTTCCGAGAGGCAAATGCTACGGTGGATGGTCTTGTTAGGGAAGGGGGTTTTCAGTTACGCATTTTCTTAGATGTTTAATTTTTTCATTTGATTTCTTTTCTTTTGTATCGCTAGGTGTATCCCTATTTTTTTTCTCTCTTTTCAATAAAATTTTTTATCGCTAGGTGATTCTTTTGCTCCTCCATTCAACTTGATTTTTGTTTGAAGCTTTCTTTTTTATCACATATTTCTTGGATATGATCATCGGAGTGTTTTGTGAAGTTGGTACTGAGTTTTCTCAAAGACGAGAACCATCACCATTAGTTTAGAGAACCAAAAGAAGATTTACCACCAAGTGGTAGTTGTGTTATCCCCGGTGGAGCTGCCTAAATTTATTTACAATCAAACAAAAAAGGAAGAAATCATCATCATCAAAGCCTTGTCCCAACTATGTTGGAGTCGGCACAAAATGGAAGAAATAATAGAAACTTGAATGTGGAGAAAAGAAGATTTCATAGATTTTATAGAATTTGTTGAAGTTTGGGTATAATGGCACTGGACTTTCAGTGGACCTTGGATGAAACATCTGAGGTCCCTCATATCCCTTATACAATTTGTCTTGAACAAACAACTTAAAACTACAAGTTTAAGTATTCTAGTTCTTGGTTTTTGTAATATCCTGTATTATATGGGCCCAGGATTAGTCTGGCCCAGGTAGTACTTTGGGTTGTTCCCTTATTATAGTATTAGTAGAAGTACTTATTATGGAGAATTAGAAAGTGGAAAGTGTCCCACGTTTTGTTTTGGGACTGGAGTTGTATAACAACTATAGTAAGGGAAATAAGAGATATATTAGGATTAGGAAGTTTATACAGCACATCCTTCTATATATACAGAAGCAAACCAACGACCCCTATTGTGTATTCTTTTTCCATTGGAGACAATTCTGAGAGAGAGTCTTGTGACTGTTAATCAGGAGAAGGAAGGGAAGGCTATTGATGTCCTATTCGCGCCCACACATTGCAAAAGCAACAATTGCATATCAAAGGTGAGTGGATCTTTCTAATTGTTTGGGTGATTAATCAAGATGATTGATGATGGAATGTGATTCAAATATTCTGTATTATTAGGTATGCAATGATTTTTTTTTAAACCATCTCATAGACATAAAAGATATGTTTTGAGGCAAGGAATCATGTTTGAATGGTTATTTGAATGTTACAGTTTGATAGGAAGTGTAAATTATTGAATATATGTCAAACAGACACGAATCTGTAAAAACAGAGTGCTGTCGTCAATGGTAGAATTTGAATGTTGTGAGTTGTGGGACCCCATGGCCCACTAGATGGAGAATCAGAACCCCACATCTGGAAGAGGACTGATGGGCGACCATGGTGGAGTGGGACATCTTGCATTAGGATCAGTGGGACCCACTGATCAAGGGAATCAAATATAGCCAAGCGTGACTGTGTACAGAAACCAGTAAATTCCGTTTTGACTTGTGGACCCCAGAACATGATCTGATGATGGATCAGATCCAATAGGATGATGGTTTAGCAGTGGGCGATCTTCACCTAGGAGGCTGATCTTGATTTAGTTGAGTGGGGCCCACTGGATACTAAACTTGGAATGTTGCAGGCGTCAATGAGACAGTTTGGTCAACAAGAGTAGTGGGACCCACTAACTAAACCAATCATGGATTAGAACCCCCACGTCTTGAAGTAGACTCAGAGACGATCCCAATGGTGGTGGTCCCATGTGGCCTGGTCTCCATCTGACCAGTTATCCAGGAACTTCAATTTTATTAACCATAAGGATAATTTATTAATTTCAATGGTATTTGTTAATCTTGTGGGGCCCAGTAAAGATATCTGGTGGTGAATCCAATCCATTGAGGGTAAAGCTTATACTTGAGTAACCCTAGAGAGTAGACGTGATCGGGATTTAGACCAGCGGGACCCACTGGATGTTATTAGAGTGTGCCTTCAGGCGTAGACAACCAGTAACTGGTTCTGTTCATGTACATGAGATAAGTATAGTTGGGCTTGGCCCAGAACTGATGGGTAATGATCATATAAAGTTATATACAGATAACTTAAGATTAGATGATTAATTAATTGTGATTAAGGGTCTGTGAGCAATTTAACTGTGATTAATTTAATGCATTAAGATTACTTAATGTTATATTATGTTTGTTTTATGGTGGTGGACCAACCATACTCCAACAACACCAATTATGAGTTGGAGTGGGGCAATAAACACTGAACTTAGTAGGGTTGGGTCCACACTATTGATATGTACATGAGGAAATTGTTAATAATATTGAGTTGTGGTTGTTATGAGATGGTGAGGTCCCAGACGTGGGATGTTGGACTTAGTGTCCAAGCCGTATAGCGGCTGGTCCATAGGGGACGTGTCTGATGAGACAGGGTCATAGCGACCGGTATACATGTATACAATGGGCCTTTGAGGCGTGGTAAGGTGCATGGGCACGGATATATATTTATGGATGTATTATTGTGCATTTAATATATTGATTCAATTATGTTAATCATGTGATATTATGTTTTATGCTGCTTATGTAATTAGGAATATTCATTCACCAGTAATACTGATGTTGTGTTGCCCCCTTCAAGTAATCTTACTGCGGGAGGGATGAATCAGGATGGCGCTCAGCACGTAGATTTTGGAATGCGTGGCTGAAGGGAGAGAATGAGAAATATTTATAGGAGTGACAGAAGGATTAGCTTTTGTTTAGCAATTGATTTTGTCACGACCCAAATTCCGGGGCCCTGTCGGATATTCGGATCGTGATAACTTGGCAATGTTTACCATTCATTTATCAAATAATTCACATAAGAGATTTGGCATATAAATCAACTATAATTCCAATTAATTTAAATAAAGTCAAACAATATAAAAAATCTCTTAATAATCCAAATCTCTAAGTTCTGACTCAATTTAATAATGTACTAAACATTAAATCAATTGCTAAATGAAAGCTAATTCTTCTGTCACTCATATGAATATTTCTCGTTCTCTCTCTTCAGTTACGCATGCCAAAATCTACGTGCTGAACGCCATCCTGATTTATCCCACCCGCAGTAAGATTACCTGAAGGGGGCAACACAATATCAGTATTACTGGTGAATGAATATTCCTAATTACATAAGCAGCATAAAACATAATATTACATGATTTAACATATCTGAATCAATATATGAATATTCCTAATTACATAAGCAGCATAAAACATAATATTACATGATTTAACATATCTGAATCAATATATTAAACGCCATAAAAATACACCCATATATATATATATATATATATATTCGTGCCCATGCACCTTACCACGCCTCAAAGGCTCATTGTATACATGTATACCGGTCACCATGACCATGTCTCATCGGACACGTCCCCTATGGACCAGCCGCTATACGGCTCGGACACTAAGTCCAACATCCCACGTCTGGGACCTCACCATCTCATAACAACCACAACTCAATATTATTAATAATTTTCCTCATTTACATATCAACCGTGTGGACCCAACCCTACTAAGCTCAGTGTTTATTGCCCCACTCCAACTCATAATTGGTATTGTTGGAGTATGGTTGGTCCACACTATAAAACAACCCATAATATAACATTAAGTAATTTTAATGCATGAAATTAATCACAACTAAATTGATCACAGTTATTTACTCACAATTAATTAATCATCTAATCTTAAGTTATCGGCATATAAACTTTATATTATCATCTCCCACCCATCCTGGGCCAAGCCCAATTATACATGTCACACGTCCATGAACAGAACCAATGAACAGAACCAATACTGGTTAGTCTACGCCTGATGGCACACTCCTATAACATCCAGTGGGTCCTGCTGGTCTAAATCATGATCAGGTCTACTCTCTAGGATTACCCAAGTATAAGCTGTACTCTTAATGGATTGGATTCACCATCAGATATTTTTACTGGCTCCACAAGATTAACAAATACAATTGGAATTCATAAATAATCCTTATTGTTAACAAAATTGAAGTTCCTGGATAACTGGTCAGATGGAGACCAGGCCACATGGAACCACCACCATTGGAATCGTCTCTGAGTCTACTTCAAGACGTGGGGTCCTAATCCATGATTGGTTTTGTTAGTGGGTCCCACTACTACTATCGACCATACTGCTCATTCACGCCTGCAACACTCCAATTTTTGTATCCAGTGGGCCCCACTCAACTAAATCAAGATCAACCACCTAGGTGATGATCGCCCACTGCTAAACCATCATCCTATTGGATCTGATCCATGATCAGATCATGTTCTGGGGTCCACAAGCCAGAAACGACTTTCACTGGTTCCTGTACACAATCACGCCTGGGTTCTTTTGATTCTAATGAATAGTGAAATCTACTGGCCTAAATCCAAGATGATCTACTCCACTATAGTCGCCCATCAATCCTCTTCCAGATGTGGGGTCTTGATCTCAGATCAGGTCCACTGATGGGTCCCACAACCCACAAACAGCCAATACGACCACTGATGACAGTCTCTGTTTCAACAGATATTCAAGCCTATATCATGGATTTGCATTATATCCTACTTGTATCATTTCCAAATTCAATTACATAGGACTTCTCCACCAAAACAGATCATCTTAATACATAATAATCAAATCACTTCTTCCACATTAGTTCTTTCTTAACACAGAATATCCAATTCACAATTCAATATCAACATCTTACTTATTTAACTAATTAACTAAGAAGATCCACTCACCTGTGATATGCTATCGTTGCTTTTGCGATGTGCGGGCGCGAATAGGACATCAATAGCCTTCCCTTCCTTCTCCTGATTAACAGTAACAAGACTCTCTCTCTCTCAGAATTGCTCTTCAATGGAAAAGAGTACCATAATAGGGGTCGTTGGTTTGCTTAAGTATATATAGAAGGATGTGTAGAATAAACTTCCTAATCCTAATATATCTCTTATTTCCTCTTCTATAGTTGTTATACAACTCCAGTCCCAAAACAAAACGTGGGACACTTTCCAATTTTTAATTCCCTAATAAGTAGTATTACTAATCTCATAACAATAGAACCACTAAAGTACTACCTGGGCCAGACTAATCCTGGCCCATAATACAGGATATTACAGATTTAATGTTTAGTACATTAGTAAATTGAGTCAGAACATAGGGATTTGGATTATTCAGAGATTTTTTATATTGTTTGACTTTATTTAAATTAATTGGAATTATAGTTGATTTATATGCCAAATCTCTTATGCGAATAATTTGATAAATGAATGGTAAACATTGCCAAGTTATCACGATCCGAATATCCGACAGGGCCCCGGAATTGGTCGTGACAGTTTTCTTGAAGCTTTGGAATGTTCTCAGATGGTTGGAGATGTAAATGATGGTGAATGAGATTTTGAACTTGCTAGAGACCCTGATAATCCCCCTCCCGCCCGCCTTTTGTTGCAAGGTAAGATGGTATATTATAAGCAAAATGTAACAAAATCGGGAGGAAAAGGGCAAAGGGGGCGCCGGGGGGGGGGGGGGCGGGGGTGTGGTTAAGCCTTTTTCTAAGTCCAATTTTTTTCTGTACCAGAGACCGGTTTGGGAAGGTCCACTCGAAATTGGTGATTTTCACTCAAAATGGGCACTGGCCGGGCCTATGTGTTGTGCTCTGGGTGCTTAGTAGGCACGGCCCCTTTACACATAAACTTTTGAAAGCCATATCTTTTGATCTGTTTGTGGGTTTTTGCGCACTATATCTCATTGGAAGCTCTTGAGAAGTAGATTATGATAGGGAGGTTCTTTTCCCTTCTGATTTTATTTTCATGTGATGCAAGGGCTTAGAATGTAGGTCCAGTCCCACTTCCTTATTTTCCTCTCTTTTGACTTCTTTTTCCCTGGGAGTCATAATCATATCTTTTGATTTGTTTAGTGGATTTTCTATTGCTACATGCTGGAAGCAAGCTCCTGATAAGGAGATCGATATGGTAAATGATCTTTGCCCAAATGAAATTATTCACAAGGGTTGAATCATGATTTACTAGATAAACACATTGTTAATAAATCATTGGAGTTCTTGATGGTCTTGATGGTCTATGAGTGCCATGCCTTTTTTTTTGCAATTTTAAATCTTTAGATTAAATCCTTTGAAATTTATGTCTGACTTCAAATTATGGTTCTCTCCAGCATAAAATGGAGAGAGTAGTATTTTCTTGACTAACATTTTGTGGTAAAACATGAGAGCTTTCTCATTTCCATAAATTGTTTTAATTACTATAATTTGACATCAGGTCTTCGCCTTCGGGATATTAGAAGCGTTGATCCATCATTGTGGCTAACAAACTCGATGCCTTCTTTGCGGGTACTACAAAACATTATTTTTTTATTCAGTTTCCTCTTTTTCCATGAATTTCTTTTTCAGAAAATGTTGCTATGAATTGAGTAGTGTGACAATTTATTTCAAGTCAGTTTGCTTTTCTGCTATCAGAAAGATATTGCGATGAAATCAGCGGGCTTTTGTTTTACATCCTTAAGCTTTACCTGAATTGTGCTCTTCAAATTCATTAATACGTCACAGTATTTATTTCAAGCCACTAATTTGGAAAATAAGGAATAGAAATTCTTTCAGGAGTACCATGAAGTGGGGGCAATAGAATCGGATGCGTACTTGATCACTGGAGATGGAGATATCCATCTCCATGTATTCGCATGGTTATTGGTTATGCTTTCTATTTTTCATGTTTTGAATATAGCCAAAATTGTTCATATTCATCCTATATCTTTTCTCCTTAAAACTCCTTACCCTTAAATGTGGGTGCAGTGTAAATTATTATAGAAACGCTATTTCTTAGACTTGTACTCTAAAGAGGGTATCGGCTTGCATGACATCCACCTTGGTGTTTTCTCTTGTTGCCTAACATCACTCGGAAGAAATTCTTGTTCCTATTCTTTCTTGCATCTATTTTCTTCTGATAAAATTACATGGTTCTAATTATCCATAGGACTACAGCTACCTAATTTATTTATTTTTACCTTTTCGAAAAAGTAATTCATTAGGCCATCAATTTTGACCCATTTTAAATAGCTTTGACTTTGTTGGTCACAGGAAACCCGTCTTATAAAGATGGATTTCTGCCATTTGACTGCATGGATAACTTAATGAAAATTTGAAATGGATAATGTTTCAAACTTAATGCTCTATTCTGCTCTTAGATGTGCACATTGACTAAACATTGACTCTCCTTGTATCAAAATTTTGGTTATTTGTGCGTTTCTCTTTTAGATCTTTCCTCGGACTTGATTAATCCCAAGGAAGAAAATATTGGCCGTATCGGCCAAGGCCGATACGATACATGAAATTATCGGCCGCTACGGGTGTATCGCACCCGTATCGGCCGATACTCTTGTGTATCGGCCGATACATACCGCCACGATACGTATCGGCCGATACACGTGGGGGGGGTTTTATTTTGGACTTTTTAGGGTTTTTTACCCTTGTCTTTCTTCTCTTCCCCTCTATGGTTGCTGTTTTCACATCTTTGTGGTCCATCCTGTGTAAGTTCAAAAAAAAAAAAAAAAAAAAATCGAATCGGGGCTGCCGCCCCGAACCCCGCCGTCGGACTACCCTCCGGGGCTCGGCCTCTTTATCAGTACTTTTCATATATTGAATGATCTATCATGAATGCATGCAACATATAATGTTTATGTTCATATTAAGCTATTTTTTATCACCAAAGTTTTATGCTTAGGGTTAGGTCTCACCACAGTGACCCTAACAATTAAATACTGATATTTGGCTCTAATAGTACCATCATGATGTTTACATTACATATTGTTCAAATGTATGAATATAAGTGTCTCCCAAATCCCTTTTGGTGGTGATCAAGGTATTCCTAATTTCCTATTTCTTTCACTAACTCTCTACTCCCTTTGTCATTTCTAAATTGGTGTTGAATGTTGATTGTTGATCACTTCATAGTTCATTCACTTGATTGAATTTGAACCTTGAATGCTGAAGTATTGATATTTGATTGTTCAATGTTCACTAATGACCTATCTCTTAAGTCTTCTTAATTCTTATGCCGTTATTTCATGTTCTAATTTTTTTCTATTTAGCTTTCCATTACTTTTTAAGTTAACATGACTAAGAAACATAAATACATGTGAAAAAACTAATCATTACTATTATTTTCTATTTATACAGCGATACAGGACATCATATATTGAGGGCACCGCTACGCCCCCTTTTCTTACTTACTTTTGCAAAAGAACCACATTTTCTTTCATTTTACAATTTTCTGGATTTTCTGAAATTTTTTCAGATTTTTTTGGCGATTTTTTAAAATCGCACCGCTACGCCGATACGTATCCCCGATACGCTACGTATCGCCCGCTTCGTATCGGTTTGGCGGCGGGCCGCTACGCCCGCCGCTACCGATATTTTCATCCTTGATTAATCCTACCCATAGCATTTTGATAGAACCATATATTCATGACTTGGTTTACCTTAGGTAAACTTTTTCAGTCTTGAACTACAGCTACTACCTTCGGAACAGATATTAATACGAAACCATGCTTACCTCAAATTATGTGTCCAAACTCCAAGGTGATTAAGGCCTTCTATATGAAGTGGGGACACTGGCCAAGGCTTACATGGTCAAGTGGAACATAGTCAAAAGGTCTTGGACCCCTCCCCGAACTGCACCTAGGAGATAAAAGGAACTGTCAGTCCACTCTCAAGGTCCATTCGCCTTCCTGCAATTTGTTTGTTTTAGTATCTTTCAAACCCTTGGTAAATCGAAGAAGATGAATAAAAAAAATTATAGGGAAGAATAGGGAGTAGGAGAGAAATACAAGAGTTTTTTTAAGGGAAAGGGAGTGTCTGTTTGTACAATTCTAACTGGGTGACCAACACTCCATATGTATTAATGAAATTGTTGAAAATCGCAAAATAACTCTTAGATTTTCTATAATTAAACAAGAGTCCCTAAAATTGTAATAAATTGTAAAAGGCCCTAATTGAGTATCTCAATTACTCCCCCTCAAGATGGTACATATGGACCTAGGTACTTCAAAATAAGCAACAAATTGTGTTGTATCTCATCCGATACTTCACTTTTTATGTGTAAAATCCATGTACCTGCCATATCCAAGGGGGACCCTTCCATATCCATGCTGTATCTGGGTATCATACGCTGCTACATTTACATCTTCCATGAGCAGCTTAGACAAAAGTCTTATAACTGCTAAATGGTTATTGCCTTCATAAGAAAATTTGTTGCCTGATCTTTAGTACATGTATGCTCCAATTGTGCTTCTTTTACAAGCTTTTATCTTATAAAAGGGTAGTCTACCTCCCTATGCCAGTTCTTCCAGTTAAATCCTTAGATAAGCATTGGTCTGGGAGTCTAAGTGGAAAGTATCAAGAGTTCAAACGAATATGTAAGAAGGAAAAAAAAAAAAAAAAACAAGAGAAAAAGAGAGAAAGAATGACCGAAAAGGAGATTTGTCATAACCCATTAGGTTAGGCGACCTTCATTTATTAAAACATTTACTTTGAATATTTAAATAAAGGTAATCTTATAGTCCATGTCACTTGCGAAATAAGTCCTACTTAAACTGATAATACTTCCATGATATACTGGATTATAACCAATGTGAGTACAACCTTATTAAGACAGTGTAAGTATCATAAGCCCGCTTCTTTCAAATCGTAGTCCTTGCAACAATATTTTCACCATAACAGTTCACAGGTTTCACGAGCCAAAGCAGAGTGTTCAGCTCAGAACTCGGCCGTGCAACTATTGTTTATTTCTTGCCTTTCCATAAAACAAAGTTACCACCTACTAGTGAACAACAATCACTGGTAGACTTTCTGACTGACTTAGGACCTACCCAAATGGGCATCACATCACTACAAAATGTGCCTTGTCTAAGTGAATCCTTTAGGGGTCATTTGTCTTTTACATGTGATAAGAAAATGATATTTAAATATGTAAATGCTACATATGTAAATGTGACATGTGAAACACATTACTGTATTTGGCATTATCACCATTTTCACGAGTAAATGAGTACATCCAACGGTTTGAGATTTATTTGGGTTTTCTTGGACTTTTTCACAAATTTGCCCAAATCAATGAAGAATAAGATAGGAAATCAAATGTTCTGATATTTATCATTAATACAAGAATATTGAACGGTTCGGATCATAAATTGGGGGACCACAAAAATGCAGAAAATTAGATCTATAGGTTAGGACTTTTTCAAAAATTACTCAAAATCTATGAAAAACTAAGATAATCAACTACAATATCTTGGGGTTTATTGGTTTAATAAAGAAATTGAATGGTTTGGATTGTAAGTATGGGGCCCATAAGAATGAGAAAAAGTAAAGGTAGTCGATGGGCTCCACAAGAATGTAATCACCTTGTAAGAAGTGTATTGGAGCCTTTCACACCTGTTTTGTTGTGAAAATTTTGGTGTGTTAATGGCCTCATTCACACCATTTTCAAACCTCATTTATGGATGTGATGTGTAAATGATTGCAAGCAAACGTGATGATGCGTAATCCTTACTCATATGAATCATTTACATATGATATGACTGCAAACAATGACAAGTATTTTAAAATTCAATGAATTGCAGTTAAATTTTCGGTCTGAGGGCAATAAATTCGCTCACAAGCCATGGTTTAAAATATTGCTGATATGTTACATCTTGGCCGAAATGTAATGAGTATAGCAGGTACCAACCAAAATCCTTAAGGGATATCAGTATAGGATCATAGCGCTTATTTCCTAGGAAATTGTCGTCCATATTGTGAAACATCAGGTTGAGAAATAGAAAAAGAAAATAGAGAGAGAGCTAGGTTGTATGTTAGAGAAAAAGGAAAAGCTGCCGGAGAGAGAGAGAGAGAGTACTTGGAAATCTAGCCAACTACTGCTGCATGGTGCTGTGACTGCTTTGTTGCCTTGCTGCTGAATGCCACATGTTGTTCCTACTACTAGATTGTTTCAATTTCTTTTGTCTAGATTGTTTGATAAGTGGATTCACGGCAAATTCATTGGCTCCACAGTGGAGCCCACTTATTAAACATATAAATTGCTTGAAACAATTGCCCTACTGTATGGGCCCCGGCCAAATTTCACACTAATATGAAATGTTTTCACAGTGGGCCAAGCCCCATACAAGACGAGGGATTTTTTTTTAGCGATTTAGAATTTATATAGGCGGCCCCACCATGAAGCTTACGGATTTCCTGCAAATCTGAGTAAGCTAGACTTTCTTCCAATTGTACCCCAATCAAGGAGTTCAGATCCTCTAAAGCTCGTATAGACAATTCTTGAGGCTCCTCGATAGGGCCTACGTGAAAAGTTTTAAAGCACTGAAAATAAATGCCTTCCTTTTGAATGACCTCATCAAATTTTATTCCAATAGGAGTTGGGCCCACTTTTAGATCGATCAAACGTATGAATAAAATGTTGAAAAAAATTCGAGTGTTTATAATGATCTATCCGACAAGTGGCACCTATAAGAGGGAATTTTTATATTGTGGAGATTAGATTTTCATAAGTGGGCCCCACTGAAGAGGCTCACAAACCTTCCATTAGTCTGAACCTAAGAGGGTCCAGACTTGGAGGTAATAGGACATGTTGCAGAGATTTTGTGATCCATTTGTCCCACCAACTAAACGAGAACTTTGACATTAGTCCATCTGCAAAAAATAAGTCAACTGCATATGCCCATCTAAAGTCATTAAATGTTAAGAAAAGTTTATATTTTTCAACCATCCATTTAATGATCTTTTTAAATGTAGTGAAACTTCTTTCTTATGCTTCAATAGATAAAACCCAAGTCATATGTGAGTCATCATTGATAAATAAACAAAAACCATTAGATATTAAAGTTTCAAACCACACATTGGAATTTATCAATGAAACGTCACATTTGATCTCTTTTTTTAAACAGTGCCTTGCAAAGGGTTTTCTTTATTTGTCAAATTTTCTGTAAATTACAAAAAACCCTATAGTTTCAATCAAATTACAGATAGAGACAGCAGTCCATAAAAACAGAATTGTACAAGTTTCCCCATCTTCTCTAACAGGGGATGTGGTTTGTTTCCCAATTCTTAGCTCTAGTTAAAATCAAAGCAAATGGCAATTTTTTGTTTTATGTGCTTCAACTTCTAAAGGCATTCTTTTGTGAAAATTATCATATTTTTGGCAGCCTTCATTTTGAATTTATTATCTGAATTTCTCCTCTATTTCATTTGAGCAGAAATTTATAAGTAGCTCCAAGTAGGATGATGTTCTGAAGTTTTGATATTTTGGTCCTAAATGGTTTGATTTGAATAAAATTGCATAATGTGAAACATGTTTGAGATTGAAACTCGAAGCTTATGTACAGGCTTTTTAAGTTTTCAGTATCATCAACAGTGCCTTCATTTCCTTATAATTTCTATTATGGTTTCTATTTTAGGTTCGTGAACAGGCCATTTTATTAAATTTGGGTTCTTTACGAGCAATCGCCATGCAGGAGCGTGTCCTTGTATTTGATTATAACCGGTAATACTTTTGTTGTAGCAATTCAATTTCTTTTTACTTGAATAAGCTCCCCTTGTCTGTATTTACATACCCCACGGGGAAATAATCAGTCATGTTGATCTACTTTGTAGTAAAGGAGGTAAAGCTTTTCTGAAGTCATTGTTGCCTCGCTTAAACCCAGATAACATCAATGGGGGGCCTTGTATGCCTTTCGAACTTGAGGTAACGTGTTGATAGCAAAAAGCTTAGTTTCACATTCTTATATGGACTATCTTCATTATAAATGAGTGATCTACTTTTAGATTTATGAATTATGCTTTGCATAGTAAATCTTTGTGCTGCCTAGATCAGTGCAGTCAGCCTATGTGATTGCCCTGGAAACCAAACTTTGGTGAATTTCCGCTTTCCAGGCTCAAGCCTATATCAGTGAATGAAAGTTTATAAATTGACAGGATGTTAATGTTAGGGCCCGTTTGGTAACTGTAAAAATAAGCTCTTACTTTGTGATTTAGAGCTTATTTACATATTAGAGTGTTTGATAAACCTCTAATTAGTTTTCTAATTTTAGAGCTTATTTTCAATTTAGAGTTTTTGCCTCTAAAAAATAGGTAAGTGGAGCTGCTTATTACTTTTAAATCTTTTTTAGGTGAAGTGGATGAAGGTGGACAATGCAAAACTTATATGCTTTGGAAGAAAATAACCTCATAAATTTTCAAAATGACGCAAATGGCTGGTTCTATGTTGTAATTTTTAAAAGGTGGGCTCCTATTACCATAATTCCTAAAGGTGGGCCCCAACTAACTCATGAACTAAGAGATTTTTTTCTGATAATTTTATCAAACACACTAGTTGTAAATTAGAACTTATAAGTTAGAGCTTTTATTTTAGACCTTAATCTAATTATCTCTAATTAGATTAGGGTTGCCAAATAGCCCCTTAATTTCCATTGGCAGAGTTAAGTGAATAAAAAGTGAGACCAAGACTTTTGTTGGAAGGCTTTTACTAAAAATCTTTGAATGGACCTTAATTTTCTTTTCCTTTTTACATATTTTGGAAAGTATTATATTTATCACAAAAGAGATAGTGAAAACCCTTATATAGACAAAATGAATCAGCCTCTCTCCAATGCGACACCCCGGGATGGCTATGAGCTATGCTATTTATATGGCTGCCTGCAGCAGGTGGGCACAAGAGGGATGCTTGGGGCATGAATAGAATATGCAAACCTACAAGCCGGGCCAGCTAGAACCTCTAAAGAAAGAAACTAGTGCCTCAAATGGACAAAAAATGCACATTAAGTTTCCGCTCAAATTCGATCCCCATCTTGGCTGCATTTATATTCTATACAACCCATAGGTTGAAGTCATTGAACCTTTTCAGATGACGCACATTCCTTTGGACGAGCCCTCTGAATGCAATTTTTTATATGTACCATTATATTATGATGATAAGCTTTAATAATACATTTTCCAAACAATTAAGAATTATTTATTTCTTATTCATTGGTTAACTTATAATTCTTTGCTAGGTTGTTGAAGCTGCCCTGCTTTCAAGAATACAACGTTTAGAGCAGAAATTAATGGATCTGGAACCTCGTGTGAGTGTGTGATATTGGGATGCATTTGTTCATTCTTTATAGTATGAAGTATGGTGTCAGTGTGTCTATTTAGTTAGCTTTGCATTTTAGATCTCACTTTCTTTTGGAGAGATAAAAGTTCAGTCATCATCATCATTGCAACCACCACCACCACCATCTTTTTTGTCTCGCTCTATTTAGGCAGTTCAAATTATTTGTTCCCTAGTTGCTATGGAAGACAAGCTTTGGTCACTTCCTCATGTCTCATCATCACTTCAACTTGTAGATATACTTACAAACACTATTTCTGGTATCCAAATTGATGCCTTTTGATCTGCATCAATTTGAAGGGGAGTGTGAGGGAACATAATTTCAAGGGCCTTATGGATCACCATTTTGTAAAACATGTGCAGTATTTTAAATACATCCTAATTATCCTAGAGATTTATTAGAATCATTGATTTATTGTTAACTAGGATGACTGATTGATTGTAATTCCCTGATTTAGGATTGTAATTGCCAAACGTAGTTGAATGAAGGATTGTAAAAGGACGATTCAATGATAGCAAAGGATCACTCCAGTTTTTTCCATTTTCTAGTTTTGAGCATTTGTCCGCACTCATCCAAAGTCCATCCTAAGTTCAGGTCAAGTAGGAGCCGTGGTGGGATTGAAAGTCCTGAACAAGTAGGAGAGATAGGCCACAGGTTTCACATAACCCACCGGGTTGCAAACTTGTACCACGGACATCAAGATGCACAGTCCATGTGAAATATGAATGTTCATGGGATCTTCTAAAAGGACAATCCTAGACTTATATGAAACTAATTCCTGATCCCTAAAAGCAAGAATCTAAAAAAAAACTTCTAAATAGGAGACTTCATGTGATTTAAGTAAGCAAAATAAAAGAGAGGAAGATTCCTCTGTTTGTAAATTCCAACTGGAATAAGGGTATCCCGTTGGTGGCCTTATGGGCCATGGCGAAGGGCTGCATCAACAATCACTCTGGCCATAATATCTTGGAGTAACTATGCATTGGAAAGTAATTCGTACAACTTGCTTCCAAATCTGACATATGGTTCTGATGTGTCAGCTTCTGATTATATTCCTTTTACATGCATCAATTATTAGTGTTAACAACCTCCTTTAGGGTTTAGGTTGCAGCATTGCTTGAGGTTTTGCCAAATCGGTTGACAGCTGACATCTTGGAGCAACTTAGGCTCAGCAAGCAAACCTTGGTATGTTATAGAATGAATAATTCTTTTCATCTGATTTGCGACCCTCTAAATATTACTCATCAATTAATCTGCAGATCTTTCGGTCCTTACATTGTGTAGGTTGAATTAGGCTCACGAGCAGGGGCACTCAAACAGATGCTACTTGATCTTCTTGAAGATCCGCATGAAATACGGCGGATATGTGTCATGGGAAGAAACTGTACAGTTCAGAAGGTAACCAATGATCTGGAATGCTCTGTTCCTATAGAAAAGCAGATTGCTGAAGGTATATTCTCAGACAAATCCTTTACGTAAGTAAATATTTCAAGTTTGAGATAATTGGGACAAGGCTTTGATGATGATGATGGTGATGGTGATGATAATGATTCTTTTACATTACATTTTATTTGTTATACTTGTCTTTCCCAGTTGATATTTTGCATGAATTTGTGGCAAGAGTTTTTTGGTTGAAGACAATCAGTTCCATGCATGAACTTTTAAAAGAACAAATTTCTGAAACATTCATGAAATCATCTTGTACTAAGTTTTATGCCATCTCATTATTAGCATTTCCTGTTTATTCATTCCAAGGATTATGTGATCTGTAAATCTACACTTTGATTTCTCCATTTTATTTTTATTTTTTATTTTCAGAAGAGGAGGAAGAAATTGAAATGCTCTTGGAGAACTATCTGGAAAGGTTTTTCTTTTGTTTCCTTTGAATTGCTTGCACCATAATCAAATTCAGAAAGAATCTTCTGTTGTTTTCTTTTATTGCTTTGTTTCTTACATTTCATATTACTCTGTTGACTTTTATATTTTTGTTTCCTTACCTGTGTACGTCATGTCATATTCTTTAATATTCCTGGTCTTTTCTTATAATAACGTCATAGAAAGGTGTGTTGGCTTTACACTGTCCATCTTGGTTTCGACATGTTCTTAGTGTTGAGAGTTGGAGAATAGGACTTAATTGTAATTCAAACAAATTATGGGTCTTATGTAATTAGTAGGAAACAAATGGTTTTTTTTTTCTTTAATTTGAGTTTTTAATATTTTTGTAAATTTTCCCCACCCTAGGGGTTATGACCTTTCTCTTCTCTTCGGCAAGCTCTCTTTCTTTTTCCTTATTTTCTGTTGTTGTGATCAAGCACCAAAGAAAGTACCAACAGAAGAAAAGAAAAACACACCACACAACAAATCAGGACACAAGATTTACATGATTCCACCGAGAAGACGGAAAGAGTTTCATTATTCACCAAGAAAATTACGGATTAAAGTCTCTATCTCTCTATTTACACTCTCAACCCATATCCCAGATGCACCCATCTTAGATCCATAATTAACGCAGTAGATTGAGGGTAGTGTAGGGGGCCTGGTCAACCAAGACTTTCAACTTATGCACTCAATATAATCGGCTAGTATTGAGACATAGTAGTCAACAAATCTCCACATTGGCGAACATTGGAGCCGATCCTCATAGCACAAAACTCTCCTAACCGCCTTCACCTGCCTCTTAGGGCACTCAGGTATTGTTTACACCAATCAATTCCAAGCAATGCTTGAATTTGGCTGCTGGAATAGTTTTAGTCATCATATATGTTGGATTCTCTTCTATAACAATCTTCTTCACTACAGTGCCCTGGGAAATTACATCCCGAATGAAGTGTGCCTTGACTTCAATGTTTTGGTTCTTTCATGATACATAGGATTGTTTGTCAGATCGATAGCACTCCGACTGTCACAAAACATAGTAGATAATTTCTATTGCAATCCTAGATCACCAACCAAACCTCTCAGCCAAATAGCTTCCTTCATTGGCTCTGTAGGCTACTTCAGTGGTAGACAAGGCAGCTGTAGATTGCATTGCTGCCTTCCAACCGATGGCTCTGCTAGAAAAAATGAAGGCATAACTTGTCAAAATCTTCTTTTATCTAAATCTCCAACAAAGTCTGAATCAACATATCCAATAACACTTCCAAAAGTGTTGCTGTGTCTGTCATATATTATCCCAAGTCCCAACATCAGTACTACCCTCTCAGGTAACAGAGTATCCATTTCACCACCTGCCAATGGGCCTTCCCGGGTTTATCCATGTATCTGTTTACTGTCAATCCTGGGCCTCCAGGCCCAATATAGCAGGCCCATTTATATACTAGTTAGTTGTTAGCTATTAGTATGGATCTAAATCCAAGTGTAACTAATGGATAAGTATTGTTAGAATGTAATCAGGGATTAAACCCTTTTAAATATAGATCTCAGTCGACCATGGAAGGGGAACATTCATCTCCACTTTATCTCTCTCTCTCATGTCTGTATCACTTCTGTTTACAATAACATGGTATCAGAGCGGGTTTCGATCCCGGTGTTCTTGTGTAGCCCACGTGACAGGCCCGTCCATGAAATCTGTTGGGCCTGCATGTGAGGGGGAGTGTTGGGAAGTCCCACATCCCACATCGCCTAAGTAATAGGCTTGACATATCTTAATATACCTGTATGGGCCTTCCACCTATTAGCTTAAGCTTTTGGGTCAATTAGTTGAGAATAATTGCAATGTTTCCTTTTCTTCTTCTGGTTGTGTTGTGCAGGACCAGGAGTCGGGGGCAGTGATCGCGAGGGGGCCTAAACGTGGCAGACTTTTTACTTTACCAGTATCTCCATTTATTCAAAATAAACCTTGGCATCAGTTGTTTTGTTTTTTACTTCCTAATAATTCTCGGTTATGGCATAATAGACTTGGTCATCCGAATGCTGCTACGTTGTCCACTTTGTTTCAAACTGGATTATTAAATAAACCTCTTGATTCTGTTTCATTTGAGTGTGATGCTTGTAAATTAGGTAAAAGTAAAACTTTACCTTTTTCTAACTCTACAACTCGGAGCCATGCATGTTTTGACTTAATCCACAGTGATGTTTGGGGCATTGCTCCTACCATTTCTCATGGTCATTTCAAATACTTTGTTACATTTATTGATGATTACAGTAGGTTTACTTGGGTTTATTTGTTACATTCTAAATCTGATGTTCTTAATGCATTTAAAATTTTTCTTAGCTATGTTGATACCCAATTTTCCAAATGCATTAAAACTTTACTCTCAGATTCAGGGGGGGAGTATGTCTCTACTGATTTCCAGTCTTTCCTCAAAAGTCGAGGAATTATATCTCAACGTACTTGTCCATATACTCCTCAACAAAATGGAGTCGCAGAACGGAAAAACAGGCATCTTCTTGATGTCACGAGAACGCTTCTCATTGAATCATCTGTTCCTCCTCGTTTTTGGACTGAAGCTCTTACCACTACAGTCCATCTCATCAACCGTCTTCCATCACCTACCATTGCCCAATTAACACCACATTTTAAACTTTTTGGTCACCATCCTACGTTTAATCATCTACATACCTTTGGGTGTGTTTGCTTCGTTCATTTGCCTCCCACAGAGCACACAAAATTAACGGCCCAATCTCGCAGGTGTGTTTTTTTAGGATATGCCACTAACCAAAAGGGTTTTGTTTGCTATGATCCAATGGCTCGTCGCACCAGGATCTCTCGTTATGTTATTTTCTTTGAAAATCAATATTTTTTCCAAACAAACTTGGATTGTCCTCCTCCATTTTCCACAACTTTCTTACCTGAGTTTTCTGAAGAAACAACTGTTACACGGTTTAATCCTAATTTTGTGTATCGTCGAAGGGAAAAACCTACCACTGCAGATGCCCACCCTCCCGATCCTCCTGATCCTCCGGCAAATGGTCCCACATCTACTGGTCTCTTGCGTCGCTCCTCCAGAATTTCTCGACCTCCTGAGGTATGGATTTACCCATGCTTCCTTGATGACTACACTATCCTCTGTTTCCATCCCAAGTTCTTATTTGCAGGCTGTGCAACATGATTGTTGGAACCAGGCCATGAAAGCAGAATTAGATGCTTTGACTCTGAATCACACCTGGGATATTGTGGACTGTCCTTCTTCCGTTAAACCCATCGGTTGCAAATGGATCTACTCGATCAAACTAAAATCCGATGGCTCCTTGGATAGACACAAAGCTCGACTTGTGGCTCTTGGCAACCGACAGGAGTATGGCATTGACTATGAAGAGACATTTGCGCCAGTTGCCAAAATGACAACTGTTCGGCTCCTTCTCGCCATTGCTGCTTCTCAATCTTGGCCATTATACCAAATGGATGTCAAGAATGCTTTTCTACATGGGGACTTGAAAGAAGAGGTCTATATGAGGATACCACCAGGAGTCACCTCTCCATCTAAGAAGTCTGTATGTCACTTACGCAGATCTCTTTACGGTCTCAAGCAAGCTCCCCGAGCGTGGTTTGAAACATTCAAAGACCGGTTAGGCACGATTGGCTTTACTCAAAGTCAATATGATCCATCTCTTTTTCTGAGCCACGCATCTGCTGGCTTTACTGTTCTCCTCGTATATGTTGATGATATCATTATCACCGGCACTGATGATGCTATGATAAAATCCCTCCAAGCCTCTCTTCGAGATTCATTCCATATGAAGGATCTGGGTCCTCTCCATTATTTTTTGGGCTTAGAGATACATCAGTCTCCAAAAGGCCTGTTTATCAATCAACACAAATATGCGACAGATCTTATTGAGCTTGCTGATCTCGATGAATCTTCCTCAGCTGATACGCCGCTTGAGGTCAATCTTAAGTTGAGTAAAGATGATGGCGATCTTCTTCCTGATCCACATACATACCGGAGACTTGTTGGCAGTCTTGTCTATCTCACCATCACCAGGCCTGACATATCTTATGCTGTCAATCTTGTCAGCCAATTCATGACGTCTCCTCGCCACCTTCATCTGACGGTAGTAAAGCGAATTATCCGGTATTTATTGGGTACTAGAGCTCGTGGTTTATATTATCCAAAGGATAATCATCTACTTCTAACTGCTTATGCAGATGCTGACTGGGCAGGATGTTCGGATACCAGACAGTCCACCACTGGTTGGTGTATGTACCTCGGTCAATCTCTCATCTCTTGGAAATGCAAGAAACAAGAACGGGTCTCCAAATCTTCCACAGAGGCTGAATATCGGGCTATGTCCTCTGCTTGTTCTGAAATCCTATGGCTTCGGGGTCTTCTTTCGGAACTTGGCTTTGCACAGGCCTCTCCCACTTCCTTGAATGCAGATAATATTGGGGCAATCAGAATCACTGAAAATCCTGTTCTTCATGAACGCACAAAACATATAGAAGTTGATTGCCACTTTATTCGAGACGAATACAAGCGTGATGTTATCAGTCTACCTCATGTCCCTACAGAGTTTCAGTTTGCAGATATCTTCACTAAGGGACTTGCTCGGCCTCGACATCAATTTCTTGTTTCCAAATTGCTGCTTTATGACACTCCCGCATCAATTTGAGGGGGGGTGTCAATCCTGGGCCTCCAGGCCCAATATCGCAGGCCCATTTATATACTAGTTAGTTGTTAGCTATTAGTATGGATCTAAATCCAAGTGTAACTAATGGATAAGTATTGTTAGAATGTAATCAGGGATTAAACCCTTTTAAATATAGATCTCAGTCGACCATGGAAGGGGAACATTCATCTCCACTTTATCTCTCTCTCTCATGTCTGTATCACTTCTGTTTACAATAACATTTACTACACTAACTGCTTGTGAAATGTCTGGCCTCGTACAAACCATAGCATACATGATACTCCCAACTGCACTGGCATAAGGAATACATGACATGTGCTCCACATTTTCCTCAGTTTACGGTGATAATGCAATGGAAAGTTTAAAATGAGCTGCAAGTGGAGTATTCACAGGTTTCAAACTTTGCATGCCAAAGCGTTCCAATACCTTCTCAATGTACCCCTTTGGTGACAGACAATTTGCCCGCATTCCTATCCTTATGAATCTCCATCCCAAGTATTTTCTTTGTAGGACCCAAATCCTTCATCTCAAATTCACCACTGAGTTGAGCCTTCAACCTGTTGTTCTCAGACATGTCCTTAGTAGCAATTAACATGTCATCAATATATAACAATAAATAAATAAAAGAACCATTTGAGAGGTTCTTGTGATAGACACAATTGTCATAAGCACTCTTGCAATTGTCATTTCCAACCATAAAGGTATCGAAACGCTTGTACCACTATCCTTAGGTCATACAATGATTTCTTTAGCTAACAAACATGTTCCTCCTTTCCTTGAATTTCAAATCCCTCTAGTTGATGCATATAAATATATTCCTCTAGCTTGCCATGTAGAAAAACATTTTTGACATCAAACTGCTGAAGCTCTAAATCTAATAGAGCAACCATAGCAAGTAGCACCTGGATGGAACTATGTTTCACCACAGGAGAGAACACTTTATTGAAGTCAATACCTTCCTTCTGAGTATAACCTTTTGTAACCAGTCGTGCTTTGAACCTAGCATTTCCCACTGCTGGAATTCCTTTCTTTTTGAAAACCCATTCGCAACCAACAATCTTCTGGCTTTTTGGAGGTTTCACCAACTCCTAAGTCTGATTCTTGTCAAAAGATTCAATCTCCTCACCATGGCTGCAATCCATTTTGCTGATCCCTTACTAGTGATGACATCATGATATGTAACCGGCTTTGTCTCAATACTCTCAGCCGTATCATGAGCATAGGCAACAAGATCTTCATGCCCATATCTTTGAGGTTGCTTAATTTGTCTCTTCTTTCTGTCTCAGTAAGCATGTACCCTTGTGGAACTGCATTCTCTTCATTTGAGCCTTGCATCTCCTCTACATCCTGTTGAACTAAGACATTAACTTGCAACTTATCTTGCAAGTTTTCTGTAGCTTCCACCTCAAGCTCTACCCGTTTACTAACACTATAGTCTATTCTAGCCTATGATGCATTGATACGTCATGGATACAGCAAGGACACGCCATAGACACAGCAGGGACATGGATTTTACACATAAAAAGTGAAGTATCGGATACGATATAACACGATACATTGCCCATTTTGAAGTATCCATGCATCATAGGTTCCAGCATCAAGGCTCTCCTTTTTTCAGTTTCAGCATTGCAGATTCATCAAAGTCACGTCTCCGTTGATTATGCATTTGGGTGATTTTCCATTTAGGCACCACAACCTATATCTCTTCACACCATGTGCATACCTTAGAAATATGCACTTTCTTGCCCTTGGTTCAAGCTTACCATCATTTGCATGAGTGTAGGCAGGACAATCAAATATTCGCAAATTTGTGTAGTCAGTAGGGGACCCTGACCATACTTCTTCATGAGTTTTACACTCTATAGCCGTTGATGGAAACCTGTTGATCAGGTAACAAGCTTTATTAACGATTTCCGCCCAGAACTTCTTGGATAACCCGACATTAGAGAGCATACATTGGGTCCTCTCAGTATTAGTCTTGTTCATCCGTTCTGCAAGCCCATTCCGTTGTGGTGTATTCTTGACTATGCGATGTCTCACAATTCCTTCATTATTGTAGAACTCATTAAAAGCACCCCCACATAATTCCAAGCCATTGTCAGTTTTCAAGCGCTTGATCTATTTACTTTTCTGCTTTTCAATCATAGCTTTCTATTGCTTAAACTGTGCAAAGTCCTCATCCTTGTGCTTTAGAATATACATCCAAACCTTCCGAGAATAATCATCAATTAAGGTCAACATGTATAGTCCACCACTAAGAGATGGAACACGAGAGAGGGACCTCAAAGGTCAGAATGAAAATAATCCAAAGTACCCTTGGTCCAATGAACTGCTGTTCTGGACTCGGGTCATCCATCCCCCCTCACTTATATGCCCAAGTTGCATATGCCATAATTTGGTAGTATCCAAATATGAATTTGAGGATGACACAGTAGCAACACCTGTAACTGTGCTACCTTGAAGAAAATAAAGGCCATTATGCTTCTATACCTTCATTACCACGAGAGCACCATGGAGATTCTCATAACTGCACCTCCAACTTTGTAATTACAACCATTGGAGTCAAGCACTCAAGCGTACCCAAGGAAATCAGGTTTTTGTTGGAACTCTAGAACATGCTTGACACCGGATAAGGTTCTTACAATACCGTCATACATCTTAATTCGGATTGAACTTATCCTAACAACCTTACAGGCTACATTGTTCCCCATGAAAACGTTACCACCATCTATAAACTGATAAGTGGTAAACCAATCTCTGTTAAGACACATGGTAGAAACAACCCGAATCAAGCATCCACTCATCTCTTGAGCTACCAACAGTAACTAAGAGAGCATCTACACCGTCAGAATTGTCCTCTGCAACACCGGCTACATTTCTAGAATTTGAGGTCTTTTACATTTCTAGAATCTGAGGTTTTCCCCTTTCCCTCTACGCTCTGAACAGTCTTTTCTAAAATGCCATTCCTTGTGACAATGGAAACACTGTAATTTTTTAGATTTTGATTTTGATCTAGAATTGTGCTCTTCTGTTCGGACCTTTCTTCTCTGTTCTTCCATGTGCTACCAAACCCCCACTTGAACTATCATTATTGCTTTCAGCTGCAACCTTTTTCTTCAACTCCTTTGAGTTTAAGGCTGCCTTTACATCCTCCATAAATAGAGTTTTTGTACCATACATCATGGTATCAACAAAATGTTCATATGAGGGTGGTTTAGAACACAACAACATAATAGCTTGATACTCATCATCAAATTTGACTTCTATATTTTCTAGATCTTGCATCTGTAGAGTGAAAAACCGCTTCTTCAAATACGAACGGTTTGGGAGAGACTTGGCTATGTACAAAGCCATAATTCAACAATGATTTTCTCGTGAGCAATCTTTCACAATACTCCATCGCTCAAGTTCGTCTAACATTGTCTCAGGCAGGGTGTTTTTCCCTTCGGTGCTTTCTGCAACCCATTCTGAACCAGCAATGCATGCGCCACAGACTGAAGTCATTTTTGTTGTTGAATTTCTCTATTTCTAATCTTGCAGCCATTGCAAAATTCCAAATTTTTGTTATTCACAGTGAGCTTCGATGTATGACTTTTCTGAGCGAGTCTCTTGTTGCACCTATATAAATCTGTTTGCAACGAGTCTGTAGGCGCAAACGGATCTCAGATTGGACTCCGAATCATCAAGATATAGCGAAAACAATTTCAGCCGTCAATCTTGGTCAAATCCTGTTGTCCGTATGGCTTTGCTGACTTCAGACACTGAAGTCAGTGTGCTGCTGCACTAGGCATTTGCAAATGACGGGGTAGGTCAACCCGACCTTGACTTGGCCTGAATTGAACCCAGAACAGACCTTTCTTTGAGTTGTGTTACAGGTTTTGTCTTCAATAGAACCTTCGCAGAGATGTAGACGATCTTTGAGCTGCCCTGGCGATGGTGATCACTGCAAGCTCTGGTGGCGGCGAACGGCCAGGCGTGGACGGCAGCTGCGGCAGCGAGTCTTCGGTGATGGGTGGCGAAATCCGGCAATGGCCGGATCCTTTGAGATTTCTTCTGCAACTTCGATTACAATCGTAGAGTCAAAATTCTCTATAACTCCGGAAAAATAAGGCACGACCCTTCTTCCTCGCGCCTTCTCTACAACAAAACTAAAAAAAACAGCAATCCTCCCTTCTTGTAGTCTTCTCCGGCAATGAGAGTGCGAGACAGAGCTCAGATCCCACGTCTTTCTACAACCAAGCAACAGGGCAGCAGATCTGAAAACCAGATCTATCTTCTCTGCTTCAAACACTGAAAATCGATCTCAACCGTTGAGATCTCTTTTTCTTCTCCGGTCTATTTGCAGAGAGATACAGTCCAATGACAATCGTTATTGATCAAAAAATCCGAGACACTTTCTCTCTGCTCTGCAACAAAGCCTGAGATCCTCTGATACACTGCGATGGCCCATCGACAATCAGAACCAACCCTGATCTCTCTTCTTCTGCAAGTTCTAAACTGATCGTCTAGATCCTCTGTAACAGAAAGCCAACGCGTTATGTCTTGCAACAGATCTGAACCTCGAAGGCGTGTAGTCCACCTTTGATCAGATGATCTCCTTTACGCGATCTAGAGACTCGATCTCCACCCCTAAGATCTAATTTGATGATCTGTAAAAGGCGCACCTAGGCGCGAGGCGCACTAGTTGGGCTTTGAATACCTTTCAGTGAGGCGCAGCCTGGGCACTCGAGGCACGTGCCTTGGAGCTAGGCGCAAGGCGGACGACGCGCGCCTTAGGTATGGGGGCTTTTTTTTTTAAACTCATCATCAGGCTATCACCAATTTCTCATCAGTAGGGGTGGGGGCAGCCATTGATATTTTTGATTGTTTGGTCTGGGGCCTCTTTTTTTTTTTTTCAAACAATTATTAATTGGCAAACCATCACCAATTTTTCTCATCCATCAGTGAGGGTGGGGCCTTATTTTGGTTTTGATGTGGATCGTCTTCATTTGGTGATGATGGTTTTTGATGTGGATATGGTCATGAGCCATGATGGGGATATGAGTTGATTATTTGGGTTTTGGAGATATATACATTTTGATATTTTTAGATTGATGTTTTGGAATGAATATTTTGTATTTACTATTTAGATCATGAATGAGCTCATGAGTGGTCCACATAACTTAATACAATGCATCTGATCTACTTAAAACTGAAGGTCCATTGACGCATAACACCAGGTTGAATGATCTGATTTTGGGGCCTTGTTTCAGTCTTTTTCAGTTGCATTTTTTTAGAGTCATACTTTTTGTTCCTTTTTTCAATCAAATGATGTCTGCTGCACTGGAATTTGGATTACACATTTCTCATTGAATTTTGAATTATCTGTCTATACCAAATTATCTATTTTTTATTTACAATGTGCGCCTTGTTTCAATGAAGCCCGCGCCTCCCTTTCCGCCTTAGCTCCTTGATGCGCCTCTCGCTTTTAAAAACACTGATCATGTGTGTCTCAACTCCAAGCCATAGGAAACCCTAGGCTCTGGTACCAGTTTGTTGTGATCAAGCATGAAAGAAGCTACCAACAAAAGAGAAGAAAAACACACCACACAAGAGAAATAAAGACATAAGATTTACGTGGTTCGGCTTCAACCTATGTCCACGGGAGAAGACGGAAAAAGTTTCACTATGGGCCAAGAAAATTACAAATCAAAGTCTCTATCTCCTGTATCCGAGATAGACACATCTCATATCCACAATTAATGCGGTAGATTGACGGCAGTGTAGGGGCCCAGTCAACCGAGACTTTCAACTTATGAACTCAATATTATTGGCTACTATTGAGCCATAGAAGTCAACATCCTCCTTTCTCCTCTTTTAAGGTTTTCAAGACCTACTCGGATAAAATTTTAAATTTCTACATATCTAGAGTTCTAACTTGGTATGAGAGCATCAGAAATAGATAGAGGAATTCTCAACACAAGAGAGGATTAAAGGATAAGAAACCCCAAGAGCAAGGCCTGTCATAAAGTAATAAACTCGAGAGTCTGAGGCTGATCCACAAGTAATGATGTTAATTGACCGGTATACTCTACAATCTATAAAATATATTTAGACGAACAAAAAAAAAAAAAAAATCCAAGTCCGTGTTGTTTACTTCAAAGCATCACCAAAATAGAAGATATAAAAGCTTAATTGACTTGATAAAATTTCAGCTTATTGTTCAATTTCACGAGAGTTTTTTGGTGTTTCTTTTTTTTTTTTTTTTACCAATAGATAAAACCTTGTTTTGTTAAAAAAAAACCAAGTTACACATTTAACATCTCAACCTGAAGTGCAGTTTTGCCCTTTGATTCACCAGAAATTTCACCTACTTGGTTGGAAGAAGCTATAACACATGGTTAGTCTTACAGATCAGAATGCTCACATTGTTGTGGCTAATGAAGCCTTAGGTTTTGGACATCCCTAAGTTGCACTTATTGCAGTTGCTTTCTTTGTGGACAGATTAGTGCAAATCCAGCTATTAGATTCTATAAAATTCAGCCTAAATACTTTTTTCCCTGTATTTTAAGTACAAAATTATACATGTACAATATTTCTTAAATGTTCTAAAATGATTTTAAACAAATTAATACTCAGTTAAAGCATTTCACATTTGTTTGGCTTGTGGTATGTGGTTGACTTGTGAGTTTCTGATCTTTTTGAGTTGTATATTAGGCATGATTAGTTTCATTCTTTTGCAGATGCGAATCTTGTCATGGTCAGGCAGAAAGGCTGCTTGATTCTGCTAGGGAAATGGAAGACTCAATTGCTGTAAACTTAAGGTATTTATAAATTCTTTTCCTTCATTTTGTTGTTTTTCTAAGTTATTTTTGTGAGAAGTTTACTGCAGTCTTACATCAAAAGATAATCTAGATATTCAAATTTGATAACGAGTAAGAAAGTAGATTTCTTGTATTTTCTGGCATGATTCATGAAAACGGAGAAAGCTAATGGAAAACTGACATGTCTTTGTTAGGCAACTGGATGAGATTGTCAGCTTTTCTGGAAAAAAAAAAAGAACTTTTTGTGTTCCCTACTCTAAAACAAGTGGTCCATATAACAGATCACTTGATTTATTTGTTTATGATCACAGCCAACATTGGATCCTCACAGTTCTTTCATCATATCAATGTGTCTGCGTCAGTGTATTTTATCTACCTAAAAAAACTGTCAAATCTGTTCAGTTGTGTCTGCCTAACCTGGCCTATTAAAAATTAAGATTACCCTGGGCACCAATCAGCCCAGGCGCAGGCATCAAAATTTTCAATCCAGACAAGGCTATCATCTAACTCAAACTTCATTGTCATCCACCTTTTAGCCTGGTATAAAAATTATAAAGGCTCCGTCGCAGTCAGATGTGGTTCCTTTTATCTCTAACTTTTCTTCCCTGTGAGCCTTCAAGTTGGGATTTAGGCTTTTGGTGATTACAATAAAATTCCCACTTGCTGAGAAATCTGATAGAAAAGGTATCCTAGAGACATCTCTAAAAGAAAAGCAGGTCAAAATCATAGTTGGAGGAGCCCGTTGGTTAGACAGAATGTAATGGCCCGGAATCCGGGGCCCTTTGAATTACATGCCGAGATTCGTAAGCATCACACACATAGGTTAAATTAAAGATCACATAAAGATTTAGGCATTTATTTACTTAAACCAACTTGTATTAAAAACCCAAATCTAATAAACAAATGCAACATTGTCCAATAAAAATAAAATAATTGCAATGTCTTTAAAATGAAATAATCTAAACAATCTATTAAATCTAATCCTTCTTCATCTATGTGGCTTCGACGCTCAAGTACGCATCCCAAAGTTTATCTCCCGGTCACCAAGATTTTCCTGAGTTGCTAAGTTCTAGTTACCTGGATTGGGGCAAATCCACAAAATATCAATACTACTGAGTAAATAGATATTCTAATTTATTTGTGCATTTAAACATATACCTAGATAAGATTAGACAACAAATTAAAGTAACATCCCAAAGTCTCATTCAAGCCAAGATTGAAATCGGGTCAAACAAACGACAACCTCCTGACCACCTGATAGCACCAGCTCAAAGTTCATGTTCCACAAAGATATCACATGTACATAGAGTTTCCACAACTCATTCCTGCACTTCTCAAAATCATTCTTTTCTGTCCCAAACAAAATCGACCACCAAGGTCCAAAACCAACGAACTGGTAGCACAAAATCAACCTTTCCCAAAAAAGTCCAACATCAACAACCCTTACAAAATCAACCATACATGCTAGTGGTTTAGGGGTGTCCAAAAGGTTCCTCCAAACAAATAAAGTCATCGTATCTCAGTTTTCCAATCAAATAGCAACTATATGTCTCATCAAAAATAGGATATTTAGCATGTCCTTAACATTAGTAATGGGCAAATTCCATAATCAACCCCTTCTCAATTTATGTGGGTTTAATCTGCCCCAGTCCGAATCAAAATTGGTGCACGAGGTGTGAGAGGTCAATTACATAACTCACCCATTACAGTTTTGAGGGAAATATTTAATTACCAAATTAATCACAAAATATACATACACTTATCATGAAATCCCAAATAACAATGGTACATAACATGTATGATAATCCATCATATGTTTCGAATCATAATTACTCAAATAAGAGATCCTAAATACAACTTCCTGAAGTTACAAAATAAAGAAAGTAACTCCAACAGTCCATAGATATAATGATTGATCAGCCCTTATATGTGATTTCAGAAGGTCAGGAACTAAAGAAATACCTAAAACAGTTTCAGATATAATAATAGGGAAAAACAGGTCCTTATTTACAATACCAACAATTACAGAAAATAATAGGGTTTATTTTGTAATTTCCAGCAAAAGAAAACATAAGAGAAACCACTCAACAAGTCAGATGTAATAATACATAATAGTAGGTCCTTGTCTGCAAATTCACAAAAAGTCTGAACTTTGTAAAGAGAACCCATATCGGCAGAAACTTCAAGGACGTCTACTGTTTTTGGTAAAGTGGATGGTCGGTCAAACTGGGCCCAATCCACATGGGTCCTAGACCCCCAAGGTCGCCCAGGGGTCCAGTTTCAGATACATGGTCCTGAACTTTGATCGGGTGGATCAGATGGGCCCCACAGTCAAGTCGACCAAAGTTTTCCAAATAGTTCTGAGATTTGAAAAACCCATATTCTGATCTGTATTTCTTCCTTATTCTTGAGCAATCAATCATGAAATTATTATCTAACGAACATCAATACTGTAGGAAGTTGAATCTTCAAATCCTGGAACCATAATTTGGTAGTACCACATCAAACCCATCGCCTGGATTGCCGACAGTGATAACATGCAACTGTAGCAGTATACAAAACTTGGAAAATCCAGTGGATTATCATCCATATTTAAGGTCTCACCATAAAATAGAGGAGTCAAACATATACAAGAGCGAAACCATAAATTTTGAACCATACAGAAGTAAATCAGAATTTCTACTCACCATTTAAAACCATACACAAGTAAATCAGAATTTCTACTCACCATAAAATAGAGGAATAAAAATATACACGAGGGCAAAGCCAGAAATTCAGAACCATACAATTAGATCAAAATTTCCACTCACCTGTTATAGCTAATTAGAATTGGTTCTTCCTCCTATTTTCTTCAAGGCTAATACTAAACCAGGCTTTGGCTTGATGGAAAAGAGAGAATGGCTTGAGAGAGGCTTGGGGTCGATCAATATATAAAAGCTATAAGTTAGAATTCTTCTCAAAGTCCTCTTCCTAATTTTATCATTTCCCTCTCACATGCCAATCCTATTCCTAACATTACTAGGAGTCTATGGTATAACCAATACAAGTCCCACTCGAATTCCTCCATCAAACTATGGGTCCCAATAAATCTAAGAAAAATCAAGAAGATTAAATATTAAATATCAGAAAATAATCTAGCCCTACTACTGGGCCTACTGGGCCCGGGGTATTACATACTCCCCCACTTAGAAAATTTGGTCCTCCAAACTTAACACACACAAGAGACAGAAACGTACCTGTTACCGCATTGCCAATTGCTGCCATTTCTTGTTGAGTCATTGCATATACCTGCGCATTCGTTTGAGGATTCCCCACTATAACATATTCGGTTCTATACCGATTTTGACCTTGAGGGCATGCCTGAGTATTTTGTTGATTCCCCTGTTGTTGATTCTGTGGGTACCCTTGTCTGGGGTACTGACTATGTTGCGGATAGTTGTCACGACCCAACTCATCCAGTATAATATTGTCCGCTTTGGGCCAGAGGCCCTAGCTTAACCTGCACGGCTTTGTTTATGAGTCAGAGGCCCGAGCTTAACTCAAAACGTGTTATACTAGATAAGGAGAGCCCACACATATAGCCTAGTCTCTGGACACTCACATGAGCGATGTGGGACTTTACAATCCCCCACCCTCAAAGGAGAGCCGTCCTCAGCTCTGATACCATTTGTCACGACCCAACTCATCCAGTATAATATTGTCCGTTTTGGGCCAGAGGCCCTAGCTTAACTAAAAACACGTTATACTAGATAAGGAGAGCCCACACATATAGACCAGTCTCTAGACACTCACATGAGCGATGTGGGACTTTACACAAAAAGGTGCACCAGCCAATGGCAGTGCACCAAGTAGAGCGCATGGTGGGTGGTGCACCATCACCTTCGCCTTCCTTAGTGATAGGTAGGGCTGTATTTTGAGAAAGACACCCCCCTTAACCTGGTGCATAGATATTTACAATGCCCAGCTTAGACAAAACATGATGTAACTTAGCTTTATAATTATTTACTGCCTTGGTGAGAAAATCTGCTAACTAATCTTTAGCACGTACTTGGATAAGCAACACATCCTCCTTTTCGAAATTTTCCCTAAGAAATGACAGTCAATTTCAACGTGCTTTGTTTTTTCATGGTAGACATGATTATTGGCAAGTTTAATTGCAAAGTTGCTATCGGAGTATAGATTCATTAGGCTGCCTTGCTTAAAACCTAATTCTTCCAACAATATCCTCAGCCATAGCAACTCACAACATTCACGAGCCGTGGCTCTATACTTGGCTTTTGATACCATGTTGACAACCACTTACTCTAAAAGCTTAAGCTGATAGAAAATGGCATAACAATGTATATCACAAGACCCCCCCTACGCACGCATGTTCGGGCTCCATACGGGAACATATACATAACACCCACCGTGGGATAATACAGGGCAACAAGTCACAACACAACCCCCGTGACTCGAACACTTGACCATCAACTCTAATACCAAGTTGAAACCCTAGACTTGATTAGATCTAGGATTTTAACTTAGTGTCTCTTAGAAATTCAATGAACAAAGAATAAAGAAAAGAGAGAAAGAAGAGGAGTAGGAGAAAGAAACAAAAGAATGATCGATGCCATTACTGCTGGTGACCATTCCTCAATTTCTATAAAGTACAAAAAAGCCCCTTAAGTTTCTAATATTTTCACCAAGGTCCCCAATACTACAACCTTGATATTGTAGATAAATCCCCTAGTGCTGGGTTGTCGAGAAGTAGTTTTTCTCGAGAGTCCGAGGTGGATCCACAGGGATGAAAAATAGATCCGCGCTTGTCCTAACCTAATCAAACCGTCCTCTTAGCCTAAAAAAAATCTATACAACTGATAATGTCTCTTGAATTAAATTTATACAATGATTACAACCCATTAAAACTAAAAATCCTAAGTTAGACTGTAAAAGTGCTGCAACCAAAAAAAAATTTATAACAACCAATGGTAAGCAATAAATTGAAGAGAAAATTGAATGATAATGATAAAAGAATTCCAAGGATCCAAGATCTACTTCTTCCTAATAATTTTAGGTACGAGTAGCTCCAGATCTCCCCTTGAAAATAAGTTGTCACTTTATTTCAGAATAAAGGAATGAGACTAGTGTATTTTAAGCAACAATTTTCAGAAATAATTTATAGTCAACATCAGGCGCACACATGTTCTTTTGCACTAATCATTCAATATATCTTCAAGCGAAAATAAGAAATCAAGGAGTATATAGATTGAAGCAACTAACATACAAATTATTTCTCCCCGAATGAAATTGCTAAACACAATATTTTCTAATCTTGTCTATGTACGAAACAAATAAAAGTACAAAAGTTTCATCCTTCACCTCAGAAAAAAAACCTAGCCTTCCATGGTCTTCAACTTCATGGTCTTTGACATATTTTTGTTACTGATATTCACCGACGAAGAGAAAGAAGTCCAACCCTGCGTGCAAAGGAGGGGGTCCAAGCCTTGCATGCAAGGTTGGGTGAGAGAATTCTTTTGAAAATTTGAATTCTTTCCTTGTTCTCCAAGTCTTCAATTGTTGCCAAACTTGAGATTCTTTCTCAAACGAGGCCAGCATCTCTCTCTCTCTCTCTCTCTCTCTCTCTCTCTCTCTCTCTCTCTCTCTCTCTCTCTCTCTCTCGTTCTTTCTTTTTTTCTTCTTCTCTTGCTGAGTTGCTCTGCTGCTGGTGTGGGTCGTCTTCTTCTTTTATTTTCTCTTCTTTTTTCAGTCAGTTGGGGGGGCGGGGAGTAGGGTTCCTGTTTTATTTATTTTTTTCATATTTTTTTTCTAGTTCCTTTGTTCTGAAGTGGGTGGATCTTGACTCAGACTCGGCCATGCCTGAGTCGGGTCCCGAGTCCTGTTTTTTAAACCATGAGTAAGACTCATGTACAAAAGACTGAAATACTCACAACGCACAAAATTACATAAATAACCTCACTACAACACTCAACATAAAAAGGAAAGAAAACAAGAAATTAAACTAACGATGTTCTATAAAATGCACTCTAAAATTTTGTATATTACACCAAAGGACCTAATAGTTTTCAAATAGGCTGCATTTGGACCTAACTTTTAGGTCCATTTCCTGGATTAATGACTGACCTATAGGCCAAACAACTTAAGCTGGCCTTGACGCTTTGGATCCATCTGCAGTGTTCTAAGATTTTTCAGAAGTTACTAGTGTTGGACTTATGTATGTCAGGAGAAAAGTTAGGATTGAGGACTCGGACAAAATATGGGATTTATGTAGAAACACATTTTTTGCTTCCATAATTTATTCTATTCTCCGGTATTCATGCATATAATCCTGCATATGATCTTTGTACAGCTATGTTCTTATGGTGCTCTTTTTTCTTTTTTTTAATAATCATTTCTGCGTTGAAAAATGGGTATTACAGCTGTAAAGTCAACTACATTTAACGTATTTTCAAATGACATTCAGCTCAAGGAGATTGGAAGTTAGCAGAGTGGAATTGCTTCTTCAGGTTGGGACTTTTTGTGTAGCAGTCGGTGCTCTAGTAGCTGGTACTTCTTTCTAATTTGCTCCCATAAATCCCTAATTTTTTGAGCAAATCAATATTTTAGTGTTGAAGAGGTTTTTTTCCTTAAAAATTTGAACAACTCTTTTAAGGAACGCTGGCAGCGGATCCTAGCCATTTTAGGAGCTCAAAAAATCCTTTTTTGACTATCCAGAAATTCTACTCCTAAATCCTAATAGGATTACTAAGTCATGAATGAAAATATCTGCTATCTAAACGGATAGAGCAAGAATGGATCTATATCAGTTTTTATACAATTGAGTGGGCTCCAGGATCTCCAAACTTATATACAGAGAAATTATTGGGTCTTGAACATGGTGAACAGTTCGGATCATGAACTGGAGACCTTCAAATTGCAGAAAATTAAAAATGAGATTAAGTTGTTTTTTTTCTGTTTATCACATATTTCTCAAAATCCATGAGGTTTAAGACATGAGACATCATGTGTTGGTGTTTATCATATCTATGAGATTAAGGTTTTTTTTTTTTTATATACCTTGCAAAAAATATATATTTGCGAGAATATTTAAAAGGTTTCAATCATAAATTCGGGCCTGCAAAAGTGTAGATAATCAAAAAGTGGGTTTAGATATTTTTGTGTTTTTCACATGTTTCTCAAAATCTGTGAGGATCTAATACATGAAACTTCACATTTTGGTGTTTACCATTTACATGAGAAGATGGGACAGTTCGGATCATGAATTATGGGCCCACAAAGGATTAGATTTTTTTTTTTCAGATTTTTCACTTATTTCTCAAGATCTATGAAGATTTAAGATATGAAACTAGACGTCTTGGGGTTTATTAGCAAAATAATTTTTGTGAATAGTTTAGATTGCAATTTTGGGGCCCATAGGACTGGAAAAAAAAAAGGTTGGCTGATGGGATTTTTATCCGGAAACTGCATTGTATGCTGGGTTTAAAAAAACGTCTGTCACTGTTTCATAACTGCCGTCGTGAAATGGTAACGGCCCCTACTGTTATAATTTTTTCACAATAACGGTCATAACGTAACGTTATAGAAAAAATCACCAAAATATCGGTCTATTTCACCAATATTCTGAAAGTAACGGCTGAGCCGTTATATCGACTGTTATTTTGAAAAATATCGGTCGACTGAGGCTTTTTTTCTGCTTTCCCATTTTCTTTCTTTAACTTCTTTCTTCTCCAAACACAAATCAAACAAGATCACTTGTAGATTCAATATAGAAAAAGAAATTAAAAAAGTGGGAGGGAGAGGAGACAGAGGCAATATATGGCTGCAAGAAAATGAAAAAAAAGAAGAGAAAGACAGAGACACAAAGGGAGGAGGGAAGTACCCAGAGGTCAGAGTTTAAATCGTCGTCCGCATGTCGCCGCCTGCCACTACCCCCTTGCACATCCCAGCCCGTTGCCGCCAGCCCTTGCACATTGCGACCGCCGCCGCCATTGCACACCGCGCTGATCCGCTGCTAATCCTCTCCTCTCTTTCCCTTTTCCTCTCCTCCTCTCTCGTCTCTTTCCCTTCTTTTTTTATTTTATTTTCCCCCTCTTCTGTTTTGATTTAGTGTTGTGCCCTTTAAGGGCTTTTTTTATCACGTACATGTGAGGCCCTCACACAGTGACATATTTTTTTTAAGGTAAGTTGGCATCTTAGACCTATTAGATTGCCCTTTTTAGTCTGGATCCCCTGTTTCGTTTCGTAGAAACAGAGAGATACTGTTTCATCCAATCCACAATCGCCAACTATGTGAATCTCTTCCTTGATTTTTTTTCATTCCATGAAAGCAATTGAGAGGGTGCATTAGCTGCCATAAGATTTTACACAGTTGGCGATTGTGGATTGGATGAAACAGTATCTCATTCTTTCGTAGAAACAAGGGATCCGGACTTTGCCCTTTTTAGTATATGGCCCCCCTTTCCTTTTATTTTGCTGAGACCCATTAGGCTTTTTACTTTTTTAATGGAAGGGCTCCATTTTACCCTTTTTTTTAATTATTAGATGGGCTCAGTGTACCTATTTGTTTTTAATTATAACTCTTAAGACACTTCAAAGAAATCTAAATTATAACTTTTAATACACTTCAATAAATTTCAACCATTAAAAAGGTGGTCTCCTTCTATAATGGGCCCTTAAATTTTTTTTATTACAATAAGATTTAGGCCCCACCATCAAATCAATCGCTCTTATATTATGTGTGAATAAAATATTAATAAATTCGATTGAGTATCTAAACTTTTTAATTATTAAACTTACACCATCTAATAAGACTCTTATGAAAAGAATCTTAACCACTAAAAACAAATGCCCCCTTCCCAAATGGGGTCTTACAAAAATCTACTCAATTAAATGGAAAGTAAGCATAATTTTTATTTTCACATTAATGACATTTGATCATAAAAACATTTGATAAACCTAATTTCTTGTAATAGACTACATTCTTGAAGTCTCATCTGATAGGCCAATGATAATAATAATGTGGCATGGTCAATTTGATAGTGGGCCCAACTATGATTTGAGTAATTTTTTTTCACAAAGCTAATACAAATTGTGTAATTATTTTTGAGTGCTTTGGGCTTTAAATATGAATTACATTGATAGATCTATAAATTATGGCAAAATATTAAATACTAAAACAACATATTTTAAAAGTCCGATTAATTAGCAGCAATCCAGAATATTATGACTTAGGGGGGGACCATTACTATGCTTTATAGTGGGTAATAATGAAAAAAGACATTGTTTTCTAACATTTTATAATATTCTGAATTTTTTGGATTTTTTTTTGGTTTTTTTTTGGTCAAAAAAATTTTTGCACCGCGATGTGACCGTGACCGCAATTTTAAACCATGATTGCAGGCAATAATTGCACTGGTGCCTCTCTGAGGTGTGAGGTGTGATGGTTTCACACTAGGACAGTTGTGAAAATTTTGGTGTAAAAATGCCCCACCCCCCATGGACACTCCATTCTCACACCAAATTTTATGCATCTGATGTGCAAATGAGTGCAAAACATGTGTTCATGCATAAACGTTACACATGTTACACTTAGATATGTAGATGAGTATGAGTACAAAGAAATGACGCCTAAAGAAATTATAGAATCACCACTTCATTTCATATTTCTTTATGACACTGGAAAATATCTAAATTATTTCACAAAGTCAAATTTACCACTGATTTTAACACACTCTATTGACACCCTAATCCCTGTACACTTTTCGAGACGTTGATGATGCTTGCAAACATGTATTCAGAGAAATTCCTGGACTTTGAATGTAGATACATTGGCCATAAATATTACAATATTGAAGTTCTCAAGGAATTTTCCAACTTTAATTACTCCAAATTTCATTGTCAGAGCATACCCTACAACTTCACCGACATTTGCTCATATGATTGAATCTTTGCAAACTACTACACGATGTAATGCATATGTTATCTTTGTTTCAGGTATATTTGGGATGAATTTGAAGTCCTATCTTGAAGAGCATGTGGTAAGTGCTATCTTGTTTAACTCCGCTCCTAAAGGATGGAGTGGATGGGTATCGGCTGGGCCACACTAACCTTGTTATTAAACATATCTAAAGATTGAAGCCTACAGCTCGTTATTAACCAGGTTTGGACTTGAGGCCTAGGCCTGGCCTGTAACAGTCATCAGCAGGCTTGAACCTGGCCCAATGTCAGGCCTGAGAACTCGTCAAACCTAGGCTTGGGCCTGTGCTATTTATTAGTCAAGCCTGACATCTGGAGATAGAAATGGTGGCTTCCCATCAAAGATTGATGAGGACAGACCAGACTATTGACAGCCCTTGAAGTCAGTTACTAAGCAAAAAAATATTTTGCATGATTTGCTCAACTTTTTGAAGGGAATAGTACTACTCATATTTATTTCTAATATCCACTGCCTTGGTACTACTGACCTGTAATTTACTCTTGATGCAGTTGGCATTTTGGATGACAACAGCCGGGATAATTGTTGGCGGTGTTGCTGCATTTTTTCTCATGTATTCATATCTAAGGGCAAGAAAGATATTGTAGTGCTTCTGTCTTTGTAATGTGCTGCAGCCCAATTTATTCAACATTTGTCTTGTATTTTATTACATCATTTCTGGCATTGAAGACTTGTAATAATTATCTCAAGTCAATTTGTATACAAATGATGGATTTTATGTTTGACATCTCATAGAAATAACCAACTCCTGATCTGGCATTCAACTGCTGTTTATTGATTGATTGAAGTAGCAGCTTCTGGATCTTGAATCATCAACTTTTTTCAGACATTTAGACTACTGATCATACTTTCTAAATGGTAATTTTGAGTTGTCCTTTTAATCTAGTGAATTATCCTGTGGAAGCTTGCTTTTTTGTTGTTTGAGGGAACTCATGTTATCACACATTTGTTCACTTGACATGTCAGTGATTCCAAGTTTTTGCTTAAGTATCTGAACTAACCTAAAACAGGAAGAACTTTGGTGTTTATGTGGGCGAACTCCCTTGTGAACCCGTTGTGGGGCCCACTGTGGGTTCAGTTTGGGAATGGCACTGGCGGATGAAAAGATCTAAGTGGGACCGCCCCAGGTATCAATTTTGAAGCCAATTAATCCATGTCCCTAACCCCTTCATCCCTTGCCCACAAATTTAATAGCTTCATGTTAAAAATAAAGATTTGACCCTCAATCCAATGGCCCCATTCAGATGGGTGCCAATCCCGTGGGATCGGCCTCACCATGTGGAATATTTCCACAGAGAGAGCAAAACACCATCTTCCATGCTTGCCCATTTGGTTGGCCATGCTCCTAGAATGCAGGCAATGTGTTGGGTGGCTATGGCTGGCAAGATTTACTATGTAGGTAGGGGGTTGGGCCGATATGATGCGTGTGGTTCATTTATCTTTTTCACGCTGATTTGCTAATGTGGGAAGAAAGGAACACAAGATCTTTAATAGTGTTGTGCATTTTTTTTTTTTTTTTTTTTTTTTATAGCAACACAGAAGAGCCTTTTGTATTTTTGCTGGAAAGGGGAATTTTATATTGCTTACAAAAGAAACAGGCATTAGACAGCACAGCCTAGCTAGGCAGATAGCCTGACAGCTTTGTTAAAAGAAGAGATAAATCCAAAATGAACATAACAAAATAGTATTTTGGGGATTTGACCGTACAAGTTATAAAATACCATGTATTTTTTAAAAATGGTATTGACTAAAAGGTTATACCAAATATGGGTATTGTACAGTGGGGCCCCATCTTTTTTTTCCAGTTTTATCCCTAAGAGGTAAAAGATTAAACCTACCCTTGTAAAAACTCATTCGAAGCCTGTTTCACCCTTTCACAGTGTTAGGAATGAAAAACCCAGTCCCATCTTCCTTAGTCCATCTACTGTGAGACCAAGCTTCTTGATTGATTCCATCTCGATATCGCAAAGGGGTCATTCTTCTTACACCTTCCAGCAACGTTTCTTATCTCTATTTTGAGTCCATTATTTCCCGTTCTATTGGTGTCCCTGTCTATAGCAGGAAGTGCAACATGCATTTCTCTTTCTTCTCTCCCATTTTGCATCACATGGGGTGTTACAACGGTGTTTACAGGTTTTAACAAACTTGCTTTGGTTTTTGAGTTATTGTTTTTCATATGCATTTCGCGTTGGTTTAGAAGAGGGCAGGTAGATCGAATCAACTCTACATAAAAAATGAAGAAGAAGAAGTGTATCATAAAACACACAAGAGGTATTTTTATACTCTGCTGTTTGTCTCACTCAGTCTCTAATATATTTTGTATGGGGAAGATTTTATGCAACAGTTTGTAGCATTCACAAATGGAACTGGTGATGAATGAATGAATATTTTTTTAAGGGGAAGATTTTATGCAACAGTTTTTAGTATTCACAAATGGAACTGGTATACTTCATTTTCTTTACTCGCTTTAAATGATTATACATTGGGATAATACGATCAGAAAACCAACATACGATCATTGTTTTCTCCATTCACAATGACGGCCACAATTTGGTTTCTCTGTTTCTTGACATCACATTTCCATGTGACTATCCTTTCAAGCCTCCCAAGGTATATTTATCATCATCACCATTTATAAAAAGGCATAGTCATTATCATTGAAACCTTATTCCATGGGTCAGCATTTTGAGTTCTACTTGCACAAATTAAAAGTGGCTATTTCCTTCATTCCCAAAGGTCACAATTCACTAGCCCCATAGGGATTCCATAATGGTCTACTGTTAAACAGGCCCAAGGCCCATGAACATATCCTATCCAGAATATCATATCTCACGTGGATATTGATTGGGTCATCTTGTAACAGCTGTACATATTCTCTTAATTAGATTTTCTCTTGTAATTAGTTAGTTTCCTAAAGTTAGAATAGCAATTGATGTAATTAGCTAGTTTCCTAACTGAGAAGCCTTGATTGAGGCATGTAATACTCTATATATTGGGGCTCGATCTCCAAAGGGGAGGAGAATAATACATTCAGTTTCCAAGAACTCACGTTCTATTCTTGCATTCTGCAATTGTGAATGACATGGTATCAGAGCTAAGGTCAAGAAAATCTTAGTCTTTGATCTTACATAGCATTTAGGCATTAAGGATAGAGAGAAATCAATCTCTCTTGTGAAGATCGACAGATCAAGGATCTGTTTCAAGGACTTCAAACGCTGCAACAGTCTCATCTTCATGGTGGCCCACCTCTGATCATCAAACCACCATCAGAGATCTCTCCAGACATGGTCGCCTGGATTTTCTAAGAATATTGGAGATTTTTTCACAATTTTTCAGCACTCCCAGGTTAGTGATTTACACATTCTCGTCATTGTCCAGTTTTTTAATACTATTTTCATCTGGACCGTCCAGAATCTCGGATCTGTAGTGGAATTGGATCATTCTTTTTCCAGTAGAAAGCAAATTACTGCACTTCTTCAGATCAGTGATCTGATCATTGACCTGATCTATCAGTGGGGCCCACATAGCAGATCAACAGGAAAAATCCAGGTCGCCTGGAGTGTTTTTTTGCCCTTTTTAGGTTCTGTGTTGATTTTTCTCCTCCCTGATTGATCGGATCTTAGTATCTACACAGCACAGTTTGTTATCAGCATTTAGATTTCATCTCTTCACTATTGTTGGAATTTCTTTGCAATCAAGATTGAAGATGGAAAAATCTGAAGTTACCTTGATCCGATTCACGGGAAAAAATTATCCAGCCTGGTCGTTTCAGTTCCAGATTTACCTTGAGGCTAAGGAATTGTGGGGTTATATATCTGGATCTGACCCTAAACCCAAGGAAGGTGAGAAGAAGATATCCGCCTGGCTTACTAAAGATGCAAAAATAAAAACATGGATACTGGGTTCCGTCAAACCATATCTGATAATGAACCTCAAACCTTATCTCACTGCTAAAGACATGTGGGGATATCTGAAGCAAGTGTACCATCAAGATAACTCAGCACGTCAATTTCATCTGGAATATGCAATTGCTGAATATGCACAAGGGACATTGTCAATCCAAGACTACTATTCAGGATTCCGAACCCTATGGTCGGAATACGATAGTATTAAGTATGCAGATGTGGCTCCTGACGTTCTGATCATGATTCGCGATCTTCAGGCCTCTAGTCAAAGGGATCAGTTTTTTATGAAACTGCGGAATGAATATGAAAATGTTCGATCTACCCTGATGAATCGGACGCCATTACCTTCATTGGATGTATGCTTCAATGAACTTTTACGAGAAGAACAGCGAATTGCGACCTCGGCTCATATAGCGCAACAAACGACTGAGACCTATTCAGTTGCGTTCTCGGCTAATAAAACTTTTCAGCCTTCGCCGCGCGACTTGAGTAAAACGCAATGTTACAGTTGTCAAAAATTTAGGCACATTGCAACTCAATGCAAACAGAAGGTCTGCAGTTACTGTAAAAAAATCGGGACATATCATCTCTGAATGTCGCCGCCGACCCCAACGTCCATCACCACAGCCTCAGACTCCACAGTATCAGCCTCCGCATGCGTATGTTGCTTCTTCGGTTATGCCTACTCCTACATCTGCGCCCTCACAGTCTGGTCCCTCATCCTCTCTCACTCCTGAAATGGTTCAACAGATGATTGCCAATGCCCTCTCTGCTTTTGGTCTCTCAAGTACACCCCCTCCATCTTCTACTTGGTTTCTTGATTCCGAGGCATCTAATCATATGACGTCTTCCCGTGCACCACTCTCCAACGTGCAAAGCTACAATGGCCCTCTTCAAATCCAAACTGCTAACGAGGGCCATGTTCCCATTATGGTTGTCGGTGACATCTCTGGTCCCATTCCATTGAAAATTGTTTATCTATGTCCAAATTTAACGTCCATCCTTTTGTCAGTCGGGCAACTTGTTGAAAATAATTGCAATATCTCTTTTTCTTCTTCTGGTTGTGTTGTGCAGGACCAGATGTCCGGGAAGGAGATCGCAAGGGGGCCTAAGTGTGGACGCTTGTTTCTGCTGGAATTTTCAAAAATCTTTAGGAATAAATTTGATAATGATGTGTTTTGTTTTTCCATTAGAGATAACTGTCAATTGTGGCATAAAAGACTTGGACACCCTAACTCAAAGGCTTTGTCCCTGATGTTCAATTCTGGTTTAATAAATAAAACTGTCGGTTTATCTTCTTGTGTGCCTTTTGATTGTGCTACTTGCAAATTGGGAAAAAGCAAAACCCTTCCTTTTCCTATTTCCACTTCACACAGCACTCAGAGTTTTGATTTGGTTCATAGCAATGTATGGGGAATTGCTCCAGCTCTCTCTCATGCTCGCTATAAATACTTTGTGACTTTTATTGATGATTTCAGTCGGTTCACATGGGTTTACTTTCTGCATTCCAAATCTGATGTTTTTCATGTTTTTAAAATTTTTCTAGCTTATATTGAAAATCAATTTTCCACCTGCATTAAAATCTTGCGATCTGACTCAGGTGGGGAATATATGTCCTCTGATTTTCAACAGTTTTTGCAGACCAAAGGTATTATTTCTCAAAGAACTTGTCCTTATACTCCACAGCAGAATGGAGTCGCTGAAAGGAAAAATCGACATCTCCTTGATGTCACTCGTTCCCTTCTCCTTGAATCATCAGTTCCTACCCGTTTTTGGGTTGAGGTTTTGGCTACTGCAACTCATCTCATTAACCGCATGCCATCCTCTTCGATTGACAATCAGAGCCCATATTATCGTCTCTACAAGACATCTCCATCTTATGATGATCTTCATGTTTTTTGTTCTGTTTGCTTTGTGCATTTGCCTCCGTCTGAAAGGACCAAACTTACAGCTCAATCCGCTCAGTGTGGTTTTTTAGGATATGCACCCTTCCAGAAAGGGTTCCTTTGCTATGATCCACACATTCGTCGCATCCGTACCTCTCGGAATGTCGTGTTTTTTTGAAACGAGTATTTCTTTCAAAAACACCTTGATCCTCCGGACGACTCCTCATTAGTTTCCTTACCTGGTTTTTCTAATGACACATCTATTGTTCGATTTAATCCTAATTTTGTGTATCACAGGCGGAACACAGACGCGCCTCAAGGGGATTCCCCTCCAGATCTTCCTCCCGCATCCGGTCCACCTCAGGCATTTGGTCCATCTGGACTTCTTACATTGCGTCGCTCCACTCGCATTTTGGTACCACCCTACCATTATGGGTTCTCCCATACATCCTTAATGGCCACTTTGTCCTCTTCTTCCATTCCCTAATCCTATTCTCAGGCTGTGCAGGACATATGTTGGAACCAGGCTATGCACGATGAATTGGCTGCTTTAGAGAAAAATCATACATGGAATGTTGTCCCCTTTCCTGTGGGTGTCAAACCTATTGGCTGCAAGTGGGTTTTTTTCTCTCAAGTTAAAATCAGATGGCACTCTAGATAGATATAAGGCGCGCCTTGTTGCTCTTGGAAATCGGCAGGAATATGGCATTGATTATGATGAAACTTTTGCCCCCGTCGCCAAGATGACCACTGTACGCATTATCCTTGTTGTTGCTTCATCTCAATCCTGGCCTCTCTATCAAATGGATGTCAAAAATGCGTTTCTTCATGGTGATCTCAAAGAAGATGTTTACATGCGTCTGCCACCGGGGTCCTCTTCTGGGAAGGGTATGGTTGCTAAGCTCCGTCGCTCTCTCTATGGTCTGAAGCAAGCCCCCCGCGCATGGTTTGAGAAATTTCAGGATGCTCTTCTCCGCTTGAATTTTCATCCCAGCCAGTATGATCTTTCTATGTTCTTACATCATGCTTCGTCTGGGATTACTGTGCTCCTGGTCTACGTTGATGACATTATTGTTACTGGACCCAATGCACATATGATTCAGGAACTCCAAGCTTTTCTTAATAAGACATATCACATGAAGGATCTCGGCCCCTTAAACTATTTCCTTGGTCTTGAAGTTCATCAATCGACTAAAGGTATAGTTCTCAATCAGCATAAATACACGGTTGACCTTATTGCCTTGGCTGGCCTTACTGCTTCAGCCCCCGTCGATACGCCGGTCGAACTGAATGTCAAACTCAGTAAAGAAGAGGGTGACGTTCTTCTTGATCCTACCACATATCGCCAATTAGTTGGTAGCTTGATCTACCTCACGATCACTCGTCCTGATATCTCCTATGCGGTCAACCTAATGAGTCAGTTCATGACTGTTCATCGTCATCTTCATATGGCTGCTGTTCGTCGCATCATTCGGTACCTTATTCGCACACCGACTCGCGGGTTGTATTTTCCATCCAACAATCCTCTATCTCTCAAAGCTTATTCAGATGCTGATTGGGCTGGTTGCCCAGATACTCGCAGATCGACGACAGGATGGTGCATATTTTTAGGTGATAGCCTGATTTCCTGGAAATGCAAGAAACAAGAAAAAAATTCCAAATCCTCTACCGAGGCTGAGTACCGTGCCATGTCTGCTGTATGCTCCGAAATTCTTTGGCTCCGAGGTCTACTCTCTGACATTGGATTTCCAGCAGAAGGCGCTACCCCCCTCTATGCTGATAATACCAGTGCAATTCGGAATACTGAAAATCCAAAAACACATCGAGGTTGATTGTCATTTCATACGAGATGAGCTTAAGTGTGATGTCATCAGCCTTCCGCATGTCTCCACTGAGCTTCAACTTGCTGATATCCTTACTAAAGGTCTTCCGCGTCATCGCCATCAGTTCTTGGTTGGCAAATTAATGCTTGTTGATTCTCCCGCATCAATTTGAGGGGGAGGGTGTTAAACAGGCCCAATGCCCATGAACATATCCTGTCCAGAATATCATATCTCACGTGGATATTAATTGGGTCATCTTGTAACAGCTGTACATATTCTCTTAATTAGATTTTCTCTTGTAATTAGTTAGTTTCCTAAAGTTAGAATAGCAATTGATGTAATTAGCTAGTTTCCTAACTAAGAAGCCTTGATTGAGGCATGTAATACTCTATATATTGGGGCTCGATCTCCAAAGGGGTGGAGAATAATACATTCAGTTTCCAAGAACTCACGTTCTATTCTTGCATTCTGCAATTGTGAGAATGACATCTACTTCATCATTGATGCCAAAGCTTTACGTTTTTCTTTTGGAACTTGGTAGGTCTAACATTATATTACAAGTTGCATGTTTTATGTACCTACATTGCATGGATTCTTCAAATGTGTCATATTGGTGTGGACGTTCCGAACAGGTACCCATGCTAGTCAACGTGGGGCTGTCCCCTCAAATCCACATTTGAGTTGGGGGGACATGGGAGTGAGACAACATGTGATATGTTTGTTGTGGTCATGGAAAATCCAAGTAGGATTGATACGTGGGAAAGCATGATTGTTGTTGAACTTGTTTGTTGGATGATCCAAAATATCCCCTAGTGGTTTGCTCAAGGATCATTTGTCCTCTTCCCTCCTTTCACCCTTGATTTTCAACTCTTTCTCACCACAGAGTTGTCTCATGCAAATGAGTGTTATAACTATAACTTGTGATTGAGTTGCTTTTGCCGGTAAATTTCTCATTTTTCATGAGAGTAATTGAATCCCATAAGCTTGCCATTTTGCAACATCAAAATGACTTTCTAGGAAATCATTTGGATAACTCAACCTTTGATTTGGCTTGATCTAATTTTTGTGTCACAGTGAAATTAGTTACTTTTCTAATATTCTGTTAACTTGGTTTTGAGATATTTAACTCAAGCACTTCCTTTACTCCCTGTTTCGTAGTAAGTTCTCTTGGGCCTTCATCAGTTAGAGGGTTTGGTCCAATGATATTCATGAGTGATCTTTATGTTTTAGCTTATTCAGCTTATGCTCTTGCCTCAATCAGGGAACGGAGTTCTTCCTTTTCGTAATTAGATGTGAGTCTACTTGGTTGAATTGACCCTAAATTTGGTCAAGGTAAATGGGGTGATCAAAAATCTTATAGGCCTGCTTGGTGCAGATTTGGTATTGGACAAGACATAGGGCCATTTTTGTCAGTTAACCTGGAGAGGGGAAATCAACCAGAGTCTTCCCTGTGAATTTCCATCTTTTACACTGGGCTTTTCTGCCGTTGCTTTTTGCTTGTTGCATTAGATCTTTAGGTCTAAAGAAATCTTGCTTCCCCTGGAGTAAAACTCTATCCATATCTCAAAATTGAAGAACGAGCATTGTGCTCCGAATGTCTACAGTGTTTTCACCTTAGCAACAACCAGATATTGGACTTCGTTGTGCAGGATGTGACATTTGCTGGTTGGATAGCCTATGCACTGATGATCTTGGAATGGAGCATTTGAATATTGATTTATCCTCATTTTGAAAATTTCCACTTCTGCTCTTTGGATTGTGTTTGAATTTTAGATTTTGTGAAATCTTTGTTTGATTTTCAAATTTTGTGAAAACTTTTTATTCATCAGTGCTTGAGTACTCAAGTACAAGCTTTAGCGCAACTTGTATATATGTTTGTTCTTCGCTCACAAAAGGGTAAAGAGTCATTAATTAGATTCATGAGTGTTCCTATGAGGAAACACTCATGTGAAGGATGAACTCGCTGCTAGTCCTTTCTTCCAATTTTGAAGCTAAAGGAACACACCTTGAGAAGATGTTTTTCATCTACCTTCAGTTGAGGACATCTTCCAAGCTTCCTTCTTAAATTTCATGGGTTATATTTCTGAGCAATAAGCTGATTTCGATGAAAGGCCAGAGATTTCAGTCCTCTGCAAGTTAAACTTGCATCAGAGTTGGGCCTATTTGAATATATAAAAGTGTCAGAAATATTATAAAAATGACTTTTTTAAGAGAAATGCCCAAAGAGGGCAATCATATATGGGACTTATATCTATAGAGCAAAAGGAGCTAAGGATAAAAGGTGGAAATATATTGTCAAATGTTGAGAGGAGAAAAAAGTTTAGTAGCAAGAAACATATGCAAATTCAAGTGCCCGTGGGGATTCAAGATACTGAAAGCGTCAGAACGTGTGAATGGTTAGGGAGCAAGATCATAAGTGAGATTCCAAAATGGCTGTGGGGCCCTTGGTAGAAAATTTAATTGATACAAACAAGGAGGAAGGCATCTTGGCAAAGTGAGAGCAAGAAAAAGAACAAGTTGGTCAATGGCAATGTCTTTTTGCATCCTAATTAATAGGCTGCCCTAATCTTTTGGCTTTCTGTTATGTTGTACTCATCTTTCAGGGCCTCTTTGTTTTTGTGTGAATGGCTCCTTTTTTGGCTTTGCCATGATATATTTTTTGTACTGTTGTTTTTCTATTTTAATAATGTCAAATAATTGGAGGTTTTCTTGTTTGACATGCGCTGGAGAGCTTACTATGTAGACCATCATCTCCCAAATGTTCATGCATGCACACACACACATAAAGAAGAAAAATTAGAAAAATAACTACAAGGGTGGAAGAAAGAGATTTTGATAGGGTTTATTTATGTGTCAAATTGTTCATTTTGTTGTGTTTTGAATGGGTAAATGTGGATTTGTATATTGGGGAGTAAGACAAAGAAAGCATCAGGATTCATGAAACTGGTGTCACTCTTTAGCCTGCAAAATAATATGCAATTGAATTTTGTGTTCCTGGACTTGAGGATAACCATGGGTCCTGAATGTAGTATTTTATGTATTGAAGGCTGGTTTGGGAAAATGATTCTCCAAGCGCAGCCAGAATAGTTGTTAGGCCTAATTTTCAGGCCTGTAGCCAGCATGAATGCAAGGCTTAATGTTAGGTATGGGCCAAACCCATTTTGCAAATATCATGCTTCTCAATGTTAATTATGTTGAGCTGGACCCAATGATGGATGGAGTCTTCACAAATTCACCACGGATGTCCAGCCTTTGGGGTTATCACCATTGGCAATTTGGCAACCAAAGGAGTCTTTATTATACAAGGAGAAACAGTCGTTCAAAACAACCATAATAATATGAGGGAATGAGAAAATTTTTCATTGATTCACAAATGAGATATTACATGATATTTATAGAGGAGGAGGTAAAATCTGTCTATTAGATATGATTTCCCTTCTCCCTTTAGGATTTGATTACATGTCAATTTCTTATTGCTTAATATCCTTTATTTCATTGATTACATGTTAATCAATTAACTCAAATCGATTGCAAGTAAGTCAATTATCTTGCTAGATCTTATCCAGATCGAGGGAGTTTTATGGGAAAGCTAATAACTATGCATGCCATCTGGTTGAGGTTCAGCTATCAATAATTGGTGATGTCTTCATTAGTTGAATATTCTAGTGATTAATTTTATTTAAAATGTTGAAATTATAAGCATTAAGATGGTTTAATAGTTTGGTGCAGCTCTATACTAAGTTATAAAGATGCAAGAATTAATTCCTGGTCCAGAAGACAAATCTATATTATTTGAACAGGAGAACCACATTTCGAAGGAAGTATAGGATGGAAAGGTGAATATCCTATTTTATTTGATTACTCAATGTTTAATCACATTTCTTTAACTTTTAATTGGTTCTTGGGATTTTTTTTCTTTTTTGTATTTCATAGGAGCCAGAAATAACACGTTGCATTCCTTGGGATCCTAAGAATGATTCTTGGACATTGAATACAAGAATGCGACAATATATAAGAAGAACAGGTCTACATCATTTCTCTGAGATCGAAAAAATGAAGATAGACCATGCTCTAATCAGTGAGCTTATTGAAAGATGGAGACCGAAAACAAACACCTTCCACGTTCTTGTGGGTGAGGCTACGGTCACATTGGAGGATGTGGCCTATATATATGGCCTTCCCATAGATGGGCCTGCTGTTACAGGCCGTGTATGGTCCCATTGGATGATTCTGGAGGAAAATTTTCTTGACCTATTGGGTGTTGCCCCCGATCCGTCTGAATTCCAAGGGGGGGCAAATAAACTCGAAATGGTTCCACGACAACTTCAAAGACCTACCGAAGAGACCGTCTCAAGCAGTTGAGATCAGAAACACACGTGCATATCTATTTCATCTTGTTTCATCTCAAATTTGTACAAACACTTCTGGCTCGAGGGGTAATGCTTACTTGATCGAGCTTTTTGAAGATTTCAAACCATATGCTTGGGGGCCTGCTTGCCTAGCAAATCTATATAGGAGCTTGACCCGGGCATCGAGAATAAAAGATCAAGTAAAGACAGTCATAGGGTCGCTTCAACTATTACAGGTAACTAAAAAGATTTCCTAATCATTGCATTATATTGATATATGTTCTTAAGTTGTTGTCGTTTTCCTTTTAAATATATCCTTCTTTCATCACAAATATGGGCATACTTGAGGATGTCGATCGGATGCTCAACAGCAAAAAACATGGAGGACATTCAACTAAAATTCCCATTGTTCAAGATGTGAGAAGAAAGACTGAAGGATCACAACATTCTCACAAATGTGGGAGAGGTTCGGAGGCAACTTGACACGCAAGATGTTGACAGCGTAAGTTAGTTTTTTCTCAAGATTGTTTATTGTTCATTCTTGTACATGTAATCTATCTAACCTTCATTAAATGTTCTTTATAACTTACAGTTTGATTGGCAGCCGTATGATCGGTACGACGATGAGTTGGAAGCTTGTGTAGATGAAGTGGATAGATCCCTCTTTCAATCTGCAGTGTCAATGATCAATTATATGGTCGTCGAGAGACATAATGTTAACCGCGTACTTAAGCAATTTGGATTAAGGCAACATGTCCCTCCTCCATGGATACACCAAGGACAGTTACTTTCACAGCACCGTGCTGTAACTTTTGATGGAGACGTTCTCAAACGTTTCATTGCAAAATTATCATACATTGCAGCTTTTGCAAGTGCTTCTCTAAAAGAATCGCGGCTTGAAAATTTTCTTTCCTTCCACATCTCATGCATGGAGTTAATATTCTGATCATCTCCCAGAACAAAGGAAACAGATATCATTTTATCTACTAGATTCAAATTTAGAGTTGCATTACATGGCTCTCCAATAATCTCTTGTTGAACATAAGCTATCTCTGGTTGTTGAGGAAGATTCATATTCATATTCAAGCCAATCAAGTTAAATGGATCACTGTGACAATCTTCTTGAAGAATTGATTCAAGGCCATCACCATAAGAAAATGTTTGTGCTCCATCACCATTTATGTGTGTGGTTTCATTTTGATGATCATCAAATGGTGATGATCTATTCAAATCTATCTAAATTGATGGCGTCGCTGGAAGATTATTCCTGCATAATTAATTGAGCAATAAGATTGCCTTCTTCTATAAAATTATTTTGAAATAGAATAGATTTCAATGGTGTTAGCCATAGCATACCTATTGGAACAAACCGCTGCTTCAGGAGGAACTCTTTCGTTGTCAACTTCCATAAATATTCTACAACTTGTGCCTGCCCTCGGAGATGTGCGACTTGAACAACTTCAAAATGAACAATCGGAAGAAGTTCATGAATAAGAGGAAATTTAGAATTCATTAAGAAAAATGTATAAACAAATTAATGTGTACCGTGTAGTGGGCTTCTTAGTTCTTTCTAAAATTTCTGAGCTTCTATAAAGATACAATAATATGGGGTCAGCTCGTTCACGGTTTAATCTGAGCAAACTCCACATATCTTCATCACCTTTTAGATCGACCAATGTGACTATCCGATTGATATGACACATGTATCGTATCAGTGGATACTCATCTTCTTCATCCCAGTTCGTCTCTGTAATTATTTATTCAACTACTGCATTATAACTTATGTTGTTATCCACGAATATGATTCTCTGCTCGCCACCCATGTATACCGGATTTAGATGATCAATATCCAAATCCCCATTAAAGTGCAATATCAAACATATTTCATTTTCGGACATCATGTAATAACAAAGAAGTTCAAAATTGGATCAAATGTCAGAAAATTGATGAGTAGCATTCTAAGACATGTCTGATAGAATTGGAGTTCACCACATATATGTTATAACTCACACGTGCACACACAGACGGATATATATATATGCCTCTTGCACCCCCAAGTCTCTTTGTTCATATTCTACATGGTTCGTCTTGAATCGGACCTAGAGAAAATCAATAACTTCTTGGTTTACTTGGAAGGCCTTGACAAGGACATCAGCATATATGGACTCATGTTCAGTGCTGACATACTAACCACATTGTCGTCTCCAACATTGCGCTGGAAGCGAATTAGGCTCATTGGAAGACAAACACCTCACCCTTTTGAAATAAACAGATGTTTACACCTTTGTTCTCAAACCTCTTCAAATTTAAAAATTGAAAATTTTGAAATAAATTGGCCTTGCTTTTGTGGAAACTTTGTGACTCGGGCATTTACAAAATAATATATCATGAAGGCATTCTAATGATCAAAGAAGCTTTACAAGTATTATTGAAATAAAGACCAAAGGTGAACGGAATATGACAAAAAAACAAAAGAAAAGAGATAAATTAAATGCTACCGATGAGATGAGACTCAATGGACAAAAAATGGTTGATGTCGATGACAGGAGAAGCACCTCTAGTTATCTTTTTAAGATAGGATCAGGAGTGGTCTCTTGGTCATCTAAGAAGCAACAAATTGTTACTCTATCCACTAATGAAGCTGAATTTATTGATGCCACATCCCATGCCTGTCAAGCTATCTGATTGAGGAGACTCCTTGAAGAACTACATTGTCCCCAACAAGGTCTCACTCCAGTCTACTGTCATAACAGTTCAACAATCAAACTCTGAAAAAATCCTGTTCTACATGGAAGAAGTAAACACATTGATGTACGGTATCATTTTTTACGTGATCTTTCAAAGGATGGAACCATTGATCTAATCTACTGCAGAAGTCAGAATCAGCTTACAGATATTCTGACCAAGCCCTTCAAACTGTCCATTTTCGTGACACTATGGCAGCTACTTGGAGTGTGTTCAATGGATACTACGGTTTGAGGGAGGGTGATTGATGTTTATCTCTAAACTGATTGTCAGAAGTACAGTCAGTTTAAGGGAGGGTGTTAGAAGTTTAGAATAAGCCTTGTTAGACCAAGTATTTAGGAGAATTTATTTGAGTCTGTTTTTAGTTTATCAAAATAAAATATGACAAAGACAAAAGAACAAACAAGAAGACAATAATAAAAAAACCCATGTTTTTTTTCTTATTTTTGGCACAGAGGTGAACGGAATGCAACTCTTGATTTCCTCATCCCATCACATGAAGATGGTTTCATGAGAAGTAGTTCCCAACAAGGGCACATAGACAACAAAATCCCACAAATTATTGACATCATGGATCTATCCCTTGTTCAAGGAAAATTCATTACAACAAAGAAGAAAACAAATGGAAGAGAAAAGGGAAGATGAGTAGTAGAGAAACCTTCATATGCTTTTGAAGAAATGAAGAGCGATCACTTAATCCTCTTGAGAACCTCCCTCTAACCTTCCTCTAATGATAGAGACAGCCACATAAAAACAATGAGGGACAACAACATGCTTTCTGCTGGGAATGGAGGAAAAAAAGGGAGGGAAACCTTTATATGCTTTTTGAAGAAATGAAAGAGTGAACGCTTAATCCTCTTGAGAACCTCCCTCTAACAATGGAGACAACAACATAAAAACAATGAGGAAAACGACATGCTTTCTGCTGGGAATGGAGGAAAAAAGGGAGGGAAAACGAGCTTCAGTTGTTGCAATATAGCAAATATTTGCGATATCGCACAAAAAGGGTAAAATTGGAAAAAAAAAAAAAAGGCTCTTTGTACGATCACCATATTTGGTATAACTTTTTAGTCAACACCGTTTTAAGAAATACAGTGTATTTTATAACCTGTACGGTCAAATCCCCTACATATTCCAGTCATTCTTCTTGTTGCTCCAGACCTTCCTGCTTTTGAAAGTGGTAGCTACCAATCTCCTGCTCCTGCACAGGCTGCTGCAAAGAAGGGTCACTGGTAAATAGCTGGTATGTGAACTGGAAGAGAGGAAGTAAATAGCATTTCCACTGGGGGGCAAGCTTAGATAGGATATTAGCCATCTTATTAGCTGATCTGTGGACAACTTCTACTCTCCATCTAGGGATTTCCACAAGGTGTTCAGAGTTCGGCGCCAGAGATGAATAAGGCTCCATGAGAACCCATTGGTGGAGGTTAGGGAATTCCAGATGAGGAATGAATCTCCTTCCATTATAACGTCGGTGAGGTCATTTTCAACACAAAGTTGGATACATCTGAGAAGGGCTAGGCTTTCATTTCAGCTTCAATGGCTGAGTTTGCAATAGTTGCATAGGCAAAAGCCTAGAGTAGTCGCCCCCTGAAATCACAAATGATTCCCCCAATTCCAGCAGTACCATTAGCAATATGGAAGGATCCATCAACATTCAGTTTGTGGGTTCCGGGAGGAGCAGTCCAGTTCTCTAGGGGTATGGGATGACAGTATTCGGTAGTGAGGAGAGTGGAAATCATTCTCCAGTCATGCATGGTGTAGCATATTTTCCCCACAATAGATGAGGGGTGGAAGGGGTTGAGATAGAAAGAGAACGGCATCTAGAGCCTTCTAGAGGTACCACCAAGTCCAGGTAACTTTCAGCAGCTCCTCCTTTGGTTGATGGCAAAACTAGTTGACAATGGGTTGTCTGGGGGTTGAGATTTGAATCTGGTGTTGCAAGGCTTGCCAAATCCTTTGAATGGAAGGGCAAGTAGCAAATTGGTATTCTTTTTTCTCTCTGTCTTTGTGGCTTTGCCCTTCTTCTTCTTCTTCTTAATACAAATTTACCATTTAGAAAAAAAAAAGGGCAAATAGGTGGTCTCCGGATTCTGGTTGAAGGTGGCATAACACACAGGTTGGAGGGATTCCTGGACAGAATCTGTGGACGCGATCCCTTGTTGGTTACCAATTATGAAAGCAATTCCAAAGAAACAGTTTTTGTTTGGAAGGAAGGGAAAGAGACCAGATGAGTTGCCAACCATAACCGGCGTACATGAAGAGCTTAGCCATCAAATGTGCATCAACAAGTACATCCTATTTAATATAATTAGGAATAGAAAACCACCAAACCTCCAAGCTATTGGTAAATTGAGCATGCCAACCTAACTCGTAAGCAATAACATTACCTCTCCTTCCCATATGAACTGCTTGACACTTGTTAAAAAATTGAGCTTTTTGTAAATACCCCATTAAGGTTTGTAGGATTTGTAAATAAGCCCCTGAGGTTTTAGTTTTTGTAAATAAGCCACTGATTTTTCTTTTTAATACCTTTCATGTCCCAAAATCATTACTCCTAACAGTAATGGGCAGCCACCATGAGATTTGTGTTGGATTTTTATAAAAATAACAGCTTTGCCCTTACATCCATTAAACAAAAAATGAGTATATTATTATTTATAAAAATATCATTATTTTATCTCAATTCCGAATGGTTTTTCTCAGTAACTCTCGCATGCATATGACCAACAATGGGCCCAAGTAAGGGGGAGGGGCAACCCCACCACCCCCACCCAAAAAACAAAAAAAATTCTACATGACCAATGGTGGGCCTAGGTACAAGGGCCTGGGGAATGAAGCCCCTCGCCTATATCTAAGAAAAGTTTAAAATCCCCCCCCCCCCCCCCCCCCCGAAAGTCCTGGGATCCTAACCCTAGAGGGGGGGGGGGGTGAATAGGGTGAGCCACAATAAGTGACCAATTATGACAAATTTTAACTTCTTAAAATAAACTAGTCACAAGTGATGATTTTTCGAACAAGATGCGGAAGCTAATAAAAAAAATCACCACAAGCATTCACCACCACACAATGATTTATAGTGGTTCGGCCTCAATGCCTACATCCACTACCGGCTTGTGATCTAATCACCCCACCGAATTTCCATTATCTATGCTTTTCAATAGGTTAAGCAATAACCTTTACAATGTTGTTTTTCTAGGCTAAACAACAACCTTTACAAGATGTTTTTCCTTACAAGATGCTTTTCCAAGGCTAAGCAATAACCTCTACACTAATGCTTTTCTTAGGCTAAGCAATAACCTTTACAATAAAAAAGATTTTCTCTCAATGTAGTGTCTACACAAACACTTTAAGAGATACAATTAAAGCTCAATATATTTGCCTCTAAAATAGGCGGATATGAAATTGAAAAACTAACTCACACAAACATTAAATGAATGTAAAGATGTATGCTCATGATGTATGTGTGTGATAACTTCAATGTTAAAAACAAAACTCAATTAATATATGCTTAAAGCATTTCAAAGTTTAAGGCACATAAAAGATTTGATTGAAGTTTAATGCAAATCACATGTATGAATATCAACTTGTTAATGATATGAAAATCAAAGACTCACAAGTTGTATGAAAATGACTAACTTAAAACATGTGATGCATATACAATGTTGTTTTCAAAACTAAACAAATTTGACTAAGGTTTAAATGAATGAAAACAACAAATAAAGTTTCAACCAAGTAAGTGAATCATGCTATAAAAGAAATCAAATATTTAGGCTAAGCATGATTAATGAAGACTTTAAAACAAAACTTGGTTTGAAATCAAAGTGAAGAATCCAATCCAACTTAGATCAAAGATTAAAATAAGAATGGATTCAACACATCATAGTTATCATGCTAAAAGTCATTTACCCATAATTTAAACAAAGCATATAACATATGATAAATAAAAGTAAAGCTTACTTAGAGATTTAACTTCATTAATCCAAGCTTTAGCTTCACTAATGACCCCTTGGTCTCTCTTAGTTCATCCCCTTTTCTTTGTCTTAAAACACCTCAAGAGTGGCTCTTGGTTCCTCTCTTTTCCAACCCCATTTTCAAAGGAATGAACTTGTATTTATACTCAAAAATTGAGTTCCTGCGTCTCCCCGGTCGACCTACCCTATCCCCGGTCGACCTGGCCTTCAACGGTTATAAATCTGACCGTTTGAAAAAGGAGCCAACAGCTCTTTCCCGGTCGACCGCATAGTGGACCCGGTCGACCGGCTACACTGCGGGTCGACCAGGGCTTGGGACCAAAATTCCCTAAAATAGCATTTTTCAAAGAGATTTCTTAAGGGAATTTTTGAGCCACTGAATCAAGCTTGGAATCATGTTTTAAATCAAACTAAGAGGTTTAAAAACATGAAACATAAAAAGCGTAAGAAGATTCGAAACTTTAAAACCAAAGGCTTGCTTGATTAAAAAGAAATTTCTTTTCAAATTAAAATGCATCCAAGTTAAAAAACAAAACATGCATAAATGAATATTTCTAACAATTCATGAGTAAATAAAGATTTCAAGTTTTTCTAAAACAATGCATGAGTGATAATTCAAATGATGCTAAAATATTAATGCATCCATCAAATTGCAATACACAAAATCCCTAACACCCCCCCCCCCCCTAAAAAAAATTCTAAAAATTAATATATATATATATATGTATATATATTTACATTTGCTTGTTCCCCCAATATTTCTTTTACACCCCCTACGCATGAAGCATAATCATGTATTTTGAGACTTTCGTCAATCCAACGGTGGGTTGTCATGTATGGATTAGATAAGTCATAATCAATTATAAGTACATGTGTTGATTGTCATTATGATCAATTTGGATTTAATGAAATGAGTCATGTATTGATAAAAAAAAATATGAACTTATTTAGGGTTATTCTCTCTCACTAAGTGAGATTGTTAATGTTATATGATTTATGAAAAAAAAATTGAGTCCCAACTTTTGAGATTATGCATATAAGGATAAAAGAGATGGATAAAAGTGTTATTTCGCTCTAAAAACCTATGGTGGTTAGAAGACTATTGATTTTGGGGACACTGAAGGTATTAAAATGAAAATGCAGGGACCTATTTACAAATACTAAAACCTCAAGGACCTATTTAAGAATCCTACAAACATTGGGGGGGGGGTATATACAAAAACCTCTAAAAATTTTCATCATTGTTATTACCTCTTCAAATAAATGGCCTTGTCTAAGACAAGTTCCATGTAGATGAGTTGTGCCTCTAAAGAGGGTATTCTGTTGTTTATCCTTTATTAAGATCGACAATTGGTAACTGTTTAATTAGGATAAGACTTGAATTTGGATAATATTAGACTAGCAGAGAAGGCCCAACCCGTGCTAAGCCCCTGGCTTAAACGAAACTAATATTTAAGTTGACTAAAATAATAAAATGTTGTATGGCATATTGCTAGGAAGAAAATAAGTTCTAAGTAAAGAATATATATATATATATATATTGAAACCACTCTTAGTATACTTTATATTGAAAGGGATTATTGACCAAAAAGCACCCCCTTAACCCTTCAAAAATGGCGGAGGGACCAAACAAAAAAGTTTTAAAAGGAAAACTTGAGCACCAATATAAAATGTTGGGTCCCTCGGCCGTTTTGGTAGGGGTTTAAGAGGATTTTTCTGTAAAAATTCCATATTAGAATTTATTAAAGAGGAAAATGGTGTCATGTCTCAATATTTTCTCTTCCAACATAATATCTCTCATGGTAAAACAATTGATTTTACCATGCCTATCACCTCCAAATTGGCAAGTTCTTCTTAATAAATAGTGAGAAATAGAAATCTAAATCTGAAAACTCCTTATAATTAATTAAAGAGCTATACTCTAATTGCCAAAATAGATAAATAAAATGAACTAAACGGGCCCAAATTATATATTAAGGCCCAACTCAAAGCCGGCCGGCCCGCGGATGAGCATATCAGTGTCCCGTGAGCTCTTTGTAGATAATGAAAAGAGAATGAGATGAAGAGATGGAGCCATGGAGGGCAAAGAGAGGTAGGTTTGAAGGTTGATTATGTTCATGTGGGGTCCACTTGTGGTGATCATGACCTTGATGGGATGGGGCTTAGTATAGAATGTATGATTGTAGAACAGGAATCAGTTAGGTATCGTAAACTATGGAAATTTTGACTGCTCTTCCATGGATCGAACCACTGATGCAATAATGGGCTCAAGAAAACCCCACTTAAGTTAGGTCTGAATACAAATTTGGGTCAGTGCCTAGGCGCAGAATGCTTGGTTCAATTAATCAACGGGATTTTACGGGAAAAGAACCCCATAGGTGGTCTCTATACAGACAAGAATCCAGTAAAACTATGGTAACGGAGAAGGTCTCTGTTTCTTTAATTAACAACTAACAGTGATCCAGCCAGCCTTTCTCTCCGGTGACGATGCGCAGAGATGCCTTCTTCTTTGGCTACTTTGCTGGGCCGTACCCTAAAAAACCCTACTGCAAAAGAGATGAACTCACTGGAGTTGAGAACCCTCGAAGATTAAACTTTACAACTCCGCCGTCATGCTCTCCAGAGAACGGAACCCTCCGCAGCAGCGTTGCAGGAGAAGGATATGGACCATCACTATATTTTACATGGTCAATATCGACCATATCGCAAAACGATAAAAAAAAAAGTCAGAAAAGCAACTTGAGGACCTTTTCTGTTTCCAAAGCTTTACTGGGTCCTTATCAGTGTAGAGACTACCTTTGGGGTTTTTTTCCCATAAATTCCCTATTATTCAAAGAGAGGTCAATATAAAAAATAAAAATAATTAATTTCTTATAAGTGGGCAATTTATTTACTTCTTGATGGGGCCATATTTTTTTAGTAAAATATAGTTTTTTGAGAGGTTAAGTCAACTATTTTATTTTATTTTACCACTCTTTAGTTATCCAAATTTCAAATGGGGTAAGCAAGGATTAATTCCTTTTTTGCTACGAGAACGACTCCTTACTCTAGTGGTAAGTTGGCGGCAGGTCTCATCTGGCTACCCTGCCCTCCAGAGAACCGAACCCTCCGCAGCAGCGTTGCTGGAGAAGGATATGGACCATCACTATATTTTAAATGGTCAATATTGACCATATCGCAAAACGACAAAAAAAAGAAAAGAAAAGAAAAGAAAAGAAGTAAGAAAAGCAACTTAAGGACCTTTTCTGTTTCCAAAGCTTTACTGGGTCCTTATCTGTGTAGAGACTACCTTTGGGGGTTTTCCCCATAAATTCCCTATTATTCAAAGAGAGGTCAATATAAAAAATAAAAGGGGAAACTACGAAATAAATCCCTGTAGGTCCCTATACCACTGATGGGGTCCCAAGAAAACCGTATTATCGGATTAGGTCCTCAAGGTCTGTATTTATATTTTTTTTGTATTTTGGCTCTATGGCCGATATCGGCAGTCATATTGGCCGATATCGGCCATTATGCGACATCCCTATTTCTATCGTCCCGAGTGTGTTTTGCTCATAACTCTCATTTATTCCTCTCCTCGACTTTTGTATGGCGATTTTTTTCCTTTCAGAAACCATGTAAAAAAACTTCTGTGAATCGGTTGTTGGACTTCATTAAGAGGTAGGTTTGTACATTAAACACACATCTTAATGCACTATCTTCTCTAATGTCACATCGTAACCGTGATTTATCTCCATTAATGCATTCTTGTTAACCCTAGGTCTCTGTAAAATCCTCTGTCATCATTAGAGTACCCGATCTCTAAACCAGACTTTCTTTAATGCTTATAGAAGAACTTTCTGTTTGAAGGGTTTGTGGAAAACCCACTTTCATCAATAGAGTACCCATTCTCCTTTATTTCATTCTTGTTAACCCTAGAACTGTCGAAAATCCACTCTCATCATGAATACCCTAGAACTGTTTGAGAAAGCGTCATTTTGAAACATTCTGTGTAGTCGTTTTCAGGGTTCTGTTGAATCCAGCGGCTGGAGCTATGGTGGGTCGTGCATTCCATTTTATTTATGTTTAGTGTGCATCAGTAAATCCATAAATGTTATTGTATAGTTTGTATGTTTGTATAGTTTTCTATATTGATCTTGCAAACATGGATACTTCAATGTCAGTATCTCATCTAATTGGAGTTGGTTGTCTTGCTGATTGATGAACAATAGGAGAATAGGTGGAATACGGTCTGAATACTGTTTGAATAGCAGCTAGGGACAAATGAAATGGGTCTAATACCGATCTGTTGTAATTGTCATTCTGAATCTGTCTACATTTTACTGATATCTTCATAATTTTCCTGTGATTTAATGATAGCATGTCAGACAGAGAGGTGTTGTTCATATTCCACTATGACGGTGACTTTCAATTCGACATCAGCCGTCCGGTCTAGAGTGGAGGAAAACAAAAAATGAAATATTTATCGTCAGACATCTCTTATCAATGCCTGGCTAACGAAGCAATGGAATCATCCAATTGGGATACAACCATCCAGAATTTAAGCATGCAATACCTTCATCACAACGGACGGGCATTCTCAATGGCTAGCATTGACGATGATAATGATGTCCGTCTTATGTTCAAAGCATCAGGAAATGAAACGAATGGGATATACTTGTACGTCTCTAATAGTCCGAACAACAATTAAAGTATAGGGGGAGATGACAGGTATGCCTACTAATTGTCTCACTAAATTTTAAATGTGAAATTAATTATTTATGTTAGCACTTGCTTATTTATGCGCCGATTCATTGTAGGTTACGAAGGACCGCAGTAGGATTTAAGAGTCCAAAAATGCCAAGCAGCTCGTCAGCCAGTTTGAAGAGAGAACAAGTGAAGTTATCAACAAGTCCTCGAGAACAACCCACCGCTGATCTCCGCGATGACACAGACATGCAATATCCATCTGTGCGGGATGATGATGATGTATGCAATGAGGCGTTAGATGGTCATATCGACCTTGGGATGATGCGTGCTGATGATATCCATCTTAACCGACATCCCTCTAATGGACAGCTTCATTCAAAACCAATCTTCAAGGCCGAAAGTTGCAGGGATGAAGCCAATCCAACCAATACCGATCTACGGTCTAATGAAATTTCAAAAGTTGATTTTGATGATAAAATGGAGCCTGATGACATGGAAATGAAATTTGGCAACAACTCCGCACGAGAGATGCGGATTGGCCGTGTTTTTCCTGATCGACAGATGTTCCGGAATACGTTGGCCAAGTTTGCAATATACGGTAACTTCACTCTTAAACATTTGAAGACCAACATGACCAAAGTGACTGCACGATGCAAAGATCAGGATTGTCCATGGCGTATCCATGCTTCGATTGTCGAATCAGGACCACAATTTAAAGTTAGGACGTACAATCCTAACCATCGATGCTCAAAGCCACTGATGGGCATGGCACATCAACAGGCAACCTCGGCGCTTATTAAAGAGTTCATCATGGAACGGGTCAGGCAGAATGTGAATTTGAAACCGAAGGAGATCATGAATGACTATCAGATGGAGTTTGGTTCAATAATTAGTTACAGAAAGGCTTCTATAGCAAAGGAGATGGCACTTTGTATTGTGCGAGGATCATATGAAGAGTCCTTCCAGCTGCTACCCCGTTACTGAAAGGAACTTGAGTTGACTAACCCTGGCACTGTGACAAACATAGATACCACTTCGGATGACCGTTTCAGAAGATTTTTTTGGGCGTTCGGACCGTGCATAAGATCTTACACGTCTTCGTTGAGACCAGTGATTGTTGTAGACAGTTCACACCTCCGAGGCAAGTATCCAGGTGTGTTGCTTGTTGCCGTGACGCATGATGTCAACCATAAGCTACTTCCCATCGCCTTTGCCTTTGCGGAAGCCAAGCGGCGCGATAGCTGGGAGTGGTTCCTTGCGAACTTGTCCATATCTCTAGGAGAGCCGCCTAACCTTACTATTGTTTCAGACCGGCAGAAGGGTCTCATTCCAGCGTTGAAGAACACCATACCGCATGCAATGCACTGTTACTGCTGCCGTCACATTGCTGAGAACATCAAAGCTGCTTTCAGTGACGGGGCAATCGTGATGAAATTTTGGCGTGCAGCAACGTCATACAGGCCATGCGAGTACGAGGCTTATATGACAGATATCCGTGCAGTTAGCCAGGAGGCTTCCAATTACATTGATGCAATTGGGCGGCAACGGTGGGCAAATGCATACATAGAAGGTCGTCGGTACGACATGCTAACTAGCAATGCAGCCGAGTGCACTAATAGTCTCTTAAAAGACACGCAAGTCCTGCCCATTACGAAACAAGTTGAGGAGATACGAGCAAAGTTAATGGACTTCTATCAAAAGCGGCATCTCCAGTTTGAAAACATAACAACTCGTCTTACCCCGTATGCGGAGAAAGTTCTCAGTCAAGAAATGGATGAAGCTCGCCGATTGCATGTTCGTGTGGCTGGCATCGTAGAATTTCAGGTTCAGTCTGCGGAGTATGTTGACGTTGTTGATCTCGAACGGAAATCCTGCACATGTCGGAAATGGGAGATATTGGGTATCCCGTGTTGCCATGCATTGGCTGCAATGAAAATGAGAAACTACGATCCATACGAATTCTGTGAGCATTGGTATTTTGCGAGCACGTATCGTACAACGTACAGTGAAGTGATTCATGCTACCCGTGACAGCAAGCAATGGGAGCACACAGCCGAATTGAGGGTTATTCCACCAATGGCCAGTAAACAGCCCGGACGCCCGAAAAAGAACAGGATTCAGACTGAAGATATGTGCTCAAATTGCAAGGGGAGAGGGCACAACCGTGGAAGTTGTCGCAATCCTCCCGTGCTCAGTTGACGAATTAGAACCGCATAGAATGTATATACATGTTGGCATGTATTCTGGTTGCAGTTTTTTAAAGACCCTTAATGATGTATATAGATAGTTGTCCTTAGGATGCATTAATCATGGGAGTTTTTATTTCATCACAGTAAGCATACCACAACACTCCCAGTTCCTGTAACAACAGGTGCTGCAGCTGCGTGGCGAGTACTTTGATGATGCATACACTTCCATTGATGATGCCTGGATGTATGCAAATGTGGACTGTAATTGTGTATTTTGGGAGTCTTGTATTACTGTATTTCATAAATGATATGTGATCCTTTTTGAATTGTGCATGCTTTATGTGAATGTCGAATCTGTATGTGCTTGTTGAACCTCTTTGAGTGGGCATAATGAATGGACATCAATGGTGTCATCTTTAATCCATGTATTTGAATTAAAATGCTGTCCAATTGTTTGTTTGAGGTCCACTGCAAGTTTTTTCCCAGCTCCCAGCTAAACTGGAGTGCACGCAGAGAAACATGAATGACATTATTGTGGGTCATTTTGATAGATTCACATATATAAGTTTCACACCACTGTTCAGCCCAAGGAAGCCAATTTACCCATTGCAACTTGGTGCCTTCACTAAATGTGAGATCTGTTTATGTCTTCAAGTACCCCCAAGTGGCCACTGCCAGGAGAGTCATGATGTGTATGCAAAATCTTCCATGCCCAAGATGATGATAAATCAACAACCAAAGAACATTATTACCGTTTCGCCTCAATGGGGTTTCTATTGCTGCTCATTAATGTTGCGATTGTTTTTTAACATACACTTGAGTCTAGAAGGCACATAACCAAACAGTCACATCTATTAACTTGAATTGAATCCATCAAAAACCCAAGCTATAACTAAAGGAGCTGAACTATGGGAAAGAGAAAAATTAGACTGTTTCTCTAGTTGCAAGATAAGAAATATGGAATTGCAGTTAATCATCTCAATTCAATGTAGACAGACACTTAATCAATAATATATATAGAAATACTTTTTTAATCAGTAATCATTTCCCCAAATGGAACATCTGTTAATGTTGGATCTCAGGAAGATAATCACCTCAGCACAAATCTCATCTACATGAAACTTTCAGGTAACAACCACAGTTTTAACAAAAAAAAAATCCAATCTTTCTATGGAAACCAAGTATGCATTGAGGGAGAGCAAGGATATTTGCCGATATCGGCCATTACACTTAACCTGTTTATGTTGTAGTGCCAGTTAAATGGCCGATATCGGTGGAAATAATGACCGATATCGGCCATATTAAGACACCAACTGTTTTCATAGTCACAGTTAAGGAAACCTGTAGTGGGAATAGTGGCCGATATCGGTCACAATAATGACCGATATCGGCTATAGTAGTGCACCTGTTTTTTTACAGTCATCAGTTAAGGAAAGCCTGTTGGGGTGATGGCCAATATCGGTCAAATAAATGACCGATATCGGCCATATCCTACATGACCTGTTTTTTAATAGTCTCAGTTAAAGAAGCCTGTGCATGGAATGATGGCCGATATCGGTCGAAATAATGACCGATATCGGCCATAGTAATGCATGACCTGTTTTTTAATAGTCTCAGTTAAAAGAAGCCTGTACATGGAACGATGGCCGATATCGGTCGAAATAATGACCGATATCGGCCATAGTAATGCATGACCTGTTTTTTATAGTCTCAGTTAAGGAAGCCTGAGTTTGAAATTATGGCCGATATCGGTCGAGATAATGACTGATATCGGCCATAGTAATGCATGACCTATTTTTTATAGTCTCAGTTAAAGAAGCCTGAGTTTGAAATTATGGCCAATATCGGTCGAGATAATGACCGATATCGGCCATAGTAATGCATGACCTGTTTTTTATAGTCTCAGTTAAGGAAGCCTGAGTTTGAAAATATGGCCGATATCGGTCGAAATAATGACCGATATCGGCCATAGTAATGCATGACCTGTTTTTTATAGTCTCAGTTAAGGGGGCCTGAGTTTGAAATTATGGCCGATATCGGTCGAAATAATGACCGATATCGGCCATAGTAATACATGACCTGTTTTTTTATTGTCTCAGTTAAGGAAGCCTGAGTATGGAATTATGGCCGATATCGGTTGTTATATTGACCGATGTCGGCCATAGTCTACATGACCTATTTTTTTAATAGTCTCAGTTATAAGTCAGTCTGTTTTCAATTAATCCACATCAAGAAACACAAACAATCATTATGACCACTAATCTGTCCATTAATAATATCTGCTCTGTCCAAATACAACCCATTTAAAACATTTTGAATGTCAAATTCTATACAAATGAAAATGAACATCGCAACCACCAATCTTTCTATACAATCTGAGTTATAAAGCCCAGTGATTCACATTTGATAACATGCAGGCAATAAACTTTCAAAGTTCCCGGCTGATCAAATTCTTCATGGGAGTGCTGCCAAGTGGGTCAAGCCCAGTCTATTAGCATTCAATTGCCAACTCCGTTTGAAGATTTCCACGACTATTTTGCTTCGAAAGTAGCGCATGTTTGATTGCTTAAAGGCGATGGGAAGGCGGTGGACGCAGTGAGTGGCAAAGGCCATTGCAAATACTCCACAATCACTCGTATTGTTCTGTCGAGGGATGACCGTCTTTTCAACTAGTGGCCATAGAAATGGGTCGCTCCACCCAAAATGGCTATAGGATTCGGCCAACCATCCCATCTACATAAAACATCGGGTCTGAATGTCAGCAATGGACAGAAGAATTTGAAATACGCGTTTGAGATAAACTGACTCTTGGCATGAAGGAAGAAAAACTTACAAACTTCTGCGCATGTTTAAATGATCGGCGATCGCCATCCATGCTATTGTAAAACTCCCATCTTTTCTCATCAACCAGTACGACCAATAATGTGAAATGTGACCTCTGGTAGACAATGAATATCAGCGTTCGCGCTTCCCTCGCGTCGAACACCCTGTGCCTGTACTTCCCAAAAACTGCCTCGATGGCTGTGTCACCACTATCGCGCCCCCAACTCTGCATACATTGAATTGATCAATGTGGATACAATGTTCCAATGTACATATAATAAAGGATTTACCCAACCAGTGTTTAGTTTGTACTTACACAGACACTCGGGTCGGCAATGAAGCATGAATCACACCCAATTCTCAATATCTCAAAGTAATAATAAATGATGTTAGTGTCCATCCAAGTTCCCTCATCAAGGACCTTCTTCAAATCATCTGCCTTGATCAATGTGCAAACATCATCAAGCTCATCTTTCCTGTAACAGTGAATATGTCCAAACCCACGTAAGCACTTCAATCCAACAAATTAACATGATCACCACTAAACCAACATACCTGTCATCGTAGTATTCTAGAAAACCTTTGAGGAAGAATTTGTCACCATCAGACAGCACGTAGTCGCTCCGAACGATATCATGCGTGTAGTCTTCAAACTTCAACGGTATCTTGCGCATTCGGGGCAACCGTTTGATCCTCCATACCAATGACTCAAGGGTGGCCAATGGCGCTGCAACCACCATAGCAGATTCACTGGATACCGTAAATGGGGATGCGAACAAATTCCTGTTGACTGGTGGGGTCTGAACATTTTCCTGGGGTGCTGGCTCAGTCGGGGGTTGTTCCCTGCTGCTACTTGATCCCTCGGCATTTATGCTCGCGAGGTTCGGTTCCTCGACCGTGGATTTTCTTTTAGCAGATTTAGTCTTTTTAGCCGGGCTTTTTTGCGCAGGCCTCTTGGTATGCTTAAATGTGATGGTGATTTTCTTCTCCGTGGCGTCATTATCAGACGCCGAACTGCTGCACCCATCGAATGAGAAGTTCTCCCAATTCATCCCAAAACCCGCCTTAAACTTAGCTAGCTTTTTCGAAATTGACATGGATAGCTTGTCGATTGGCGTTTTCCTGCTTGCAGAACGTTCGAGGCTCCGTTCGATGCGAGCGACCATGTCTTGAGCCTGTTGATCAAAGAAGTAATTGAATTACCGACAGTTTGAAGAAAAAAATCAAGGAACTAGTGTAACAGTCCATTATAGGGTGTAATTGATATACATGCTTCTGTGGGATGGTGGGCTCATCCTCAGTGCGGGTCTCCTCTGCCGGCACCTCGGCCGTGGGGACATCAGATGCAGGGACATCGGACGCAGGCTGCTCCGTTGCCTCTCCTTTACCAATAGACATCAACGTATTCTTCGTATACCATTCCATGTACTCTTCGAACTGCGCAGCTGCAGCACAAACCTCACCTTGAAGTCCAAGCTGGGCTCTTGCTCCCCACGACAACACAACATCCTTATCCATCGTTGCCGCATAATCGACAACAGACCTGAACGTCCTTTCTCGTCTTAAGATCGGCATTGTAAAAGGCGGTGGGACTATTTGTTTGAGCCCGAATTGTTTCATAACACGCCAAGTGTTGTGGCGCTCGACAATCCAATACCATATCAGAACAGTGGACGAATGTAGGAGAGTGCGATCCACGTTAGAGACCTTTGAAAAAAACTTTGGGCTGTACCCTTCATATGGTTGCCATATGAACTGCAATACACATCGGCAACGAAACAGTTAGTCCAGTATCTCAGCAAAATAGAATGCATATAATCGAACACCGAACTAAGGAGCTAGTCAATTTCTTGTTTTACCTCGTCAACTTTCAAATTGTTTAACTGTCCTCTCACCTCCTTAACTAAGGTGAGTGGTGGATTTTCAGCCAACCTCTTCATCCATGTCTTGCATAGTGGGAATTGTATGTCCCCCTGCCACGAGTCTTTTGGCTTAGGACACCTTCCGATTGACATCCTTGTATAAGCCCATATCTGCACCAGATTACATCACAATAAAGAGTTAGTTCGAATTAAATTAAAAATTGAAACTAACAGTCATTATGAGAATAAAGACCTATAATAGCTGTAGAGGCCCGGTTGGTGTCCTGCACAGGTGCCCTTCAAGCTCACCTTGCTTATCTTTCCCCTCTTCCACAGCAACTAGCTTCTCCGGACCCCATCGAGAGGCATTGGTCAACATCCTATACAGATTCGCGAGACAAGCCGATGCCCAAGCATACGGTTTAAATTCTTTGAACAGCTCTAGTATGTAGGCCGGTCCACGGGCACCAGTAGTCTGCGAAACGATCTGACCGGACATTAGAAAGAAGAGATAGGCTCGCGTTGCCCGGATCTCGTAATCCTTGTATTTTTTATGCTTCTTTTTTTTCTCAAGTTCGGCAGCTGCAAAATTGTCTTCAAGCCACTTGAACTTCACTGTTATACCATGGTAGTCACGCTTCTCCGGTCGAATGCCAAGTACCTCCTCGCACACCGACGCTGCGAACTTCCCCGGGAAAGTTCGTCCAGCTACAGGTGGGCCATCTACGGGTAGGCCGTAGATGTATGCAACATCTTCCAGGGTGACAGTTGCTTCACCCGACGGAAAGTGGAAGGTATTTGTCTCCGGGCGCCACCTTTCGACTAGACCGGTTATTAGCGCATGATCAATGACCATGCGATCGATTTCTGTTAGGTAGTGGAGGCCCGTCTGCCTCACGTATGCCTTTTGTTGTTTTGTCAACTGTCATATATTTCGGTCCGGATTGGTTGGTATGCATCTCAGCCGTCCAAAATCCTAGCAACGTAACAATTGTCAAATGTGGTTAGCAAGTACAAAATGAATATATCCAATAACAATGTGCATCGATACTTTGAAATGTGTAATTGATTTTGTGGGATACAGTATACCTCTCCTTGCCGAATTTCCTCCGACACGTGAAGCTTTGGTTGTATAGTAGAACCTTCGGAGACTTGGGGGCTTGTCCTTCACCTTCCTGCAAAAGAATATGAATGTCGGTAACTTACAAACATACACGTTGAATGTGAATTCATTCAAGAAAAAATATAAAAAATTTTGTCATAAAATTATTTATTAAAAGGGGTAGTATCTGTCATTATTAAAAGATCATAAGAAATAGGCAATTAGGTTGGATGAAACAATAATTAGTCAAATCTTTACCTTCGTTCTATCAAAGTTCCATGTCCTCATCCAACACTCACCACTGTCCACTAATGGATTGGAGACAGAAAACAGACCCATGGCATTATACCATATAAATTATAACTTTTAATTAGCGTAAACACCAAAAACATACATAGGGTTCATAGCCAACCATTTTGGAATCACAGTAATAGTAGTAACTTGGAGTACATCCAAACGAATGCTAGAACCCCTTGTGGCCACTATCATCTTAGGATTAGCCAATATGAGGTCAGGTTGATGTACATGAAAAGATTAAAAAGAAAAAGCAGATATGACCATATATCCTTACTTTCTTCTTTTCAAATCAAACGCTATTCAAGATTCCACTCTCTACCATGTGAGACTCTAAATAGGACACTGATCATGTACATTGATGAAGTCATAAATCCTTAGACTAAGACAGAATAAGTAAAAGAACACTAAAATAAAGAACCAAACAAAAGTGGAAGACAGTCACAAAAATTGTATCACATAAATCTGAGGCATCCTTGGTACAATGACTGTCTCAATAACCCAAACTGAAGTTTCCTGACCCAGATTGAAGATGAAGAATCAAATGATACTCTTCTTCCTCTCCCACCTCCTTTTATGGGGAGTATTTTTCGGTGCCAATTAAACTCCGTTCGATTGCATTTTCAAATTAAAATTACAGCTTGAGGTTATCTTCGCATGTGTTATTTTGAAGCTTGCGCAAAGTCGGCATGAGGCTTCATATAAACAACAGGAGGTTGCAATGAAGTATCTTGTTGAATTCTGCAGACAAAAGTCATTCATTGCAGAGATGTATGCAAACTTGGACTGTGACATAGCCTGTCATAATGTTTTTTAAGACTTGGAAACCTGCTGTCAAAGAGCGCATCTCCAGTGAAATGTCCAATGTCTGTCATGCACATTATTGCATTGGATGGTTTGATCACTATCATCCAGGGCATGGATGAGAGGATTGGGAATTCGACTCCTGTTCTGGAATAAGGACCAGTAGGTATTGAAGAATGTACTCCATTATGGGTAGTGAAGTGTGAAAACTACGCTGATCCTAATTACTATGTTGCATTTGTTCGGTGAAGGAAGTACATTAAGAGAATGTTAATGATTGGCGCCGTTCCGATTTCACAGGTGTCCAAAGAAAGGGCTGGAATACCCTTTCAAGTACTAAAAGCAATATATGGTTTTATAAGTCAAAGAAGATCGGATGGGTAAGTTTGAGGCTTCTCCACCCAAATCTCAAATCAGGTGGTTGATTGTGATCCTTTAGTGCATGTCAAGCTGTTTGGGTGCGAAGATTATGTGAGGAGCTGCATCAGATGCCGACTATCACTACGACGATTTACTGTGACAAGAAGTCGGCCATTGCTCTCACCAAAAACCCGGTGTTTCATGGGAGGAGCAAGCACATTGAAATCAAATTTCATTACATTCGTGCGCTTGTCAAAGAAAAGGATTTTGCCATGGAGTTTTGCAAATCCGAAGATCAAGTTGCCGATATTCTCACTAAGCCATTGCAAGCTGAACCATTCTACAAGTTGAAACACAAGTTGGGGTTGGGGGTTTGTAGCTTTGAAAGTTTGAGTTTAAGAAAGGCTGTTGGAGATTGAATAAACTCAAACTATTTGTGTCAGTTTTGTTTCAATAAAGGGTCCTGTCATGACCAAGTCATTGTTTGATCAGGTCTTTACCTGTTTTGCACATTCATAGGTAGTGCCACAAATATAGGAAGTAGTGGTGGCTTAGTTGAGTCAGTTGAAGTTTTCTTTTAGCTGCAAGTAAGTCATCTGTAAACACCTATAAATTGGTGTAGTCTGTTGGCTAAAATAGATAGAGCAATAGTTCAATATAAAGTCTTCTTATACCTGAATTTTGTTGTATTATGTTTTGATCATTTGGATATTAAAATTTCATTTTTTTTCCTTCACCAATTTGGTTTTTCTTTGTTGAAAGGAGATGAAATTCTGCACTTCCTTTTCACTCAATTATCTTCCTTGGATTTCTATTTTTCTACAAATGTTGATAGTCCATTTTTTTGTACTAGTGGAACATCAATTCTTAGAGAAGCTAGAAAAGCAACTTAGTACCTTCATGCCTGTGGAATACAATAGTTTGTATGTTACATCAAGAAAAGGTGGAGTCTTCTGATGATTCCTCAACAGAAGGTATGTTACATTGGTCCAGACATAATGGAACAATAACAATTATAGTGGTTAAAGCATTCAAACTGATTGTGACTCTTACTTCATATTTGTTCATAATTGTAAGCTTTTAATCATTTTACTTGATGCTTATATCTTTCTGGAACTCAGAAATGGTCTTTAATAATAGATTTGTGCGTCATAATAGATTCCACGACTCTAACTCCATTATTCTACAAGTCACGCGCATCAACCCGAAAGAAGCTATTCATAAACTGCCTCGTTTTGGGGAGATTTATAAAATGTAGCCGATATCGGCCATATACAATTCAATATGTCAAATTTAAAGTTGGAGATCTAGATATCACATCTGCACAATGGGTAATGAAGATGAGAAGAAGATGGAAAGATGAGGAGAAGAAGAAGAGAATAACAGAGCCATCAAACCGAACCCTAGAACAACACGTCTTCATTCAAAATCCAAGGCACAAAGAAAAAGGGTTGAAATGAGGAAGAAACGTACCTCCATGCCAGCCACCTTCGAAAAATTGGCGCCAAAGTGCTTGGGACCACCTGCTTGGGACCACTGGAAAGGGGGAGAGTGTTGACAGCGAGAGACGAAAGGGAATGGGGGAAAGTGATGGTCGAACGAAAAGGGAAAGGGGCCACAGCGCGTGATGGTTGTAACTGATTATGGCCGATATCGGCCATATAGCCAAAATACAAAAAAAAATACAAATACAGCCCTTGAGGACCTAATCCAATAATACGATTTTTTTGGAACCCCATGAGTGGTATAGGGACCTACAGGGATTTATTTGGTAAATTCCTCAAAATAAAAATAAATAATTTCTTATAAGTGGGCAATTTATTTACTTCTTGATGGGGCCATATTTTTTTAATAAAATATAGTTTTTTGAAAAGTTAAGTCAACTATTTTATTTTATTTTACCACTCTTTAGTTATCCAAATTCCAAATGGGGTAAAGCAAGGATTAATTCATTTTTTACTACCGGAACGGCTCCTTACTCTAGTGGTAAGTAGGCGGCAGGTCTCATCTTGCTATTCGGAGTTTGAATCCTAGGCATATCACCCCTTCTCACATGTACGGCCTCTTTTCCGAAGTACGTGGACTGTCTTCCCATGCGCGCTGGACTCTTTGGGTCCCAACCCCTTGGGTAGGGTATAAAAAAACATTCCTTTTAACAATTCAGGGTTAAAACCACCTTTGTCATTTCACTAAACTCCATTTTAAACTATCATTACGCAAACACAGGCCGTTCCCACTTCAGTAGCTGCAGGCCCATAGTTCACTCCCATCACTGCCGGAAGCGTGAGCGAGACACAGGATTTCGACTGTCTGGAAGTTGTTAAAGCCTTTTGGCACCTCGTGTAATTGCAGAAATGACCCACGAAGGAGGAGGAGGAGGAGGAGGAGTAATGGAAGATAAAGAAGAGGAGGCTGCTCCCGCGCATCACCCACCTGCTCCTCCTTCCGAGGTATGAACTTGTAATCTCTCTATTAGACTTCATGTCTCATCTGGGTTTCGATTTGAATCCCAGAATCCGTCCAATCTATTCACAAACTGCAGTCTTTAGGTATTTGGTCTCCATATAACATCATTTCCATGGAACAGCCCACAACCCATTTGCGAAAATGCTTATATTTCAACAAATTCAATGCTGCAGTTATTCAACATCTCAACAACAATAGACCCCAGTTATGTAATCTCTCTGATACGGAAGCTTTTGCCCCATGGCGCGAATTCTTCTGTTCATGGATCAGACCACTTAATGGAACAGCATCAAGACTCCATCTCTGATCATGGAGTTCCAAACTGTGGGGGTGATGGAAGTGGGTCGATGGAAACTCTTGGTGAGCTTGATAGATTCAGTGGGGATCGCGAGTTTTCGGTTGATGGGCATGGAGAAAAGGTGAATCATGGGCTTTTAGAGGTGGGGAATTGCGAAAATGATTACGGTGTTGATGAAATGGCGGACAATGGATGCGGGTTTTCACGTGATGATTTAGAAAATCATGGGGTATCGACGAAGGGAGACCAATGGGAAGAGTCTGGCTGCATTTTATGGGACCTTTCAGCGAATGAAGGTCATGCTGAGTTCATGGTACTAAAGTCTTGCTCTTGTTCATTTGAATTCTTGCTCCTTAGAAAATGGTTGCTTAATTTAAAATGTGGCGTTTCACCTTGGCTTGATTTTATTCTTCAGACATGTTGTAGAATAATGGGCATTGTTTTTTTATTTTTGTTCCAAATACCATTTTTTGAGAAATGTACTTGTGAGTATCTCTAATATCGTAATATTTTGAACAGTTATTTCATTTTTTTTTTAAGTTCCAAGCATTTTTAGCATGATCTTGAGTTTCTTTAGTTTAGAAGAGGAAATGGCTTGAAGGTAAAGACCTAGAGCACTATGGTTCAACACAGGGTATAGAAACTCTCTCTCTCTCTCTCTCTCTCTCTCTCTCTCTCTCTCTCTCTCCCCATCAAATGACAAGTGAAAGGAGGCAAAAACAACATGGTAGGACTAATGGCAAGGGTCGATAGCTCATGATACATGGTTAATTGAAGAGGTGCTTATTTGTGTTTTTTAAAAAGTTTAAGGCCTAGTGCTGATGGAGTGTGCTTTGATAAATTATCTATTCATAGTCAAGAACGGTTAGAGAACCCGCTGAGTAGAGACCTTTGATAAGGAGATTCATGGAGCCATTCTTTCTGTTAACAATAATGAAGCACTAAGCTCTATCGATTTTTTCCCACTTATTGACTATACTGCCCATGGGATGGATACAATAGAGGACATTCCATGGGTACAGCAAGGGCATAGATTTCATATATAAAGATGAAGTATCAGGTACAGTGCAATATGTCGTTGCTTATTTTGAGGTATCTTGGTACCTTAGCTTACTAACATGTTGGTCCCATAAAGAAATACTTAATACAAAGTTTCTACAGATCTTTCTTTTACCCCTCCGAGAGGAATGCTAAATAGGGGCACCAGTGCAACTTTCAACACCTTAATGCCCAAATATGATGGAGCTGAGGATATGGCTGCATTTAGATCAATTAGCCTTGTGGTTGCTGCATAGCCTTTATTCGATTGTTTCAAAAGTTTTGATGTCTTTATAAAACCTTTTCAAAAGTCTTGGAAACTAGAAGAAAGAGGTAATTGAAATATATTTCCTCTTACCACAATGCTTCTGTGTAAGGGGGAAAAGTTCTTGATGATATTCTAGTAGCCAATGAATGCATTGATGGAAGGAATCAAAGTGGATTGCCAGGGCTAATTTGCAGAGTTGACATGGAAAAGGTATAGCTCCATGTGATTGGTCTTTTTTTGCTATACTTCTGACTAAGAATAGGGTTTGGACAAGCTGTGTAATTGGCTATAGGAGTGCATCTCTATGACACAATTTCCCAAGTTATTTAATGGATCACAAAATGCTTTTTCAAAAAGATCAAGATGCTTGACAAGGTGATGCTTTTCTCTTTTCTATAGTGGTAGAAGAACTTAGTAGACTAAACTTAAAAAGACAACAGCAGGTTTTCTAAGGGTCCTTAGAGTTGGACATGATGGCATGGAAATCTCTTTCTGGCAGGCACTCCATAGATGATAGTGATACAAATGGTTTTTTTTTTTTGATATCTCAGGGTATCCCCACCTTTGGTAGGACTAATCCCTGGGCCCCATGTCTGCACCCACACAGATGGGGGACAATTAACGCCTGTGGGAATCGATGCTAGGACCTCTGGGGAGCAAACCTAGTGTCCTAACCACTAAGACAACACCCGGTTGGGTGATACAACTGTTTTTTGTGATGCAAGCTTTGAAAAACTGAAGATTCTTGCAATCTTAAGTTATTTTGAGGTGGCCTTGGGTTTATGTGAAAACCTTTGGAAGAGTTTGAGTGCTGGAGTGGCGGCAACAAATGCAGATATTATTCCTTCTCCTGATCATACCATGAGGTATGTTTCCATTTAATTGTCTTGGCCAACCTTTATCTATGGATCCTAGATCAACTTCTCTTTAGAATCTCAAATTTGAGGAAAAAAATATCCTTTCTTATTTTCTTTTTCATTGTTAATTAAGTGTATATAATAACAAGGGTGAAGAAACTTTACTGTACACCTCATGAGGCCAAGATACAAAGGGCGCATGACCTTTCCTTTAAGCACTGGTGAGGTGACCAGCTATGCGGAGCATATAGCAACTTGGAGCATGAACCATCCAAGAAGTGGCATGCAAAACAAAAATAGGGAACCCTGAAAGGAAGAAGACTCATGGCCTAGGCCACCAATCGACCAAGATGAATAGAGAGGATAGAGCCCACAAGCCGGGCCAGTTAAATAGCAGCATAGGGAATTGCCAAAATTAGCAGGGTACAACCCAAGAGTCAGGCTACCTGGTATGAAGGAACCTACTGATAGCAGCAGTAACATGATGGTATGGGCGGGCAGTTGTCCATGAATCTAACTGTAGAAGCAAAGATTTGCACCTCAACACCAAGTTCAGTAAGCTTTAATCAGAGGAAGATGGTTCGTGATCCAATACAGTACACTGCAGGAAGGTGCTTGAATGCATGGATTCTGGTAGTGAATGGAGGGAAGAATTGAGAGAACAGAAGTGAGATAATGCTCAGGGATTGAGCGGAAAAAGATATCACTGAAGAAGGCATGTGCTACCTTAGAAGGTGAACTAATAACCTGAAGTATCGTTTGCTAAATTGTGAAGCATGTTGAGGTGCAATTCCCAGTTAATATTGATAGTAGTTGAGATGGGAGCAATTGTAGGATTCATGATTCAAAATAGTGGCCGCTACGTAGCGTAGTGCCCACATTATCTACAGTAGCGGTTGAGGCCGCTACACTATTTTAAAAATAGCGGCGTTATGGTCTAAGACCTAGTAGATCCAATAAATTTTAGTTTTAAACATTGTTTTTGCTATTTCTTCTCTTCAATAGAAGTTGTCTCTACTCTTATATGGTTTCAAATCACTAAAAAAAACACAATATTGGTTGCTATACAAGATTCAAAATTTTTTGACCATAAAAAAAACTCACACCGCTACACCGCTATGTATCACTACAACTGCTACGTATCACCCGCTACTTAGCGTTTTGGTTCCTGACCGCTACGCTTGCCGTAACTGCTATTTTGATCCTTGCCAGTATTCAGCTGAGGACAGACCTCAACTGCAGGCTTTGACAGGATTCTTGATGGAAGGAATGAGCTGTGCCATCAAATGTCCACAATGATCTCCTTCAACAGGGAAGAGTTTTGAAGATTCTCAAGTTTCTTTCTCTTAACACATGCCAAACTAGAGATGGAAAGCCAGAGGGAGTTATCCTACACCTCTGTCTTTGGCTACAACATTGAGAAAGTCATGGATAGCTTCCTGTAATGAGGGAGAAGGCAGCCCGACCTGCATAAGCTCAAATGTGGCAGACCATATCTTGTGAACATAGGAGCAAGTGATATTTAAGTGGTCACATGTTTTAAGGATTTCATTGAACAGAACACAAGTGGATGACAATCAACATAGCACTTAAGAAAGATTTCTTTAGTTTTGAGCCATTAATGGAAGCACATCAAGGCTATGAAGGAGTTTTTAGGAATGTTACCTCTAAATCGTACCGATTGGTCACAAAGCATGTTTTCAGGATTATGAGCATTAGGGAGACGTTCTCTGGCCGATCTGTGGTTGAAAGAACCTTTTCTGTCTGGCTTCCAATATTTGCTGTCTGTTTCAAGTTGTTCAGAGTTGTTTGCTGACTCTTATTCACTATTTGCTATTGGCTGTTTAGTTGTTATCTGGTTTGAAGGAGTGTCTTGCTAATTGGAAGGGGCTAAGGAGCTCTGGAATGCTATTGAGGCAGCCTATGCCCAAAAGAGAAATAATGCTTGAATACTTGAATTGAAAAAGGAAATTGTGACATTTAAACGAGGAGATCTATGCATAGGAAACTGCTATGCTAAATATCCGAGTTCTATAGCGCTAGTTAGATCTTTGTATGAGTACTGAACCCTGCTGTGCATAGAAATGAGCTAAGTTGCTTGAAGATTTGCATATAACTGAATTTTGGGTGGCCTAAATCCAAAATATGAAAATCATAATTGCTGAATTAATCAGCCCAGACCCTTTACGTCCGGTCAGAATAGTGTTTCCACTTTTTCAAGGAGAAGAGAGTGGAAGGAAAGTCATTTCCATTAAGAATGATGTAATCCATGATCGATAAGCTCTTGCTAGTAAGAATTCGACAAACCCTAATGTAAATACAAGCAATGGTGGTGGTAGCGGTCATGGCCTTGGAGGAAATTGTGGTTGATGCACAGGTGTAGGATGTGGCGGAGGTGGCTGTGGGGTTGATCATAACAAGCTTTATTGTACTCATTATGGGAGGTACGAACATACCCAAAACATATGTTGGGGTTTAGTTAGCAGAAAACAGAATGCATCTGCAGCACTGGTTGAGTTAGAAAAATCCAATAATTTTAGCGAGCAAGGGAAATTTTTTGATAAAGATGAGCCACAAAACTGAAAAGATGAACTTATGGTTCTTCATCAGAGACATGTTGCTTTGGAAGGAACAACTCAAGCCTCCAGTGTTGGTACGGTTTCTCCCTCTCCTAACCTAGCTAGATTGGACTCTTCCTCGTCTGCTTCCACCTATGTTATTGATTCAGGTGCCACAGGTCACGTGACACGTATGCACTTCTAGTTTTAGTATTATACCCTATCCACTTGTGGGGCTGTGAAAATTGTTGATCGTACCTTCACACAAGTAGCTGGAAAAGGATCTATCAATTTCTGGCTCGTCTTTATCATCTGTTTTACATATTCTACAATTTTCTTTTAATCTTGTGTATGCTACTTTAACAGATACCTATGATTGCTGTGTTACGTTTTCTTCCTTCTCATTATGTTTTTTAGGATTTAAGAACAAAGCGGAAGATTGGTGGTGGCCGTGAGAACACTGGCTTATATGTTTTGGAGCCAAGAAATAAGGCGTCCCGAGCTTTAAAGCCCACAGTTGTTGATGAGGATAAAGCTTGGTTGTAGCAACAGTATCTTGGACATGTACCAATTTAGAGTCTAAGGAATTATTCTTTTCTAGACATAAAAAACAATGTTATGTGACACTCGTCAATTTGCTAAAATTCATAGGATTATTTACCCAGTTAACACTATTAAAAAGAATAGTCATAGGATTATTCGTAGGCAGACAATTTGTCACGATGGATGTAATGTTTCATGAAGATAGTACTCACCAAGAAATAAAGAAATAGTGCATGAAGAGAATAAAGTGGAGCTTGTGCCTCTTATTCAATCTGTACTTCCTCCATCCTATCAAAGCCCTTGGGACCTTGAGAAGATTGTATGAAGTATGATAACTGTGTTCTCCTCAACCTCCAGAATATGGTCCTCTCTCTCTCTCCAGCCCCGAAATTAAATCTACCCTATTCTTCTACCGCTATTCGTATTTCTTTTTAGAAAGTTAATGGAAGTAAACTAAAGTGCAATTGGACAATAGCCTGTATAGAGTAGGATGGTGTTCATTGTTGCAACCACAAGGTTGTTTCTTTGATTCGCTTACCTCTCAATATAAAGAATTAATAAAATATGAAAAACTCTTAGTTGCACTTTCCTTTTTTCTTTTTTCTGTGTTTTTTTTTTTTTTTTTTGCAAACGATGACTGAATTCATTTCACCAAAACTTTATAGTATTAGAGGGCTATATTGAAAACAAAAAAAACCCCCAAAAAAAAGGGCAAAACCAATCATCCCGAGAGAGAGAGAGAGAGAGAGAGAGAGAGAGAGAGAGAGAGAGAGAGAGAGAGAGAGAGAGAGAGAGAGAGAGAGGGGTTGACAACCCCCAAAAACTCAGGCATCAACTTGAAGAAAAAGAGAACATAATAACAATCAGTGGTGATAAGCAACGAAGGTCTGGATACTCACTCACTAGGCGATCTGCTTCCGCGTTGCCAGAGTGCTTGATTAGATGGAATGACATGTACACTCTCTTAGAGATCTCTACCACCTCTTCTATGATATCTGCAAGGTACCAAGGACTAGGAGCACTAGATGCTTGGGACACCCGCTTTATTGCACATGAAGAGTCCCCTTCGATAATCAATAACTGAGGATTGAATCGCAGAGCTTCTCTCAGCCCAATGTTTAAAGTGAATACTTCAGCTTTGTTAATTGAGCACATACCAGCTGGACTTGAGTATGATAACAATGATCATTGCGGATTATACCCCCTAAACCCGCTGTTCCTGGATTGCCTTCAGCACTTCCATCAAAATTCAGTTTCAACACACCACTTGGTGGAGGGGTCCACCGTCCACCTATAAACTATGCAGGATTTATGTGAAATGAGAATGCCATTTCCTTTAATTGTGTATGATGGAATTTGATGAAATGCCCTTGAAGAGTGGTAGCGAGGAGGCCCAATTGGCCACCAGCTGTTTAACTTTCTCCCCTATTTGATTGTCATTGGAAGATAATCCTTCAAAGCATCTCCTATTTCTTTCTTTCCAAATAGACCATAGAACTGCCATGAAAGAGAGGTTCCGCATCATCTTCTCTCTTTTTGATCCCACTCCCGTTATCCAATATTCAAATAGAGATGAAAGGGAATGAGGAAGAGGCCCGCAACAGTGAAACCACTCCAAAGTTACCTTCCAGACTGCTGTTTTACAATTGAGCAAGGGTGATTGATGGATTCCTCATCCAACAGACACATCGGACATGCATTAACTACCAACACTCTCCTCCGCCTTAGATTATCTATTCTTAGACTTCCATCACGTAGCGCAAACCACCCAATTGCAATGACCCTAGGTGAGGCTTTAATCCTCCATATTGTGGTCTTCTGTGGGTGTAAGACCATTGCCTCTTTAGTTGCACTTTCTTTTAATGAGTATGGACAATGATTTTTTTTTCCAAGAATGAGAATACCTTACAGTTTGATGGATGCCACTCTATGAATTAGTATTATTACTATATTATTATTATTCTTGTTATATTTGTTTTCAAATTTCCCTATCTATGGTTTCTTTCTTTCTTTCTTTTTATTTTTTTTTATTTTTATATCTTGACTATGGACTTCTTTCTATTACAAGAATTGATTTCACTGTATGCTACTTAACTACCAAATTGTATTAGTTGCTGCCTTGAATTATTATACCTTTGAACAAACAACTATTAACTTTTTGTTGGTAGACTAATGAATTGTAATTTTTAATACCATATATAAAACCCTACTTTTTTTTTTCCTGACAAGAAGCCATAATTTCTGCAGGTTGAAAATCTTTTACTTGAAGTACTTTTAGCAAATCTTAATGCGTCTGAATCTGTTCGTGTTAAGGTAGGCCATGTCACACATCTGATAGCATGACTAAGTTCTGATGCAGAAGTGATGAAATCACTGTTCATCCTACACATGTATTTCATAGTTATTTATTAAACTTTGGCCTTGTTTGTATACAGGAGATCTGTCTAGGAATCATTGGGAACCTTGCTTGCCATGAAGTTCCAAGGAATGCCATAACTTCAAATAAAGGGTTGATTCAAACAGTTACTGACCAATTGTTCTTAGATGACTCAGTGTGCCTCTCTGAAACTTGCCGGTATACATGGTTTTATTCCTCATTGTTTCTGTTCTAGCTGTGTTGATTTGGAAGTGAGTAGTGTCTCAAGTCACTACTTCTACGAACACTTTTGACTAGACATGCTTGAACAACTTTTCTCTGCAGGCATGTAAAATATAGGAATATCCGATAAATGAAATTTTAGACCATAGGAAGTGTATAGAATTTTGCAGTTAAACAAGTTCCTCAACATTCTTGAAAATTCTGATGTTAAAGAAGAATTGCTTTAAGTTTCACTATTATTGGTTCGCTGCAATATTAACTTGTGATTCTATCGTGAATTAGTTGGTGGTTGGCTACCCATCTTGGGCAACTTTTGTTGATATAAATTGTTTTGCCGCTCACTAACAACTCAAGCTTTTGGTGTCACTGGTTATTAACATGGTATCAGAGCTAAAGGTCACGAGTTCGAAACCCCTATGAGGCATGTTACCTCCATTTGTCTGTTTGCTCCTTTTGTCTGTTGGGCTTCGAATTTGAACGGCTTCCCGTTCGAGAGGGGGTGTTGATTTAAATTGGTATGCTGTTCACTAACAGCTCAAGCTTTTGGTGTCACTGGTTATTAACAACTTTGATGTAGGCTGTGAATGAAATGCGTGAATTCATCCTTTTTTTTTTTTCAGTTACTGCCCATGTTTAATTGAAGTTTCAGTCCTAAGATTATATGCACATCTTCAACATAGAAACCAGTTGTCCATCTCAAACTGCCTGCTTTCCAAATTTTCTTGATTTTATGCTAAACAGTTCATCAACAGCTAGATGAGTTCTATTTTGTTCTTTTATATAATTCTATTTGTACTTTTGGGAAATGCAAATGAGAATTTTTTATTATTATGATGAGCCTCAAAATTATGGTTAGTGGCTACCACGTGTATCCATGTGGCTCTCACCAGATTAAAGGGGGCAAAAAATGAGAAGCTAGATCACTGAATGGTGGGCCCTGCATGTACTGAATGCCTGGACCAAACATCTGTAAATCCTATAATTCCTGTTTTACTCTCTCTCTCTCTAGAATGATAACAATAATTCAACACTAACATGATATCTATCGTTCAAACCACGACTTTTTTTTTCTTCTAGCATTTCCAAATGTCCGAGGAACAAAAGCTAGAGGCTCCATGACCAGGTTCCAAGATATTATATGGGTGTGAACCTTTACTGGAACTGCCTCCAATGATACTGAGCTCGAAAAATTCTCCTATTCCTTTCCAGCCAAATTGATTGAAGAACTACCATAGGGTTTCAACTCCAAGCTAGAGGCTCCATGACCACTGATGCAGGACAGCCCCATGGTCCCCATGGGTCGACCCGCCAGTGGGCCCAACCCATCCATCTCGGCCAGTTCTTTTGGCCCAGCCCACTTATCTTAGTTTATTTAGAGTCTTATTTACTTTTTTATGTTTTAAGTTGTATTTAGTTGGATGTTTTAATGTTGACCATCAATGTGTTTGGATGGTCCAGATTAGTTTTAGGTTGTATTATTTTCCTATATAAGTGATGTAAAGCCTCTTGGCTTAATTAGTGATTGATTAATGAAATTTCTTAGGAGTGATTTTGGGTCTTCCCAAGTTGTCTCCTTTTCCTCACCCACGATGGGGAGTTTGACATGAGGCCAATTTTCAGGCAAAAGCATGACATATTCCTTCCACCCTTCATCTCTCGTCTCTCCGCCTCTACCTGGCCTGCACCTGGTACCCACTCCGCATTAATTGGTATCAGTTGCTCTGATACCAATTGAAGAGAGGAGCTGGGGATGCAGATTGTGATGAGGAACCAGACTGTGAAGAAGACTCATACTGGAGGGAACCACTGAAGTCAGAGGGTGCATATTGTTGGGAGGTCGCTGTGTAAGCACTAGGAGCGGACTGTATTGTTTAAGTACCAGGAGCTGACGACGTATAGTTGCGGGAAGTAGAATTGCGGCCCTTCTTCCGACATTCATCAATAACGTGACCAATGGCTTTACAATTCCTACAGATCTTTGCTTTCCATTGGTTTGCATAATGACCATATTTTTTTACAGTTATAGCACCGAACTTTACTGATGTCCTTGGGAGGTGGTTTGGTGGTAGTAGCATAGGCAAGTGGAGCCCTAGCAGATCTCAGTTGTTCCATAGAAGATTTGGTAACCAGATGCTCTTCTTCCCGTAGAAGTTCCTAAAGACAATCATCTAAATGGGGAAGAGAAGCCCGGCTCATCAAGTTTGATCTAACAGTCTCATGCTCTGTCGAAGTTTTATGAGAAATTGGTCCCGATGGCTATTTTGCTGTAATGGAAGGAGTTTGGGTAGAAGTGCTTCAGACACAGTGGCAAACTTGATCTCATCATATGCAAACCATAGTCTTCAAAACCCATTGTAATATTCTTGGATAGACAGGGTGCCTTGGGTAACTGAGAGATGTCAAGCTCAAATTGAAATTGGCGAGCAGCATTGCCTTGTTGATAAATCTTTTTAAGGTAGTCCCACATCTCATGGGCAGTTTTGCAAGGTTTCAGGTTGAGGATAAAATGCAGTTCAACAGAGCCCAGTAACCAAGTTTTGATTTTAACATCCTTAGTTTTCTAGGCCGAAATCTTTTTGTCATCTTCCTCTGGTTTACTTTCAGACCCATCAATATATCCCCACAGTGCTTTTCTTTCTAAGTAAATTTGAAACTGGAAGGCCCACGATATGTAATTTTTTCCATCAACGCGGACTAGGGCAATTTCAGACTTATCCATAATAGCAGACTAGTAAGTAATTAGGGATGCAGTATGTGGGCCCTGCCAAGTGATGACAAGGAGGAAGAGCAGCAGTAGGGCACATAGTTGATGCAAGTATTTGAAACAGCAAGTGACAAGTAGCAGAAATAGAAGCAGTAGCCTCAAGACACCCAGGCGACCAAGTTCGTCAGTATAGGACCAGAAATCTACTTAAAATAGGACCGGAACTGTTCCCAGAACAGTTGCGTGAGACAGAAACTGTGAAGAGTTCAAAGAACAGCCCAAAACAGCCCAGAACAGTGATTGGCGACCCTGCATAGATGTTGGGTTTTGTTTGTGGGGGCCCCACCAGATGATCAGAGTACAGATCGGAGGTCGAGGGATGAGGGCAAAGAATGTTTACTCAAGTGATGGAAGAAGTTTCAGCCAAAAACAATCAAGATCCTTGATTTTGTACGGCTGAGATGAAATCAGAGGGAGAAAATTGAATTTCCACAGATTGTGATAGAAGACCTACCTTGGATGGGAAAAAAATTCCTGAAAAATCACCACAATTATTAAGAAGTCCAGTCGACCATCATGGGCTGGTTCTGCAGAGTTGCTGAAGATTATCTCAGGTGGGCCACACTTGATCTGAGAGGATCTGAGATGATTGGAGATGCACCGAAGGCTTCCAGATGTGGAAGATGTTAGGAAGGATCTACAGATCCTTGTAATTTGAAGAAACTAGAGCACTACATGTACTGTCGACCATAGTCTCTGATACCATGTCAGAAGTAGACGCATGGAAAGAAGAATAAAGTGTTTTGTGTAAAACGTGTTTCCCTTAGGGTTCATTCATTCTCATTGTCACGACCTAAATTCCAGGGTCCTGTCGGATATCCGGATCGTGATAAGTTGGTAATATTTACCATTCATTTATGAAATAATTCACATAAGAGATTTGACATTTAAATCAAACTATAATACCAATTAATTTATAAAAAGTCGAATAATATAAAAAATCTCTGAATAATCCAAATCCTATGTTCTGACTCAAATTAACAATGTACTAAACATTAAATAAATTGCTAAACAAAAGCTAATCCTTCTATCAATTATTTAAATATTTCTCATTCTCTCCCTTCAGCCACGCATGCCAAAGTCTACGTGCTGAACGCCATCCTGATTTGTCCCACCTGTAGTAAGATTACCTGAAGGGGGCAACACAACATCAGTATTACTGGTGAATGAATTTTCCTAATTACATAAGCAGCATAAAACATAATATCACATGATTAACATCAATATATTAAATGCCATAAAAAAATACATCCATATATATATATATCCGTGCCCATGCACATTACCACGCCTCAAAGGCCCATCGTATACATGTATACCGGTCACTATGACCCTGTCTCATCAGACACGTCCCCTATGGACCAGCCGCTATAACGGCTCGGACACTAAGTCCAGCATCCCACGTTTGGGACCTCACCATCTCATGACCACCACAACTCAATATTATTAACAATTTTCCTCATTTACATATCAACAGTGTGGGCCCAACCCTTACTAAGTTCACTGTTTATTTGCCCCACTCCAATTCATAATTGGTATTATTGGAGTATGGTTGGTCCACACCATAGAACAAAACATAATATAAAGTAAGTAATCATAATGCATATAATTAGCCACAACTAAATTGATCACAATAACTTAATCACCATTAATTAATCATCTAATATTTAAGTTATCTGTATATAAACTCCATATGATCATCACCTACCAATCTTGGGCCAAACCCAATTAAAATTGTCACAGATCCATGAACAGAGCCTAGTATTTGGTTGTCCACGCCTGAAGGTACACCCACATAACATCCAGTGGGTCCCACTCACATAATCCATGATCAACCACCTAGGTGATGGTCGACCACTGCTAAACTATCACCTTATTGGATCTGATCCCTCATCAGATCATGTCCTGGGGTCCACAAATAAAAAATGGAATTACTATTTTTTTGTACACAGTCACGCCTGACTGTATTGAATCCATTGCTTAGTGGGTCCCACTGATCAAAACCCCAGATGTCCCACTCCTCCATGGTCACCTAGGGGTCCCCTTCAAGATGTGGGGTTCTGATTTCCAATCGGGCCCACTGATGGGTCCCACTGCCCTTGACGACATTCAGCATTTTCTTCCTCATTCACGTCTGGAGCATTACAACTGAATGGATGGGGCCCCAGACAGAATTGAATCTTTGTAGGACCAACATCTCCATGGTCGACCAGTAGTGTCCTACTAGATCTCTGGACCTGATCCTGGGCCATGGGGTCCCACAGCCCTCCATTGTCTAATATCACCATGTCGACAGTCTCTGTTTCAACCAATATTCAAGCCTATTTCATGGATTTGCATTATATTTTACTTGTATCATTCCCATATCCAATTACATAGGACTTCATAACCAAAACAAATCATCTTAATACAGAATAATCAAATCACCTCTTGAACATCAGTTCTTTCTTAACACAGAATATCCAATTCACAATTCAATATCAACCATCTTACTTATTTAACTCATTAATTAGGAAGATCCACTCACTTTTGATAAACGATCGTCGCCTTTGCAATCTGTGGACGCGAATAGGACATCAATAGCCTTCCCTTCCTTCTCCTGATTAACAGCTACAAGACTCTCTCTCTCTCAGAATTGTCTCCAGTTGAAAAAGAATACCATAATAGAGGTCGTTGGTTTGCTTATGTATATATAGAAGGATCTGTTGTATAAACTCCCTAATTCTAATATATCTCTTATTTCCTCTACTATAGTTGTTATACAACTCCAGTCCCAAAACAAAACGTGGGACACTTTCCAATTTCCAATTCCTTAATAAGTACTACTACTAATTCCATAATAAGGAAACAACTAAGGTACTACCTGGGCCAGACTAATCCTGGGCCCAGGTAATACAGGATATTACACTCATTATATAAGGGTTGATGACCCTATTATAAGTATCCTAATACAATCAAGATTAGCTACTTAATATAGAAAGTGTACATGTATTATGACTATACTAATTCCTAAATTATAGCAAGCTAATGATACATGGGCTGGATTGACAATTAATACATATTGGCAACAGTCTTGTTTTCACTAGTGAACCAAGCACATTGAAGTTGATTATCACTTTATATGTGAGCATGTTCTCATGGGCACTCTACATCTGTCTCATGTCTCCTCTAAGAACTAGCTTGTAGATCTTTTCGCCAAAGTTGTGCCTCATCCTCCTCATGACTTCCTCAATTCCAAATTGATGCTTTGTCCTACTTTGCATCACTTTGAGGGGAAGAGATGAAGTGGGTCATCATCAGGTCCACATGGCCTAGGCCCATATCCACCTGACCTAGTCCCTATAGTTGCTAATGTGTCACGACCCAAATTCCAGGGCCTGTCGGATATCCGGATCGTGATAACTTGACAATGTTTACCATATATTTATCAAATAGTTCACACGAGATTTGGCATTTAAATTAAACTATAATTCTAATAAATTTATGAAAGTCAAACAATATTAATAATCTCTGAATGATCCAAATTCTTATGTTCCGATTCAAATCAATGATGTACTAAAACATTATATAAATTACTAAACAAAAGCTAATCCTTCTATCAATTGTTTAAATATTTCTCGTTCTCTCCCTTCAGCCACACATCCAAAATCTACGTGCTGAACGCCATCCTGATCTGTCCCACCCGCAGTAAGATTACTTGAATGGGGCAACACAACATCAGTATTACTGGTGAATGAATTTTCCTAATTACGCAAGCAGCATGAAACATAATATCACATGATCAACATATTTGAATCAATATATTTAATGCCATCAAAAGTACATCCATATACATATCCGTGCCCATGCACATTACCATGCCTCAAAGGCCCATCGTATACATGTATACCGGTCACCATGACCCTGTCTCATTAGACACGTCCACTAGGGACCAGCCAACTGAATGGCCACTCACGTCCACTAAGGACTAGCCGCTACAACGGCCCGGACACTAAGTCCAACATCTGTAACACCCGAATCCCGGAGCTCATCAGGACCCGGGGTCGTACTATAAGAAAATTAAGATCACCGCATAGATCAAATTATGGCTCAGAATTGAGCAACACTTTAAAATTCATTTGAAGAATCATTAATAAGAGATAGATAATATCAAGTCTATAGACAAAACAAATCTATAATCCTAAGGGATTCAAAGTTCAATATTATTGCATAAACAATCAGTCACTAATCCTAAACATCATTATCCAGATGTAACGCTCTCTCATCAGCCACGCAAATTGAAGTCCAGTGACTGATTCCTATCGTTGCCAAGCTCCTCCAAACATTGCGTACCTGAAGTGGGGCAAACCACTTATCAGAAAACTGATGAATAATATTTTCAGATACACAGGTCATTACTCAAATAATTCATTAACAAAGTGCGGAAAAAAAAATCCACGAGATGATAGTGAATAACAAGTAAAGTTTTCTTATTAATTAACGAGGTTTCAAATTCAGTCCTTAACTTTGGTAAGGTCATTAATCCCAATTGTGGGTTCTTATAATGAAACTCTATCATCAGAGTTTTCAGTAATCCAGTCCCTTCCCAAAAGGAAGTCCTTTCGATAATTCATTTCAAAACTCCCCGTAAGGAGATTAATTTTACAAACAGTATTTCAGTCCCTGTCCAACTTTATTCCTCCTGGCCCACAAGGGTTCAATAATAATTCAATACTCAGAAGTAGGAGTCCTTACTGAATTTCAAATATGATACCACTGTCTCAAATAAAGTTCATATCGAAATACTCTCACTAGAAAGTTCATTAATTCTTTATATCTATTATGCATTCAGTAGAACTATCACAGGATTATGTACATTAATTATTTTGATATAGGTTAGTTCCACACAATCGGGATTGATTAAGCCCCACTTAGAGTCAACATTTAGTACCCTCTTTTGTGGTACTATTCCCATATCTTCTAAATTCCATATTATCCATAAAGGCTCAAGCAACATACAGAATTACTATTGGCTTTAAAAATTTCCCTCATTGTCCTGGGTATTCATTCATAAGTCAATGATATGCTTAAATGTGTGCTTATAAGAATTATATAATTCAACAAGGACCCATACTAAAATACGAATCTATAATGGAATCAGTTAGTTTATGACTTCTAGAATAATCTATATTTCAGAAGGGCATTTCTGTACATAAACAGTTATAAAAAGTGCCTTTTGAAGGCTCAGGAAAGTGTACGGTCTACATCAATAGTGATTGACACAATATGTTATAACAACAGAGCACAGTTCATCACTTCAATACATGGTTCTCACGCCCAAAGTTTTATAGGTCAAGGGATGGTGGGTCCCTAATGGTCCACTCATCATCGGTCCATAAGCATCCTAGTCGCCCATCAAGGATCTGTCAAATGGCTGGTTCCGATCCTCCATCAGATCAACCGGTGGGCCCCACATGTTTCTTGACATTTTGAATTTAATACTGTTGTCTGCACACTTTCTTCTTCTCTGCTAATTCATCCTTCTACACTTGTCTCAAAAGATGGAGTCTACGTTCACCTGGATCTCCTCATCTCATCACATCATATTATACTTGGTAGTTTTTCCCAACAATTCTTAAACCAAATTAGTTCTGTTCCAGCGGCCATGAATGTGTATTCATACCAGAACAGTAGTGATGTAGATGGTTGGCTCTCCATGGTCCAGCTTGTCTGGGACCAGGCTTATCTTGGTCGCCCATCAGGGACTGACCAGATGGCTGGCCCTGAACTTTGATCAGGTGGATCAGTGGGTCCCACAGCCCAATCCACCTAAAAACCCAAAATTCCCCATAAGTACCGATGCACAGATCTTGGGATTTAGATGTGGGGTCAGATGAGACCCAAACTAGATGGGTCCACCTACACCTAGGTCGCCAAGGGGTCTGCTATCAGATCCCTGGGTCAGATGTGTGATCGAGTGGGCCACCTGGTCCCACTATCCAATCTACCGATAGACCTCAAATTCCCAGACGTCCCGATGATCAGATCTTCGGAAACAAATAGGAGCTAGATGGAAATGGGTCCACCTACACAGTGGTCACCCAGGGGTCTGCTATCAGATCCCTGGGAGTGATTCCTGATTGAGTGGGCCCCATGGCCATAGTACCCAAATCGACAGATCCTATATCTGTCGATGTGGTTGGAAACCAAGACGCTGTCTTGAGTTTCATAAGATTTTCCTCATTCATGATTAAATAAAAAAAGAAAAAAAAAACCAATTATCACATCACATCCAGTAGATAGACAATCATAATCTATTACTAATTAATATGGAGATTAAAGATCTCGGTCAAACCCCCAAGGAAATTCCAAGATCTGTCAGTAATTAGATTTTCATCATCGATCTCCTTTTTGGGTTATTTTCAAGAAGAACGGAAACACAGAATAACCTAAAGATCCACATTTTCTGTGTACTTGGAAATATTACTCACCTTCTAGTGTAGCAGATTGTGGCACGGTTGATGTGGGGTCTCGAATATTGCATCCACTAGTCCTCCGGCTTCTTCCTCCGTGAGATCCTTCTCTGTTGCTTCCAAGGAAAATTCTTCTGTACTTTTTCCTCTCTTCCCCTCTTTAACTCAAAATGGAACAATCGGAAAGAAATGCAAAAATTAACAAGAGTTCTTAACTTATCATCGGGGATAAGGTTCAATCTCCACTTCTCCCTGGGGATCAGAACGGAAACCTCCTTTGAAGGAGATGTCGTTCTAACAACCTAAACATAACAAATGGGGCTTTAATGGGTTGGAAGCAGGTTGAGAAAAACCGATTAATGTAACCCGACCCAACTTAATACCTTATGGGTCAAGCAAATTTGGGCCTAATCTGGCCTAGGTACCTATTACCTTATGGGTCAGACGAATCTGGGCCTAATCTGGCCCAGGTTATTACAACATCCCATGTTTGGGACCAAGTGCATAATTTCATTATTAATAATTGGCACAACATCCGTAGTGTGGATCCAGTCCCATTCAAGTCCTGATCAGATTAGTGCCCCACTTCTGATCATCACAATTTAAGGAATCATTTGGGAATGGCCCACCTTCATAGCATAATATACATAAACAACCGAAACATGCCAACATGCCCAAACAGTCCTAACAATACCTCATAAATTACGCAAAACTTTCAATTACTACAGATAGAAGGGTCATATTGTAATTTTTTACTCATCCTAGGTTTATTCTTTAATTATCTAGTTCATTTGTACACACCGGGACCATCACAGTACACAGTCCATGCCTGCAACACTCTTATTATAGAATCTAGTGGGTCCCACTGGTCTGATCTTATGTCTAGGTTGCCCAAGGATAGGCTTTACTCTTAATGGATTAGATTCACCATCAAATATTTTTACTAGGCCCCACAGGCTTAACAAATACAATTAAAATTCATAAATCAGCCTTACGATTAACAAAATTGAAGTTCCTAGATAACTGGTCAGATGGAGACCAGGCCACATGGGACCACCACCATTGAGATCGTCCATGAGCCTACTTTAAGACGTGGGGTCCTAATCTAGGGTTAACTTAGGTAGTGGCTCCCACCATGGATGTCGACCTTCAGCCCTGTCTTCATCAAATTCACGCATGGGATTCATTACACCTCTTGAACAGTGGGACCCAATGGTTCACAACCCAGATGTCCAACTACACAAAGGTCGCCCAAGGGTCCCACACTTGATGGTCGGAGTTGATTTTCATTCATGTGACCAGATGGGTCCCAGAAGGGCTTGACGACAAGAGACTACAATTCCTGTAACAGTCGCCTCTGTTACATCATAGCAATTAGATGAGGGCCCAAATGGGGCCCACTCCTCATGGGTCCAAGTTTCCTAGGGTCGACCATGGGGCCCCTACAGGATGTGGGGTCCTGATCTCAGATCAGACCATGCAATGGGTCCCACTAGTTTCATCTACCTATTGCTTTTCTTCCCCTGGTTCAGGCCTCTGCTGTATACTTCCCATGGATGATGGTTTAAGTGAGGCCCAATCCCTATGGGACCAATACCACCTTGGTCGCCCATGGGTCCCCTTCAAGATCCATGGACCAGATCCTTGATCAAGTGGGCCAGGTGGTCCCACTATTCCCAAACGTAAGTCTCCATCTATGCGTTTCTGAATGTTTACATAAACAGCCATTAAATCATCAATCAGAAAATACTAATATACTAACAATCACTATATCTCTGGACTGAACCCATCCAAAGTAATTTCATGAGTTTTCTGGCCTCCAATTATAATTCACTGCAAATTGATATCTTCCGTTACTATCTCTATGCACAATAACATCACAGAACTAGCACTAACCAAAATTTTATCAATCATCTACCATATTGTTCAGGAATAACTAGGAAGATTCACTCACCTTTGATACGTGATTGTTGCTTTTGCGATGTGAGGACGCGAAAAGGACATCCGATGATCGTCTTCCCACTGTTTGGCTTCTTCCTCCTCCCCTGGACTCCAATGACCAAATTCTCTTTCTCAGATTGTTTTCTCTCAAAAACTAGAAGATAATTTCATACTATGGAATGGTCGATGCTTGCCTATACACACACACACAATAGAGTCCTATTCCTACTCTTATACTTCCTCTTCCTCTTTCTAATTAGAGTTGTCATACAACTCTTTCCTTTTTCTAAAACTCCTCACGTGACTCTCTTTCTTATCCAAAAATTAAACAAGGGGTCCTACCTGGGCCAAACTAATCTTGGGCCCAGGTAACTCAAGATATTACATAATGTTAGGAGATTTGGTGTACTAATATGACTGAGTCATTGCTGACTTATTGATTTCATTGTATCGATTCTGTAAATCCTTCATTGTAGGCTTGATTTGCAACGTACTTGGTTATAGATATGTGATTGATCCCAAAGGGATGTACGATCTTCAGTTCTTCACTGCAATATTTGTCTTTTTATTATTCCTTTAGTTATAGTATTAAACTGTCAATACACTATCAATCCATTGAGAGCCTGACTCGATGACCGTCCTGAACTTTATAGGAAATCTGTGAGAGGCTGATCTTTCGATGGAACAAACTGCTTACAAAGAGCAGAAACCGGCCATTTGGCTCTGGATCAAATTATCCATCATTAGCAATATGGTATTTATAGACATGTAGGTATTTTTCTTTGGACCTTTTTTACTATAAATTCATTCTCCTCTATTCGAAGGTGCCAAATACACTTACCGAACACTCCTAGATTCACTCTTCTAACAGATCAAATACCAATTCCTCCTTCCTGGATTGAGTGATAGACCACATTCCAACCGGCAAGATGGTGGCTATGATGTCCATTCAAACCATTCCAAAAGAAATCCCTTTGAATCTTTTCAATTTGTTTGACCACGCCTGAGGGCATTTGAAAACTAACATAAAATAAATCGGTACAAATGATAGGTAATTCTCTCTTGGACATTCGTGGAGTCCCACATCCAAACATCAACTACTCTTCATGAGGACTGGTCCCGTGATCACAATCTGAATCTGCACCTTCACTATTGGTACAAGCAAAATCCGCCCACTATCCTGTATGTAAATCCTTTTCACCAAGGGCTGAAGATCTGTTGTTCACTTCTGTTGCCAAAGAGAGTAGATTAGGTACTCCCATGCTTTTATGAGTTATGGCTAACATCTTCCCACCTATCATTAGATTGCAAAGTGGATTGGGCTGTTTCTCTACTGACCGGTCTCGGCTCATTCAGGGTGGGCCCAGGTCCTGTTGGGCAATAGTCCCAATCGCTTCACTGGATGAAGGAAAGTCACATGACCAGTTGCACCCAGCTATTAGACATCAGCCTCCACATTGGCGACTTTCGAGGGAGGGGAAGGGAGGGAGGTTTAACCACTTGCATTAGCATGTGATTCCCTTTCCATCTCTGAGATTGTCTTGATTTCAGAAGAGATCCCATATCATGAGCTATATTTGGAATTTTGGATCACAATCGCAAAGATCGTCTCGTAGTTCAGTGAAAATGTCAAGGTATGTTTTTCCCATTCCTTTCTCATTTCATTTTAATTCCTAAAGTTACTCCTCTCCATTCTTGCATCCTTGTCCTCCATTCGACTGGCCATCAAAGCTTTCCAGAAAATCTCTTCCTCAACCTCTGAATGCATAAATGATTGGAGCTGTTCAGTCTTCACATCAATAGAAAACTGTATTTCTTCAAATTCAAGCACAAGATACTCATGCAAGATGAGATGGGTTAAGGCATATCATGAAATTTGTGAAAATCTCTCTGCTTTCTTTGTTATTGACTCTACAACTTTCTCAATCACTACTCCTAGCATGACCCCAGCATATGCACTGATTCAGCTGTCGAGCCTTGCAGAGGAATGTCGAATAATCCAGACTCAAACCGGTTACAGCACTGGGCCTAGCACTGCTGTCCATTCAGCAATCCTTCAGACCAGACCATCTGAAAACATAGAACTGCAGCTACTGCCTGACAATCATCAAGGGTAGTTGGCCCTGCTGGAACAGATTAATCATCTTCAAGGAGAGACAGATCAAATCCCCAATGAATTTTCACTCGATCCTTTTTCCATAATCTCCTGCTTAATAGTGTCCACATGGGCAACTGCACTGACGAGAGAATTCTATCAAGAGGCTCCCAAAGGGCCTGACAATGCCTTCAGAACCTGCAACATCCTGCATGATGCCCTTCATAGTCCATATCCATCCAAACACCATTTAGTTCTGTAATCTTGGAGAAAGTGATTACTGCGGCATTACTTGAGAACCCAACCCTTTGGTTGTTACCCAGTGAATTAGAGGGAACCTGGATTTAGGTCCCTACAGTGCCTGCTGCACTCAGATTGAGGATCCACCAAACAGTATCCTGTTAATTTTTTGAATGGCCCTTCTCATTTGTACTTGCATCTTACATTGTATGGTGGTAAAACCTCTGAGGAACTCTGAAACCCTATATCCATTTCTCATAATGTAATATCATACTTATTGAAATTTGTGATGTTTTATGATAGTAGTCTCAATAAATTGTGTTTTTACACACCGTTCTCTTACAGGTTGTTGACTACAGTTCTTCAAGGTAGTGGATCTGTTATTTGGGGTGAAGCACTCGTACCTGAACATATTTTATGCCGTATTATATGGATTGCTGAAAATACATTAAATACACAGCTATTAATAAAGGTATGGCATTGGATTTTCCTGAAATCTCTTTACATGGCACACCAGCTAGCTGTCTTTGAAATGTTTCAATATCAGACTATCAGTATATTGCCTCTGATTGTCCTTGGTCTATTACTATCATAATTACAAATTAGCAGATACCATGGATTAAAGAATCAGCAGAGTCCGAGTCGACTCCCATGGATGGGTTGGGTCTACAGTGACTTGGACTCGGCTCATGGTACTTACATTGAAATAAATTAAGAAAGAAAAAAAGACAAACAAGAGGGCCGTTTTTGTAATTTGTAGAAGTACTTTATAAAGCGGGGGGAGAGAACTCAGAAAAGGGGAAAAGGGTTTCGTTTTGGCTGAGGCTGCCTGTTTGGGAGGAGAGAGAGATTCTTACCTGCAAGTCTCCACTACCCTAGGATCTGTGTCGCCAAGTGCTTCCATCTGGATCTTGAGCCCAGCTTCGTAGCTAGCGATTGATTGATCAAGCAGTCCAAGCATCGACAGCATTGCCGATTTGTATATCAAATTCGTGTCGCCGAGCTGGCTGCAGTGCTGCTGCTGTACCGCTCTGTTGCTTCTGTTGGCCTGCTGCTCTGGTGCTCTGCTTCTGCTGATGCTCTGCTGGGTTGCTGCTGCTCAGGTACGCCGCCTCTTCATTTTTTTATTTCCTTCTGCTGCTTCAGGCTTCTTCTTCTTCGTCTATGTTTTCATCCTTGGTTCTAGTGGCCCAAGAATCAAATCTTCTGAAAAGAGATTGACATTTTTGCACCATCCCTCTAAGTTGTCAATCAGGTAAAGATGGATTCTTAAGCTAGCAGAAATTGCATTCTATAGGGCCCTCAATAAGGAGATTGCAATTGGGAGCCAGACCAAACACATGAGAAAGGGCATATAAAGAAAATGTGGGCCCAGTTGACGTCCCAGGACAGTTGACAGTTAAGAAGAAATCAGTACCTGCCAGTAGGACAGTTGACAGTTAAGAAGAAATCAGTACCTGCCAGTAGGCAACCTTGTATAGAAGGATGATTTTGCTTATGGAAGATAGTCAGTGGGAGAAAAGAATACCTCTCGGCCTGGCTTGTAAACCAACCAAGCAGGGGATCTGACCTGAACCTGAACCTGAACATCTGTTTCATGGGCGGCATAGGAACAAGAATCTGATAAGCAGTGGGCATTTTTTATGAACTTAAGGCACATTCTAGTGTTCTTCCAAAATCTGATGGTTGGCATTGCAATAGTTGCTGAAAATTCTTTTAGTCCACTCCCTCCAAATATGCCAGACAAATGCAGTAGACACAACATCTCAGAGGTTTCAAGATTATTATCATAAGCAATCCATTGGAGAGGTGCAGAAACAGATTCATGAGTAATTAACTGGGACACAAGTAGAGTGACTTCAAAGGCAAGCACACATCTCGATCCAATTTCCCATAGTGAAAAGGCATTGAAAACAAAGGTGGTCGACAGATTCAGCCACATTTTGGTGAAGAACACAGATTTCATCCTGGTGATGGTTTCTACTATGAAGGAAATCCTTTGTTTTGAGCCTCTTATGGGAAGCTGCACCCTAAGAAATAAACCAAATCCAATTGCACCTTTCTAGAATTTTACCTTAGCGGGAGGGAAGATGAAAAGACCCAAGAAAGCAAGAGATTTGGAGAAGTTACTGTGTTGGGTTAATAATTCCGACCACTCTATTTATAATGGAGTCTCATGTACAATATTAGTAATGAGCTTACCTACACCAATACAATGAAGTTTGACCAACTGCTTGAATCTAAGAAAATGTAAGGTGTACATGAGAGACTATAAAATAAGGTGATCCTCTATAGATCATTGTACAATGATGACCATATGGTTGTAGGGACGGTTGGCGAAGTCACTTCTTTTGGATGAAGACATACCTGGGGAGCTATGGAGTTGGATGTGGCTTTTGTCGGCAACCCTGAGCCATGTTGATGCAATAGGTGATAAATACATTTAGAGATGATGGGTCCATGTCGTTTACAGTAAGAGCAAATATTTCTCTTTATGCAATTACTAGCAAAATGTCCAAAATCCATGCACTCAAAGCATTGAATATAGGTTGTATCCTTACCCTTAGTATTGCGCATGGATAGGAAGGCAGACTCATTAGATGTAGATGCTACCAAGGAGTTGGGACTATCACTAATTTCAGACTGAGTAGAGTCTTATGTCTTAACTCCTCATGGGGAACTTCTTGGACAAGTGTCATGATCAGGAGGTGGTTAGAACCTCCATTATAAATAGTTTAGAATTATTTCTAGTTTAGAATTATTTTGGTTCCAAGTGGTTAGAACCTTTTCCCATACCTTTCTCAGCCTTTTGGCTAAGATAAAGGTTAGAACCTTTCCTGAGTGGGAATCGGGATGCTTCCATCTAAGTAGCCTGAATAGTCCTTTCCAGACGCAGAGTGGAAGATAAGTTCTTCCTGCTAAATTTTATGGGCAGAGTTTCATCTTTACCGTTGACATCTGGATTTGTGTAACCGACTGGGTAGAACAGAGTAATCAACAAACTTGATATGAAATTCAGTAATCTTTCAAATCATTATTATGTACCACATGCAACGAGATAGATGGAAGACAAATGAAACCAACGGAAGCTCTATTGGAATTTTCTGGGGCAGGAAACTAGGCGAACTTTAAATGTGACTTGTGTAGATAGCTGAACTAACAGGAGGCAGCCAACGGAGAAAAGATCTGCGGCCGACAGACTTTACCAAGATGAGATGTGATGTAGAGGAGCCTTTCTGTTTGCAAAAGAGGGGCAATTTGGTATCTCCGGTTGCTGGAAGGGGTGAGGCCCTGGTTCAATTAGATCTCCAAGAAAGGCAGATACCCTGGTTTCTATACAGAAACAGATGCAAAGGCCTTTCTTGAATTGGGAAGATGCAGAATAAATCTGATGGAAGACGAGATGTTGAGATTAGGTGCAGGCGGAATGACGTGTCTGCCTTGCTGATCGACCTATGTACAGAGGATGAAGTGCTCGTTGACAACACAATTCCATATGATGCCAACCGATGAATTTTTGACTTGCAGAGTGATGCACAATTCTGATCAAAGAAACCTTGGTTGCTGATTGGTGAATCTTCAGATATAACAGGAGAATCCTAAACTTGCTGATTTTAGTGATTGATAGGGAGACTTCTTGCGTAAAGTAATCAATAGGAAGAGGAATTAAGAAGCAGGGGACTATTGTGGCCTGATACCATATTACAAGAGAAATATGTGTGAAATTGTTCGAGTGACCTTTGGTATAACATGAGATACATTTGTAATAAAAGGATAATTACAGTTAGTGTAGATAACCCTTTCTTTGCCTAATCTGAGGGAGGATACAGTTGACATATTCTAATCTAGATATTATACAGCAGCTTTTTGGGTTGGGTTGGGTTGTCTGACCAATGGGCAATCTCATGATCTAAAATCTACTAGCATTGTTGTCTGACCAATGGGCAATCTCATGATCTAAAATCTACTAGCATTGTCGAGCCCAAGGTCTGCTTCCTCCTGGTTGCTATCTCTGTCTCTACACTTGATAGAGTTACATGCTTGATAACAGTCTGCTTTCTGTAGGGCTGTAATTTATTTGTATGCATTACATTTAAGCAATAGCAAATTTGTCAAAGCTTCTTATTGGTGGCTTCTTCTGTGATTGGTATTATTTTCGGACTTTCATTTCTATACTCTGCATCAAACCCCATTGGATGTGTGAATCCATATTCTTGGTTGGAAGAGGTGCTCCTAATGGATTTTTTCCATGTTTTCCAATGTTACATGTTCATATATGCTAAGATTTTCCTTATATTGATGGTTCGACTGCTGTAATTGTTGATTAAGATTCATATTTGGCAGGATCTATCCATATTTGGTAAGATCTAGCCCTCTTTGAGTATAGCCGACATCAATAATTGAAGTTCAATATCCCCTGATTTATTGTGAATATCTGTCTGTTGCTTCATAACCATTAGCCATTTTCATTTTAACACTTCCCCAGTCATGTAATTAGTTTTTAATGATCTTCATGATTCATTTAGTAACTTTGATCCAATGAAAATGCAATTGTCATCTGTCTACACTCTACATGAGTTTCCTTTTTAATACTGTAAATTTAAAGCTACAACTTGCAAAACTTATCTAAAAGGAATCTGTTTGTAGGACAGTGTCTTGAATTATTGCTGGTCATCTTAGACAATCAAGATGTAGTTCAAATTCTTCTTCCACCTTTGATGAAGTTGGACTTGCCAAATGTTTTGCGCAATCTGTTGGCATGTGAGATGGGTAGCTTTACTGTTGGAAGAGAACCTGAGAGGTACTACTAGCACTGCATATTACTATGAGTTTTCATGTGCCCTATCATATAAGCTGTCTGTCTTAATTTCTTCATTGTGATGAAAATGAACTATGGTTAAGTCTACCTTCGCTAGTTTTCCTATACATTTCCTTTGTTATATTGTGCGTTGCCCAACCAGTGTTGTTTGGCAGTTTAAGAGGATTCAGCATGAGTTTTATACAATCAAAGTTGTCACTTGGTTTGTTGGGATCCTGTTTGTCAGGTAACAGAAGAAAGCACGGCTCAAGGTTGCAGTGGCCATCATTGCCATGGTCGACCTTGAAAAACAATTCAATGCAGTGTTGTGTCACGGTCCGTAGCCACGTGAACTTTTTTTACCCTAAAAAAATTAAAAAATATATTTTAAAAAACTCAGAATATTGGAAAATGCTAGAAAACAATTTTTTTTATTAGTATAAACTATATTGGTCCCTTAAGTCATAACATCCTGTATTACTTTCTTTTAAAAACTATTCAAATTTTGTTTAAACTGAATGATAGATTTACATGTGTATGTTAAAAGAACTAGAAATATCATAAAATTGGTTATATTAAACTTAACTAATAAGTAGTTATGACTTACAAACATGTTACAGCTTACCAGTTACAACAATAAACTTCACGGAAAGTTATATAACATTGACATTAAGAGGGAGCAATGAAAGAAACTAGATCTAAGAGAAACTAAGATTTAGGCTCAAATTCACTAGATTTTGGAGTGACCCAAATGTTTAAAACCAAATTTTCTAGATCTAGGCTTAAAATGACTAGATCTAAGAGAAACTAAGAATCTACAACCAAATTTAACTCAATTTAAGTCCTTGAATGGATTTATTTCACTTTTTCTCTGAAAAAAATCAGGTACGAGTACTTGTGAGGTAGTTTAAGATATTCTAGCATCATGTGTCTCTTTTAGCTACAATGACCAAGATTAAAGCAACTTAGGTCATGGTCATGGATATTAATTAGTGTTTAGAATGATTAAAAGCCCAATTAGTGTTTAGGATCATTTAGGCTTTTAATCATTTCTTCTATAACAACTTATCTAAGGATGGATGAACATTGAGATTATAATTTTGTTGAATAAGATTGTGAAGGATTTGGGAATTGTTTCTCTTCCTCATGTGGTGGGTTCACCAACTAATTGAACGTGTGTAAGCAGTTATCAGAGTACCTGTAAACAAACCATGGCTTTGCTGACCGAGCACCATGAGTTTTTTTTAATTGAGATTGTGCGTCACATTCTTTTTCTCCTTGTTGCAAGTATTATGTTTGTTCTTTTGAAAGATCAAATTCCTGTCAGAAAACATGGCTACTGATTTGATTTCCAAGTTAGAAGGTGATTTAGGTTAGTACCAAGCTTGATTCTCTAGTTGCTGGGTGCTACTGCGATTCCTGGGCTGTGCTCATTTTATCATCCAAATCTAAGTTAGATCAGGGTTATAAGTACTCCAGGGACTGTTTTGACTTTCCTTGGAGATCTGAAACGTGTGTAACCTCAATTGAATTTGCAAATTGCAATTGTTGCTGAGCTTTCAAGGCAAGGTGCTGCTTCTATATTGCCTTTAATGTATATATGTTGCTACTTCTGTAACAATCAGTATAGTTGAAATTGTGATGAGAGTACCAATTACGCTACACCAGAATTGCATGATAGCTCTACAAATCTGAGTCCTTCCTCTTTAGTTCTTGTAAAATAGTTTTTTTCCCAAAATACCGTTGTACACATCCTCTCTTTAAAACCTTTATAAAGGGTATTCATGTAATTGTTTACATTTAGAATGTAAACATCAATATAAACATAGGGCTCTCCCTCTAACAGGGGACGGCAGCTTTATGCCAATCCTAATATTGTCACGAGTAAGGAATATCCCTTTAATGATTGGATTATCGAGATTTTTCTTACCAATCAAAATAGGTTTAGGGCTGTTCACACCCCTTAACTGTAAGTCCTAACCAGCCCACTTAGATATAGGTTTTGGTTGTCATTTAAGGGCCATGTGGACATTATTTATTAACTGGTTGAGCATTAAAAATTCTTCTTAAATTCTGTTAAACTTGCTGTGATTTGAGTAATAGTGCTCCAATTTAGTGTTGAAAGTTTTCAGACATGACTGGTTGTTCTGGACTGTAGTCATGTTGGAAATAATGCTGCAAAAATTGGGGCTGCTGTCAAATAATAAATAAGATGAGAGAAAGATGATGCCCGATTAGAAATTCTGATTGTGTTTCTGTTGGCGGAATTCGAATAGCTACAGAGGCAGCGGCAATTGGATGAGGCATGTCGGATGACGCTTTCTTTAGGACAAGTTCTCAGCAGAACTGTCCCTAGAATACAATGGCCTTCTCTGGGATTTAGACTTGGTCGAACTCTGAACAGTGGCGGAGCCAGGATTTTCTATTTGGGGGTGTGTGAAGATTAACATAATACTAAAATTCTGTGGACATGTGTTTAATCCAATATTTTTAAATAAAAAATGTGTTTAATCCAATTTAACCAATGAGCTGGTTGTTAAATTATACCACAAAAATGATGAAAGTGATGAATTTGTATTGCTTTCCACATCCGACAACATTTGATAAAGGGTCGAGAAGATTAGATAAGAGTTACAAATTACATAAGTTTAGCATATTTACTTGAGAGGACATTACCAAAAAAAAAATGAATTAATTTATTTTTTTAAACATCATAATATGGGGTTGATTTCATAAAAGAAGTCTTGATCTCAAATCCTTCAGTACTTAGACAAAAATGATGAGGTTGATGTAAACTTTGGACATGTAATTAGTGTAGAGAACCCTTAAGTACCTCTATTTATAGCCACTTTAAATTTCTTACTTAGGAATTAGATTAGATCTACTTTAATTTAGATTTAAAATTAAAATCTCAAATTCAAAATTTGATGATAACTTAATAGACAAGTATTCAAAATGTACAAATTATGAGTTTGCCTAACTCGAGAGGATTTGGATTAGAGCTAGGCTCAATAATAAATAAATAAGAAAGAAAGAGAAGCAACGAACACATATCTTATTTAAGAAATTGGGAAGGAAGGCCTTAGTAAAAAAGGAATAAAAGCATTTTGTTTTTAGAAAAGAAAGAAAAAAAAAAAGTAAACAAGAAGTGACATAGTTGGGAAGTTTGGTCAAAGTGAAGGATTGTAAAAGTGGATGAGTTGTCTTCTAGATAAAAGTAAAGGGCATAACTGCCGTTGGCGCCCTAAAAGTAATATTATTTGCCAAAAAGGATGATTAAGGGCAAAAAGTGAAAAGAAAGACAATTGAGGGGCAAAGTGGATAAGACCACAAATTCAAATTTGAAATTTTGTAAGCCCTACTCCTATTTTAAAGGAGCGAATGAAGTTGAGGAGGGGCAATTGTCCCTCCTCAGCAATGTCTGGCTCCTCCACCGACTCCGAGTCCGAATGTCAGACTCCAATCTCAATGCTCAGATACAAGAAATAGTAGTGTCACCAAGGGAATGTTATCGCCCAAAATTTTAAAAATAATCTCATTGGAAAAGTTGTTGTCGTATATTCTAATAAGAAGGAAGCAAACGGTCTTTTTATAACATCACAATTGTATCCGTTCCACAAAGATGGGCCACATTACCCACGATTAAAAGGTAACGTATACCACCACAACACATAGAAAACAGGCGAAAAATATATATCCATTGTTGAAAAAGTCTTATGGGAAAAATTGTAATTTAAAAAAAAAAAAATTCTGCAAAAGGGTTGCTAATTCTATATCAGAATATAGGTCAAGGCGTCAAGCCCGACTCACGTGCGCGCATAGAGCTTGTGGCAAAAGGTTCAAAACAATTCAAATAAAGGACATTGGAATGCTTATAAAGTCCACAAAAGTTTTGAGTTCTACCAATGTTGGACCTTATCCGAACACATAAAGACCTCTCTTCCCACTTTATAAAGAGCAAGCGATGGGAAAGGACAAACAACCTTTTAGAAAAAAGACAAAAAGTCTCTTTTGAATTTTTGAAACACAAAAAACCCAACAAGTTATTTATGTAGTTACACTGGGATTTACCGCTTTACATTATAAAATAATCAGGTAAGCCGACAGGCTGAACCATATCCATGTCTGTCATATCCAACATGGAAACTTGTGAAAGATTCAAATACTATGGTTAAATGTTTGGCGAACATTGCATTCTCCACCCTCAAAAGGCCTATACATGCCCACCCCCTTCTCCTTGCTGCCCTGAGAAAATGTTGCATAGGAAAACATTGAAGTAGTGTCATTTGAAAACTTAATTGATAACAAAAAATAAAAATAAAAAACCAAAATTCGCACCAACCCTTTCACAAACTTGTTTGGTAGCCCCATCCTCTCAATAGAACCTATGATTTTCTCATCCTCTCAATAGAACCACTGATTTTCTTTCTGTCATTTTTTTTCAAAAAAAAAAAAAAAAAAAAGCTCAAAACCCATCCTTTTAAGTGGTGAAGATGGCCGTACAATTAATGGTGTTAGTGATATGGTTGTAGAGTAAAGGAAATAGTCCCTGGAAAACTACTGTGCAATAAAAAGTCTCAAGTTCTTGTTTTTTCTTTTACTTTACTTTTTTTTGTTCAATTTGGAAAATGAGTAAATTCTTGCACACGATCTTGTCATGTTACTAACTTGTTTGTCTCAATGTGAAGAAGAAGAAGAAGATTGGAGAGAGTTGATCTATCCATGGATGATCAACTGTTCTATTTATAATCATATTAGACCTTAATCAAGGCTCTAAATATGTTAAAGAGTACAAATTAGAATAATGAAAGTAGCTATACAAAGATTGACTAAATCCCACGAGTGGGAGGTTGTAATGGGCCTTTGTTGGGCTGGGCCTAGGGCTTGTTAACATGCAGCCTTGTTAGTTTCTACACTCCCCCTCAAATTGATGTGGTAAAGCAGAAAACATCAATTTGCTAGTGAGATCATGTTGGACGCGTTTTGGGAAAAGCTTTTGTGAAGATATCCGCCAACTGGTTAAGAGTAGAGACACGAGGCAGAGTTATCTTCTCAGAAACAACATCGTCACGAATGAAGTGACAATCGATCTCAATGTGCTTCGTTCTTTAATGAAAGACCGGATTGTTGGCAATTCTGGTAGCACTGGTGTTGTCTCCATGAAGAGGTGTAGAACTGCCAACAATGACACCAAATTCACAGAGAAGACGGCGTAGCTAGATGATTTCAGCACTAGCAGACGACACAGCCCGATATTCGGCCTCAACAAAAGACTTTGAAACGGTGGTTTGCTTCTTGCACTTCCACGAAATTAGAGATTCCTCAAGAAACATACACCAGCCAGTGGTAGATCGTCGAGAATCAGGGCAACCAGACCAGTTGGCATCTGCATAAGCTGATAATCGCAGAGAAGTACCAGAAGGGTAGAAGAGACTGGCTAACCATGGTTAAGAGTGCCTTTAACATAGCGGAGTATGTGCAAAGCAGCGGCAAGATGGGGTTTGTGAGGATTGTTTACAAACTGGCTAACCGTATGAACTGCATGAGAAATATCAGGCCGAGTCATAGTTCAGTAGAGCAAACTACCAACCATCCACTGGAAAACAGAAGGATCATCCAGGGGAGGGCCATCATCCGTACTGAGTTTGCTGTTCAATTCTGTAGGCGTTTCAAAAGTGTGAGCATCATCAAGTCTTGCCAAAGTGATCAAATCGGTAGCATCTTTATGCGGATGGACCCGAATGTCTGATTTGTTACGCAAGAACTCAAGCCCTAGAAAGTAGGTGAGATGACCAAGATCCTTCATTTTGAAGTGGTGAGTGAGATGGTGTTTGAGATCTGTAATGCTGGCACTATCATTGCCACTGATAATCATATCATCAACATAGACCAAAAGCAATGTGTAGCCCTTCGGTGTCCATCTAAGAAATAATGAACTATCAGAATGACTGACGAAATCCAGCTTGAAGAATTGCTGCCCGGAATTTATCAAACCAAGCCCTGGGAGCCTGCTTAAGGCCATAAAGAGATTTCCGCAACTTACAAACACGCTCAGGAGGACAAGCATATCCCGGAGGAGGTTTTAAGTAGACAGTCTCTTTCAAATCGCAATGAAGAAAAGCATTTTTGACATCTATTTGCCAGAGATGCCAGTTGCGGGCTGTAGCGACACAATCTGGCTTGTAACCCCGTGCAATCAATTTGGCTTTGTAGTGATCAAGACCCCCATCAGAGTTAACTTTTACAGGGTAGATCAATTTACTGCCAATTACAGATGCTCTTTCAGGAGCCGGTACCAAGTCCCATGTCTGGTTTGCTTCAAGAACGAGCAATTCCTTATTCATAGCATCCTGCTAGTACGCGATCTTTAAGGCCTGTGAATATGAGGTGGGTATAGGGGCACTATCTAAAGATGAAAAGAGAGTAGGAAATCCATAACGGTTAGGAGCAACGGAAAGACGATTAGATTATAGCAGAGAGATGATACTATCAGAAGGAGCATTATTACCTGCTGGTTCAGTGGGCGGCACTGGGAGGGGATCAGGAGAGGGAGTCACCACAAGTGGGACCGTGTTACACGGACATAGACTTTGGGAAGAGATGATGGAGAAGCAGGCTCCTGGAATTGTGGCAAGTAGGACACATCAATAGGATGATAATCCAAGCATAAGGAAAATAAAGGAATCTGTTCCAAGAAAATCACATTATGAGATATGCGCATGAGTTTCTCGAACTGATCATAACAAAAAAAAAAAAAAAAACCTTTGTGTTCATTACTATAGCCAAGAAAAATGCATTTGGCAGCTTGTGGTGATAACTTAGTGCGCTCAGTAGGAGGAAGATGAACAAAACACAAGCAACCAAGAACACGTAAATGAGAGTACGAAGGGGTATGACCAAAGAGAACTCTGTAAGAAGTAGTCTTTCCTAGAACAGTGTTAGGAAAACGGTTGATAAGATACATAGCAGTCTGTGTAGTCACACCAAGATTTGGGAGGGACTAAGGAGGCAATTAAAAGAGTATGAACAGTTTCAAGAATATGTCTGTTATTTCTTTCTGCAATCCCATTTTGCTGAGGAGTATACAGACAAGATTTTTGGTGAAGAATGCCTTTATCAGAAAGGAAGGCAGGGAAATCATGAGACATGTATTCTCCACCGGAATCTGATCTAAGAATCTTGATAACTTTCTGAAATTGGGTTTGGACCATGTTATAAAATCTTTGAAAAATGGAGAAGACTTCAGATTTCAAGCGCATAAGTAAATCCAAGTATAACGAGAATGGTCATCGATAAAGGTCACATAGTACCTCAATCCTGTCCTACTCAAGGTAGGAGCAATCCCCCAAATATCAGAATGAATAATGTCAAATGATGCCAATGCACGAGAATTATGAATAGAAAAAGACAAAATGTGACTTTTACTTAAGCAACATGTTTCACACTTTGATTGAGATAAAGAAGACATCATTTTATTATCAATAGTAGAATCCAAACATCTAATTTTAAACAAGGAAATCAAACTGGCATTGTTCACATGACCAAGACGTTTATGCCAAACAGTCCACAATTTATTGAAATTATTAGAAGAAGCAAAGAAAGAATGATGTCCAATGTCCAACAAGAACAAGCGCCCATCTTTACTTCCCGTCCCGATCACCTTCCCAGTTTGTTGCCCCTGTATAACACAACCAGAGGAAGAAAAGTGAAAAAGATAGCTATCATCAATAAGTTGTCCTACAAAAAGTAAATTGGCTAATAATTTTGGAACAAAGTAAACATTGGGAAGGGTGATGGACTGGCTAGAGACACTAGATAAAGTTATGGTACCAACTCCAGAAATGAGTAGTTGATCACCATTAGTAGTGGTTATTTACTCTTTTACAAGGTAAGGGTGGGAATCTGTAAAGCTATGTTCTATAGATGTCATGTGGTTCCTGAATCTAAAAACCATGTGGATGAGGTGATAGGAGAGGAAAGAGATGCAGAGGAATGAAAGGCAGGAAAAGCTTTATAAGAATGCGTTTGATACCGACCAACAGAAAAGCCTGTAGACGCATATGCGGAGGTGACTGTGCTTTGAATCAGTTCTTGAATCTGATCAAGAGTCATGGATATAACCCCGGAGGAAGTGCTTCCTGTATCAGATAAGGGTGCTTGAGCCTGAAATATAGTTGGAATATTTTGTCTTGGCATATTGGAGGGAGGCTTCTTGTCACGCCCCCGAAACAGAAACCTCGGGGGCGGGAATTGGGATTAAGGATAAATGTATTTTTCTCCCAAGATCCGCGTGTGTGAAGACAACACATTCTGAATATTTTGCGGAAGCATTTGTGGCGTTGCGACCCGAAGTCCGTGGCCATCGGATTCCGCGTCGCACTCAACCTTTAGCCCATAGCTATTATATCAAGAATCATACCAGACTGGAGTAAACATCACAATAAATTACAGAGCTGACAGTAACAGGATATTACATTCCCAAATATGTTCAAGTTACAATTATCAATGTACATTAATTAAGAATCCCAAGAAAAAGGCTAATAAAAGCCATACAACAATAAGCTATAAACTACTACCCAAATGTGACGTAGCTCCGATGTCAGACTCAATGTCTACATGACATAGCCGACAAACTAACCTGCAAAGCATGGCTCTACAGCCAACAAAAGCACTCGACTCGGGGCGAAGAAATCTGAACCTGAGTACCAAAAGTAGTGGGTCAGACACGACGGTCTGGCAGGTGGATGAAAAGATCACAAATATACTAAAGAATAAAACATATAATAAATCATGCTAATCGATCAAGTGCTGCATATAATTAAACGGGTGCAAGGTCGGGAATCTCGGGGAAAACCTGTATTCATTTCAAGCATGGTAAAACACGAATATCTAATAAAACAAGCGTTCGTCTAAAACATGTATAAATGTAGTGGTATGGCAAAACAACGTTCATTTGAAACCTAAGCAAAACATAAGTATACAATAAACCAGGTATTCATAGCAGTCTAGCAAAACCAATGTCCATTTGAAACATATGTGAAAATACGGATATTTAACAAACCGGGTGTTCATTTAAAACAAGTGTAACCCAAGAAATCTGACAAGACTAATGTTCGTTTAAACCTATTCCAAGGTATGGATATTTAAACAAATCGGGTATCATGTAAAATAGGTATAAACATAGGAATCTGGCAAAACAAGTGTCATCTACAACATATTTCAAACCATGGATATTTGACAAACCGGGTAATCATTTAAGACGGTATAAACATAGGAATCTCACCAGCCAAATGTCATTTAAAACAAGGCACGGATATTTAACAATTCGGGTATTCATTTAAAACATGTGTAATCACATAAATCTAGTAAAACCATCGATCGTTTGAAACATATGTAAAAGCATGGGTATTCGCCCAACCGGCATCCATGTAAAACATGTACGTGTGCAAAGGACATAAAACAATATAATAGTGACTGAATTTACAATAGAGAGCATTAACACTTATCTAAATAACAACTTTCATAAAAGCAATGAATCATTTAACTGAAAACAAGTAAGCAATATAAACCATATCGGGTGTCCAAGGAATCGGGAACTGGCAAGATGGCAATCACAAGAAGCTAAGTCCTCTATCACCGAAGTGACAAGAGCGGGACGTTGGTCTCAGTCACACAAGGTGAGGAGACTCAACGTAAATCATATACAATAATAAATATACGGGAACGGGAACGGGACCACGGTAGCGAACCGGGTATCGGGACGGGACCACGGCAATAACCGGGTATCGGGATCCAAACTGCAGCTGGCGGGACGGGAGAGGGATCTCCAAGTCAGTGGATCAGACTGACAAGGTATCCAAGCTTAGTGATGCCGACTCATAGGATAAAACCAATCGAGACATATCAAGTAATCAAGTACAGTAAATAAACGGGTAAACGGGGGTGCTCAAGGGCACGTAAATAAACGGGTAAACGGGGGTGCTCAAGGGCACACTGTCATATCATATCGGGCAATACATTTCGGGACAATAACTGTTACTAAAGTAACTCCAATGCTTTCGGGAAAACGGGTCATGTAATGCAAATCTTGGAAATGAGGTGAAACAATGAACTATAACAAATTTCGGGTAAAGTATTAATTTCAAGATCCATTTAAGTGAATAGGGGTCCCGTATGTCGATTATGATCATTACTTGGTACTCCTTGAGTTTGAAGACATTCCGGGCTCCTTATGCACTTGACGGTTTTCAAAACTTAACATGAGCTTATGGTTATAACTAGGTGTTATACTAGGAAAATCAAGACTAGAGACAGTCCATACTAGGCATGACATTAATTCGGAAACATCGACCAACCTATTCAGTCATCGAAAGGAATAGAATTCGCGATAACCAAGGCAAAAGACTTATATTTGGATATAAAGAAGTTATCGCGTCATTCCGTCCCGTTCAAGATTGAAATGGATTGAACTTCGATGTAGCCAAACCAACCTTGAGGAGTGTCGGCTCAAGACATCTCACCCATAGTCCAATTAGTCCAAAAAGGGTAGCCAAAGTCCCACCTAGCACTAAGGAAACAAAAAATAAAAATCTCAAAATCCACCGGACCCGATCGATCGGTCAAAATTTCTACACAGGGCCCGATCGATCGGTCCAAAAACCCTTACAGTTACTGACAGACCGATCGATCGGTCTGCACGTCCGATCGATCGGTCCTGGGCGCAGTGCAGGTCCGGGACTTCTGATTTTTCTCTTTTTCTTCCCTTTCCTTCCAACATATAATCAATCACATAAAACTATAAACAAGGGGACTTAATCACATGTTTCCAAGACATTAAAATGAGCTAAAGAGCTCCTCATTCCAAGTTCCTCCATTTCCATCCTTTCCATCTATTCCATCCACAATAAAACTCAAAGTGGAGAAAACTCATTCATGTGAAACCATTTGAAATTCTTGACAATAGGATGCATGCACTTTCAAGAGCTTAACAAGAAAGAATAACTCATCAATAAGCACATCTCATAATCAATATTTATCATATCAAAAACAACTATTAAAATTACCAAAACCATCAATGAAATCAAGATTTTCACCAAAACATGTTGATAATCAAAACGATCCAATCAACCACTTGCCTTTGACTCTAATCAAGCAAATCAAGCTCCTAATCACCTCTCAAGCTCAAGATCCACAATCTCTACAAAAACCCCCAAAACAACCCTAAAATGGGTTAAACAATGAAATGACAATGAAACCTTTCAATAATCAAGGTGGAGCTTCTCTAAGGCTAGTAGATTACAATTCTAGAAGATGGGAAGAATCACTTACTTGGATGACCTTCAAATGAGAAGAACAAGCTCAAGGGAAGTCTTGTGATGGAGGGTTCTCTTCACAAATGGTACCAATGGAAAGCTTGTAAGATGAGGAAGAAGAAGACGGTCTCCATTTCGAGTTTGGTGAACTATTGGTGTGGCTTGGAGATGAAGAAGCAAGAAGAAGAAGAGAGCACAAGGAACCCTAGGCTCAATAGTTGCTGATTTGTGCTGGAAATGAAGATGGGGAAGAAGGGAGGTGGGTTCTCTTATAGCAAGTGAGAAGGGGTCCCACAACTTAAAGAACTTGGGTGGCTGAAATCATCTAATTCGGGACCTCGGATGGATTCGACGAAGAAGGAAGAAATGATCGTCGAAATATCTAGTTTCCAAAAAGTATATGTTTCACGGATTTCGAGAATATCGAGTTTTGGGTACAGATTTGGTGTGAAAAGACTGTTTTGCCCTCAAGGCCAAGAAATCGGTTTTCGGGTTCTCAAATGGATATGGGATCAACATGAAAGTTGTAGGATTCCTCAAGATGAATGCAATGGGCCAAAAACACGATACGAAACCAATCGGGAAAATCTCACAAGAAAATGCAAAGCCGAAAAGGGAACCCCCAAAGGGCCCCACAAGCTACCAAAGCACTAAAAAGCCCAAAACTAGAAGAAAACTCATTCTATCTCACAAACTCAACCCAACAACTACTAATCCCACTAAAAGAACTAATCCACAAATAAAACAACACTAATCCAAGAGATTAGGGGTCGGGTTCTCACACTTCTTAGGTTGTGTCTTATTCCTTCGCTGTAGGCTATGACAGTCATCAATAAGATGACCGGACTGTTTGCAATATATACAAACCAATTTCTTGTGGCAGTTTTTGGCAATATGACCGAAGCCTTTACATTCATAACATTGAGTCAGCTTTGGATTTAGGGTTGCCAGAAGAGCCGAGTCAGTAGGAAGAGGCGCAATGAAGGCTTTTGGTTCTTCCAGAATAGAACGCTGGGAGGTAAGACGAAGTTCTTCGTGAAGGACTTCTTGAAAACAGGTATCATCATTAGCAGAATTTTCTCTATTCATGAGGGCAGATCGGACAGATTCAAATTGTGGTTGTAGATTCATAAGAAACTGGCTAATGTTTATGTGAGTTTCTTCTTGTAACTTGAGAGCCTCAGATAGAAATCCAGAAGAGACTTTTTGGATCAACATGGAATCCCTTTCAGTCCATAAGGTGAGGAAATCATTAAAGTATTCCTGCATAGATTTATCCCCTTGATTATATTTAGTAATTTCACTATCCAAGTGAAACTTCCGGGCCTTATTGGTTTGATGATAGACTTTTTTGAGATGAGCCCACATATCAGGTGGAGGCTTGAAGAGCCACAACAAGAGATGGATCAATGGAGTTAAGGATCCAAGTGATCACTTTAGCATTTTCTTTAGACCGAGTGGCTAAGCTTTTTGAGTCAGTTGTACTTGTAGTTTGAGGCTTAGTGATCGATCCATCAAGATAACCAAAAAGCCCTTGTCCTTCAACAAAGTTCTACCAGAACATATAATTCTACCTGTTAAATTTAATTGGGATAACATCATACTTGTCAATTGCAGAATGTAGTGGAAAAGAAAGATCAGCAGCAGTTGAAGAAGAAAACAACCAGCAGCAGTTCAACAGTAGTTGATGAGGCATCCAAACAACTCCCAGATCCACGACAACACTTCAATAGTAGTTGATGAGGCTTCTAATTGCACACAGCACACACAGATGCAAGATGAGGCTTCCAAACAACCCTAGGATCCAAGACAGTGCTTCAATAATAGTGGATGAGGCTTCCAATCGCACACAACACACACAGGTGCAATTAAAAAAAAAAAAGGACGGACAGTCTAGACGAACTGGATTTTGATGGCTGGATCCCTTTGTGGGGCCCACAGAGAGATCTGATTGATAATTAAGTGAGATACTAGAAACCAGGATCAAATTCCCTTTCCAGCAGTGTAGGTCACATCAAAATCGATTCAGAATCCAGGATTTTGTGCGGCTGTGATGAAAACTATTTCAAAAATTTGAATAATCACAAGATGGATCAAAAGGCCTACCTCTGATCTCTGAAAAATTCTGGAAAAATCTCCAAAAAGACGAGAGATGGATGACCAAGGCTGGAGAGAGACTTGTGGTTTTTTGATGATCGTAGGTGGGCTACTATGATCACGATGATGAAACAGTAGGTTCTCACCTACGTTTTGTTTCCAAAAAGCACAGATCCTTGATCTGTGTTGCTTTGATGATGTAGATGAGATCTCCAAGATATTGTGGCTCTAATACCATGTCAATGTGAAGAAGAAGAAGAAGAAGATTGGAGAGAAAGTTGATCAATCCATGGATGATCGACTGTTCTATTTATAATCATGTTAAGACCTTAATCAAGGCTCTAAATATGTTGAGAGTACAAATTATAATAATGAAAGAATAGAATGAATCAATCCTAGTCTATACAAGGAATACATAAAGAGAGAAATCAGCTATACAAAGATTGACTAAATCCCATGTGTGGGAGGCTGTAATGGGCCTTTGTTGGGCTGGGCCTAGGGCCTGTTAACATACAGCCTTGTTATCTTCTACAGTTTGTTCCTACAGTTTTCTAGAAGAAAATAAAGATAGGAATTACAAGATTGGAGATAACCAACTTGGCTATACTTAAACTTAGTTATATTTTCATTTAATTTAGTTAGTTACATAAATAACCCAATGACTGATGCAGCAACACCCTTGATCCTTGTTGAGGAAATTAACCTTTACAACTTACAAGGACATGTAGAATGTATATACCACTTCTCTGAGATGATTCATTATGCATCTGTTCAAAATTGATTCTCCCATCAATATCGACGGTCTGAGATCAATGCCATAATTGGCTTGGAAGCTATGATGCCCGGACATGGGATGGATATTGCCATGTATTTAACAACAGTGATCTTAGAAATAAAAGTTGATGTATCGGATGCGATAGAATACGCCGCATTGCCTATTTTGAAGGATTTTCTTATCATAGCTTGGGAGATGGGTAGCATGTACGGACAATAGCACGAGATCAGTTTGAAGGTGCTCATTGTTGCAACCACAACGTGGCAGGCTCAAGTCACATTTCACTAACTTCTTATACACTCGATGAAAATTTTACCCCTCCATTGCTTTCAGAAGCATTAGCCTATTTTAATAACAAAATAATTTGGTGTGACTGGTTTTATCATTACTTAGTGAGTCTGCTGGGTACTTTAGGGTATTTGTCTTGAGATTTTATGGTACACCCTAATTGTGTTTGATGGATTACTAAATTTTTTCTTGTTCACATAAAAAAAAAATTGTTTTTATCATTTTAAGTTTCTTGCAGACAAATATATCTTTAGTCTGTGCTGCTCACTACATAGAAGCAGAGCTTACATAGTTTGCAACCGGACACTTAAATTATTGTCTTGATTTTATTTTAGGTGCTCTGCTCTTGAAATGATTCTTTGTGTAATTGAATCACTTTCTACCATTGACAACTATTCCCGAGTCATATCTTCAGATGATGAACTTCTTCAGCTAGTCTGCTCTGTGGTCAAACTTCCAGATAAAGTGGAGGTATGCATTATGAGTATGTCATTTGAATTTGTCTTGATCTAAGTCTTGAGACAGGGTAGCTTTTGTAACGGTGAGGCAACACTCATGATAGGTTGCAAGTTCCTGCATTACTGCTGTTGTCTTAATTGCAAATATTCTGACTGATGAACCTCCTTTTGTGACTGACGTATCACAAGGTAATTATTTATACAGCTTTCCAGTCTGCAAAATTATTTTGTTGTGTATTTAGTTTCTAAAGAACAAGTAACATTTTGGTCTATCCAGATTTGTCTTTCTTACAGGGACTGCTTGATGTTTTTCCTTTTGTTTCGGATGATTCACAAGCTCGGGGTGCACTATGGAGTGTCTTGGCCCGGGTACTGGTTCAAGTTGAAGTAGATTCGATGAGCCAATCGAGTCTGCAGCAGTATAGTTCAATTTTAATAGACAAATCAGAATTAATTGAAGAAGACCTTGATTCTCATAAATTAGAAGACTCCACTGACGACGATGGGATCTCTAATAGTTCCAGAAAACAGTCAGATTCCATGGTGACATCTGTATCCTGTTGATGCTGACCAGTACCTTTTAGATTCTGGACAGATAGGTTACATCTGCGGGTGGAAGATCTACTGCTTGTTTGGGGCAAGCATTTTACAAGTGTGTCATATTTGAATGATCCACAGATTGTTCAAGTTGCTCCATGGATAAAGATGTTATGATCATTGATTACCCCCATTGAATTATCCCAATCATCGAAGTGGTAGATTTTTGTTTTCCAGTTGAATTGAGTGACAGATCTTTGGTTTGATTATATTTCCCGACGAATTATTTTAGTCATGATGGATCAATGTGTATGGTAAACTAAGGTGCTAAAGCATTCATTACATAAGAGCAAAACCATTTTCATTGATCCAAACCATTAATCTGCCTGACAGCATGAAAAATGCTCTAAAGCTTCCAGATTAGAAGAATATTGCCACTCAGTCTTTGGCCTTTTTTTCTTGGCTGTTGTGTTTCATCCCAGCCTCCCATCTCTGGATCCTTATAAAGGGTAAGGATCTCAATGTTGCTTAAATTTTCATCTATGTTTCATCAGACAGTCTATAACACAGAAGGGCGGCACTGTATCCAGTTGCATCAGGCCTGAGTATTTCTTTTTAGTGTGTCCATGATTGTCAGGTGGGTTGTAGTGTGCTGCCTCATTTATCCATTGTGAGCAGTTTTATGTCATGCTTGTCCCAAACAAACTGCAGATTGCCTTGAGTTACCGGCCAGGGTCACCCAACTTTAGTCAGGTTAGTGACCTTCCATGGTAACTCAGTTTTTTCATATTTTTGAAAAAAGGGCCTAATAACTATAATGGAGCAGGCCTGTGCGAGATTTGTTTAATTGACCCCATGACAATGTGTAAACAAAATCTCTCAGTTTTCCTTCACCAGACAGCTTCGCAGGATTCTCGATATCCTCCAGCGATGGGTCATCAGAAGTGATGCTTCGGAGAGAGATATTATGGAAGATAATGATGAAGACCGTGGTGCAAGAGTTCACAGATTGTTGCATTACTGTCGCAAGCACATTATGTAGAAGGTATTTTGTTTATATATTATAATGGGTTCTTGTTGCCATTTCTACCTCACATGGAAGATGCCTGATAATATCTTCTCTTCATTTCCAGAGAGAAACCTTTGGTTTTCTTTTAAGAAAAGCAGTGTCTGTGGAGGCTCTCCAATTTCAACTAAGAACATGGTGGGGCATGAGAAAAACCCATCGACATAGCCAACGTCATTGGCTGGTAGGACCACAAGAAACTGAATCCTCCCAAGGAGGTAGTTATGGCAATCCAATTTGAGCAAAACAAGACCGCATGAAGTTTGTTGAAAGTGGAAGTGCCCTCCATTGAGAGTGTAATGGCTGTAGAAGATGACTTTGTTGATGGGGCCATGGACTGTGCAGCAACTAACCTCTGTATTGCTTTCCAAAAAATAAAATAATAATAACCTCTGTATTACCTTTTGTAGACTTTATGATTGAAGAAAGATGGCAACCTTGTCTCATAGTTTCCCAACCCTGCCTGTCCTGTGACCGGTCATTTGCATGTGAGGCCAAACACATCATGAGATCAGTTCCGATGAGGTAAGGTTTATTGTGCTTATATTTTATTTTAAAATGGTGGAGTTGTGTTTAAATGTTAAATAAGAAAATGAAGAATCAAACCCTCAACTTTATTTCTATTTTGGTTAATGCCACTCCCAGCTGAGTTTTTTTTTTTTTTTTTGGCTATCAGAACTTCAAGTTTTAACTTTTTACGTGCATTATATTTTGCTACAATCTAAAATAACATAAATAGTATGGGGTGGGACAGCTGAAACCCAAACCCGACCCGGGTCTGATTCCACAAATTGACAGGTTACTCGTTTAAGCCGATCCTGTGGCATCCCTATGATTGTAAGTTTTGTCTCCAATCTCACATTTGTTATAATCACAGATCACAGCAATAAAGTTGTAGATGCATTGTAACCAAATAGAGTGCAAGGAAGATGATGATTCGCACAATGCAGTAATGTAGGTGAGCCATCAAGCAATGGCTATATAGCAATGAATTAAGGGGTTGTTTGGTTGGTGTGAAAATGATATGTAAATGAATGTGTGTGTATTGGTTATGCATTGGCTACACTCACTCCTGGTAAGTTTTTTTAGCCCCAAATTTTCACATGGATAGGTGAGAAATGGAACTGCAACTAATGTGAAAATGAGTGGTGAAAAGGGGCTATAGTAATTTGAAGTCCTCAACAAGCAACCGTTTTTTCCAATTTCTTTCAAGTTGCGTGGGCACCTTAATTAAGATCTGAACTGCTCGTACTCTTTAAAGGCCAAGAATAGCTAGGGCTCAACTTTCATCTGTTGATTCATCACAGATTTTGAGAAAATTGCGAAGTCTAAACCCTGAAATTTGTCGATTAAGACTTCTTTTCATTGTTTGAACCGTTCATCTTCTTTAAAATGCCAAAAAGGCTAGGGGAAAAGTTTATGTCGTTCCAGTGTAAATGACTTGTTATGGTCGCTCTTCCACAGGTCTTTTTTTTTTTTTTTTTTTTTTGGTGTTCTCAATTTTTGAATTTTGTGGGACCCTTAATCAAGATCTGAACTGTTCATACTCTTTTAGATTAAAAAAAAAGAGGCCATTACACATCACTAGGCAAAAATGAAAAAAGTTAACTTAGATCTTTTGGTACAATGACCGATTAGCTGCCCTCATATATGACAATTGCCCCAAAACGGTATGACAATTCCCCCAAAACGGTAAAAAAAAGTACATATAATCCCCGCAAAGCTCTTTGTACAAGAAAGGGCGCTTTAAAAGTGAAGATTTTGGCCTTAAAGCTTGTGATATCCTAGGGCTTTAGGATATTTCATGGTGTGATACCCTAGGTTTATAGGATATTGAACTGGCACAATTCCCCCTTCCCGTCCAAACCCAAAGCACATAGTCACCATGCATTCGGAACTCGGTTTTATCTATATTATTTCTACTTGTGAATTCCCAAGTTAGGGCTCTTACTACACTATTTTTTATCATTCAGAGTTCATCCATTTCAGTCATAAAAAAGGTATCCATATAAAAAAGAAGATGGTAAAATGAAAAGGAATGAAAAACCTTAAAGGAGAATCGAAGAAGACGACCTTAGCGAAAGGGTTTTTACCGTGGCTCTTTATCTCTGTCTATCGGAAGGCGACACGCATGCTTTTCCTCCCTAAGATAGAAAGAAGAGGATGGAAAAAAAAAAATCTGAATTTGTGCGATATCCTATAGCCATGGGATATCTTAGAAAATTTAGAGTAAAATCATAACTTTCAGAGTGTCTTTTTTTATACAAAATGTTCTGGAAGATTTATATAATTTTCAGTAATTTTGGGGCAATTGTCAACTGTAAGGGCAGCCCTATAAGTCAATATCCCTTTTTTTTTTTCTTCTAAAGCTAGCCCTCCATGACAACATAGCAAAGGGCGACGCAAAAGAATAATAGCGAACATGCCTAGACACACACAAAGACTACTGGCCCCACCAGATAGGACCCAAAACTCGTCCTCATTATTCATTTATAACCATACTACTTAGGGTAATAAAATTGATTGCACGTAATTATCATGGAACATATGTTAGGCTGATGTTTAAAATTGTGATAAATTGGATGGTTGGGATTCATCAAAGGACAAGATTTACAGTAATAGCTTAACAACAGCCTGTCCTGGTGGATCCAACTGTACCCAACCACAGACACTGATGTGGCTCATGGTCGACTGGAGTTGATGATCAGGACTTGCTTAAATATCATTTCTCTTTGTAAATCTGCGCTGCTTGATGGAAAAACAAGATTTTAAGAGTCTTGTTAGTGGGAATGCAGTCGTAACCGCATTATGAGAATTGAGAACTAATCCGCAATGGAGCTCAAAATGAATTTGGGGCTACCTTTCGTTCAAGAAACCCCCACAAAAAAAATAAAAATAAATCAAATGTCCGCATTGAACATATTCTTTGACAGGCAATTTTCTCCTGCGCTCCTGCACTTGCACTCTGCGCAATGGTGTTGTTCATCACTACACCTGGTCAAATTAAGGGGGACTCGTACCTATGGTGGTGGTATGGATGCACATTCCTGTAGTAGCACTTGCATTTATGGATGTAAATGGGTTAGTTCAGGTCCATGTCCATGGTGGACCCCGAATCGGGAAATGTTACTGAAAATATGGAACCGGAACTGAAACTGGAACCGGTTTCTTGGTTCCGGAACTGTTAATGAGAAGATGAAACCAGCACCGAAACCAGTTCAGTATATGAGACGGGTTCGGATCTAGGTAGAGAATGATATAGAGAAAAAAAAAACTACGTTTTTAGGAGGGATTCTTGCAAGTGAAGGTAATATGTTGGGTGCCGGGTCCACAGGATAGAATCAACATGGAACCGGACCTACACCCACTTAGGTCACGGGTCCAAAAAAGGACTTGTATCTCGACCTATTTACTTATCAGCCCCTAAATAAGGACTCAAACTTGATTTTTAACAGGTCTAAACCTCCGAGCAATCTAAGAATTGACGACCAATTTACATCCTTGCATGCATAGGAGAAAGTTTTTCCTTTACATATGTAAGGTTACGAAGTTTAGGGCTCATTTGGATCTTCATAAAACAGAGTGTCGATAGCTAGATATACACCAAAAATAATGAGGGTTCACATGTTTGAAGAAACTGAGGAACCTATTCACTGTTGCTTTGATCTTCTTCCATGACAAAATACAAACAAATATAAGAGTAACTAAATTTAAAGGTAAAGTGATTTGAGGCAAAAGCTGAGTTCCAACTTCCAATAGTGCTAACGGCCTAAATTTGGGTGATGATTCTCACATGCTGAAACAAGGTTGCCCATGTGATGCATCTTATTCCCGGTCACAGGATTTCTCGCAGTATAGTATTGTTTTGGTGGGAAAGTATCACATAAATGGCTTTTCCATTCTCTACAATGTGTCATACATGGTGATGATTCTCACATGCTGAAACAAGGTTGCCCATGTGATGCATCTTATTCCCGGTCACAGGATTTCTTGCATTATAGTATTGTTTTGGTGGGAAAGTATCACATAAATGGCTTTTCCATTCTCTACAATGTGTCATACATGGTTAATTCAAGTCTCAAGCATATGTCCCAAGGGGTGCCCATGGGCCCTCATCAGGCTGGACCGAATTTGTCTAAGCACAGCCTATTTAGTTATCAAGCCTAAATTCAGGCCTAGGCCTAGCCCATTAGTAAAATATATATACCCCTTAGTCTTATATATGTAAAGCTCAGACAGTGATCATAGTTCCATGCCATTTAACTATTTGTGCAAAAATTAGGCCTCATCCACCACGGACTTAAAAACAGATCCCAAATCCAGCCCAATGTGGGTTAGGCTCTGGTCAACTTGGCCATAAGCTACCTATCCGTGTGAGTCAGATCTAATCTTGATTTGACCCTGATCTAATCATCATCCATAGTCAAATTAAATCACAATAAAATTTTCATTTATAATATTTTTTGCACTTTGAGGCCTTGTAATGAAAGTGTTATTTGGGGAATCTGGCTCACTCCATGCTTTGCTCTTTATTCTCACTGTCGGCATGAATGATGAATCTAACGTGTTCTACTTCAACATCAATTGAGAATTTGCGATGTACTTTAAGAAACTAAGGGCCTGTTTGGGCACCTTACTTGTAGAGTCAAGTAAGGTGAAGCTCCATTCTAAAAAAAAAAAAAATCCCACCAAAAGCATTTTATATTAAATTTCCCCACCATACTTTTTCCAAAAAAGTAAAAAAAGTAACCTCATTTACTCACTAAAAGACAAAAAAACTCCACTTTCCAATAAAAAAAGTCAACTAAAAACAACTAAAAATAAAATACCATCATAATCCACTTATATTTTATTATTTCTTCAAAATAACCTTTACTCTACTCAACTCTACAAGTAAAGCCCCCAAATAGGCCCTAAAAGGCATCTTCCTTCGACTGAATGAATGTGAAAAGGGTTAAAAGCTGCATGGAAAACAAGATTCTTGGTTTCGACCGATGGCATTGCACGAGGCAGTGGGTCACAAGTACCAAAGTACCATGGCGGCTTTTGCCTTTTGATGAATTTTCTTTTGATTAGCCATGTTCAAAAGTTGGCACTCCAACAATACAATCTAGGGAAAACTGCTTAAACAACCCCCATATTACGCCATAAGTAAGACGAGGACCCACTTAGAGTTTAGAGGGGAGGGGTCCTCTGGCTGGTTTTCTGTATTTATTTATTTTTTTATCATTTTACGATATGACCGATATCTACCATTATACGAAAAACCTTTATTCATCGGCTTGAGTCTGCATTTTTTTGTCAAACCTTTTCATCGACCGCAACATGTGCTCTTGCGATTTTCCTTTTTAAAAAAAACACATGAAAAACTCATTCAAGTGGTGGTTGGATTCCATTAAAAAATTGGTACACACAATAAACACCTCATATATTGCATTATCTATCCTAAAATGTCATCAGTTTGATTCCTTTTCAGTACTGACTTGTTAGAAACCCTAGAACTATGGTCTGAACCCGTTGTATGCCCTATGAAACTATACTAGTTGTCCAATGTAAACACATATGTATCTAGCTTTGCGTAAAGACTACCATTTGGTGTAGTTAATATTATTTTCGTTTTGGGTTTTAGGGTTTTTAAAGGGCATTGTTTTTTGTAGGCATTGTTTCTCTGACATTCTTTCTATAAGTGGCACTTAGTATATTTTTTGAATACCACGGAGTATATTTTCTAAATACCACATTACAATACTGTAATAAGACTATAAACTTTATTTTATGATCAAACATATCTCAGCATGGGCAGTTTAACAATGGCTAATGGTTTAAAAATGTACACTAGCACTATTTTTCAAAATGTATGTATCTTTCATATTTCTCTAAATTATGTTCTTGGGCCATCTGTCTACCAAAATTAAAAAAATTAATGAGCCCAACATTTATTTTTTAAGGAAAAATTTCTTTTTTAGACATTCTGTCGGTAACTCTTCATTTACCCTAACTTAACCTCTAAATACAATATTCTCCTCGTATTAGAAGGAGAAAACCCTAACATTTAGATTCAGGCATATAGACTCCTAGCCATTCAGATTCAAAACTATGTTGCTGATATGCTCTCTAGCAATGAGTTTTCAGAACTTAAAGGAATGGGTGATATTGCTAGAAAATTAGTAGAGACAAAGAAGCATATTGTATACCCATTGGTTAATTTCCTTCAAAAATTGGCGTTGATTTTACCAGTAGCGACTACAACAGTAGAAAAATCTTTTTTCAGCAATAAAGTATGTAAAGAACAGGTTGCGTAACCGAATGGGAGATCAATAGATGCATGACTATTTGGTCATATATATTAAAAAGGGTGTGTTCGCTAGTGTTGATAATGAAGCTATTATGCAACGATTTCAACACATGAAAACCCGTTGAGGGTGGCTGTAGGAGTTTATGTATTTGGATTCTCTTTTTGGATTAATAACTATTAGTAACAATGTATTAAAATTTATATTTATTTTTGTTTGGGAATTCAATGTCATCTTTGTTGGATTGTCGGAAATAGACTATTTGAGAATCTTTTATTATATTTATCGAATTACCGAAAGTAGATGACAGATGTTGATAAAGGGGAAAATAAATTTGTTCGATTTGTGGAAGAAAAGTCTTTTGTTGACCCCACTAGCTTGAATTCCTGGAGCCGCCACTAGTTAATCATATTCCACTATTAATGGAGGAAAACAAAATATGAGATCTTTACCAATGGACATAACATATGAGTCACTGGTTAACAAAAGAATTGAAGCATCTAATGGGACTCATCCATCCAAAGATTAAGCATACAATACCTTTATCGCAATAAAAGGGCATTTTCAATGGCAAGCATTGAGGACGACAATGATGTCAAGAGAATGTTCAAAGCATCGGGGAATGATGTGAGTAGGATATATTTATATGTCTTCAACAGTTCGAAGAACCGGCAATGTATAGGAGGAGAACAATGAGGTATGTGCATAGGTTGTATCAATAAATCAATAGATTATCAAATACTAAGTATGTCTTCCTACTTGCTTATTGTTTTGTTGATGCATTGTAAGTATGAAAGGAATGTTTGAGATCACAATTGTGCAGAAAAAGTAAGGACCTCATCAAGAACTTGCAAGGGAAACAAGTCATATAGCCAACGCCCGCTCAAGAGCTACCTACCATTGATCCCCATGCAGGTAATGACATGAATTTCCATTCCGCGTGTAACGAACGCAGTCCACATCAGGCGGTAGGATAAGATATTGTTATTGATGATATTGACGTTGGGACAAACAATCATGATGAGATTCATCTTGATGAACATCATGCCATCAGACAGATTTGTCGGATCCCAAAGGTGAAGGTCGAAAGCAACGGTGTTGAAGTCAATCTAATTAATACTGCAAATCGTTCAAATGAAACTTTAATTGTTGATTTTGAGGACATAATGGAGCCTGAGGGTATGAACACGGAGGTTGGTAATAACTCGGCTTAGGAAATGAAATGTGGGTTGGCTATGAGTTCCCTGATCGACAGACGTTTTGAAATACTTTTGCCAAGTTTGCAATTTATGGCAACTTCACTCTTACAGACCTGAAGACCAACTCGATCAAGGTGACGGCTGGCTGCAAAGTTTGGGATTGTCCTTGGCGTATCCTTGGTTCTATTGTTGAATCAGGACCCCAATATAAAGTTAGAACATACAATCCTAACCATCGATGCTTGAAGCCAATGATGTGTATGGCACATCGACAAACAACTTTAGCGCTTATTTTAGAATTAATCATGAATAGAGTCCGGCAGAACGTCCATTTAAAGCCGAAGGAGATAATGAACGACTACCAAATGAAATTTGGGTCGACTATTAGCTATAGGAAGGCACTTATAACAAAGGAGATTGCTCTGCGTATAGTGTGAGGATCATACGATGACACCTTTCATATTCTGCCTTTCTACTGTATTGAATTGCGGAAAACCAACCCTGACACAATAACAAACATAGACACCACATCTGATGACCGTTTCACAAGATTTTTTTGGGCATTCGGACCCTGTATAAGGTCTTTTACGTCTTTGTTAAGACCAATGATTGCTGTAGACGGTGCACATCTCCGAGGCAACTATCCTGGTGTCTTGCTTGTAACTGTGACATATAATGCCAATCATAAGCTCCTCCCAATCACCTTTGCCTTTGCGGAAGCCAAGCGTCGTGATAGTTGGAAGTGGTTCTCTGCAAACTTGTTCATAGAGCTTGGAGAGCCACCCAATTTAACCATTGTTTATGACCGTTAGAAGGGTCTTATTCCAACGCTCCAAAACACTATACCCTTTGCAGTGCACTGTTATTGTTGCCATCACATTGCTGAAAACATCAAAACCGCTTTCAGTGATGGGGCAGTTGCAATGAAATTTGGCGTGTCGCAAAGTCCTATAGGCCTTACGTTTATAAGGCATATATGACAAATATACGTGTAGTCAGCCAAGAGGCATTCAACTACATTGAGGGAATTGGGAGGCAATGTTGGGCAAATGCATATGTACAAGGTCGTTGGTATGATCATGTTAACTAGCAATGTGGCTGCATGTACTAACAGCCTGTTAGACACAAAGGTACTATGGTGCATTGATTCATCAATTCTCTTCTGCGGACCCCAATTTCTGAAATTTCTTACAAAAATAAAAACAACTGTCAAAGAATAATTTATTCATATAAGGAAAGAATTATGCAAGATGCGGGCCCAATTCACATTAAATAGATGCATAAAATGTCACCATTTTATCAAATTTTCTTTTAAATCAATGCTGCAAAGAAAGTACATCATTTTATTTGTGAATAAAAAGTTACGAGAAATTTATGACTTCAAATGTCAAAATAGAGAAATTCATGATTTTATGTGAAAATGCAATTTTTGGATGAATTTTGACTCGAATTCAGACTTTGATGCCCATAAACATAAAATCATGATTTTTTTACTAAAATGGTCCGTGATTTGATGATTAAGTCCTTAATTAATTCTAAAATGATGATGAAATTACGCATTTCTAAGGACTTATCACTTCCCGAGGAAAAAGGAGGCTTGGTATGTTCGTATATCCACGTGGCTCCCTTTCAGTCACTCTCCCATCCATCAAGCCGTCAGACGTTTCTCCATCTTTATCTTCCCCATCCTTTTCGGGATTTCAAATCCTTCCCGAGGTGGTGCGTCTCCCTACAACTCTTCCTCTCCTTCCTTTTTAAATCTTCTGCAACAGCTTTTCTGCCCATCCCTTTTCTTCTATCCTTGCTCTTTTTACTGTAAGTTTCTTTTCCCTACTGCTTTAGTTTTCTTTTACTTTTCTTCAAATGGGGAACTTAAAAGGCCTAATTAACAGTCCGAAGGGGATTGCCGAATTCAGGCAGAAATATAGAATTCCCTCAGACGTTCAAATCCGAGCGCCTCTCCCTGGGGAACCCCTCGACGGTGGTTCCTGCGATGCCATGCCTTTTCCTAACATCTCCATTGTGGAAGGGGGTGTGCGTTTTCCTTTAGACCCTCTTCTTGTTCAATTTTTATCTTTTACAAACCTTTTCCCCACCCAATGTGCCCCTAATCTGTTTCGTGTTGTGATGGGGGTGGCCGCATTGAACAAATTGCTCGGCATCAGCCTCAGGGTGTTTGACATCCTTTCTTGTTATTCCCTAGTTCCCCTTAACAACCAGAAATCCGTCTTCTATCTGAAATCCCGTGATCAGAACAGGCTTCTTGTCCATTATCTCCCGGACTCGAATAAGCTGAGCAAGGGAGATTTTATCATTGTGGGTGGCAATTGGGAAGCGCCGACCTTCTGGGGCGGGGTTAGCAGAGAAGTTCCCCTAGTCCCAGGCTTTCTAGGTCGACCCCGTTCTACATCATGCTTTTCCCTTCCTGCCTACCGTCTCTTTTCTCACACACAGTGTTTTGTTTTGTCTTTACCTGCAGGTTCGTCAATCAACTAGATTCCTCAAACTCTTCTTCGGCCTGACGATCTGAAAATAATTTTGGGATACCGAGGTCACCCTGAGATGCGTGGTTGGGGTCGAGCTGCCCATACTTTGCTTGGATACAAAAGGTCCTACGACAGTTTCCTAGCTGTCCCGCCTTGGCATATTCCTGGGGAAATCCCTGAGGAACTAAACCAGCACTCTCTTAGGAGGAAGGTTCCCGCTGTGAAAGCGTCAAGGGCTTCCAGCCGTGGCAAGGCGGCCAGCACCCAATCTTCAGGCTCCAAGAAATCCTTTGGTCCAACACCCTCCGTCGAACAGAGTCCCTCTGACAAGAAACGGAGTCTCAGGCGGTCGGCCCCATCTAGCGCCTCTTCCTCTCCTCGTTCCAAACAGGCCCCTGTACTAGAAGTTTCTGATGGCTCCTCTTCTTCGGATCCAGACCGGTAATCTACTTTATGTCTAGACGCAAGGCGAAGGACCTTCTTGGCAACCTTGGGGATCTTCCCCGCCCCGAGGTAGAAAAGGCTCCTTCTCTGGTTTCCTCCTTTTCTCCAGGCAAAAGGTCTGTCGTTGATCCTTCAACTAACCTTGGTCTGAGGAAGTCGAAAGGTAAGTCTTCGATGAGGTCGACTGACGATCCCGACCCCTTTTCCGCCTGGTTGGAGGATTCCTTACCTGCTCTTCCACACCAGCCGAGCTCTCTTTCCGAGCATAAGGGCTTGTCGGGCGTACTCCCCCAGTCCCTTTCGGGTGAAGGGGTTTCAAACTCTTTGTCGATGGCGATCCAGCTGGGCAAGTCCGTCCTTTTGCCCTCGGATATGGGATTGCACAGGGTTTTATCTGACCAGGACCTGGTCTCTTCCAGTGTTCAACATTGTCTCCTGGTCAGTTGGTTATTTCGTTTCCCCTGACTATATTGTGTTTCGGTTTTCGCTCCAACTTCTTTCCTCTATTGTTCTTTAGGGCTTCAAAAGTGGTTCGGCCTTTCGGACCGCCTGGAGAAAAGCTTAAAGCGAATAGAAAGTCTAGAGATGGAGCTGGTGGCAACTAAAGCTGCTCGGCGTCTAGCAGAGACCTCTGCCTCGTATTCTTCTAAGGCTTTGAGCTTGGCAGAGGCTAAGGCTACTGCAGCCACCAGTCGCTTGGTCGCCAATGAGATGGAACTCGAGTCCTTTTGTGGTGGCTCTGGACACTGATGCCCCTCCCATTGTTGACCTTGTTATGTCTATTTCTGATGTTTTGAAAACTGATTAAAGAAGTGTTGAATTCTCCCCTCTTTCTTTTGCTAGGTTTTTGGAAGGTTGTCCGACCTGTGGGTCGCCTGCTGTATTTTGCTCTCTTTCTATCTCTATAAATTTGTCTTTTGAGTTCCGAATGTTCGACTTTCCTTTATTTCCACTTTTTCTTTCTACATGGTTCATACCTGCCGCCACTGTCGGCGTTTTGCCGAACTTCCCTCAGCCCCGCGTTTGCATCGTCACGCCAAACATCGGTTAAGGGAAGGTCAGTGCAGCATACCTATTTTGGGTCCTCCCAGTTAGGATTTTTTTTCCTTCTTCACGAAGTAGTGGGCTTCTTACTACCCCTAATTTTCAGGCTCTGGCCTTATTCAAGTGCGGTTGTCCCGGTAGGGTCTGGTCCCTACTGCGGGTCCCTGCTCTATCTTATTGATTAGTCCCTTGACACAAGGTTCCAAAGCATTTTTTTCAACATTCCAACCAGTCTATGAAACAACCTACATTAATTCTTAAAACTTACATAAGTTTCTGATACATTGTTATGAATTAACCTGTACAAATCGGATCCAGAACGCAAGAAGAAACAACTACTTAAATAAAGAAAAACTTAGAAATAAAGCTTTTTCAAATTCACAGTGTTCCAAGGTCTTTGCAATGCTTTCTGTTCCAATGTCTCCAAGCGATATGCCCATGTTGTTCCCACAGAAGTTACTCTATAAGGTCCATCCCAACTTGGTCCCAACTTACCATGATCTGGATTTCTGGTGCCTGGGAGCACCCTCCTAAGGACCAAGTCTCCAACTCGAAAGATTCTTGCTTTGAGCTTCTTCTGAAAGCTTTGCGTCAACTGTTGCTGGTAAGCTGCCAGTTTGATCAGCGCTTGCTCCCTTCTTTCCACGACCATATCGAGCTGCTCGACGATCCTTCCTTTGTTCCTTTCATGGTCATACGCCTCTGTCCGGGAGGTTGGCAATCCAACCTCCAGGGGTATGATGGCTTCCATCCCATAGGCCAGGGAAAATGGGGTTTCCTCGGTAGACCTCCTCGGAGTTGTTCGGTAAGCCCATAGAACGCTTGGCAGCTCATTCACCCATGCTCCTTTAGCTTCATCCAACCTTATTTTTACTCCATCCAATAGGGTCTTGTTAGAACTTTCAGCCTGGCCATTGCATTGTGGGTAAGCCGGGGTCGAGAAATAATGGCAAATGTCGAATCTTTCGCATAAGCTTCTAAAGACTTTCCCCTCAAACTGCTTTCCATTATCTGTCACCAATGCTCTAGGTATTCTGAACCTGGTAATGATGCTTTTCCATATGAATTTTTCTGCATCACTTTCTCTAATATGAATTAAGGGCTCTGCCTCTACCCATTTGGTGAAATAATCCGTTGCCACTATGAGGAACCTGAAGTTTCCTGTGGCTCTTGGCATAGGTCCCACTATGTCAATTCCCCACTTGTTGAACGGCCAAGGACTTGTTATTACATTGAGCTGCTAGGCTAGTTGGTGGATATTCCCGCCAAATCGCTGGCATCTATCACATTTTTGGACGAACTGTAAGAAGTCCTTTTGCATGAATGGCCACCAGTATCCTTACGACATAGCTCGGTGAGCCAGGCTCCGACCCCCAATATGGCCCCCATAACATCCCTCATGTATCTCCCAAAGAAAATTTGCAACGTCAGCAGGGTGGACGCACAACAAGTATGGTCCTGAGTAAGATCGGCGGTAGAGTTTCTTGGTCGGCGACAATTAGAATCTCGTGGCCTTCCTCCTTATTTTCAATCTTTCGCCGGGCTCTTCTGGGAGAGCACCGTTTTCCAAGTAGGCGATTATCAGAGTCATCCAACTTGGATTGTCATCCTTCGGATCAATGCGCATGACCCGTTCTCCCACAATATTTGGCTCTGGCTGGAAATCTACAGTTATCTCCCTCATCAGCTCAGATCTCATTGAAGTGGCCAAGCAAGCGAGACTATCAGCATGTGAATTTTTCTCCCGACCTATCTGCTTCACCTCGACTCTCCTATTTCCTTGATCAGATGCTTGGCTGTGGAGACATAGGCAGCCATCCGATCATCCCGAGCAGCGTATTCCCCATTCAGCTAGTTAGCGACCAGCTACGAGTCACAAAATACCAGTAGTCGTTCTATTCCGAGCTCTTTGGCCATCAATAGTCCGGACAACAGTGCCTCATACTCCACTTCGTTGCTCGACGCGCTAAATCCCAGTGTCACTGCTCGCTTCACTACTGCCCCTTCCAGCATTTTGAGTACTATACCTGCACCTGACCCTCGAGAATTGGATGCCCCATCCACATATAGCTGCCACTGCTGGTCGTCCCTCGCCCTCGGAGCGCCTTGCTCGGACAACTCTTTGTGAGTGAACTCAGCTATAAAGTCAGCAATTACCTGCCCTTTTACTGCATTCTGGGGAACTACTTTAATATCATGCTCGTCGAGCTCTATCGCCCACTTCATAAGTCTTCCTGAGAGGTTGGCTTTCTGAAGGACTGATCGAAGTGGGTGCTTAGTCAAGACTTTGATGGTGTGAGCCTGGAAATAATGTCTCAGTTTCCAAGCTGCACATACCAGGGCCAGCGTAAGCTTTTCAAGTGGTACGTACCTTGTTTCGGCGTCCAACAAGGTCCTGCTGACAAAATAGGCCGACTGGTCGTGCTTTCCTTGCTCCCTTATCAAGGCCGCACTAACCGCGTGCTGAGACACTGCCAGATACAACACAAGCTCTTCCCCGGGGTTCAGGATTGAAAAGACAGGAGGGGAGCTCAAGTATTGCTTGAGTTGTGCGAGTGCTTCGTCACACTTGTAATCCCATATCTTCTCTGCCTTCTTTTTTAGGGCAAGAAACAATGGTTGGCATTTATCACAACTCTTTGCTATGACGCGGTTCAGGGCAACAAGCATTCCTGTCAACCTTTGCACCTCCTTCCTCGAGCTCAGCCGTTCTATCTTTTGCACGGTCGCAAACTGTTCGAGATTCACCTCAATCCCTCTTCGGGTCACAATGTACTCAAGGAACTTCCCCGAACTGACTCCGAATGAACACTTTGTGGCATTACGCTTCAGGTTGTATCTACGAAGGATTCCGAACACCCTCTTCAAGTCTTGCTCATGAGTTTCCTTTTTCTTACTTTTCACTACCATATCATCAATATATACTTCCATTGTGCTTCCGATCAAGTTCTGAAATATCCTAGTGACCAACCTTTGGTATGTTGCCTCCGCATTCTTAAGTCCAAAGGGCATCCGTTTGTAACAGAAGGTCCCATTTGGGGTTATGAATGTTGTCTTCTTTTGGTCGTCCTCCGACATTGCGATTTGATGATATCCTCGATACGCGTCCAGGAAACTCATCCATTCATGCCCTGCCGTGGACTCCACCAGTTGATCAATTTCCGGAAGTGGAAAACTATCTTTTGGACATGCCTTGTTCAGGTCGGTGAAGTCCACACACACCCTCCATTTGTTGTCCTTTTTTGGTACCACAACGGTGTTGGATAACCACTCAGGGTAATGTACTTCCTTGATGGCATCGACCTCTAACAATTTATCCACTTCTTCATTCACGGCTGCTTGGCGGTTGGGGGCCAGCTTCCTCTGCTTCTGAACAACTGGTTTGGCTCTCGGATCTGTTAGGAATTTTGTAGATTGCAATTTGATGGATGCATTTTCATTCTAGCATCATTTGATTTACACACTTGCATTGATTTAGATAAACTTGAAATCTTATTTTATACATGCATTGTTTTTAAGAGTTGTAAAAGTATTGACTTATGCATGTTTTGTTTTTAATCTTGGATGCATTTGTTTTTTTAAAAGAGTTTTTAGAAATCAAGCAAGCCATTGGTTTTAAAGTTTTGAATCATTTTAGGCTTTTTGTGTTTCATGTTTTTAAACCACTTAGTTTGATTTAAAACATGTTTTCAAGCTTGATTTAATGGCCCAAAAATTCCCACTTGAAAAGACTTTGAAATATGCAAAAAATATGCAATTTTGGGAATTTTGGTCCTGGGCCAGAAACGCTGTGTACCAGGTCGACCCGGGTAAGGGGCCAGGTCGACCCGGTACACTACCGTTGGCCATTTTTCAAACGGTCATTTTTTTTACCGTTGTGAAGGCCAGGTCGACTCGGCCTTGTTTCCAGGTCGACCTGGGACTAGCCGTTGGACTGTTTTTTGGTTTAAAGTTCATTCATTTTCCATCTTTCAAGAGGCTTGATTCATGAACTTTTGAGACCATTTTGGAGCCAAAGAAAGGGGAAGAAGTTGGAAAGGCTAGAAGGCTTTTTGGAAATCAAATGCTTGAGTTTTAAAAAGGTAGATCTTACTTGTCATTTTGATTTCCATTAAAATTAGAATCTATGCATGTTTAAATCTTTGTATTTTCTTTTATGCATGATTTCTAGTTTTTAAAGAGTTGTTTTGCAAACTCATTATCATCTTTGGAATATTAAGAATGGTTTGCAAACTCTCTTGACTAATTCACATGCTCTTAGACTTTAAATATTCATACAACTTGTTTAGTTCATTTCTTCAAAGTTGTTTGAATCTTTTATGTGATTAGTTTTATCTACAATCATTATTTTCTAAGCTTTGATTTTAAATTGCATCTAGCATACATTTAAGAGCTTCTTGTTGAAATTGATTGAAGTAACCCATTCATACACTTGTGCACACACATTAGCATATTTTAGTGTATGTTTGTAATTTGACTTACACCTTCATATCAGCCTAGTTAAGAGGCATTTTATTTGAGCTTATTTGTATCTCTTAGAGTGTTCTTGAAGAGACACCTTCTTAGAGAAAAATCTTCTTTTGTAAAGGTTATTGCTTAGCCTTAGAAAAACACTTTGTAAAGGTTATTGCTTAGCCTTGAAAAGCATCTTGTAAAGGTTGTTGTTGAGCCTAGTAAAAACAACATTGTAAAGGTTATTGCTTAGCTTAGTAAAAAGCATAATTAGTGGGAATCCGGTGGGGTGATTGGATCACAAGCCGGTAGTGGACGTAGGCATTGAGGCCGAACCACTATAAACCTTTGTATTGTGGTGCTTGCTTTTGTGGTGATTGTTTATATTAGCTTCCGCATATTGTTTGATTAATCATCACATGTGACTAGTTTATGTTAAGAAATTAAAATTGGTCTAAATTGGTCATATTTGTAGCACACCCTATTCACCCCCCCTCCCCTCTCTAGGGTTAGGATCTCAGGACTTTCAATTGGTATTAGAGCCTCGTACTCTATCTTTTAGGATCAAGTGTTTGGAACTCTTGATTAGGTGTAAAAACCTAGAGTCAAAACCCTAGAGTTGTGCTTTTATGAAAATCATTAGAATGGATTCCACTATGATGGATTGTTTAGATTCATGTGTAAATTCTTCTAGACCCCTCATTCTTCCTTCTATTGGAGATTCAAACCCTCAATTAAATGAATCTCAATTTGATTCAAAAGAGGAAGAAAATGATTACAATGAAGAAGATCTTCAACAAGCCTATGAAGAATTATACACTTTTTCTCTAGAACTTAATAAGAAAAACAATAAATTAAGAGAAGAATCTAAAAGACTAAACAAAGAGCTAGTCTCTTCTAAAGATGAACTTAGAGAAAAAGAAGAAGTAATAAAATGTTTGGACTCTAAGTTCATGATCTATTTAAATAACTTATCTAATATCAAAGATGAACAAAATGAGATTAAGATAAGTTATGATGATCTTAAAAAGGAAAACTTAAACCTAAGAGATCAATTAAAAAGGCAAGACAAAGACTTTATCAATTTAGAATCCAAGTTGACAATGTCCATGGAAAACATGACTAATGTTCAAAGTAAGTTAAAAACCTTAGAACTTGGATCTAAAGTTGTTAATGAGCTAAAACTTGAATTAAAACTTGCCAATGAAGAGCTAAGCAACTATAAGGAAATTGAAAATGAACTTTCAAAAGTCAAAAATGAAAATTCAATCCTTATAACCAAAGTCACTCAACTTGAAGGGTATAAACAAAAGTATGAGTGCAAGTTTACCCAAATTGAAGAAAGACTTGAAAAATTATTTAAATTGGGTAAACCTCATGGAGATAGGACGGGTCTTGGTTTTAATAAGTATACTTCACATGACCCTAAATTCACCAACACTTTTGTGAAAGGTGAGTCCTCTTTCTCTAGCACTCTTTCTCCAATGTCCAAAACTAAATGTCATTATTGTGGTAAAGTAGGACATTTCAAATTTGAGTGCAAATTAAGGAAAAGTCATATGTCTAAACCCATCTTTGAACCTATGAAAGTTAAATCTAATTCTATGAAGGGTAAGACTTTGAATTCCAAGGAAGACTCTAAAAAATTTAAACAAGTTAAATCATTTCAAAAAGAGTCATCCAAGATAGATTTTAAAAAGACTAAAAATCAAAATAAATCTATCAACAAGAAACTTCTCTCTTTTCCTCCTTTAACCTTAGAAATGAAAGAGTTCTTGAAAAAGATTGAAAAGTTAAAATTAAAGTTCAAAAGGCAAAAAGAGGGAGGAAAAGCTAGCTAAAAGAAATTAGAAGAATAAAAAGAAAATGGCACACCAACTTTCTAAGACTAATCATCAATCTAAAATAGTCAAACCTCAAAGATTTGATGTTAAGTCTAAAAGAATTCAATCTCTATCTCCTTTAGTTGGTGGAATTTCCAAAATAGTCTTCAAAGCCCAAGACCTTAGGTGGATTCCTAAAGTTAGATACTTAGACAAACTTAAGGCCTTGAACCTCCTTGACCGACCTATTCTTTAATAGTTAAATCATTTTGTTGGTCATATTGCATTTGCATTTTGTTTCTATATAATTACATTTATTAAAATGCATTGTTTCTTTATGATCAATTGATTTTGTCTTCATGCACCATTTTAGTTTCATATCATGGTTTTCAAAATCTTTTGATTATAATTTCATCATGTTAGATTTGCTTATTGCTCGCATTTAGTTATATGCCTTGCATTGCATTTCTATTCATGATCAATTGATTGTGATTTCAAAAGCTTTCATAGCTAGACTCTTCATGATCAATTGTTGTTGAATCATTTGTATAGATGTCTTGGTAAGATTTTTTTGAACAAATGATTTGAATCAATTCAAGTTTTTCCATAGACTTCTAAGTTATATTTTAATATGGAAAATCATTGTTTTAAAAAATCAACTTGTATGTGTTTCATTTAAGTTATATCTTTTAAAATACAATGTTGAAAATTGATCTTCAAAATCTTTCTTTTTATGGTCATTGTTGGATTTTGTTTATTGAAATAATTTGAAGATTGTATGAGTGGATATGCTCTAAAACATCATTAGTCATAATCATCAAAGCATGTTCCATGATTCTCATTTCCTTTTCTTTTGGTTTCATTATCTTAGAAATGGAAATGTATGTTGTTTGCATCCTTGCTTATTTGTTTACATTCTTTTTATATGCAAATGACTATTGGTTCCATGTATGGTTGTGATTTTAGTTATATTTGTAGAAACCATACTAGAACCCAAATCCATCCTCTATGCCTTCTAGTCATTTCTTTTAGGATGGTTATGATGTTGATTCACGTGAATTCTCTAAGTGATGTCATCCTTATACATGTTTCAACCTCATAGTAGTGTTCTTGATCATATGAAACTCTTTGAAATCCATTCATCGCATTTCTATATGTTTGATGGATATCTAAGATGTTGAATTCATATGATTTAGTCACTTTGAAAAATTGCATGCTTTCCCAAGTCATAACCTTTAGCATTGCAATTTACCTTGTTCATCACTATGCTCATTAGTTATATTTTCAAAGTGATGAATATCCATTTATGTTGCTTAATGGAATTTTGTGTTTGTCACATCCTTGCTATTAATCATGTTGTCATATTCAATTGGTTTCATTTGGAATAACTTTCCATTAATTTCATAACCAATTGATATCTTATCTTGTGTATGTGATAGACCTTGTGTACATTGGATTGAACTTAATAGTTATATGTTTTCATTCCATGTCACATTCCATTAGCATCATAATGTTCATGTTTGCCACCTCACTTGCTCATATAGGTAAATCTCATGACCACCATGTTTATGTTTTCATAATATTGGTTGGTTAATTGTTGAGGTTGGCTTCATGCTTGAAATTCATTTCACTCTTCTTGCACATGATAGTCATATGTTTTTATTGAATGAAATGATTTCAAAACTTACATAGCATATGATTTTCATAGTTAAATTATTTAATGCTATGTTTAAGTAAACCCCATTGCATATTTTCATAGTTAAATTGTTTAATGCTATGTTTAAGTAAACCCCATTGCATCATGGATAGCTCTAATTTGGATTTATCTTAATAGTTATATTCTTTATAACTCCATTTTAGAGTGTTTGATTTAATAGACTTATCTTTGAATCTCAATTGGTATCCTTTGTTTTTCCAATTGGTATCCATGATTGCTTTTCTCATTGACCTTGCTTTCTTTTGGTAATTTGATCATATTGAGCCTTATAGTTAAACGAATCTAATCCTTTCCTTGAAGTTGACCCTTAATTGGTAAAACCATCTACTTCTTGAACCAAATAGTTATACCTTTGTCAAAAGTTTGACAAAAGAAGAGAATGGATTGAGGGGGAGTGTAAACCTTCATAGGAAGTATTATTTTTTATCAAATTCACCCTTGGATTGCCTTTGAACTCTTAGAGAAAACTTCCATACATGATAGCCTGTTATGCTTTTCATTTTCAATTTCATTTGTTAAGAGGTGCTACTAAAAGGTATTTTCCTTGTTTCATTTGTGTAGGCTCCTTTGCAATTTAATGGCAAAGGGGGAGAGAGCATTCAAGTTCTCAAAAGGGTGAAGAGAATGTCCAAACTTCCTAAGGGGAGATTTTGTATGATCTTCTACAGGGGGAGAGAATGCATATCTTGCCAAAGGAAGAGAAAGGCATGGTCAAAGGGGGGGAGCTAATAGAAGAAAGAAAGCTTGGAGCTAAAGAAGATGCTTGGTCATAGAGAGGAAGATGAAAGAAAACTTGAAGAATGATCAAGCTCCAAGCATCAAGAAGATTGAAGAAAAGAGCCCAAGAGCCCAAGCTAAGAGGAGGAGCATCCAAGAAGATTTCTAGACTTGTCCAGCTTAGGGGGAGCTGAAGACTTAGTGTGTTATTTCAATGATGAGTAAGTTGCCATCAAAGTGCAAAGGGGGAGATTGTTAGGAATTTTGTAGATTGCAATTTGATGGATGCATTTTCATTCTAGCATCATTTGATTTACACACTTGCATTGATTTAGATAAACTTGAAATCTTATTTTATACATGCATTGTTTTTAAGAGTTGTAAAAGTATTGACTTATGCATGTTTTGTTTTTAATCTTGGATGCATTTGTTTTTTTAAAAGAGTTTTTAGAAATCAAGCATGCCATTGGTTTTAAAGTTTTGAATCATTTTAGGCTTTTTGTGTTTCATGTTTTTAAACCACTTAGTTTGATTTAAAACATGTTTTCAAGCTTGATTTAATGGCCCAAAAATTCCCACTTGAAAAGACTTTGAAATATGCAAAAAATATGCAATTTTGGGAATTTTGGTCCTGGGCCAGAAACGCTGTGTACCAGGTCGACCCGGTACACTACCGTTGGCCATTTTTCAAACGGTCATTTTTTTTACCGTTGTGAAGGCCAGGTCGACCCGGCCCTGTTTCCAGGTCGACCTGGGACTAGCCGTTGGACTGTTTTTTGGTTTAAAGTCCATTCATTTTCCATCTTTCAAGAGGCTTGATTCATGAACTTTTGAGACCATTTTGGAGCCAAAGAAAGGGGAAGAAGTTGGAAAAGCTAGAAGGCTTTTTGGAAATCAAATGCTTGAGTTTTAAAAAGGTAGATCTTACTTGTCATTTTGATTTCCATTAAAATTAGAATCTATGCATGTTTAAATCTTTGTATTTTCTTTTATGCATGATTTCTAGTTTTTAGGCAATCGATCTTTTCCTGTTGCTGTCTAGCTCCTGTCGCCATGTCCCGTACGGCCTCTCTACAGGCTTGCTCAAGTCGATCATATGCTCCGTGTTGAGTTCATGAATTTGCACATTTACGCATCATATTAAGATGAATTAGAGATTTAACTAGAATTGCGTCATTATTCATCTAATTTAATCATTTCACGCATTTTCACATAGGAACCTGAATTTTCATACTTTTTATACATTTTCTGCATTAACTTAGAATGTTTTACAAATTTTCTCCGAAGAGTCCCAGTTGGAGTAGAACTCTATTCGGATGGGTCCCGCTTCAATATGGGCTCTTCAGTATTTAATGTGTTGAATTAGAATGTATAGAAAATGAGAATTACAGGCCTCTGTCACGGAGCCCACTTTCAAGCACACAGTCATCCTGGGCCCTTCATTGCTGAATTGAAGAATTCACCACGTGGACCCCACATACAAGCCATATGCAAATCAATCAAAGGAGGGGTCCACTCATCATGTCACTTGAAAAGTCCTAACTACAATAAAAGACTTCTCATAGGGCCCACGATTCAAACAGATGAAATGTCTCACATGGCAGGGTCCACAGTGGTTGCAAATTTGAAATTATTAATGGATAATTCAAAGAGTACCATTCTGATCGGAACAAAAGAAGAATAGTTTGAACCATTCACATCTAATGTCCTTTCAAAAATGAAAGTTCCGCGGAGATAGAATCCATTGTAAATCAAATTTTAAAAGCTACGTTTTTCTCAGGACAACTCATCTTCAAATGGCCATAACTTTCAATTCGACCGTCGGATCGATGAAATTTACCTACCGTTGCAAAGCTTATTCAAAGTAGATACTTGTGGATCCCAAGAATGTGCAAATCAGAGCTATATTGACAAAGTTATGGGTCCAAAGATTTTCATATTCATTTTTAGACGGGATTGCAAATTAAATCCACACCTTTGATAATCAATTGCTGCACATCCCTTGTGGGACCCCATTTGAAGATTAGCCAAGCCACTCAGAGGTTTCCAGAAGCTTCCACCTCATTCAAATTAAAAAAGGATAAGAGATATACCTTATCAATGAAGATAAACCAAATCTGCAGAGAAGGTGTCCAAGTTCATTGTATCTGATAAATAACCGGAGAAATAAAAGGAACCAAAAGGTAGCATACGAGAGTAACTCCCTCCCATTGGACGTCCATAATCATTCTCTCTCCTCTTTCTCTTCTTTCTCTAATTAATAGAATTTAAGAGTTATATTTTTGTATTTTGGAGCATGTTCCAGAAATTAGGATTTTTAGAAAAGAGATTTATGAGAGACCATTGTACAAGGAGATGCTATCAATGAAATTACTTATGAAGTTCTTTTCGATGGCTGGCTAGATTTCTGGATTGGAGCACATAGATGAAGCTAAGTAGATCTTTAATCTAATCTATGTGATTCTTCTATTACTTTGTTGTCTCTTTTAAATGTATGCTCTATTAGAATAATAGATCTGTCTTCATGCTTTAGGGGCAACCTCTATTTTGATTTCTAGTGAAAATAGTTTGATGATTTATACTTATTTTGATAGATTATGCTTAAGGCTGAAATCCTTTGATAGTTTATGCTTAATTTGATGAGTTCTGCTTATGATTTTTCATTCTTTTATGAGGTGAAGGAGGTCTTGGGTTGTAACCTTATTCTTTTTTATTAAAAAATGATTTTTGCAAAAGACAAATCATCCGGATCCAAAACATTGATTTGTTTATGATCTGAGTTAATTTTTTTAGACAAATAGTAGAATAACTGCATGGATGGATTAATTATCTTGCTTAGTGGATTTTGGATGCTCTGATCTGTTTTATATATTTGATTGGTTTGTGTTTCTGAATTTTTCTAGTTTTTTTTTCTTGGATCTCAATTACTTGTTAATCTTTGATTAAAAAAATCAGATTTTAAATTTTAACTTAGTAGTACTCCTCAGGGGATTCGACCTGTACTTGCACTCTCTCAAAAGGACATTTGTGCACTTGCAGTATTAAAAGATTGAATTTAAATTCACATCACTCCGCGTGGAAGGCTTTGCCTTGAAGGGTCATTATGCAATCTCTGATGCGTCTCCTCATGGGGTTTCCCTATCGAATGAGAGGCTTCTGTCCGAGTTGGACCTATGCGGTGGATCTCTGATCGAATCCGCCCTTTTCCTTCACCAGATGGAATAGTTCTCCTGCTTCCCGTGCACAGGACGTATTCAAAGTCCATTTCATTGGAAGGATGGACCAAGGGATCCTTGCCCAGCTCCTCACGCCGCCCCTTGGGCCGTGTTTCTTCTGCTTGAGGCTGCGGTTGCCATCCCCCGAATCCTGTTCTGGCTCCGACATTGGCTCAGCAAAGCGTGCGTATGCTTTCTTCTTCTCTTCCCACAGACGACGCCAATTGTAAGGTCAGATTTTAAAGACCTGAGTTTGTTCGGAAGAATCTTGAGTTCCTCTCTTCTCCTCCTTCACAGGGGGGGTTCTTTCTTCTGGACCTGTATCTGTTCAAGCATGTAATAACAGGGTGAAATTCGATCGGTTGGGCCGATCGAAAACACTCCGATGCTAAAGTCAGTGGGTGAATCAGGAATTAATCTCTTTTTTGCGGTGTTTTTCGTTTTGTATACTTCTTTCTTCTTTCTTTCTCTCCCTCTTATACCTTCCCTTTCTCTGTTCTCCTCCCACTTCCTCATTTGCCGTTGATCCTGCCTCAGGGATGCCCATGTCCACAATCGTGCTCTCTGGTGTGGGGTGCATCCCCTATCTCGCTTCACACGATCTTCTTCTTTCTCCCCTGGCCTCCACCTGTCTCTCCTCCTTCCTGAAGCCTCGGGCTAGTTGGATATCGTCGCCCATTCAGTTCGATCTGACCTGGCCCAAGATTCGTGGGCTGGTTATTAGGGGCGGATCAGGCTCGCAGGCCGGGGTTAACCATTTCAAAATCAGACCCGGGCTCAATGCCCTCACAATGAAGTGGCCAAACAAGCTAAAGTAGAATGATAGGAGTGGGGGAGCCTACCTTTAGTTCCTTCTTGGTTTTGTGTGTCCATGGTTCCTTTAGGTAGCGGGTCCCATTATGATGTCAGTTCTTAGGTGATGAGGAATGTGGTAAGGTATATGAACCAAAAAGGAGAGGATGAGGTATAAAGAAGAAAATAAAGAATGAAGAAATAAACATGGTCATGCTCATTAGGGGTGTTATGGTTCAGGATAGCCCGAGCTCGACTTTGCCTAGCCTGCTAATTTGGATTACGCCTGGACCTTAGATTTTTGCACAGAACCATGCTTGGATCTAAAATATGGGTGCATTTAATATTTCGGTTAGGCTTGGATTAATTAGTGATTAAAAGACTGAAGCCAGGCCCAAACCATGCTTGACTGGTGTACATTTATATCCCATGTCTTTCACTCTTTCAAAGAGTTATTTTCCAATAACCTTTTTTCTTACTTTAAAAAAAAAAATACCTGATTCTCCTTCATTGAAATAAAACCTACATTCACCTCTGCCATTTTCTTCTTTATTCCTTCACCAGCATCCTCACAGTGGTCGACGACAACCAACGTCCTCACATCAATATGCTAGTAAATAGTGGTTTTTAAAAGCATAACATGGCTTTAAATGAAGGAAAATTCAAGTATTTTAAAAATTAAGGGTAAATTTGCCTGAATATAACTTTAAATGGCCAGTTGTTCGTATTTGAAAACTTACTGGAAAAGTTAAGCCCTAACTTGAAAAGTTTTGGAACTTATGTCCTTTCTTGAAATAAGGTAAAAACTTAAAGCCGTATTTGAAAATTTTCCTTTAAAAAACAACAAATAGTTTGGGCATTATTTTAAATTTTGGATGACGAATGCCCTTTACACATGATAGGTGATTACCAGTTGGGACAAAAAGAAGTAACTCGGACTCTTGACAAGTTTTCACATACAAGCATAAGCCAACCCATCATGAATCCAACCAAACCTTTTCGAAGGGTTTTTTTGTTTAGAAGAATTGTGAGAATACTTCCCTAAAAGAATTCTGAGAATTCCAAATGCTACATCTGAAGTAGAATTTCAAATGTTCAACCCCCTCTAAGATTTAGAATACTGGAATTCTAAGAATCCATAAAACTAAAAGGGCCTTTTCATGTGATCTGAGATCGTGAATTCTTACAATAAACTAAGAATTTGAAATTCTCAAAGGATAAGATGTCACATCATGTCATAAATCCCTAACAAACCCAAATCCTTATCACAAATGCCTCTCACCAAATATTAGGTAGCTTGTTACTTGCCTTCTATGAGTAGGATGTGTGGAACTCACTGTGTGGATCACCTACTAGTGATTGTATGGTCGAAATTGAATGCAATTGCCTCCGCTGGTATATCTTCAAATTTTACTCGTTAGAATTTAGTCTCACAGTAAAATTGAATATGTACTGATGTATAATGTAATTAATATATAAGATTATGCTAATCACCTTATCGACCATGTATTCAATCCTACTGTACCGAGAGCAAGTCACATTGATATCAAATTTGATATACTACTGAAGGGAATTGTATTCAGTTTTACTTTTAATGGTTTTAATCATCAATAGGTGGGTCTCATGGTAAGTTCCACATATCCCACTTCCACGGAAAAGTGTAATGACCACCGTGGTGATCCGGACTCTTAATTGTGGAGCAGCCCCATTTGTGAACATGGTTGCCTCCCCTAGTCAGTAAGAGCAGGCCACGTGATTTTAGCATTCACATCATTAGGTGGTGTCACCTTTTCTTTTTGTTCTTTTCTAGTTCAACATGAATGCAGGGATCCGTCATGTCACCTGAATGGCCGGGGCAACCCGAAAAAGCTGTAGGCCTCAGTTCTATCAATCAGTTTAGGTGGTGGCCCTTTCATGATACATGATTACATAGCCTATCTAAGGTAAGACAGGGCTCAATTTAATTTCCCCGTTGAAGTTTTTTTTTGTTCCTTTTTAAAATAACGGAGGATGTCTTAATTTTTTATAGGCTGGATTAAGCTGTGGCCTCGTTGAAGTCAAAGCCTTTTAACCATTATTACATCATTAATAGGGAGGGCTAACGTCACTTATCATTATGATGGCTTGTTGCACATAATCCTCCATCCTAAGAGTGAGTTTTACTATAATTTCATCATTTAGGGTCTTTTTGAGTAATTCACTTGAAGTGAATGCCTAAATTAAAATACATGAAAAGAAGATGGATCAAATGAAAAAAATATTAAAATTTAAAATTCACGTTATTGGCCTTTTGTCATTTACTTGTATGAAAATGTACTTTTTAATTTTTTTTTATTTATAAAAATTAGAAGTTTTTTATCATTTAATAGAATGGAAGAATAACTTTATAACTTTTTTCTTTTAATAAAGAGATGACTTTTGAAATTTGGTACCATGTGACACCACCCATCTTCTTTTCTTCTCTTTTAAGGTGAATGATACGAGGGGGGAGCCTACCTTTAGTTCCTTCTTGATTTCGTGTGTCCATGGTAGTGGGTCCCATTATGATGTCATTGCTTATAGGGTGTGCTCGGGCAACATGAAATGAATGTCGTATTATTTAAAAGTTTCTTACCTACTGATGTTCCTATCACCTCTTCGTACTCCAACTTCACTTTATAGTAGATAATAGAGACTTTCTTGCATGCCAGCGGGTGTATCAGTCTACCATGCATCGCATGGAGATCATAGAATGGAAAAGGCTTCGAATCTCTGCAAGGTATGAAATTTCCTACATGTAGTGCAACACATTTTTTGAGTTTGCAAATGGTGTCCTGCCAAATACCATCTTTGTCACAAAGAAATTAAAATAAAATGAAAGGTGGCAGATCGTCCAAATCAGCTTCTCCAAGGAATAGAAAAACGACGAGGAATACTTAAAAGAAGGCTTTCAAGTCACGGGGTCTTCCACGACGAGACGTACCTCTACACCACAGGAAGGGTCGGGGGGCCATGGTAGCCCCACACGGGTTGATTCGGCAATTTAGGAACTTTACATGTAGAATAAAGTGAAGTAAAGTTTCAAATAGTGAAAAAATAAAATATAAATGGATTGTGATGATATTTTATCTTTAATTATTTGGTAGGGAATCTTTTTATTTAAGAAGTCTATGTTTTTTTGTCATTTTTGGAGAAAGGAAACAACTTTTGACTTTTTTTTTAAATGAGGGAATTTTAAAAATACATGCTTTTGATATGACCCAAAAGTTAGAGCTTTATTTCACTCCACTCTACTAGTGAAGTTCCCAAACATTGTTTGGCCACTTCACTAGTAAAGTGGAGTGAGGTATAGCCTCTTTCACTAAACAAGAAAAGACCATGAGTCATAATAAAAGTATAAATTCTAAATCAATCTATCCCCCCCCCCCCCCCCCCCCCCCCCCCCCCCCCGGGCCCCCCAATTCAAAAAAAAAAAAAAAGAAGTCAAGAATCTACATTCTGAGGGCCTAAAATAAAAAATTTCATCTACTTTTTACCCGAAAAGTCAAAAAAATTCGTTATCAAGGCCCTTACAAATAAATTTTCATCGTACTATGATTAGACCCCCTAATATCTTATTCTTTCTTCAATATTTACTTCATTTTCCTTTATTTCACCCTACAAGTAATTTTACCAAATATAAAAAGAGAAGAAAAGAAGAAATGTCGTGTCACAAAGTACCAAATTTCAAAAGTCATCTCTTTTAAAAAAAATAATTAAAAAGCTCTTCTCAAATTCCATTAAATGAAAAAAATCTTCCTAATTTTATCTTAAAAAAACCCAAAAGTACCTTTTCAAGGAAATAAATGACAAAGGGCCAATAAAGTGAAAATTGAAATTCAGTACTTTTTTAATTTAATCCCTCTTCTTTTCATGTATCTTAATTTAAGTATTCACTTCAAGTGAAATACTAAAAAAGATCCCTAAATGATGAAATCAAAGTAAAACTGATCACTCTTAGGATGGAGGAATATGTGCAACGGGCCATCATAATGATAAGTGACGTGAACCCTCCTTATTAATGATGTAATAATGGTTAAAGGCATTAGCTTCAACGAGGCCGCATGGGATTTATCGGGCTCCCCTGGGCTCGTATAGAGGAATTAATCCTGTCTAAAAAACTCTGACACCCTCCATTATTAATAAAAAAAAAAAACGCCAACGACGAAATTAAATATCTTATCCCCGATAGGCTATGTAATCAGGTATCATGAAAAGGCCACCACCTAATTTGATTGATAGAACTGAAGTTAGGCCTACAGCTCATTCAGGTTCCACGTTCAAGTGACATGATTGATCCATGCATCCATGTTGAACTAGAAAAGGATAAAAAGAAAACGAGATACCACCTAATGATGTGAATGCTAAAATCGCGTGGGCTCTTACTGACTAGGGGAGGCACCCATGTTCGCAATGGGGTTGCTCCAAAAGAGTCCGGATCACCACGGTGGTCATTACACTTTTCCGTGGAAGTGGGACATGTGGAACTTACCATGAGACCCACCTAATGATGATTAAAACCATTAAAATTGAATGCAGTCCCCTTCATTAGTATATCCAAATTTGATATCTGTGATTTGGTCTCGATACAGCATGATTCGCACAGTCTTATAAGTTAATTACATTATATTCCACATAATCAATTTTACTGTGAGACTAAATTCCATTGAGTAAAATTTGAAAATATACCAGCGGGGGCAATTGCGTTCAATTTTGACAGTACAATCACTAGTGGTGATCCACACAACGAGTTCCACACATCCTACTCATGGAAGGCAAGTAACACTCCACCTAATAATAAGGATTTGGGCTCGTTGGAGATTTATGACATGATATAACATCTTGTCCTCTACGCATTCCAAATGCTCATTTGTTGTAAGAATTCACAATTTCAAATCACATGAAATTAAAGACCCTTTTAGCCTTGTGAATTCTTAGAATTCCAGTATTCCAAATGTTAGATGGAGGTTGAGCATTTGGAATTTTGCTTCAGAGTCAACACTTGGAATTCTCAAAATTCTTTCAAGCAAGAATTCTCAAAATTCTTCTAAACAAACACGCCCTTAGTAAAGGTTTGGTTGGTGAGGGTATGCATATACATGAAAATTCGTCACGAGTCCAGGTTAACTTTTTTTTTTTTTGTCCCAACTGGTAATTATACCTTTTAATTGCAAGGGCATTCATCATCTAAAATTTAAAATAATGCCCAAACTATTTGTTGTTTTTTAAAGGAAAATTTTCAAATAAGGCTTTAAGTTTTTACCTTATTTCAAGAAAGGACATAAGTTCCAAAACCATTCAAGGTAGGGCTTAACTTTTCCAATAAGTTTTCAAATAAGGAGAACTGGCCATTTAAAGTTATTTTCATCACATTTACCCTTATTTTCTAAAATATCCGAATTTTCCTTCATTTAAAGCCATGTCGTGCTTTAAAAAACCACGATATGCCAGCCAATCGATGTAAGGACGTTGGTTGTCGTCGATCACTGTGAGGATGCTGGTGAAGGAATAAAGAAGAAATTAAAATGGCAGAAGTGAACGTGGGTTTTATTTCAATGAAAGGAAATCATGGTATTTAAAAAAAAAATTAAGAGAAAACGTCGTTGAAAAATAACTTTGAAAGAGTGAAAGTCATGAGATATAAATGTGCACCAGTCAAGCAGGGTTTGGGCCCGGCTTCTGGCTTTTAATCAATAATTAATCCAAGCTAGCCTAGCCGAAATATTGAATGCATATTCCATATCTTAGATCCAACCATGGTTCGTGTGCAAAACCTAAGGTTCAAGCCTAGACCTAAGCAGGCTAGGCAAAGTCGAGCTCGGGCTATCCTGAACCATAACACCCCTAATGAGCATGACCATGTTCATTTCTTCGTTCTTTATTTTCTTCTTTCTACTTTGCTCACCTCATCTTCTCCTCTTTTGTTCTGCCTGATACATTGTTTAGTCAACCAAGTAGACGATATTTGAAAAATGATAACAGTAAAAGAGGTACGTTATTTACAAATATTTTTGCTCTTACATTTTTATTTTCATGTGGTGCTTTCCTTAGCCATCACAAACGGCTTGGGGTGGAGTAGGTCTAGAGTTTAATTAAAGTTTGCAAGGCAAGTCTGAATTTAACCATTTGAAACCTGTCATAGGGTAGAGCAGATTTGAAATGGATTGTATGTCAACCGATTCAGATATGGAAACACTATTGAAACCGGGGCCAAACCCGACCCATCCCAATGCTAAATTTTTTTTGAGCATGTTTGTTTGCATGAGGGTGAGAATGAAATAAAATTAAGGATCAAATCAAGAGAAAAGAAAGAAAAAAGAGGGAGTTGGGTGTGAAAGCAAATAATGAAAAAAGAAATTACTCCTCCACATCTGGTCTTAGGGCCCGTTTGGATGTCTACAGAATAAAATATTTACATATTTAAATATTGTAAGAATAAAATAGTATAGAATACAAAAATGCAATATTATAATAGTATAATTTTTTTACTGTTTGGCAATTTTTGATGAATACTACAGATTTTAAATTGAGATGTTTGGAAGGTGCTATGATTAAAGTAAATTACATTATAAGAATTTTTTTATTAAATATTTTAATTTATATGTAATTTACCACGTCAAGATAAAAAAAGTAATGTGGTAAAGTAAAGTTTAACTTTCATGTTTTTACCGTAAGTTACTTTTCTTTTATCACATAAAACCATGGTAAAGTATAGTAAAGTAAAGTAAATGAAAAAACAACTACTTTATAACTCTCTCTTTCACTTTGCTTTACCACATACTTCATCTGACCTTACTTTACATCATCTTTTACCATGATATGACATCGATCTTTATTTTACTTTATCACACCTGTAAACAAGTAGCTTTTTATTTACCATATAAAACTACGATAAAATGTTTAAGTAAAGTAAAAAAAAGAAACTACTTTACCATTCATTCCCACTTTACTTCACCATGTACTTTATCCCACCTTTACTTTACCCTACTTTATCGTCCTGTGAGATTTACTTTTACTTTACTTTTCCATATATATAAACATACACATTATGATGGATTTGTTGAACCAAGGTCTTTACTTTACTCTACCACTTTGTAATCGTCATTTTGAAAGATTTTTATCTTGTAGAAAGTTTTCTACAGGGGGGAGCTGTATGAGAGAATATTGAGCTTTTTGAAAGAAAAGAATCTTTTCTTCAAATTTTTCTTGAGTTACCAAACGCACAAGATTTTCTTCTTTAAAAAATGAAAGATTATATTCTAAAAAATATTATTTTCTTGTACTTTCTTGTGCATCCAAACAGGCTCTTAGTGTCTTTTAAGAGTTCTTTTTTGTCATTTTGTACCTTTTAGGAATTGGTTTTTTGTCATTTTATTCTTTTACCCTCACTTTCTTTCTCTCTTTTTTCTCTCGTAATTTGATCCTTAATTTTATTCCATTCTACCCGTCATACAAACAAGGCCAATGATATATAGGTAGGGGTGTTCATGAGCTGGGCTGATGAATGTCCAAGCCCAACCCGACTTCTAGACTGTAAGCCTAAGCCCAGCCCAAGCCCGAGTCAGGCTAGAAGTGGTTGGCATGCACGAGCCCATCCTGCCCGAAAATGATAAAGTCCAAGCCCATCCCGGATTAGAGTTATAGAATTAAAAAAAGCACTTCTAATCGTGTCCTAGGTTGTAGCTCAATTGGTCCCGTCGTATCGCCTTATATGAGAGGTCATGTGTTTGATTTCCCCCTTTACCTCTCCCTTATAATAGTTCTCTACCACTAAGCCCATGCCCATCCCATCTACTAGAACATATGTTCGAAGCTCTGGCTGGCTAGATCCATGAAAACCCTTAATGATAGGCACATGTGGGAATGCTACTCAATATTTGAATCATGCCGGCCCCATGGCCCGATTTATGTATTCACGTGGAGTTCAACTAACATAATTAACCCTAAGGGCTAGCTCAGTTGGCCTACGACCACGGTTTGCACCCGGAGGCTGTAGTTTTGAAACTGTACTACCACACTGGAGCTACAAAGAAGTTTATCCGGCTTCCCTCTGTGCATGGAGGGATTAGTCCAGCCTAAAGGATTTGGGAACCCTCTGATAGAAAAAAAATAAAATAATAATAACATAACATTGTAAAACTTCTTTCTTAAAGTTGGAAGACAGTTGAAAGAAAAGAGAGCATAACCTCTCTTTCCTATAGCCATGTCATCATATATGGCTCACCTCCTTACTCTCACTTGAACAATAACTGTTTCATCTAAAAACACAAATGGATGCTTTTGCCCCACTTTGTTGGGATAATAAATCATGAAGTCTTCTATTCCTCTCCCACTCTTTCTTGCTCTCTCTGATCTTCATTACAATCTATGTATTCTCAAAACTTATCAAGCTACGATATCTAGTTCTCTTTAAGCGATGAAATAAGATTGGCTTTATTCATAATGAAATAATAAAAGCACTTCTAATGAATAAAAGTAAGCAAAAGTAAGGCCAGATGTTAAATCCCATCCTAATAGAGCTGGCGCATAAAATGCTTAAGTTTCTAAGTTCGGCGGCCTCATACTGTTGGCCAAACATTAAACTTAAGGTCCCCTAGCTTCATATGGTCAATTTTATCAGCCTATAGTGGTTGGCACCAGACTTTTTTTTTTCACCCTCAAGTAGCTCCAAGTGGAAAGAGGATCCCACACGTGAGAAGAGTGGCTTAATATGAATTCTAAAATCTAGAAATGTACTTTACTATCTATATGCACTTCAGCCATGTGGATATCCCCATGATTTTGCAGTGGCCCCAATTCCACTTTTATATATCAAACCTTTTTATCCACATTTAGATAGAATCTCAAAAAAATCTACAGTTAAAAGAACAATAAATTTTATGGCTATCACATGAAGGGCCAAGATAATCTAACAAAGCTGATTTTTAATTTACCTTTATCTTTTTTTTTTTTTGATAACGCAGGGTTATTAGCTCTTTGGGCCAAAATAATCCCTACGGGCCCAAGAGAGAAAGCTAGGTAAAATTTTTCCGTGGCCCGATGCAGCAGTACAGTTTCGAATCCACAACCTTTGAATGCAAACTGTAGTCCTAGGGCAACTAAGCTACCACTTGGAATTAACTTAACCTTATTCGTAACCGGCCTCTCCCCTGTACCCAATAATGATAAATAGGCATCTAAGAGCATTCGCATGTGGCTCTTCAAATGCACTGTTTAGCTATAAAGTAGCTAAAGCAACATCAAATCAGTGCACATCAGCCTCTTTATCCATCGGTTGAAAAAACTTTGATGAACAGTGGCTCTCTACACTTGATTATGCACTGTAGCTCGGGATTCATTAAAAAAATGATTTCCTGTTTTCTCTTTCACCCTTTGTCTGCAAGTCTACTCAAGAAAAACAGAGAACATTGGAAAACGTGAGCATTTAAAAAATATGACTGTTATAAAAAAAAAATAAAAATAATGAAGAAATAATATTTAAATGAAATAAAGATAAAGTAAAGAGGCTGATGTAGGTGCATGTGAATAGTAGGATAACTTAAATAACAAAAGTGACTTTAGATAGCTTAGATTTAACTAAAGCTAAGCTAGCCACGTGGGAATGCTCTAAGTGGGCTCCATTTAAATCTTCCCCCTTCTAAAACCTCCCTCTAGCATGACCGTTGTTTGAAACCAAAAACCTCACTTCTCAGTTTCAGTTTCACTTTCCTCTCTCTGCCTCCCACAGTAACGTGCCTGGGAAAAATGGATGCCGCCCACACTATGTTCTCTCTTTCCCTGCCTCGCATGCCTCTGCAACTCGGCTCATGTGCTCCCTCAACTCTCCTCCCATTCAGCGGCAGCAGAAGACGACGAGCAATGGCAAGTCCTCTCATCTCTGCAGCGCTCGTGAAAGGAGACTCTCAAATCCCAGCCATTTCCACTCTCGACATCGAGAAGCAGGAGGAGAGCCTCAAAAGTGTCTCTTCCGGTTCCTTGCAATACGAAAGTGGGTTCTTGGGTGGCATCCCCACCGACGAACCGCGGCCTTTGGAGAAGAAGGATGGTGTCCTTACCCCAATGGATTACCTTACCAACATTCTCTCGGCCAAAGTTTATGACGTCGCCATCGAGTCTCCTTTGCATAACGCTCCCAAGCTCTCGCAGCGCCTTGGAGTCCATCTCTGGCTAAAGAGAGAGGATCTACAGCCTGTCAGTGTTCTCGCCGTTCGCATTAATCCATGGGGATTTGACAATTCAGTACCCCTTACACACCTAATACCCAAATTCATGATTCAAAGTTAGCTAATGTCACCAGAGTCAACTTTGACTCTGGTCTCCCTTTTTCATTTTTCTTTTTTGCCTTAGATCCCATGATATCATGGGTTTTTAAAAACCCATGAGATCATGGGATCCAAGGTCAAACTACTATGGTGACATTTAGTGTCTTTTAGTCATGAATTTGGCATTGAATTGTCTTTTAAGAATTGAATTGTCAAATCCCCTTAATCCTTTCATTTGACTTAAGAATGATCATTTGGCGGTGTTTTCTCCAATGCCTCATAGTAACTCGCATTGCAAAGGACCCCACTAATGCCTATATGATATGACATGAGTTCTATTGTCCTTGACAGTGTGTTGATGACTCAATATGTAGGTTTTTTCATTCAAGCTGAGAGGAGCATACAATATGATGTCCAAGCTTTCTAGAGAGCAGTTGAATAAGGGAGTTATCTGCTCATCAGCTGGAAATCATGCCCAAGGTGTAGCATTAGCCGCAAAGAAGCTAAAGTGTGATGCTGTGATTGCTATGCCTGTCACAACCCCAGAAATCAAGGTTCGATGATAAGAATCTGATTGCAAGTTTTTATTCATTCACATCGGAACCAGATTCCCTGTTTGGTCCAAACAGGGAATCCGTTTCCACATCACTAGACATTAGTTAACAATCCTGTTGTTTGATCAACGTACCGCTAAATGTGGTCCAATCTTCTTTTTTTGCCTGTTTGTTTTGCTCAGTGGAAATCTGTTGAGAAGTTAGATGCAAAAGTTGTTCTTGTGGGGGATTCCTACGAGGAAGCACAGGCATATGCTAAACAGAGGGCCAAGCAGGACGGCTGCACGTTTATACCTCCTTTTGATCATCCCGACATTATAGTGGGTCAGGGGACTATTGGAATGGAAGTTGTTCGGCAATTAAAAGGGCCATTGCATGCAGTCTTTGTACCTGTTGGTGGTGGTGGGTTAATAGCAGGCATTGCTGCCTATGTAAAGCGGGTTCATCCAGAGGTCTGTAAGTCCGTGTTGGATTCTTCAAGTTACTACAGCAAAATCTTTTAGCTCTAGTTTCAGTTGCATGTCCATAGTACATTAAACTAGAAATACTAACTTGGTTTATAGGTAAAAGTCGTTGGAGTTGAGCCTTTCGATGCAAATGCAATGGCACTGTCATTACATCATGGGCAGAGAATTATGCTGGAGCAGGTGGGAGGCTTTGCTGATGGTGTAGCTGTGAAAGTGGTTGGAGAAGAAACTTTCCGCTTATGCAGGGAACTGGTTGATGGAGTGGTTCTTGTCAGCCGTGATGCGATTTGTGCCGCAATAAAGGTGGAACTTCTATTAATTTGGGGCCTGTTTGTTTGCATTAAAATACATAGGATTCATACACTTAGGAGTTAAAAATTAAGATAGAAGGTTAATTTAAAAAAATGAGCATCAAATAATCTTTCCTTTTTAGGAGAAAACTACTAGGGTGATGGCTGATATATTCGGTTTTTATCTTCTTTTGATTCTATTTCCCTTAGAGGAAGTTATTTGATGCTCATTTTTAAAAATTCACATTTGATCTTCATTTTTATCCACTCGTGGTATGAAATCCATGTATACAATTCCTATGTATTGTAACACAAACATACAGGCCCTTAGTGTTTACAATTGTCCTATTTTTCTTCTTTTTTTCTTTTTTTAAGTTTTAATATTTAGAAAGACAACATTCACTCTGTTAAGTCCTGTTTCCATGGTAATTAATGATAAACCAAACCAAACCAATCATTTTCCCACTAGGTGGGGTCAGCTATATGGATTTGACAACGCCAATCAAATCTGTTTAGGGCCATGTCCTCCGTTAGATCCATGTAGCCAAGATCATGTTTAACAGTTTATTTCCAACTTCTCTTGGGTCTCCCTCTCCCTCTCCTACTCCGGACAATCTCCATGCTTTCACACCTTTTAACAGGTGCCTCCGTTGGGCGCCTTCTAACATGGCCGAACCATCTCAGTCGATTTTCTCTCATTTTATCTGTAATCAGTGTTATTCCTACTTTGCCCCTAATCTCCTCATTCCTAATTTTATCTCTCCTTGTGATCCCGCACATCCATCTTAGCATTCTCATTTCCGCAACTTTCATCTTCTTAACATGATTATGCTTTACTGCCCAACACTCTGATCCATATAACAACGCTGGACGAACCGCCACCTTATAATACTTTCCTTTAACCTTGATGGGGACTTTCCGATCACATAAGACCCCCGAAGCACTCCTCCATTTGGTCCACCCGGCCTAAATCATGTGACTTACATCATTATCAATCTCTCCATCCTGTTGCACCATAGATCCAAGGTACCTAAAGTTTTTTTTCTCTACAATCTTTTCTGTGCCCAAACTTTCTTCTAAGTTATTAGGTGTCCTACTTTGACTAAACTTGCATTCCATATATTCCGTCTTGCAACGACTTAGCCTAAACCCTTTTGTCTCTAACGTATTCTGCCACAATTCTAGCTTAACATTCACTCCTTCTCTCTTCTCATCCACTAAAACAATGTCATCTGCAAATAGCATACACCACGACACCTCATCCTGAATATATCTTATAATCTCATCTATAACTAGGGCAAACAAGTACGGCCTTAACGCTGAGCCTTAGTGTAGAGTAATCGTGATAGGAAACTCTTTAGTCTCTCCGCCAGTCGTTCTTATAGATGTCACGGCTCTATTATACATATCCTTTATCGCTTCAATATATGCGATACACACTATTTTCTACTGAATTCTTTTTCTAAACCATCACTGCTATATCAAATTTCATATCAGATCCCAAGAACCAGTGGGAATCAAATGCAAGTTGCTATTGACCAAGGCAATACCCTGGTCAACGTGCTAGATTTGCTTTTCTTCAGAAACGTTGATAGATCCTGGAAAGTAGGACTGATGAGTGTAGCTTACATTGGTGAAGGATCCTTTCATTTTGAGTTGGGAAGGATGAAACTTCAGAGTGGCAATATTGGTTTTCCCAGTGAGATTCAAATGCAAGCTGCTATTCTCCAAGGTCATGTTCTAGCCAATTAGCTAGCTATTTTCCTTTCTTTAGGAATATGGTAGACAACTCTGGAAGGGAAGATTGATTAGGGCAATTAACATAAGTGAGGAAGACCTTCCCTTTTCTTACTGGTGGTAAAGGAACCTTCCTCCTTGAATTGGGAAGGATGAGAGTGGCTAATATGAGTTGTCTACTTATCCTAATTACGTTTAGCTTATTTACTTCAATTTACCTTTCTTTTTTCTTTGTCAGACTATTGGTGTAATGACTTCTTTTACCTTATCAATAGTAGGTGTGGAGGCATATTCTTAAGGAATGATTAAATTGAAATGTGTGTGACTGACCCAAATTGAAAAACAATTGTGATATGGTTATGATTTGGATGACCTCATTGTGATTAGCTAATGGGTGTCTCATGGCCAATTAATAGCTTGTCTAATTTTTTTTTTTTTCCTTTTCTTTTTTGGAATAGAATGCATTAAGCTGACACTAGATTTATAAGATAAAGCTAAGATGATCGTTGTGATCATGAATGATTTCAATGGATTCTTTTTCCCTTAAATGGTATGGGCTAACTTATCTTGTGTATTTGAGGAAAATATCTTCAATCTTGAGTTTATTCTTATTCTATTTTTTATTTTTTATTTGTTTAAGAAGAATCAGTTCTTTGACTGGAGCAAAAACCCTGTGAGACCAAGTGAGTACCTCATATAGGTGTCATGGCATGGGCCTTTCAAAATACCTCCATCAATTTCCTTGTATAATCTCTTATTTTCTTATATAACAGTACCTTATATAGTCTACTATAAAGAAAGACCGTGCATAAGTTTTGATGTGTATCAGAATGGTCATTTGGGATCTTCTCAAACACTATTGCTTTATAAATTTTAACGCACCTCTCTGTTCTTCTGTCCCTTCAAGCTCTCTCTTTTCCACTTTGGAATATCTCATTTAGTTTCGAAAGTCAAGACTCAAAACCCATAATCCTATGTCTTTCATTCTTGTTACAAAACTCTTTATGTCCAAGATCTTCCCCTAAAGTTTACTAAAACCTACAAATTCCCATCTCAAAAAATCTTATACCAGAATTTACCTGATAGTGCTCCTTTAGTACGTTAATCTCAAAAACAATATTTTCTTTCGATAGCTTAATCTCAAAGACAATATTGTTAGCATTTTATGGAAATCAAAGTAAGAAATGCAACTAATTTTTGAAATTGGGAAAATTAGTAGATAGCATGTAGCATTAATGAATATGCTGTTAAATGTTTTTGCCACATAAAGGGGCTATGATATTAAGTTCAAGAAAGATCCAAACCTCGTTTCAAGGGCATAAGAGAAAAAGGGTAGGAGGAGACCTTCTGTATGGTATTGAAATTTGAAAGTCATTTCTCTTGCTCTGCAAATAGGAGAACCCGAGCCCTCCTCTTTTACACTTCTGACCCTGCATACAACAGACCTCTCTCTGTCAGTTGGGCAACCAAAGGAGTGCTAAGTTAGTTAGTGATGAGGATTTTTCACAGGGATGACTGATGACTAATGAGTATGGAGAAACTCAGACAAGATCTTCAACAGAATGTATCCATAAGAAGGCTTTCCTTGTCTTCATGGAGAATCAAGGCTCATGTGCATGTTTGGATATGATGGTCCTATAAATGTCAAGGTTAATACCGAGGAAAAGGGAATATTGTTGGAAAGTCTCACATCCCACATCGTCTAACTCTTGAATTGGACATGGCTTCATATACCTGTTTGGGCCTTCCACCTATCAGCTTAAGCTTTTGGGTCGGTACATGGCTCATTACATGGTATCAGAGCGGATTTTGATCCCGTTGTTCTCGTGTCGCCCACGTGGCAGGCCCGTTCACGAAATTTGTTGGGCCTGCATGTGAGGGGGAGTGCTAGAAAATCCCACATCCCACATCGCCTAACTCCTAAATTGGACATACCTTCATATACCTGTTTGGGCCTTGGCTCATTATAGAGGAAGCTGTATAACTCCTGAGAGGTGCTTGGTGTGCTCGTGAAAGACAAGATTATTGGCGATTTGTATGGCACTAGTATTATCCACATTGAGTGGTGTGGGACTACAGACAAGCACACCAAGTTCACGAAGGAGTCACCGAAGCCAAATCGTCTCACTACTAGCAAAAGACATGGATCGGCCTAATCCGCATCTGCATAACCTCGAAGATGAAGAGAGGAAGTGGAGGAGTAGAATAGTCCATGATCAAGAGTGCCTCTGAGACATTGAAGAATCCGATGAACTGCTGGAAGATGAGGTTTGTGAGGATTACTCACAAACTGACCAACAATCTGCACTGCATGTGATATGTCAGGGCATGTCATGGTGAGATATATCAAGCTACCAACCAGACGCCGATACAAAGTTGGATCAGCTAGTGGATTGCCTTCCTCTCTTCTAAGTTTATCATTCAGCTCTAGTGGAGTATCGGTAACCTTGGAGTTAGTCAGGTGGGTCAATGACAGTAAATCTTCAGTGTATTTTCTTTTATGGATGTGGATTCCACCATCTGATCGAGAAATCTCTAAACCAAGAAAGTAGGTTAAAGGTCCCAAATCTTTCATCTTGAAATTTCTCATAAGATAAAATTTCAGAGTAGATATACCAGAGATATCATTCTCACTAATAATCATATCATCAACACAAAAAAGAAACACAGTACAACCTTTCCTTGTTCTGCGAATAAACATTGAGTTATCATTGGGACTTTGATAAAATTGTGCCTTAAGGATGGCACTCCGAAATCTCTCAAACTACACACGTGGAGCTTGTTTAAGCCCATAGAGAGATTTTCGTAGACGACAAACGTGATTAGGTGAACAAGCATATCTAGGAGGTGGTCGCATAAAGACTGTTTCTTGAAGGTTCCCTTGTAAAAATGCATTTTTGACGTCTATTTGCCAGAGAGGCCAATTACGTACAACGGCAACAGTGAGTAAGGTGTGAATTGTTGTCATTTTGGCAATAGGTTCAAATGTTTCTTTATAATCGATTCCATATTCTTGCTTGAAACCATGTGCCATGAGACGGGCCTTATACGAATCCAAACTCCCACTTGATTTCATTTTAATAGAATAGACCCATTTGCTACCAATTATAGGTGAGTTTGCAGGTTGTAGAACCAGATCCCATGTTTGATTGGATTCAAGAGCAAATAGTTCCTCTGTCATTGTATCCTGCCAACTTGGTATATCCTTAGGGCCTGTAAATAGGAAGAATGAATAGAAACAAAATCGAGAATGGTAAAAAGTGATAAGCAGTTAGGTGGTTTAGAAATACGAGTGGAACGCCGCACGGGTGGTGGTGAAGGAGGTGGAGGTGGTAACACAAGAGAAAAATTACCTTGAGGGTGAGGATCTGGCATTGGTGGGTGATCAGGAGCAAGAGCATTCACCGGTGGAAGTTGTGGATGTCGACTATAGACCTTGAGTATAGGGGGAGATATTGAATTTGGAAACGTAGGAAGATATGAAATATCCACTACAAGAAATTTAGGCTGTTGTGACGGAATTTGATGACGATTTTTTTTTGTCTTAAAAGAGCACCCAAAGAGGACAAAATATAAATTTCGTCGTTTGTTTTTATTTTTTTCAAAAGTATAGGAGACGAAAAAAAATTTCGTTTGCAAAAATAAGGCGCCAACTTCATTTGCGTTGGCGCCAATTATTTTAGCTCATTGGAGACGAACATTGTTGTCACAAAATATAATTTTCTTTTGCGACGAACGTAATTCGTCACCAATAAGGATAAGTTATGGAAGACGAACATATTTCATCACCAAAATAAGGCGCCGATTTCATTTGCTTTGGCTTGAATTATTTTAGCTCATTGGAGACGAACATTTTTGTCACAAAATATAATTTGTTTTTGTGACGAACGTAATTCGTCACTAATAAGGATATGTTATGGAAGACGAAAATATTTGGTCACCAAAATAAGGCGCCAACTTCATTTGTGTTGGAGCCAATTATTTTAGCTCATTGGAGACGAACATTGTTGTCACAAAATATAATTTTTTTTGCGACGAACGTAATTCGTCACCAATAAGGATAAGTTATGGAAGACAAACATATTTCGTCACCAAAATAAGGCGCCAATTTCGTTTGCTTTGGCGAGAATTGTTTTAGCTCATTGAAGACGAACATTTTTGTCACAAAATATAATTTGTTTTTGTGACGAACATAATTCGTCACTATTAAGGATAAGTTATGGAAGATGAAAATATTTGGTCACCAAAATAAGGCGCTAATTTCATTTGCACTGGCGCGAATTATTTTAGCTCATTGGAGACGAACATTTTTGTCACAAAATATAATTTATTTTTGCAACGAACGTAATTCATCACTAAAAAGGATAAGTTATGGAAGACGAAAATATTTCGGCTAACAAAATAAGGCACCAATTTCAATTGCGGTGGCACCAATTTCATTCGCACTTGAGCCTATTCCTCTCTTACAAGTATTGCTTTGGAAAATCTTTGAAAATGACTAAAATGGGCCCCCCAGGCCCTAACGTCCTTCCCTCCCCCCCCCCCCCCAAATCCAACGCCCCTTTTCCAAAACCCATTTCCCCCTTTGTCCCTCCATCTATCCCGGTCTCTCTTTTCCAAAACCTTTTTCCCTCTTTTCCAAAACCCTTTTGCAGAAGAGGAGAGAAGAACCCTTTTCCCCATTTTCTAAAACCCTTTTCCAACATCTCCCACCCATCGTCTCAGGCAGCAGCCCCATGGCCCCCATGAATCATCATCACCCTCTATCAACACACGCAGTGCAGACCCATCCCTGATCACTGATCCCTCTCATCTCTACTTTTCTCAGTCTCTCTCTCCTAGAACTCCCAAACGCAGCCACCATCACCAATCACCATCATCTGTGCCCATCATCCTCCATCCAGGAGTTCGCCACCGTTAGGTACACCTACCTCTCTCAGTCTCTGCTACTGTGAGAACTTGGTTCGGGCGGTACCCTTAACCACGGGGCGTAGCGTGTCAGCCACGGGCTTCAAACGGTGAGTCTCCGTTAGCCCGCATCAGAAATATCCAAGTCCTGACCTTGGGCTTATAAGTCAAACCCTGTATTAACTTAGCATGAGGCTTTTTAAAGCCGTGCAGCCCCGAAAATCATAAGAACTCCGAAGTTAAGCGTGCTTGGGCGGGAGCAGTACTAGGATGGGTGACCTCCTAGGAAGTCCTCGCGCGTGCACGTGGGCCAAAGCGGACAATTTTATGTTGAGTTAGGCGGGGCTGTGACAGTTGGTATCAGAGCCGATGACGGCTTTATTTCTAGTGGGGGAGAATGTGAGATCTTGGTCCGGGCGGTACCCTTAACCACGGGGCGTAGTGTGTCAACTACGGGCTTCAAACGGCGAGTCTCCGTTAGCTTGCATCAGAAATATCCAAGTCCTGACCATGGGCTTATAAGTTAAACCCCATATTAACTTAGCATGAGGCCTTTTAAAACCGTGCGGCCTCGGAAATCGTAAGAACTCTGAAGTTATGCGTGCTCGGGCGGGAGAAGTATTAGGATGGGTGACCTCCTGGGAAGTGCTCGCCCGTGCACTTGGGCCAAAGCGGACAATTTCATGCTGAGTGGGGCGGGGCTGTGACAGTTGGTATAAGAGCTGAGGACGGCTCTATTTCTAGTGGGGGAGAATGTGAGATCTTGGTCCGGACGGTACCCTTAACCACGGGGCGTAGCGTGTCAACCACGGACTTCAAACGATGAGTCTCCGTTAGCCCGCATCGGAAATATCCAAGTCCTGACCATGGGCTTATAAGTCAAACCCCGTATTAACTTAGCATGAGGCCTTCTAAAACCGTGCGGCCCCGGAAATCATAAGAACTCTGAAGTTAAGCGTGCTTCGGCGGGAGCAGTACTAGTATGGGTGACCTCCTGGGAAGTTCTTGAGTTGGGCGGCCTATGACATCTTTTATATTAAACACGACAAAATTATTTCGTCTCTATTTCTTATATTTATGGCAAAATATTTTTGTCTCTAATTTCTTCCTTTAATGACAAAATATTTTGTCACTAATTACTTACAAGTATGTTTCCAACAGAGTGTATTGGAGACGAAAAAAAATTTACTTACGAGTATGTTTCCAACAGAGTGTATTGGAGACAAAAAAAATCGTCACAAATTTATCTTTTTCAATGACGAATTTTTTTTCCGTCTCTAATACCTTTTAGCGACAAGGCTTTGGCAACGACACGGGTGACGAAAAATTTTGGGACAAATTTGTGTCGTCCTTAAACCCCAAATTTCTTATAGTGATCTAAAGCTTGAGAATCCTGTGTAAGTGAATAATAAGGTACATTTTCAACAAATATAATATTTCTAGAGATTCTAGTACGACGAGCTACTGGATCATAGCAAAGAAAACCTTTATGTTCGTCACTATATCCCCAAAACACACAGTTAACGGCTTGTTGAGTAAGTTTAGTTCGTTGAAAAGATGGGAGATAAACAAAGCAAAGGTATCCAAAAGTACGGAGGTGAGAATAAGAGGGTGGACGATAAAAAAGAGCTTGAAAGGGTGAAATATGATTTAAAACCGAGTTGGAAGCCTATTGATTAAGTGAATAACAATATGAATTGTTTTCGCACAAAAAAAATAGATGGAACTTTTGATTCAATGAGCAATGCCCTCTAGTTTCAAGAATATGTCTATTTTTCCTTTCAGCATTACCATTTTGTTGAGGGGTATAAGGACAAGACTTTTGATGAATAATTCCCTTTTCTGTCAAAAATGAAGAAAAATCACCAAAGATATATTCTCCCCCAGAATCTAAGCGAAGGACCTTAATATGCGTATTAAACTGAGTTTGTACTAAATTATAAGATTTCTTGAAAGTAGTCAAAACTTCATATTTGAAGCGTAGAAAATAAATCCAAGTCAACCGAGAGTGATCATCAATGCCTACTTGATTGAGGAATAATGCCCCAAACATCGGTGTGTATCATATCAAAAGCAGCAATAGCACGAGAATAATGAAAGGGAAAAGGTAAAACATGACTTTTACTCAAGCAACATGAAACACACTGAAATTTTAAAAAAGAAGCAAGCATATTTTTATTTAATGAAGGTTCCAAACAACCATGTCTCAATAGAAAGGCTAATTTGTCATTATTTAGATGACCAAGGCGTCGGTGCCAAATGGTCCACAAATTATTTGAAGTGCTAAAGAGGATGCAAAATGGAATCTTAAGCCAACGTCCAACAAAAATAGCACTCGTGCTTACTCCCTGTGTCGATCATCTTCCCAGTTCGTGTTAGGTTTTTGTTGTTGCTAATTTGATGGATTCACGATCACTTTTATTATCAAATGATCACACACTCATGCATCTTAGTTTTGACTTTGGAATCTAAAGTTTCTAGCTTGCATTTGCATATTGATTTTCAAATGATTTATTCATGCTTGTTTTAGAACTTTTATACACTTTTGAAAACCTATTTCTTCATGCATTTTTAGAAAATCAAATTAAGAATCTAGGTTTGTGATTTGCATACATTCCTCATTTTTAGAATCATTTTATTATGCTTAAATCAGTTTGGTCGTTCGACCGACCCCTGCACCCAGTCGATCGAGCAATCTGACTGTTGGGAAAACAGCCAGTGTACCCGGTTGACTGAGCCATGCCCAGGTCGACCGGATAACTAGCCGTTGGGCCAATATGACCATTGGGCCAGGTCGACCCGGGCGTCATGGAGTCGACCGGGCCAACTAGCCGTTGGACTGTTTTTTGTATAAAAATCCATTTCATTCCCTTCTTTTGTGAGGCTTGATGATTGAATCTTTGGAACCATATTGAAGCCTAAAGAAGAGGAATAAGCTAAGAAAGCTAGAAGGCTATTGGGAATCATAATGTTTGAGATTTAAAAGGTATATCTTTCAAGTTAATATTGATTTCCATTCCATTTAAAAATCATGCATGTTTAACTCTTTGTAATTTCATATATGCATGATTTCTAGCTTTAAAAGAGATGTTTTGCAAACACAATATCACTTTGGAATATTAGATTGTTTTGCAAACATTCTTGTTTCAATCACATGTGTTCTTAGTCATTAATCTTCTTACAACTTGTTTAGTATATTCTTTCAAGTTGCTTGAACTTTTCATGTGATTAGCTTATAACTTCATTCATCATTTTCTGAGCTTAGATTTTAAAATGCATCAAGCATTCATGTAAGAGCTTCTTTTTAGAATTTGATTGAAGTAAACATTCATACACTTTGTACACACACCTTAACAATTGTTGTGTATGTTTGTATCTTGATTTAAACTTTTATATCAGCCTATTTTAGAGGCAATTGTATTGACCTTAAATTGCATCTCTTTGAGTGTTTGTGTAGACACTTCTTTAAGAGAAATCTTTCTATTGTAAAGGTATTGCTTAGCATAAGAAAAGTACATTGTAAAGGTTATTGCTTAGCCTTAGAAAAGCATCTTGTGAAAGGTTATTGCTTAGCCTAGAAAAGCACATTGATAGGTTATTGCTTAGCCTAGAAAAACACATTGTGGTTATTGCTTAGCCTATAAAAAAACATAGATAGTGGAAATCCGGTGGGGTATTAGATCACAAGCCAGTAGTAGATATAGGCATTGAGGCCGAACCACTATAAATCCCTGTGTGACGGTGTATGCTTGTGGTGATTTCTTTTGTTAACTTCCGCATCTTGTTTGGTAAATCATCACAGTGACTAGTTAATTTTAAAGCAATTAAAAATTGGTCTTAATTGGTCACTATCTTGTAGCTCACCCTATTCACCCACCCCTTCTAGGGTTAGGATCTAATACTTTCAGTTCACCGGTCCTGTATGACACAACCAGGAGGAGCAAAATGAATAGAATATCCATTATCAACTAATTGACCAACAAAAATAAAGTTAGAAGATAGATGTGGAACAACATAAACATTACAAAGAGTAAGAGACGGGTCTTCTAAAGTTCGAAGGGCTATCGAGCTGATACCAGAAATTGATAATTTTTTACCATTAAAGTAATGATTTGGTTATTTTTTGTATAGGGTTGGATTGCATTAAGATGTTCCATAGAAGTCATATGATTGGAAGCCCTAGAGTCTATGAACCAAGAAGAGGGAGACATGAATTGAGAGAGGGCAAAAGAACGATACGGAACATTTACACCCATAGAAGTGAAAGTAGTTGTGACAAAAGCATTGATCATGTCTTGAATCTGATCTGGAGTGATTACCATAGACTAAAAAGAACTTGTTTCACTATCTACAGTTTGGACTTGTGATTGAAAAGCTGGCTTTTGGTAGGTGGGTCGCTGATGGATCTGATCAGGCTTTCGCTATGGTCGGCAAGTTCACTCAGAGATGACATGTCCATTTCTTTTGCAATAGTTGCAAAAGTTCTTTTTTTTTTTGCAATTCTTTGCAAGATGTCCAAAATCTTTACATTCAAAATATTGAACTTGCTGCCATTGAGTAGTTTTTAGAGCTTGATTTTCAGTTGTAGGCGTAATAACAGCCTTTGGTTCCTCATGTAGAGTGTTTTGAGATTGGAGACGAATTTCTTCTCTTAGAACCTCCTGAACACAGGTAGCAAGATCTTGAGGTACCTCCCTGTTCAGTAAAGCAACTCGGACGGACTCAAAGTCAGACCTTAAATTCATCAAGAATTGACTAATATGAGCATTCTTTTGTATGTTGATCACAGAAGAAAAGGCCTCTATTGGTACATCACTCAAGATCATGGAATCTATTTCATTCTATAAAGTGAGATAACCATTGTAATAATCTTGGATTGACTTGTCCCCTTGTCCATATTTAGCCAATTCAGTATCTAAATGAAATTTTCTGGCCTTGTTTGCCTGGTCATATAACTTCTTCAAATGATTCCACATATCTGAGGCCTTCTTAAAGGCTTGCAAGGAAAGGCTAATGTTGGATTCAATGGAATTAAGAATCCATGTAACCACTTCAGAATTATTCTATGACCAAGTGGCTATAGATTTATCACCATTAGTAGGTTTCACAGTTGTTCCATCAAGAAATCCCCCAAGTCCTCGGCCTTTAACAAAATGTTGGAGATGAAATGACCATGCCATGTAATTCTTTTCATTGAATTTGACTGAGATAACATCATGTTTCTCCATAGTACCAAATTGCCAGAGGCAACAAAATATCCTGAACCTGATTTTCAGAAAATATGGCTTGGGCGACCCTAGCTATGTCACTGGAGAAAAAATGACACTGCAGTGAATCCTGATCATTAATCCAATTCCTAGATTTTGTTCAAATGCTATTTTTATACTTTTGTAAGAAGATTCATCTCCACTGGATTAAGATACTGAAGTACTTGATAAAAAACTATCTTTGAAAGTAGTTGTCACAGAAGAGATTCTCGATACTAACCTTCTGGTATTCAGAACCTCAACGATAAATACCCAATGCTCTCAGAAAATACAGGCGAACATACGAAGGAAGTTCCGTGTTGATATGCTCATCAGAGGTGGGGCATACTCATAGATCCCACAAAACTGTGATGCCGACTGTTGTGCTTCTCAAATGTTGATGACGATAAGAGGAGATCCTTGCTGATATGGGTCCAGACTTGTATCAGATTCATAAATCCTATGCGAACAGTGTGGCTACTGTTCTTTTTCAACGGACTGATAGGAAAAACCCAGAATCTATCCAAACGAGGATAGATGAGTGCTTGAGATAGCAATAACTCTTGAATTGATCAATCAAGAATCGCTTTTTGCATATCCAGATGACAGCCCTACGACAGTTGATCTATCTTAAAATGTGCAACGCTTAACTGCAAGACTACGATGTCGTCAAATAGTAAAGGACTAAAGAGTCTGGATTATCGATCCCACGAAGAGAGGATGGAACAAGCAATGAATCCAATTTAATTAGATTTGAACAAGCTCCAAATCTTCATCAGTGATCTTCAATTACACAGTCTCTCTAGATTTGATACACTTAAGCTCCTAATTACAATCTAAAAGTGTAGAGATTATACTTTCTTTTGCCGACGGAAAAAAACGTCGGTAAAAATTATATTACATTTTTAGAAAAGTAAAATAAATTTACCGACGTTGTTAAAACATCGGTAAAAGTCAAATAATCGTCGGTAAAATAACATTTTTGCCGATGGAAAAAATTTCGTCAGTAAAAGGTTTTCTCCATGAGTTTTTACCGATGTCTAGCCGACGAAAATATTTGCGTCACTAAAGGTTTTTACCTACGTTTTGTTGACTTTTTGCGACGAAAAATTTCGTAGCTAAATGTATAAACTTTTGTAGTGAGATGGTACAATAAAACTGCTAAAAGACTAACTTGCCAAAAGATTTATTTCACTCTACAAATACATTTGGCTCATTTAATTTCACAAGGATTGCAAGCATATGTGCTTTGCAAAGCACATACCCACCCATGCTCTCACCAATACACAAACCACTCATTTGTGTTAGAAAATGACTTTTTTTATCATTAAAGTCTTATCCTCTTATTTTGGAATTCTTCAACACTTCACCAAGATTTCTTCATGTAACTTCTTTATTGAAATCTCTTCTTAATGCATTGGGACACTAGCCGGAAAGTTGGGATAGTCGCGGAGTCCACCTACACAAGAGAAATTACATAAAAATACACTATAAATAATCGGATTTATACATCATAATCCGATAATCCGTTAATGTGATAGAATGATAAAATCTTCATGTAAAACAAATGATATGCATATGAGATGCTGATAAAACTCGGACTAATAAGGGGTAAAATATGTAATATTTAACACTCATCAACAGTCGATACCCACTTCTCCCAAATACAGTTGACAAGGTTGTGGTCAAGAGAAACTTCATTGTAGCTGGATTTTTTAATTACGGATTATATCAGGGCTCTGATACCATGTAATGAAGTGAAAAAGAATGAAAGAGAAAGATGAGAGAGCAAGAGAAGGAAAAACTTTGCAGTGAAGATCTACCTTCACGATTCGACCATGTATATATAGTGATTGTTATTGACAAAATAGTTAGCTACAATCAAGTAATTAGGTAAATTACAATGAATCATCTATCTATGATTAGCTCATTAGATTCTTTATATTTAGCAAACATACACGATCTAGCTAAGACCCACGTTGGAAAATATATCCCCTTTGACTAATGATTGAGTAACCTTTGTCTGGATGAGCTAGAAAAGCCTGGGTCATGTGACCCACTTCTACAAATACTGTAATTAATGCTTCCATTTTATGTTTAAGGGACAAGTTAGGAAGATGTCCATCAATTGCTCATTTAGTGTCCCTTTGCAGGGTCAACAGAGTGGTGCTCCATTTTAAACTATTTGGAAAAGGATCAAATATGCGACAGACACATGAAACTTTGTCACAACATTGGAGGTTTTGTTTTAATTTCTTTAAAGAAAAACCACATTCTAATTGAGGTAGGATTTTATAGGTTTATCTCTTCTTGATGTTATGTTATCCATTTGGTTACAAAGGAATAACTAAAGCTTTTAAAACATGGACTCGAAAGGGATGCCTATAAAGGTGCGATCCAAGTTGGTTTCAGAGGCATGTGTTCATACAAATGCTTTGGGAATGGATTGACATGCTTTGAGGGGGTTTTATACTATTACAATAGAAATATGAGGTAAGGGGAGAGATGGATGAAAGGATAAGAATTAGCAACATGGTTTGTTGTTATAGTTGGGCTTGGACTTCTTGATGGGGGCTTGTGTCTGTTGCCTAATGGACCATTGGATGTGAGACAACATGGGTCTATAATCCTCCTAAAATAGGTGCTGAGATCTTTGCAGAGCAATAGTCTTCGAGAGGATTGTTGTCGAATGAAATGATAGAACCTCGATATGCTGCGTGTGTTTATGAAAAACTGGACTGGATGCTAGTCAGACAACATCAGTATTGTCCATATGAGAGGTGAGATGCAAAACTCCAAAATCTTTAAGTAGTAATCAGAGCCAAATGATCTCACTTGTGGCTGAGGACATAAAGTGATGTTCAACTTCAACAGAAGATTTAGAAACACAAGATTGTGTCTTGCATTTTCAAGAGATAAAGAGATGTCCCAAGAAACATGAACCAGCCACTAGTGGATCATCAAATATTCGGGTGTCCTTGCAATTGCATCAACATATCCAATGAGGGAAAATGTAGAAGAGTACGAGTAAAGCATGCCTCTGTTAACGGTGTCACACAAGTACCTAAGGATCGGATGAACAACATCAAGGTGCAAGGCTATTGTGGATCAACCAATATTTGACCAACTGTGTGGATAACATGAGCAATATCCAGTCGAGTCTTAGTCAAGTGATTGGAAGAATTACAAGTGATTTGGCCTTCAGATCTATGGAGATGTTGAACTGAATGCTATGATGTTCAATGATGTTAATAGGTTATTGTAAGTGCCTAAAAATTACGGACTTAGTTAAAACAGGATTAAATTCTCGACTTGGTGATCTCGGGATGATTATGGGAAAGGATCGGCATCCGGTAATCTCAAAGGAAAAACAAAGGTCAGAGCCCCTGGCTGTTGGCAGCCGAAGGCACTCCGATGCCTGAGTTAGTTTGATAACTGAGGGAAAACAAGGAAGAAAGAGTCTGGGGCTGGTTTGTTGCGTACCTCATATAGTTTTTCTCCGTGTATTATATAGACGTGAGAGTCATCATTGGACTGGGCCCCTTGGGGAGGGATGGAAGTCCCATAAGCATGTACTTTCTTTCCTGAGTGGGGATAGGTAAAAAGGGAACGTCCCATCGGACCATCCCCCTATGCCTATGGACGTGACCTTGAGATAAGGCGTGCCACTTATCTAGGTCCGACGCCCACTCTATTTGTCAGTTCGCCGTCTACCGTCATGGCAGCGCATTTATAGTCGCATTTATGGCTGAATGACAGGAGGTCGAGATCAAGCTGAGACCGAGACCGAGGTGGGCACCGCAGACGTGGCCACCGAGATGGGCTCCATGCTCCCCCGAGCTGGTGCATCTACTGAGCTGGGCAACGCCGAGACTAGGGATTATCCCGAAATTGGGGAGTGGCCCGCATAAATCCATAATTACAAAATGACCCCACACAATTGCCCCCTAGCTCTCGACCTCTTAGAATTCTCTCTGAGGTCGGGAGCTAAGATTGAAAGGGTGTGCTGGCCCCCATCTTGTCATATCTTGCTGACGTGTGATCCTCATCATGATGCCTTTTCGCTTGCCCTAGGCAATAAATATGGTACCATAATTGTTTCACCAAGGTGGGCACGCGGACGTCGTTTCATATACCCGAGGTGATAAATAACGTACCAAAGTTATGGTGGAAGATGAACCGGTGGTGCCACGTGTAACCCTTCGTCTGGTTGTTTACTGGGATCGAAGCGACGCGTGGAGAGTCTAGAGCGTTGCCTCGCACGCGTGACATTCAAGAGGGGCGTCCCTCTATAAAATGGGGATGCCCTCTTTCCTTTCTCCCCATATCTTTGCTTTCGCTTGGAAGAAGACCCTGCTGAAGAAGACATTCTGCTGAAACCAGAACCTCTACGAACCCGGAGACCTTCATTCTTCGAAAAAAAAAACCTTCACATTCCCTCTGTGAGTTTTCTTCCTCCCTGTACTCTTCTCACCTCTTCTTCCTTTCGTCTTGAGTGTTTCCGTCCCTTAGGTTTTCTAGGTTTTGCTCCTTCTCCTTTGCTCTCTGCCCCCTTTTAGCCTTTAGGAAATGGGAATTTACAGCCACTGGTTAGAGGGCCCCCAAGCCCTGGAGGGACTTAGGGCGGCGTACGATATACCGGACGACGTTCTGGTGAAGCCCGACGACCTCCACGGTCTCTTTGATGGCCTCACTAGATTCAACGATTGGATGATTTTCCCCCTTGTGTCGGTAATCGAAGGTGGGGTTAGGTTCCCTGTCCACCCGCTTCTTCGATCCTGCCTCAGCTCGTGGCGGATCTGCCCTTTCCAATTGATGCCAAATGGGTTCAAAATAATAATGGGCGTAGCGGAGTTGAACCGAATCCTCGACATCAACCTCGGCGTGCATGACATAGAGGATGTCTATGACATCTGTAAGTCCGCGGGGGGCGAGGACTTATACTATCTTCGGGTGAAGGCGAGACGCCGACCCTTGATTAACGCCTTGGAGGACTCAAGCAAGTACGCCGGGGATGACCGCATGCTAATCTCGGGGAACTGGGAGTTCGGGGCTGCCGAGACCGAGGTGGAGCGGAGAATCCTGAGACCCCTCCGAGTAAATACTCACTTCCTCGGGTTATTTGTGTTGTTTTTACTGCTGATTCGCCGAGCTGATGTCCTCTGTTTTCTGCGCAGGTGTTCAGCGAAGGAGGAGAGACTCCGGCCTCGATCGTTGGAAGAGGAACGACGTCTGGCTCGAGAAGATCTATCAATACCACGGCCACAACGATCGGGCCGCCTTCTCGCTACTCCAGTACAAGCCGCGGTACCAGTCTTATACCAGAAAGACTGCCGAGATCCCCCTTGAGCCGATAGGGGAGATCGTACTTACGCTTGCGGAAACCGGCGGTCAAGCCTCGGAGCCCCTCGGCCCGACCCTAGTCGAAGACAACCCCTCCGCCAGAGACCAAGCAGAAGAGGAAATGGACGGGCTGCTCCCCCTCTGAAAAACCTGGGAGCCTTGGTCCTTAAAGGCCGGGTTCCTCCCGCTCTGAAGTGCGCTCACAGCGGGCCTAGCGCCGCTCAAGGCTCTTCAGCAAGCGCCCCCTCCGGTCCCTCCGGCACAGCAGGGACCTCCTCCTCCGCGAAGGAAAAAGGCGTGCGAGGCCCCCTGCAGGAGAAGAGGGGGAGGTCGGAAGAGCCCCCTAAGGACACCCGGCCACGGGTCGCCGAGGCCGAGAAGGAGGGTGAGAGGCCCCCTCCCGAGAAGAGGCCGCGCATGGGGGGTGAGGAGGCGCAAACTTCTGAAGTGGCTCCGCGACTCCGGCTCGTCAAGCCTCCCCTTTTCAAGCCCAACCTCGACCTCAACCCCGGCGAACCCCTAACTTTGGAGGACCAGATGGGGACCTCGACTAGGATGATCACGGCGGTTGCTAGGGCGTGCGCTCTCCCCCGGGACATGGAGAAACATAATAAAGCCGGGCAATTTCTCCTTTTCCGGATGTGTTTTTCTCTTTCTTCTGCGTGTACAGAGTTTTGTAACCATTTCCTCCATTAATGAAAAACAATTTCCTTTCACTTGCTCAATTGTCTTCTGATTTCTTTCTCTTGGAAATAGTGTGTGGATGCTTGTTCTTCTAATTCTGAACAAAATTGAGGCCCCACGTTCTGACCAGTTCTCCAAACCTTCAAGTGGTTGAGATTGGTGAACTCATAGAAATTGGACCTAACCTTTTAATCCTGAGAAAGATATTGGTCAAAACTGATGCCCTGTCATCGATCGATTCTCCAAACCTTCAAGTGGCTGAGATCGGTGGGTCCATAAAACTGGGGCTTAACAAGGCTCCCTTTCTCTGGCCAACTCCTCAAACCTCCAAGTGGCTGAGATCGGTGATCATCTGGCCCTAAGGCCGGGTCTTTAACAACATGCATCCGAGGGAACCGCCTTATTAAAAGACCTTGTAGTTAGCTTGGACTCACACCTCGGGGTGCGACCTTGTTACTGGAGGTAAGTTTCTATAATCGAGCTAGGGCCGCACTGCCAACTTTGATAACTCAGGGGGGGGGGGGGTTGGCCGAGCTTAAAGGTAGACCGAATTCCGCAACTTGTGAACGAAGCAAAACAGCCGATTCCATTTTTGACCCAAGGGGCCTTGAGAGTTGGTCCAACGACCGAACTCGAGGAGGCTGGTCCTGGGACCGGAGCCTTGGGAGTTGGCCCAACGACCGAACTCGAGGAGGCTGGTCCTGGGACCGGAGCCTTGAGAGTTGGCCCAATGACCGAACTCGAGGAGGCTGGTCTTATGATCGGAGCCTTGAGAGTTGGTCCAATGACCGAACTCGGGGAGGCTGGTTCTGGGACCGGAGCCTTGAGAGTTGGCCAATGACCGAACTTGAGGAGGCTGGTTCTGGGACCGGAGCCTTGAGAGTTGGCCCAATGACCGAACTCGAGGAGGTTGGTCTTGGAACCGGAGCCTTAGGAGTTGGTCCAATGACCGAACTCGAGGAGGCTGGTCCTGGAACCGAAGCCTTGAGAGTTGGTCCAATGACCGAACTCGAGGAGGCTGGTCCTGGGACCGGAGCCTTGATTCACAACTTGAAAGAGACATGGCACGTATCTTCCACAAGACCCTTCTTTTATTGACTTATCATTTGAGTACAATCAGAAGTAGTATTTCTTGATGTGTGCGGCATTCCACGGTCGTGACAATTCCTTACCATCCATGCTTTCAAGCCTATAAGCCGATCTTTCGGACTCCGAGACCACCTTAAAAGGCCCGAGCCAGTTTGGCGCCAGTTTGCCTTCGTTAGGATCTCTGTCTGCTAGAAGCGCCCTCTTTAAGACCAGTTCCCCGATTGAGAACTTCCTTTATTTGACCCTCTGATTGTATCCTCTGGATAACTGTTGCTGGTAGGAGGCTAGGCGCACGGATGCTGCTTCCCTTCGCTCCTCGACCAAGTCGAGCTCTTTGGCGAGATTTACTTCATTCTGCCCCTGGTCGAAGAGATCTGACCTCAAGGTCAGAAGGTCGACCTCAAGAGGGATTACAGCCTCCATTCTGTAGGCTAAGGAGAAAGGAGTTGCCGAAGTGGATCGTCTCGGGATGGTCCTGTACGCCCAAAGGACACTTGGTAATTCTTCTACTCATCTGCCTTTAGCTCTGTCGAGTCTCTTCTTGTGTCGTCCAGTACCACCTTATTTGAGATCTCTGCTTGTCCGTTACTCTGTGGGTAGGCCGGAGTTGTATAGAAGTTCCTGATACCGAGCTCCTGGTAGAAGTTCTTAAAGAAGTTAGAGTCGAATTCGGTCCCGTTGTCCGAGACCAAAGCTCGAGGGACCCCAAACCTTGTGACAATGTTCTTCCATACAAAATTCTTTGTATCCCACTCGGTAATGGAGGATAAAGCTTCTGCCTCTATCCATTTGGTGAAGTAATCAATGGCCACTATCAGCCACCTCTTCTTTCCTGGAGTTCGGTGAATAGGTCCCACGATGTCTAGCCCCCATTGAGCGAAGGGCCATGGGCCGGAGAGAGGACTCAAGTCCTGCGCCAGTTGGTGCAAAAAGTGGGAAATCTTTTGACATTTTTCACATTTCCTGTCGTAGAGCTGGGCATCCTTCTGCATGTAGGGCCACCAGTAGCCTTGACTGATGGCTCTGTACACCAGTGATCTTCCTCCGATGTGGCTCCCGCAGATTCCCTCATGAATTTCGAAAAGGAAGTCTTCCACCTTACTCGGGTGAACGCATTGGAGATACGGCCCCATGAAGGACTTTCTATAGAGTTTCCCATCTGGGGATAGCAAAAACTGAGCTGCTTTCATTCTGACCTAGTGGGCTTCATTCCTGTCTTTAGGGAGTTTATCTTCTTTTAAGAATGCCATGATCGGATCCATCCAGCTCGGACCGAGACTGACGCACAGGACTTGCCGAGGTGGGAGGAGCTCTATGCTTAGTTTTTTCAACGTCTCCACGTCGACTGTCCTTCTTCTCCTTGCCTCCACGACCGAGGCTAAGTTGGTGAGGGCGTCTGCATGGCAGTTGGACTCTCTGCCGATTTGTTTGACTTCTGCTTTCTAGAACTGGGAGAGGAGCTGCTTTGTGTGGGCTAAGTATGCTGATAGTCTTCGGGCTTGATAGTCTCCGCTCAGCTGGTTCGTCACAAACTGGGAGTTACTAAAGACTACTAGCCGACGTGCCCCCAGGATTTTTGCTCTACCGAGACCCGCAATCAGTGCCTCGTACTTTGCTTCATTGTTGGAGGCTTTAAAGTCAAGGGTCAGGGCTTGTTCGATAACTAGGCCCTCTGGAGACTGGAGGACTATGCTAGCGCCAGCCCTTCTGGATGTTGAGGATCCGTCGACGAAGACCTTCCAGGCCGACTCAAGGAATTGTCTCCAAGATCGGTCTTCCTCGGTCTCGGCTATATCATTCTCCCTGCTGCCCCCCAGTTCGGTATCGAGCGAGGTCAGTGCCGAACTAGGAGAAGTGAATTCGACGATGAAGTCTACCAGGATTTGTGCTTTGATCGCCGTCCTGGGTTGACATTGGATATCGAATTGCCCCAGTTCGACGACCCATTTGGAGATTCTTCCAAAAAAGTCCGCCTTTCGAAAAAGGGACTTGAGTGGGTGCTCTGTGACAACCACCACTGTATACGTCTGAAAATAGTGGGAGAGATTGCTAGAGGCGCTGACAAGTGCCAGTGCAAGTTTCTTGAGTGGAAGATACCTGGTTTCTTCGTTGAGCAGGATTTTGCTCGTGTAGTAAATGGGCTGCTGCTGCTTGTCGTTTTCTTTGACTAACACCGAGCTCACTGCGTGGTCCGAGATCGCTAAATAGAGATAAAGGAAGTCACCTTGTGATGGAGTAGACAACAATGGTGGCGAGGAAAGGTATTCATTGAGTTTCTCCAGCGTTTGATCATAGTCAGGGGTCCACTGAAATTTGGGGCTCTTTTTCAGGAGTTGAAAGAAGGGGCGACATTTGTCCGTAACTCGGCTGATGAAGCGATTGAGCGCAGCGGCCATCCCTGTGAGTCTTTGGACCTGCATCGCCGAGGTCGGGCTCTGAATTGCCTGGATTGCTGCAATCTGCTCTGGATTAGCCTCGATCCCTCTCCGGGTCACCAGGCTTCCTAAGAACTTGCCGGATCCGACGCCAAAAGCACACTTGGAGGCATTCAGTTTAAGCTGGAACTTTCTAAGGGTGGCGAATGTTTGGCGTAAGTCTATCAAATGGTCTTGCGATTTCTTGGACTTGACCACCATGTCATCGATGTAGACCTCCACTGTCTTCCAGAGTTGGGCTCGAAACATCTTCGTGACCAGTCTTTGGTATGTCGCTCCAGCATTCTTCAACCCAAAGGGCATCACCTTGTAACAGTAGATGCCTCGAGGCGTTATGAATATGATTTTCTCCTCATCAGGCCCGTGCATGGGGATCTGGTGGTAACCTCGGTAAGCGTCCAGGAAACTCATCCTGTCATGACCCGCAGTGGCGTCGATCATCTGGTAGATCTTCGGGAGCAGGAAGCTATCCTTGGGGCAGACTTTATTAAGGTCGGTGAAGTCCATGCAGACCCTCCATTTGCCGCTTTTCTTTTTGACCACCACAGTGTTGGCCAGCCACTTCGGATAATGCACTTCGCCGATCGCTCCGGCCTCAAGGAGCTTGTCTACTTCTTCGACGATAGCTTCTGTCTGCGGGACCCCTGTTTTGCAGGCTTTTTGCACTATGGGCTTGTGTCCGGGGTCCACGTTTAGCTTGTGGCACATGACTTCGGGGTCGACCCCGGGCATCTCATATGGAGTCCAGGCGAAGACGTCCTTATTCTGCAGTAGGAAGTCGAGCAACTCGAACCTCTCGTTGTCGGGGAGCTGGCTTCCCAGCAGGAAATACCGCTTGGGGTAATCGGAATTGATCCTGACCTCGGTGAGTTCCTCTACACTCTTCTGCTCTGCTGAGCAGCCGACATCCTCGAGTTTGGCCATATGCACTCGCTGCGGCTCCGTTTCGCCAGGCACTGTGGCCGTGAGGCACTGTTTGGCCATCTGCTGATCTCCCCGTACAGTTACTATCTCGATCACCCCTCCGGCCTTCTCTAATGGAAACTTGAGCTTCTGATGAAAGGTGGAAGGTACTGCCTCCATGGCATGCAGCGAACTCCGCCCCATTATTACATTGTAAGGGGACGGTGCGTCCACTACCATAAAGTCGGCCATCTTCGTGGCGCCTCCTATTCGGACTTCAAGCGAGATCCTCCCTTTGGGGTACACTGGATTGGCGCTGAAGCCTACTAAGGGGACGCGGGGTTCTTGCAGATCGGACTCTGTCAGGGCGAGTTGCTTGAAGCAGCTGAAGTAGAGGATCTCGGATGAGCTCCCTGGATCTATGAGGACGCGCTTCACAATGTAATTGTTCAGCCACAGGGTGAGGGTGAGGGCGTCATTGTGGGGGAGCTGGACCCCTCCTAGATCCTCGTCCAAGAACCAGATCTTGGGCTTTTCCTTTCTGGCTTTCTTTGGTGCAGGCTCTAGCTCGGCCGACATCACCTGTTTGCCATGGGAAGCCGTCCTGGCCTCTGAGCGGGCTTGGGTACTTCCTCTACTGGGAGCAGAGGCCAAGTGAATGACGTTGATGATACCCGCCGGCTTGTCGCTGTCCTGATTCGCACCGGGCGGAGCGCGCTGCTGAGCTTGGTTGATCCTCTCCCCTTCCTTGATGTACTCCCGAAGGTGCCCGTCCCTGAAGAGCTTCTCAAGGTGGGACTTCAGAGTCACGCAGTCTTCGGTCATGTGTCCGTGCTGCTTGTGGTAAGAACAGTTCTTGCTCCGATCTCGGGTGGATGGGTCGCCCCTCATCGGCTGCGGCCACTGGAAGTTGGGTTCTGCTTTGATTTTGCCGAGGAGTCTGTAAATGGGCTCCTTGAAGACAACATTGACGGCCCTGTAGGGATCTCCGGGCGGCTTGGCAGGCTTGAACTTTGGTCTCTTGCTGCTACCCGAGATGGAGGTTGAGAAGGTGGCCGAGCTGGTGGTGGCCCTCTTCTTATCTGGCCTCTGTTTGGGGAACATCCCTTCTCTTCTGGTCGTTGCCTCGAGCTTCGTCCTCTTCTTGCTCAATGTATTGATTCAACTTTGCCATCAACGCTTTCATTGTGGTCACGGGGGTTCGGACCAAGTCTCTGCGGAGCTCATTGCCTGGGAGCAAGGCCTGCCGAAAACACATGATGGCAACGTCATCTTTGGCGTCCGTGATCTGGCTATAGATCGTCCAGAATCTTCTGGCGAATGCAGTGATGCTTTTATTGTCCTTCATTCGGATCGCCATGAGGTTGCCACCCGTCTTCGCGATGAGTCGGTGCGCTTGGAACTTCTCAACGAAGGAGCTTCGGAGCTGCCGCCAGCATGAGACCAACCCAGAAGGGAGTGCGCAGAACCATCGGAGTAGGAGGTCGCCTAGACTGGAGGAGAAAACCCTGCAGTTCAGGTGGCCGACGTCACCCCAAACCGACATCCACTGAGTCAAATGCCGTAAGTGAGCCTCTGGGTCCGAGGTCTCGTCATAGAGGACGAACCTCGGAACGATGAATCTCTCGGGAAAAGAGAAGTCCTTTATTTCCTGGGAGAAGGGGGACATGCCCTGGTCTTCTGCATCGCGGGCCTTCGTTTGGTCTCGGGCAAAGCCAATCTCGGCCATCCGGGCCTGGACCTCTTGCTTGACGTAGTGGTCGAGCAGTTCCCTCAGGCCCGTGATGTTCTCTGGCCTCGGGGACTCTGGCTCGCGACGCGACTCCTCGAGGTTGCTCCGTAGATGGTTGCTGCTCGAGCCTTCTTCTTCGCAGCGATTTCTTCTTCTGCCTTTGAGGACTTGCCTCAAGTCTTGACTGTCCAGATGGTGTTGCTGTCGCCCGAAAGGTGGAGCAAGAGTTCCTCTTTCATTTGCCTTAAGGTGTTCTTGGAGATGATGAATCATCTCCTCTTTCTCTTGGAGGATCCGATTCTGGGCCTTGAGTTCTTCAAGCAGGGGGTCTTCTTCTTCTTCTTCATGGGCTTGACGAAAGGACTGATCGTCATTGTGAATGCGACGATGGGAGTGATGGGATTTTGCCCTGACAGGGGTTTTGCCTCGTCGTCGAGGATCTGACGGGGAGACATTCTGCTGTGGGCCCCTGGGTGGCTGATCATCTAGGGGTTGAGGAGCCTCATGTCGGTCGTCACGCCGGGGGAGTGTTGTCATAGGTCAGGACGAGGAGTCCGACTGGAACACACCCTCTGCATACACGGGACCGGATTTTCCTTCGGATCTTCTCTGGCGGGGAATCGCCAACAGCTCCTGTGAGAAGGGGGGATCCTCCGTCAGACCCGGAGGGGGAAGGAGAGCAGAGTGAGCGCCGGTGGGCGCCATCGGAGGTAATGATTGGAGCGGCTGAGGTTGCGGATCTGGCCGAGAAAATGATGGCAGTGGTGGTTGTTCCGGCGGAGGAAAGGATGACGCTCTTCGGGACTTCGACGATCCCTCGCCACCGTATCTGGTTTTTGGAGGCATGGCTTTTATAGGTTTGGTTTTGGCAAAGATCCTATTTCCATAGACGACGCCAACTGTAAGTGCCTAAAAATTACGGACTTAGTTAAAAGAGGATTAAACTCTCGACTTGATGATCTCGGGATGATTATGGGAAAGGATCGGCCTCCAGTAATCTGAAAGGAAAAATAAAGGTCAGAGCCCCTGGATGTTGGCAGCCGAAGGCACTCCGATGCCTGAGTTAGTTTGATAACTGAAGGAAAACAAGGAAGAAAGAGTCTGGGGCTGGTTTGTTGTGTACCTCATGCAGTTTTTCTCCGTGTATTATATAGACGTGAGAGTCATCATTGGACTGGGCCCCTTGGAGAGGGATGGAAGTCCCATCAGCATGTACTTTCTCTCCTGAGTGGGGATAGGTAAAAAGGGAACGTCCCATTGGACCATCCCCCTATGCCTATGGACATGACCTTGAGATAAGGCGTGCCACTTATCTAGGTTCGGCGCCCACTCTATTTGTTAGTTCGCCGTCTACCGTCATGGCAGCGCATTTGTGGTCGCATTTATGGCTGAATGACAGGAGGCTGAGATCAAGCTGAGACCGAGATCGAGGTGGGCATCGCAGGCGTGGCCACCGAGATGGGCTCCATGCTCCCCCCGAGTTGGCACTTCTACCGAGCTGGGCAACACCGAGACTAGGGATTATCCCGAAATTGGGGAGTGGCCCCGCATAAATCCGTAATTACAAAATGACCCCACACAGTTATATTTGTTTTACGATGGATGCCCTGTAATGTCTGCATTGTTTGTACCTATAATTGTTTCCTTTGCAAAACCAGTCAGTTACTTCTTTTCAAACAAAAGCCTTGTTGGCCTTGAGGATTTGGGTTAACTAAAAGTAGTAATAAAGTGGTTGAGAACTTGCTTGGGTACCTTGAGGAATAACATTTTTTTAGTCATGAATTATGTATGGAAACGTGAGGTTTGATTTCATCTTGAATACAATTTAGATGGCTGAAGCTCTAGATAAGTGAAGAATTTTGTATTTGGAAATTGGAGATTGTTTTCAACTTGAGTTATACATCTTGTATCTCCTCGATTGTTGTCTTTACCATCAATAAGGAAAGGGGAAATATGCTTCTGATTTTTTTGTCAAGCACAGTAAAATTCTGTGAGAGATCAGTTGTTTGATGCTTTGAACAATACAAATGGAATTTGGTTTGGATTATGAACATGAGAGTGCAGTTCCTATCAGTGTCCGTTGCCCCCAAAATGATTGGTCAGTTCTCTGTGATACTTGTTGGCGCTTTTGCTACACTAATTCTGTAAGAAGTCTTGCTTCAGTATTTTTAGTGTTTTAATCAATTTATGTTTGGGAAGATCAAAAGAGATGATTTCATTTACCCCTCTCTCTCTCTCTCTCTCTCTCTCTCTCTCTCTCTCTCTCTCTCTCTCTATTTTTCTTATTTATAAAAAACTGTTACATAAATGTCCTTGGTACCACTACTTTCTATTTTATGAGTATACATGTATATATTTCTTCTTTTTTCCTTATTAATGTGCCCCCTTTTTTGGCATTGAAGTGTGAACGCTAACCTTGAATTTGATGAGTTACTATTTGTTTTTCATTTGCTTTGAGGGAAAACAAAGCATTTTGCTGCATTAAAATGTAATTCTCAAGCAATGGTATGTCTTTGCTCATACTGCAGGACATGTTTGAGGAGAAACGGAGCATCCTTGAGCCAGCAGGTGCTCTAGCCCTAGCTGGAGCAGAAGCATACTGCAAGTACTATGGTTTGAAGGATAAAACTGTTGTCGCAATAACCAGTGGTGCCAACATGAACTTCGATAGGCTGAGGTTGGTTGCTAAACTTGCCAATGTTGGTAGGCAACAAGAGGCTGTCCTAGCAACGTTTATACCAGAGGAGAAAGGGAGCTTTACACAATTTTGTGAGCTGGTATACTAAAAATGGCATCACATCAACTTATATTATCTCCTATGTTTCATTCCTTTTATATGTAAGTAATCATCAGCTGTTATGACAGGTTGGTCCAATGAATATCACTGAGTTTAAATACAGATATAATGTTGACAGAAAAAAAGCTCTTGTTTTGTTCAGGCAAGTAGCAGTTTGATATAGCCAGAAATTGACTTGATGAATTGTTTTTCTCAAATTCTTTCACACACAAAATTTCAGATTTTCTCATTTTGTTTCTATCTAGAGCCTCTCCAATACATTCTTTCTTTTCACTTAATATTTCATTTTCATAGTTTCATGGTTTCCTCTGTTTCTAATGAAATTGCTCAAAGATTGGACATGTTTTAGCATCTGATCACATGGCAATCGTATGTGCAATATCCAGGACATGTCTTAATCAGGTGATACACCTTGAGCATTTCTTGCCCCCTTTAGAGGTCTACCATACTGTTCTTTATCCTATATCTGCTCATGATGGAATCCACCTTGTTAATGGCTTGGATCTCAAATAGGTGCAAATCTGCCATACGTGCTACAAAAAAAAAAAAAACACTCATCTTTCTTTTAATAATATCCCCAATTCTTTCTAGTTGCTTGCAGCGTCTAGTCATTCTGTAGATATCCGTAGCACGTCCAAGAAAACTGTTAATTCTTCTAGTTGTCTGCAGTGTTGGGCTTCATACAGCTAATGAACTCAAAGACATGATGGAGCGGATGGAATCTTGCAATCTCCGAAGCACTGATCTTTCAGATAATGACTTGGCAAGAGATCATCTACGGCATCTCGTAACTATCATGACTTGAATCTCCTTATTTTGTATTGTATTTGCATGTGCAGCTCTCAAGCATTATCACTCTCGGTCTACTTAATTTGAAAGACAATTGGAAACAAGCACTACATGAGCACTTGTTTGTGAATTAAATAAGGAGTGTTCACTTTTATATGATGGTTAAGCTGTTGTTTCATCATTCAAGTGAAACAAATCGCATCTTCTAAGGTGGCTTCAGCCTAGATTTCTCATTTTATGTTACATGTTTCTATGATTGGGATCTATGATGCCCTATGGTAAGGACACACTATAGACATGGTAGGGACACGGATTTTACACATAAAATGTGAAGTATCGGATGTAATACGACATGATATATTACCCATTTTGAAGTATCCATGCATCATAGATTGGGATCATCTTTCTAAATCATCCATGTCTATTTCTGGGCAAGTTTCAGAATAAATTATCATTATTACATGTTTCTACTTGTATTTTCATTGATTGGAAAATCTCACTGGCTGAGGTTGCTTGGTTTTTCTTTCTGATTTGACCTTATTCAGACGGGAGGCCGATCGGATGTTGAAAATGAGATTCTTTGCCGATTCATCTTCCCTGAGAGGCCGGGTGCTTTATTGAAGTTCTTGGATGCATTCACCTTGCATGGGGCGATTAGTGAGAAGTAGCATGTGGAGCCCACTTCTGCACTGATCCAAAGTCCAAACCTCCACCACCAATGTCACTGAATCCTATGAGTGTGCACCAATTTGAATTGATAGAACTATTGGATGGAGGGTCAATTTGAATTGCACCATAAGTGTTCCAATCCCCTTCTAGCTTTATTGCTTCTTATTTAAGACTTTTATATTGTCTTCATATATTCTTGCTAGCCAGGCCCGGCCCTGAACAGGGGGCTGTAAGTGCCCTTGCCAAGGGCCCATTTTTCGGGGGGGGAATCATTCTCCTTCTAGCTTCTACCTTTTATTTTCTTTTCAATCATTTGGTGGGGGCAAGGCTCATCCAATGGATTCCATCGTCCTGGGCATCAATAGACCCATCATCAAATCATTTGAGAGTGCTTATTGCATCACTGATTTGAGCATCCTTCAGTGGGGCCCACTAATGATATTTTATATTTAATGACTGAAATTCTGAGAGAATCTGGTCGAGTGTTAGGATGATTTGGGGCTTTTTTTTTTACAAACAGATCATCAAGCCTTCAGCCCTTCACTTGTTCTCCTCATCTGTTAGTGGGGCTCACCAATGATTTTTTATTCCCCATATATGATGCTTAAATTCTAGTCTGAGTTCTCTTTCTTTTTTTTCAAATAGTTATATTTGGGCATCATCAACCCATTGCCAATTTTTCACATCAGTGGAGCCCACCAATGATATTATCATATATGATGGCTGAAGAGGCCTAACTTTTACTCTTGCCCTGGGCCCTGAAAAATTTAGGACCGGCCCTGATGGTTAGTTAAAGAAATTTAAGATGATATTATATCCAGCCAGTCATGAGTTCGAATCTAAAGGGGAACGACACGAAAAAAAATACGTGCAACAAAAAATGCACCAATCATGTTCCACCTCCCCTCGGATGGAGCGCGCTCCTCAGCACTTGCTTGGAGCATAATTATTACTAGAGTTGTTAATGGGTCAGTTCCGGTACAGGTCCATGGGTGGAATCGGATTCGGACCCGGAACAATTTTGAAACTAGTTTCTTAGCTTTGGAGCCAGAGCCGGAACCGGAACCATATATGGAACGGGTTCATATCCGAGTCCAGATCTTGGTAGAGAATGATATTAAAAGAATATTATTTTAGAAGAGATTTTCGAGAATTTAGGTAATATGTCGGGTCTCAGGTCCATGGGTCTAAACCAAAGTGGAACTGAACTCATTTATTTATCGGGGCCAAAATAAAGATCCAGACTCGGTTTTTAACGGGTAAAAACTTTCGAGTAATTGGATAATTGATAACCCATTTACATCCCTAATTATTACGTTGTTACCAAACAAAGTCAGCACCTTACATTCTAATATAAGGTCGCCCAAAAAGTTCCAGACATAATGACATCAACACAACCCCAGTTACAGGACAGAAACGACGCCAACCAGGATATGAGTATCGCTCACATCCCCAAGGATCCATCCAAAGGTTTCCAAGTTTAAGGTATCATTTCTGACCAATAGCCCAACTTTGCAAAAAAACATAATAATAATAATAAAAATAATTGTACAACCATTTTCCACAGCTGGATTGAGTCATTAACAATAACAATAATAATAAAGAAAGAAGACAGACTTCGAGGCCCTACGATCAAAAGTTTGGGATACCACTAGTCTTTGAAGTCCTAAAATCAGGGTTACGAAAATCCGACAAGAGTGACAATTTAATCAACTTCTAATCCACATGATAACATCTCATAGTATATATCCTGAGATTGAAGTGCTCCTAGTGGGCCCATATAAATTGGATGTGCTTTTATAAACCAACCCATATTTTACTTCTTATTGCCAGTGTAATTTTGTAGGTTTCTTCAGAAAACTCCTATGCAGCAGTAATGAGTACAAAACGTTCTTCTTTTCATTTCAAATTATAGTAACTTATGCTTTTCTTTGAATTAGTTAGTGACCAATGAAGACCATCGATACAATATTTCGACGGTTAGACTGTGATCTGTAATTTGGGCCATCCTCAAAGTCCACCCACCTTCCCTTGGAATCTGGATCCCGTTACTGCTCCCATGTAATACGTTTCTAAAACTCCACTACAGGGACCATATAAAGATAAGTGTGACCGATCAAGATGAATTTCCTCCCCTCTAATAGCTGCCCCATTGGGATCCGGACTCCTTGCCTCGTGGCACGAAACATGGTCCATAGAATTTGTACAATCCATCACAATGGAAGAAACACCAAAAACAGAGGATGAAAACAGGAAAGAATTAACTCACTCATCAATTATTTTAGTATTTCAGTTGCTACACAAAGTAGTTCGAACAAAGCTTTATAGAGAAACTAATAACACTTTTTTGCTACATTGGGACTCAAACTCACCTTCTCACATCCCTAGGCAGCTGAACTAATCAAACACTTAAAAAACACTCACTGAATCTTAAATAGGGGATACAATATCCTATTTCATGCCAGGGGATACCTCAATTCTCTCATTCTCCTTTCTTTCCAATAAAAAGGTAAGAAGGCATACACAAACAAGATCTACTATTCCAATCCACGATCAAACCATCTTTAATTCACTCTCCTACAGTTCTTTCTGACCTCCCCACGTGAACCAGTGAGTGGACTAATGTCTCCCATCTTGATCATCGCAGCAGCGAAGTCGGCGTTGAAGCTGCTGGGGTTGTTGTAATACGCTCTTACTTGGGAGTCTGTTGATCCACCGTTGAACAACTGCTGATCGGAGTGAAGGAGACCGCGGCGGTTGATCAGGTTCTGGAAGTAGTCATTGTTAAAGGCAGTTGGAGTTTGGAGGTCTAGAGGTGCCAAGTTATTGTCACCTGACCCAGCGGCCCTCGGACAATTTGATTGCCTTGTTCGTGCGAATGAGCTATCGATATTAGTCTCGGTGTAAATGCGAGGTCTGAAGCTGGTGCACCTTGCTTGTCCAATGGTGTGGGAACCTATTGTTGATAAATATATATATATATATGTGTGTAGAAAATCAGAACTCCATATACTTCAAAAAAGGGAGAAGGAAATGAAAGAAATATGAGAGAGAGAGAGAGAGAGAGAGAGAGAGAGAGAGAGAGAGAGAGAGAGCGAGCTTGCTTTTTTTTCAAGTAATCTTTGTTGGCATGTGGACCTATTATGTGGGGCCACAAAGAGCCTCAAAGGTAAGGGTGCTCGTCGACCGGGCCGGCCCAATCCCTACCTGGGCCAGCCCTCTTTGGATCAGGCAGCCTTTCATTCTGGCCCTGTTATGTGTAGCCCAAATTGCCCACATGTCAACAGTCTTCACATAAGGATGGTGAGGCACTACACCAAAAATCGGAAATTGGAACGGAAAAGCGTTCCTAATCCTTCCGTTCCTAATCCGTTAAAGTGTTCCAATTTCCGTTCCAATTTGGTACGAACCGTTCCTAATCCAAATTGGAACGGAAATTGGAACACTTTAACGGATTAGGAACGGAAGGATTAGGAACGCTTTTCCGTTCCAATTTCCGATTTTTGGTGTAGTGAGGTCTAGCTTGTGAGTCCCACAAGGGGCATGCCAATCATTGGAGAGGAGAATGTAAAGATCTCATTGAGACCTATGAGTGTGAATAGTATCAACCCAAGAAGATCATCCTAACCGGTCGTTGGTCATTGTTATAAAAGTTTTCATCTTTTTTACAATCCATTGGTAAGCAACCATTTGATGATCGTCGAATACAGAAAAGAGAAGGTTAGGATGAGGGGTAATTAAGTTGATCATTGGTGGATGGATCGGTCAGCTCTAAAAGTAGAGAAATGTTCTCCAACTAGCAACTATATATATAGACCGGCTCAGAGGGGTCCATTTGGGTTCACCTTTGATTTGTGCAGGCCTTTTTATAGTCTCATCCTCCAATATATGATCTAGCATCGGCCTCAATTTCACTCTCATCAAACATTTTTTCATCGTTGGTTGAATCTCAGAAAAATTTATGACTAAAAGATCACTAAATTTTATTTATGGCTATTAAATTAAGGGTTATGATGATTTGATGGGCTGTTTTTTTTTTTTTTTTAATACTCGTCCATAAGTAGACATTTTCATGTGCCCCACCCTCACTAATAACTGAATATCTAAATGAGACCTGCGAGCTGGACTGTAATTGAGAAGTATGCAGTCCAAGTAGGATAGATCGCACAGTTCTGATGTGTGAGTGTAGACGGTTCTCTATTGAATATTTGTGTATGTTAAGAGAGAGAGAGAGAGAGAGAGAGAGAGAGAGAGAGAGAGAGCATACCTGATAGAGCAACCATGTCCTTAACTGAGAGGCCTTTAGAACTGAAGCTAGAGATAAGCCTGTTAAGGTTAGAAGTTGGAGGGGGAATGTCACTGTTGGCCGCAGATCGGCTAGCTGTCCTTGCATCCCTTCTCCCCAATTTTACATTCCAAGTGGGGCCCCCAAGCTGCATCAAATCCCACAAAACGGTTCACGTACATGCACATGATACAGGCTTCTATCTATGTCACCTTTAACTAACAAATTGAAAAAAAAAAAAAAAAGGGTTAAGCAAAGCTTGAGTGAGGTTATTTTGATTATTAACAATTTATTTGACTTTATGTAGAGTTTGGCTGCTTTAAAAGGATCATCTTCTTATTTTAATTGCCTAAATCAGTGAACAAAAATGGCAACTTCAAAACTGTCCGTCGGTGATTTCCAAAAGTAGTTTTAAAGTTGATGGGCTTTCATATTTTGTTTCATGGTCGGGGTGCCTTTTGAAATTAACGACAACTTTGGGAGAGCTTTAGAAATTTCCTATCAGAGAAGAATCTGATTTTTCTTGATTCATGCGTTATCTTCTTTTGTTGTCCTCATTTTCAAAGATGAATGCTTTTCAACAATTTTTATGAATAGCCAATTTACACCCATAAAGTAGAGGACCTTTCTAACACATTTGCGAAATAAAGAAAAGTCAATTTTTCAAAAAATAAAAACATAAAGCAAGACTAGAAACAGTAGATGCCTCCAACTCCCTAAATTGAAGAACAAGAAATGAGAATTATTACTTACAGTGACCACAGAGTCACGAGCAGCAATTGCCAAAATGTCAGCACATGAGACCACACCAGGGCACACCTTCTCTACAGCCGATTTGATATTGTCGACTACCTCGAATCCTCTAGCCGACCTGTTATTAGGAAGTGCTGTTTTCTCTCCGGTGAAAGACGATGTGTCGTCGAGTAGGATTGATCCATCACATCCCTGATACAAACACAGTTAGGTAGGCTCACATTTAAAACTGTCTTCAAACATGAACTTGTACATGGTCCATCAATCTATAAAACCACAGTTGCTAAAGTCCTTATGTTTGTGTGTTTTCTTTCTAATGCGGATATTTTTTTCTGCAGTAATAGAAGGTGTCGTCAACTTTAATGAACAGGGCAAGAGCTCAAAGAAATTGGTTTTAGCTTGAAAAGTAGACCGTGATTGTATTGGACGCACCTGCATGCATCTACTCGCGCCTAAACCCAATCCATATTACAGTACAGCGCTTGACTATAATAAAATGTAAAGTTCAAAGCCCAACTCAATTTGAACTGAATTTGATTTTCAGGCACAAAACCATGCAGCATGTCCTGCCCTGAACCTGAATGTGTGTGCTCTGGTTGAGTCAGTCCTGTTGGTTGCGTAGTTTGCCCACCGATGTCCAAGAAAAGGAAAAGAAAAAATAAAACAAAATAATAGAAAGAGGAAGAAGAATAAGCCAGGGCATTTGGGGAAAAACAGGATTAGATTCTCCAGAAAACAAGGTCAAAAGTCATCAGACATGTCGGGCAGAAAAATGCAAAGATAAAATGACAGATTTAGAATCAGGTATGCAGGTCAATTTGCAAACAAATGGTATTCGTACACATTCAATTGCGGTTGCAAAGTTATAATCCAGCAACAGGGGCATATATTTTAGAGGGACCCCATTAGATTCTCTAATTTTTCCGTTAACTCTTATTATAAGTACTTAATTTATTAATTACCTGAAATTATCTATGAAAAAGAACAAAACAAATGCCACATACAAGCAACTCTGGTAATTCAAATGCATCTACCTTCATTTACATGTAAACCAAGTTACTTATACTATGTCTATGGAGATTTTTTTTCCCTATCTTCTTTTTCATTTTCTTTTTTGGGTATGAGCAAAGGTGGCTGGAATACCCCAACATGTGCCGAGGAGAAGACTGCACATATACCTCCAAGAATCGATCACTAGAAAGTAGGGCGAGAGTGGGGCTTAAAACACTAGGCAATCCCTTTGTTCTCACTATTATGAAGATTTAAAGGGATCATCAAAGAGGGAAAAAGAAGAACAAAAATTAAAAAAAGGCATCGTTGGGATTTGGGGATAATTACATTGACAAAGCAATCATGGAAATGGAGACGAAGAAGGGATGCACCCATCCGGCGTTCGTTCGAAATCGCAGACTGGACGGTTGATTTCACTGCACTGAAGACATTGGAACAAGTTTTTGAGTAGTAAGAGGTTGAGAGTTGGGCAGAGGAGCTACCAAGAAAGACCACCAGAAGAGAGAAGATGACTAAAGCCATGGTTGAAGAAGCCATGTTCTGCTAGGAGTAGAGAGAGGGGAGTGTGACTTTAGTTTGCACCTTTCATTGCCAAGGCAGGCTTTATATATAGGATATTGGACGTAGTCTCATTATTTTCATGGACCAAGATGTCATTAGTTTCTATAGGCAGCTCACCTAATACATGAGACCAAAATGCATGGCATCTGGTGCGTTCACATTTACGTTCAAAAGGGAGCCTGAATAAACTGCAACAAAACACGCTTATGTTTGAAGTGGTCATGACTCAAAAGTGTAGACTTGTTAGGCACCGAAAATTAAAAGTGGGGCCCGCAAAAAAGGGCTCTTGTCTTTCAATAGCAAGAACTCGGATGGATAGAAGTAGAAGTTGTAGCTCCGCTTTCACCAATAAATTAAAGTTCTGCCCCCACCCATACCTAAAATAGTTTTCAATTCTTAAGTACCCCTTGCAAAATCTTAAAATTAATACCCTGCACCCCAGTTGAATTTACTGGGTCCGACCTGATTAGAACACACATAGTAAAAACAGGCTAAAAAGCTTCTACGATTGTAGCTCAGCCGATTAGGAATACCAATGCTCTTTTAGAGAGTGAGAGTTCATGGGTCTTAGTTGCATATATGCATGGCTTTAAAAACCGGCCGATACCGGTTCATATTGGATATCGGCCGATACCGAGCCGATATCTCAGTGAGATATGGGTCTCGGGTTTTTTCACCATTATCTCGGGCCATCTCGGCCGAGATGAACATCATCTCAGGATTTTCAATATCGCGGCTGATATATCGGCCGATATGTATAAAAAGCATAAGAACCCTAATTTTTATGTTTCTTCTCACATCTTCATCTTCTTCTCCTCTCTTCTCAAGGCCCTTACTAGCCATAGCAGCAGCCACCATCTCTCTTGCATATTTTCAAATCTCACTTCTATTTTTTGAAGAAAATATTATCTAAGGTAAGAGGAAATCAACTTAAAGCATATTATGTGTTTTTTTTTTTTTTTTTATAGATGAAGCATAGAGGTTTGTCACTTACTCACTTGTGTAATTGTGTTGTTTTCTTCATTTAGAAGTTTGATCTATATACTTTCATACTAGATCTACTCATACACATGATTTTGAACTTTTTTTTTCAATTTTTTTTATTTTCGGATTTTTTAATATTTGAATTATAATATATCATTTTTGGGGGATTTCATCATAAATATGTTGTTTTAATGATTCATGATCATTGTATGGTGTATAAATGATAGATCTACATACTTTTATGTTAGATCTATATATTTAGGATTTTGAAAATGATTTTATTAATTTTTGTTTTCCAAAAAATAATTGTTGTTACTTGTTAGGATATTTGTGATACCAAAGGCTTATTAATAGTGTGTAGATGATAGATCTACATCTACTCATAGTCATAAACATGATTTAGATTTTTATTTTAATTATTTTATTTTTGGATTTTTTAATATTTGAATTATAATATATCATTTTTTGGGGATTTCATAATAAATATGTTGTTTTAATGATTAATGATCATTGTATGATGTGTAAATGATTGATCTACATACTTTCATGTTAGATCTATATATTTAGGATTTTGAAAATGATTTTATTAAATTTTTTTTCCAAAAATTAATTGTTGTTACTTGTTAGAATATTTGTGATACCAAAGGCTTATTAATAGTGTGTAGATGATAGATCTACATCTACTCTTAGTCATAAACATGATTTAGATTTTTATTTTAATTATTTTATTTTCAGATTTTTTAATATTTGAATTATAATATATCATTTATTGGGGATTTCATCATAAATATGTTCTTTTAATGATTCATGATCATTGTATGATGTGTAAATGATTGATCTACATACTTTTATGCTATATCTATATATTTAGGATTTTTGAAGATGATTTTATTAAATCTTGACTTTTCCTAAAAATAATTGTTCTTAGAGTATTAGTGTATTACTATTGCATGAATTTCTTATATTATAGGAACAAGATGGTGCGTGAAATAGATCCGGCATGGAACCATGGTGAAGCAATTGGAAGCAGAAGTAGAGTGAAATGTAATTATTGTGGAAGAGTGCTCAATGGCGGGATTACTCGATTGAAACAACATTTGGGGCATGTAACAGGACAGGTGATAAAATGTCATAAAGTGCCACCAAATGTAACTGTTGAAATGAAGGAGCTCCTAAATGCATCAGCAAAAAAAAAAAAAAAAAAAAAAAAAGAGTTACAACAAAGAAGAAGAACTGAGGAATTTGATGCATGTAGAGAAGAAGTATTCGGTTCCTTCGATGATGATGACAATGAAGACCCGGAAATGAAGACGGCTAGGAGAGAAAGTGTTAGGTCACTTCAGGAGGAGGAAGAGAGAAGAAGAATGCAATATGAAGCAGCCTCTAAATGTAGCTAATATGAGTAGGGTGGGTCATCCGAACCTGGGGGAGCAAGTTTGCGTTGGGCATTTAGTCAAAAACAACCCCGTCGAGATCCAGACATTGAGGAGATTGAAAGAACTCTTAAACGTGCACCTCAGCAAGTGGGCCCAACTGACCCATATGCTTATAGAAAACCAACATCAAAGCAGCCCAGCATTATGAAAGCATTAAAGGGCAGGCTTGGTAAAGCAAGAGAACATCTAGTGAGAGCCGCTGGGAAGTTTTTTTTGGATGGAGGCATTCCTCCCAACAAGGCATCATCTCCTTATTTCACCACCATGTTAGATGCAGCTGCAGAACATGGTCCAAGTATAAAGACACCTACCCCTTATGAGATTGGGCATGTATGTGTTGAGAAAGAGTATGAAGAGTTGCAGGCTTGGGTGCAAACTTTCAAATGGGCATGGAAGGAAAGAGGTTGCACACTAATGTGCGATGGGTGGACGACCATCACACACCGTCATCTCTTGAATTTTCTAGTCTACTCGTCTATGGGCACGGTGTTTATCAAATCAGTTGATGCAACTGATTACATTCAAGATGCAAAATATATTAATAAGTTATTGAATGAGGTGATTGAAGAAGTTGGGGCAGATTGTGTAGTTCAGGTTGTTACCGACAATGCTGCAAACATGAAGGCTGCAGGAACGATGCTTATGAAACAAAGGCCAAGGATTTTCTGGTCTCCATGTGCAGCACATTGCTTGGATTTAATGCTTGAAGATATTGCAAAAGGAAAAGTCATGAAGTTTGTGATTGGTAAGATAAAGAAGATCACCAATTTTTTTTATCAATCATATAGACTCATTTCCATGATGAAAATGCATACAGACAACCATGAATTACTACGGCTTGGCATCACTAGATTTGCCACCCATTTCATTGCTATCGAAAGTGTTTACAAGTATAGAGAAGGACTTCTCCGATTGATAAAATCAAATGAATTCATGAATTCAAAATGGGGAAAAAGGCCAAGTCCCATTACTATTGAAGTATGTAAAACAATTGAGTCCAACAAGTTTTGGCCTCATGTGAAGGGTGTTTTAAATGTTTTGAACCCCTAATAAAGGTTCTTCGATTGGTTGATGGCGATGATAAGCCAACAATGGGCTTCTTACATGAGGCCATGGAGAGATCAAAGCTGGCTATTCAAGGAGATTGTAGATATTACAAAAAGTTTTGGAAGATCATCGACGATCGATGGGGACGACAATTAAAACATGATTTACACATTGCCGGTAAGTGAAGAATATCCTTTAATACTTGAATTGTTGTATTCAACTCTCCATTCTCTCCTCAATCCTCAGTCCTCACTATATTAATTTATCAATGACTAAAATTCATTGGTTTTACTGTTACAGGATACTTCTTTAATCCCCAATTTACGGATGGACACATATCTAATGAAATCCATTTGGGACTAAAAAGTGTAATTGAAAGATTGGCAGAGAATACAGATGAAGCAATTTGGGCTACTAATCTGGTAGGAATGTAGGATAATTAAGGAAAAAAGTATATAACATTGTAATTTCTCTAATTTATTTTTCTACGTTAATATCTTCAGATTGACATATACAATGTACGGGCCGGAAGCTTTGGAACGACGACTGCGCGGAGAGCTGTGACACAGACCTATCCTAGTATTGATTGTAATGTCATCTCTATATTATTTAAGGACTTATTATTTTTTTATTGACTCTAATAACATTTCTATTTTTTTTCAGCTGAATGGTGGTTGAATTATGGAGAGAGTGCTCCTGCACTAAGGACAATTGCTATTAAAGTCCTTAGTCAAACTACATCGTCTTCCAATTGTGAAAGAAACTAGAGCACATTCTCATTTATCCACACAAGACCAAGAAATAGATTGACAATGCAAAAGCTAAATAAATTGGTCTACATTCACTACAACCTCAAACTCCGGAGTAGAAATAGAAGGAGAAGACAGTTTGAGGATCACCGGGATTATTTCTGTCCAATTAATTTGGACTATATCTTTTCAGAAGAGGATACTGTGTTAGGTCAATGGTTGGAGGAACAAGAAGAACCGGTGTTAGACCAAGACCCAGAGTTTGAGCAGTTGATAGAGGAATTGACTGGGGATAGGCTTGAGCCAGTGATGGCTGCAGAAAGGATAGAAGAAATAAACTTGACAATGCAGCAGAGGCATGCACCTAATACAAGTGATCCAAGGGGAAAGGAGGTGGATGAAGAGAGTGAGTCAAGTATTTCTACTTCTTCATCATCACCAGGAATTCCACCTGACTCTCCCGGGGATGAGGGTCATTATAGAGATGATGAGCCTGTCACTTATGAGACAGTTGAGCATTTTCCTCATGCTACTGAGTTAGATCCTCGCCGTGGCTATATCAGACATGTTGGACAGACTGAGGCAGGGGGTAGTAGTAGCGCCGGCGCCGCTACTCATGGTCATCATGGAAGTTATGTTGGCCAAGGTGCCATGTATGGACAACATGGGGATTATGTTGGCCAACAAGGTGCCATGTATGGACAGCATGAGGGTTATTCATATGACCCTAATTGGGTATCCCCTTCACCAACACCGATTATTTCTATCGAACAAATGTTAATTGAGCAAGGGAGGCTTCCCCCACTAGTTTCTCGACGACCTATTTATGCCCCTCATAACTATTCCATGCCATTTTATTACAACCAGCCATCTCAATCTACAGACACAGGGGATCAAGATAGTTCATCATCTTATCAAGAACAATCTGAATATGGTTATGGATATGGTAGTGCTAGTGCTAGTGCTGCACAGCAGTATGGAGCATATCTTTTTAGCCAATACCGAAGAAATGATGATGATGATGATATCGAGGCAGAGCGACACTCCACTTGGTATTAGGCTGTCAATCTGTCATACACTCATACTCATCAGTCTCTCTCTAGTCTCTACTAGTACTCTCCACTAGTCCCCTCTAATTTCAGGTAAACCATGAACATTTTGATGCCCAAATGCTTTTTGATTTATCTATCTCAGTCACTAACTCACTATCTCATTCACTAATCTTTAGGGTCTTGAATTTCACAACTTTATTTGATGATTAAGTTAGTATTAAATGATGATTGATATGTTATCTTTATCTTCTTATATTTGACACTAATAAATTGATCATGAGCAGAGCATCAATAATGTTTGCATTATATGAAATACTGGAAAAAAGACAGTGAACTGCAAATCTACGACACAGACAGGACTCATAACTTAAGGTGACCGAGATTTTGATTTATTGTTGTTATTAATGGAAAAAAAAATATAGTTTTCCAGCATTTTCTAATATTCTGGATTTTTTGGATATTTTTGCGAATTTTTTTGGATTAAAAAAAAATTCACACCGCGATGACCGCGACGGATCGATATCCGCGACCGATACCAATATCATATCAGTTTTTCGGCCCGGCCGATACAGCAACCGAGACCGAGATTTTGAACCATGGTTGCATGTTCCATTTAGTGACTGCAACCCCAAAAAAGATTTAACAATTTTATAAATTATTGGTATTGTACCCAATTCACATCCATTTAATTGAAGATGCTGTGAGACAGGCAAACACAGTTAAAGTAGGGTGTTATCTCATTTTTGGCCAGTTAAAATAAAGATTTTTCATATTCCCCTACCTTTTGGCCGTATAGTAAGCAAAGCTGGGAATCCTTCTGTTACTTCATTTAAGCATCTATTTGGTTACCTTGCAGCACTCTTTAACAATAATCATTCAAAAGATGAAATTGTTTCAAGAGTCCCATTGTCCATTTTATGAAATGTAGATTAACCCCACCTTCACAAAGCAAATTTTACTCTGTTTTTTTCACAAATAAGTCAGAAGGAAAAAGCTCTAAACAAAATCACGACAAATTACCAACTCCGCTGATCAGTGTCACCAATACTACAAACATATGCAAGTCTTTTAGTCTGTCGAATATTTGACCCCAACAAATATAATTGATCTTATATGTTTCACTACATTGTCCACATCTCCACCACCCCTCCAAGCATTGAACCTATCAGCTATGATGGTCGCGCTTAACAATTTATTTGTCTTGGGCTTGGTTCTTTCCAAGTAACTGTCTTTTAGAAATTATAAGAATGTGTCCCCCAAAAAAGCTAAAATTCACGAAACAAAAATAACTTTAAAGGGTAGCTCAGTTGGTTTAGGACCACGGTTTGCACCCGGAGATTGTAGGTTCGAAACTGTACTACCACACTTAGAGTTATATGCCTGGACACAAAGGTCAAAATCGATCGAATTCATCAAATAATTTTACCTCTAATGAAAACTTAATTAATAAAAAATTAATAAAACCCAATCATCACCTAGTAAACTAAATTCTAAAAAGTCAACTCTATATCTATCATCTTTTGTTTACCTACCCCTCTCGTCTTTACTAGTGCATTGTGGGAAACCATTCTAGCACTATTTCTGTAAACAGTCTGGCACTTTCGTACTATTTGATAGGAAAGTTCAGAATTGAAATTAGAATTATTTAAGTTTTATATTTTGATTGTACGGCTGTCCTTAGATTGACATCTGATGGCCTAAGTTTAAATATTGTGCACATAACTGCTTGTACAACAAAATTAGGATATTATATGAAGGGAAATATTTAAGTGAGGAATTTCCTCCTCATGATAGGATGGGGGACGGTTTCTTTTTTAAAAAGTTTAAGGTATAAAAGTATTTTTATACTTTTTGAGAGAATATCCTTTTGTATTTTAAATTTTTTAAAAAGAGAAGTGTTCCTCACTTAAATATTACCCTTATATGAATGTTAAACAAATAATTTTTATAAAATTTATTAAACTTCGCATGGTCAAATGTAGGTCATAGAATAGCTGTATGGGAAAATTTTCTTTGAATTTTAACAAGCCAGGATGGCGGGGTGTTGTGAGTCATGAAATAGACAGTCAATCATTTTGACCTGTCAAATCATTTGAGATGATATTAAATGAATCTTGAAAAATAGCAATTTTTCCACAGATTCTTTCATCGGGCAGCAAAGGCCTGCTGCCTCTGCCCGCCTGCCTTGACCATTAATTACATCCAATCGCTTCGTAACGAAGCTTTCAAACCACGTCGACAAGCATCCATTTGTGGCCTCATCGTGGAAACATTATCTGTAAAGTTAAATGTCGTACTTAGAAAGTGGATGCATCAGTATTAACTGGCTCAGGAGGCGGAGGCAAAGTTATAGCTTGGGACTCGTTTATGGTAAAAGGGTGTCCAAAGACATAACAGCAGTACCAATCCATTCGGCATGTTGTTTTATTGTCAAATCATGAGAGGAAAATTAATAGTTATGGTGAAGTGTACTTGGTGACAAAGTAAAGACTTATCAGCCGTGCTACATAGTATGACTGGAGCCGAATTCGGCCCGGTTCTCCGTGTGGACAGTTGGATCCCACTTCGAGCCGGGCTATGTGGATTTTTTCAAAACTTATTCACCTTTTAAAAGGAAAGATAAAGAAGTTAACAAGTGATAAAATAATCAATTTACTTGTCTTTTACGAAGAGGTAAAGCTTGTTGGAGCCTAATGTATTAATTAAATTATTTTATTGGCAGAGAGAAGAATGGAACTATGGGGGCTAGGGCTGGCCAAGACCACTCAAAATTTGAGAAAGAGCTTTTTGCATCACCCCCCACCCAAAAGATTTGTAAGATTTGTAAATAGACCTCTATGATTTTAGTATTAGTAAATAGGCCACTGTCTTTTCATTTTAATAACTTTTGTGTCCCTAAAATAGTAGCCTTCCAACCAGTAAAAGTTTTTAGGGTAAAATGACATTTTTACCCATCTCTTTATCTTTTATTGATAAAAATAGATATACGTATAAAATCAAAAGCTTGAACTTCTTTTTCTCTAAAGCTTGTAACATTAATAATTACATTTAGTTGGAAAAAATAACCGCACATAAATTTATGATCACACATATATCTATTTTTATCAATACAGGGCCTATTTCATTAAATCTAAATCGATCATAATGATAATCAACAAATGTGCTTATAATTGATTATAATTGATTCAATCCATGCTAACCCACCATTAGATTGAAGAAAGTCTCAAAATACATGATTATGCTTCAAGTGCATTAAAGAGTTATTGAAAGAAATCATTGTGAATTGGGATGAAATGATGGTATGTATTTTTAAAAATAATAATATGTTCAAATTTTTTAATGGGCGTAAGGAAAAAGCTATCATTTTTATGAAAGTTTAACAAAAATGTCATGGTGGTTATCCAATGTCATTAGGAATAATGATTTTTTTTTTTGGGACATGAAAGGTATTGAAATGAAAAGGTAGGGGCCTATTTACAAATACTTAAACCATAGGGGCCTATTTATAAATCATATAAACCTTAGGGGGCTATATGCAAAAATAACTTTGGGAAAACACCCTAGTGTTATGAAGAATTTAAATCTTCTTTTACATGGGATCTTCCAAATTTTGAAAAGCCCTCCACCTTGCCGAAAGGAATGCTCCCGCACTCTTTGTGACTAGGTACAACTACTTCACACCCTTAATCTAGGGTCCAACCATGGTATCAACATTGTGCCAAATCGATAAAGTTTTATAGCCTCCTCTTTATATCTAAACAACCTTTGTTTTTCATTTTTCGCGCTATTTATAGCGACATGGGAGATGCCATTGCGGAAAACAAAAGAAATTACAAAAAGGAAATGTGATTGACCTAAGATAGAGGGGACATACAATATGAGAATGTATTTTTCATTGCATTCCCATTTTCAAGTATATAATTTGAATTTACATCAAGAGATTGCGGGACTCAGCGTTCGAACTCGCAAGTGACACATCATTTATAGAACAGTACATGACCCCCTTGTCCATCCTCCAATGTCCTAAATTATATTTACTTTAAACTTTCAATACAAGACTGAGAACTACAAAAATGTAGAAGAAATGGCTGAACTACCGCTTTTGAGGTCTCGAAAACCGTTCGGTACATAGGAATCCAATTCCTTAAATATCTCTAATTTTATGTCAATTTCGGGTTTAGCCTCCAAAGTTGGCATCCCTATGGGTAGTCAGGATTTTAGTCCGACCCTTTCATTATGTCACTTATGCCATTTTTGTGTTTTATAGTCATGGTCAAGACAACTTGCTTGATCGGATTTTGATCAAGGATCGTGTGGTCCCCAAGTAAACAATGAAATGAAAAACTAAATGTAAATGAGAGAAATTAGTTTCATGGAACGTCAAAATTTCTTCTAGAGGAGTACTATGGAGATTTCGAGCGAGTACCTTATTAGGGCCGTGCAAGAATACAAAATTGCAGTGTTGCAAAGTTATTCTCCATAGAGTGTATGTAGTTTTCTTCTTCCTTTTGTTTTTGCCTTTTCTTTCTCTCTGATTTCAGATTTGATATTCAGACCATTTTAACGACTTTGGAGTGCCTATTTATAGGCTTAGAGGGCTTAGTGTAACACCACGGCCTTTTCCACCACAAAGCTAGCTATTAAAGTGAAGGTAACCATGCGTACTTAAGCCCAAGCTATGGGACTTGGTGGATGATGGGCACACCGAATTTCAACTGGCTCTATCACCTTGGCCCAGGCTTGCCAAATCTCACTCTCTCCTCTACTGGAAAATAGTTCTAACTTGGATTTGATACCATTTGTAACACCACGAGCTTTAACCACAGAAAAAGCTAGCTATGTAGATCTCTTCATTTAAATCACCATGAAGAAGCACAATCTTCACATCAATCTATTTAGATTCAAGGTCTATGTTGGTTGTTAGACCCAAGACAACTCTGATTGAAGTCATATTCACACTGGAGAGAAAATCTCATTAAAGTCAATTTCTTCTATCTACGCAAAGTCTTTAACCACTAACCGCATTTTGTAATTTACATGTTTTCCACTGTCATCTTTATTTACCTTGAACACCCATTTGTTCTTTAAGACCTTCCTTCCTTTAGGAAGTTGCACCAACTCATATGTAAAGTTCTTCTTCAAAGAATTCATCCCATCCTGCATAGCCTTCATCCACTTATCCTTATCTTCACGGGCCTTTACTTCTTGGTAGCTCTTTCACATACCCTCATCTGTAAGCAAAATATAATCAAAAGTGGGATAGTTTATTGATAGTTGAAAAGGATAGTAATATTATTAGAAAGCTCAAAGAGGAGATTTCAAAGAGTTTTCACATGAAGGACTTGGGCCCTGCGCAACAGTTATCGAGAATGCACATACATTGTGATAGGAATGCCAAGAAGTTGTTGATATCACAGGAGAAATATGTTGAATGAGTGCTTGAAAGGTTCACCATGAAGAATGCTAAGCCAGTTAGCATGCATCTTGCCAATCACTTCAAGATCATTAAGAGATCGTATCCTACTACAAAAGAAGAAAAGGAATGGATGGCATATATTCCATACTCCTACGTTGTAAGGAGTGTTATGTATGACATGGTGTACGCATGATCAGATATTACCGGAGCAGTGGATTTAGTAAGTAGATTACTTTCTAACTCAGGGAAGGATCATTGGGAAGTTGTGAAGTAGATCTTCAGGCATATGAGAGGTGCTTTCAAGTTGTGTTTCGGAAGCTGAAAACTTGTGCTGGAAGGTTTTATAGATTCTAATTTTGCATGGGATCTTGGTCGCAGGTTATCGACTTTTGGGTATTTGCTCACTTTTGTAAGAGAGCTAGAAGTCCACAACGTTATCTACAACCGTAGTAGAATATATAGCTGATAATGAAGCATGAAAAAGAGATGATTTAGTTGAAAAGGTTTCTTCAGGAACTCAGTTTGAAGCAAAGAGAATATGTAGCCTACTGTGATAGTCTAATAAGTGTTATAGATCTTAGCAAAAAAGCTACATATCATAATCGCGTGATACTGTGATAGTCAATGATATGGATCTTAGCAAGAATGGTACATGTCATACCCACATGAAGCACGTTGAAGTAAGATATCATTGGATTTGTGAGGTCATCGACAAGAATCTCATGAAGATTCACATCGACAATGTAAGACCCTGACCCAATTTATCATGATTAACACTAATTAAGTTGGGTGTTAGTTTTTTAAGTGGGATTGGTGGACACATGATTTAGCTTATAGTTTAACTAAATTCTCCATAGCTTTGGGGAGTTTTGAGAGCCCTTGAACTTAGTCTGACACTCTAGAATCTCCTGTGTATTTTTTGAGTAAGCGTGGGGGGTTATTCATGATTTTAAGAAATCCCATTTTGACTTCTCTTGATAGATCTAGTTAGCCCCTACAACTCTCATGCTCACCCCTTCCATGTTCTAAACCTCGAAGCCCAGCTTTTCAACTTCAGAGGCAAAAAGTCTTATTACACTAAAACCTGTACACATTTTTACATATCCCCAAACCATGCGAGATTTATACTTTTCAGAAACTAGATTTAACGAGGAACAAATCTCTTTTCTTCGTTAATCGCACCCGAGGCTCGAAGGGAAGCCCAAGTTTTAATCCCATCTAGGTTAAGTAGTGGTGGGGCCCACTCCCCACTCACTATAGAAGTTCCAACCATTTCTCTCTCTTTCTCTCTCTCTCTGTCCTATTTATTCCCATTTTTTCAGCAAGAGAGAAATTTCCAGTAACTCTTGAGACTACTCTCTCTTCTTCTTCTTCGTTCATGTTCTCACAACTAGATCATCTTCATTCCAATTGAAAATCTGAGCACACCTTCTTCTTCTCTGTCATCTAGCTAGGCCCTCCATGGATACCCCTTGTGTTGGGATTGGTGTATGCCCTAAAGCCCACTATCTGCACTTACATCTCTGTTACTGGATATTTATTGGTTATTTAATAGAATGACATCTTTCTCTTATTACTTGTGTATATGTATGGTTGTGTAAGGCCCATTATTTTCTAGTAATGACTTGGGTGTGTAGTGGCTACACACAGTAAGGTCTGAGTCATGGACACTTGAAACAATAAACTTGTTCATAACTGAGAGATGGAGTTGGGCACTTCATCTTGGTATAAGTTATAATGAGATACTCTCCTGTATTCAGGGTGACTTACCTAAGTCACGGGAGGCTTTTCCGGATTTATCTCATTAGTGCATGTGTCATGCATTGAACAGGACCACTTGTAGGTGTGATCTCTAAAATAGTACTATCACAGAGAGAGATCAATTCACCTCTTGCTACTGAGTGACCAGTGCTCTTAATCTTGAGCATTTGTGGATGAACTGACGAAGTCAAGTTCTTGTGCTTTAATTCACTATGGGTGAGATCCTGTTCATGGGTCAACAGCTCTGTGTTTTGGGTGCTCGGGCTTGATTAGTTGGGACGTGCAAATGCAATATGGAATCTATGCCATCGTGTGATGGAATGATCGTCCCCTTAGAATTATCCGATTAATCATCAGAATCTAAGATCTTAGTATATGGATGTTCCATATGGATATTGAACTTGTGGGTCGCTCCCTGGATCAAGAGAATGATATCCGGATGATGATTAAGTCAAGGGTATGAAGTTCTAAGGATGAGATGTAATCAAGAAGCTAGATAGTACATCGGTTAACCTACTTGATTATGAATGTTACATAGAGGGGCATTGTGGTCATTGTACTTGGTAGGTCAAAGACAATCGTCAATTTATGATGAGCTTTATTTGCAATTTAATATTTGTCCCTGGAGTGCAACCATAACTCTCTAGTGGAATGAGTTAGGGTTAAAATGATCTTAATGTTGCTATGGGGTTAGCATGGACATTTTGGTCATTTTGGGAGCCAAGGGCAAATATGTCGTTTGGTCCCTCTTCTAGCCACTTTCCTATGTTGGCATGGTTTCCTAATTTAATTAAATGATATGTGGTTGAATTAATTTTGTGGAAGAATAATTTTGAGTTTAAATTCAAATAGGCTTTTGATGGCATACATGAATTTAACTCTAGCTAAATTATTAACTAGTGGGCCATGGTGTGTTTATCAATCTTGTGGGCCTGCCATAAGGGGAGCCCCTTGGGTGAGGTTTCCAAGTTTAACTAGGTGTCTTTACTTGGAAGGAAGAACTCCTCTTTGGGTAAGAATTCCTATAATTAAAGCTTACTAATTTTTAGTATCTTTAATTAGAAAGTGTTGCACAACTAAGGGGGCTGGTTGCTTATTTTATGGGATTGTCATTCCTATTAGAAAGAGAGCTATCTTAAAAGGAATGTGATCTTTATAAATAGAGAGGAACTACCCCTGGGCGTGCAATATAGAAAACAAGGAAGAAACAAGGCAGGAATAAAACCCTAGGGCGTGAAACACATCATATACCTATTGGCCGCCCAAGACAAAGAGGCTGCACACTCACGCCCAGCCCTTGCTGCCTTCTTCTTCTTCGTTGGAGAGAGTAGATCAGGTCCTGGGTTTTTTTCCACAAATTGTAGATTCAGAAAACCCTTCTTGGAATCCATATTTTGATCCCACAATCAACATCAATCAGATTGGGTTGTGGAATAGAAGAGAAGATCAAAAGGAAAGTTGCTGCAGTAAATTCCTGCAACATATATAGCTGATTGCAGGCGTGTGATCAGCAGTTTGCAAGTTCAGTTTCAGATATTTGAAGACTTCATATCAGCAAGGTATTAGTCCTCTATCATCTCCTTTCATTCTACACATGTTGATCATGATTTCATGGAGGTTTTATGCATGTTTCATGGCTGGAAATCATATCTGTGTTCTTGTTTTAAAAACTTGAAAAACCAAATCAGCCATGGAAGTCCAAGTTCAGATCTGTAATGCATGAACCTTCACCTTGAAGCAAAAACCAGCTAGGACATAACCTCTTTTGAGACATTTCTCCTTGATTAGAGTTCTTTCAGGTAAGAGCTTGATTCCATCTCTTGGTTGTGGTCTTAGTGGACCTTAAGGAGTCTTAGTTTTGTTGCATGCGAACTTTATCTAGTATGGGTTCTTTGTTTTCTTGATTTTGGAGCTTTTAAGGAGGTTTTGTTGGAGGTTATTGTAGTGAGAAGTTCCAACTGCTAAGGGAGGAGTTTTAAAGTGGATTTGGGTCTATCTTGACAAAGGCAAGTAAAGGAAATGGATTCCTATGTTGCATGCAAACCAAATTGAGTTTTCTAGTCTCTCTATTCTATGCCCAATTGCATGCTTGACATTTCTTAGATTTGCAATGGGTTAGTGAGCATGGCTTTTATATCTCATTCATGGCTTATTCTTGAATTGTTATATGATTTTTGTTGTTGGAATTCCTCAATTTGAGCTTGAGGCATGATTCTTGTCAAATAATTTCATATGTGTGCGAGTATATGAATTTGTGATTGATAAATGGATGGACGGTTGAGGAGCATGGAAGGCTTAGTATGTAGGTGTTAGACTTGGAGGATTGAGATGGGGTTGGTGGGAAGGACTGTTACACCCCGATTCGATTTAACCTTGATTAGTGCTAATTAACTGTGTTTTAGCTAAATTAATTGTGTTTATTTACTAATTATGATCATTAGTGTTGATTAACCTTTATAGACTGAGTTAGTTAAGTCTTGAGCCTTGGATAGGTGAATTAGAACCGAATTGACTCGGTTGGGTAGAGTCAAGGGTTTTTTCGTAATTTTTTATTTTTGCATTTTGCATCATTTGCACGTCATCTTGGCGTCAACACGTGTATTTTGATGAGCAAGTCAATTTTCATATTAGACCCTACTTCATTTGACCAATCGTTGAATAAATGGACCCTCATTTGACTCAAAATGAAAATATATAGTTTGAGTGAACTTTCTTGCAAAAAGGACACCTTTATCCTTATATATAAACAACTACACTCCCATTCTTCTCCTTTACACTTCCTTTCCATCCCTCCTCTCTCTACTCTTCTCCTTCTTCTTCTCTCCATTCCTCTTCCATCCTCTTCTTCTCTTGGTTGGAAAGAAACCATCTCCACTACCTCTTCTATTCTCTTCCAATTCAAAATCCTTGCTAAGAGGTAAGAGTTAACCCCTCTAGTGTGATATTTTGAGTTGCATTAGAGTCAAGAGACTCATATTTGTACATACATACATATTCATTTCCATTTTCTATGTATAATTTGTGTCTAGGGTTTGGATTTGGTGGTTTTTGAGGTTCTTGGAGACAAGTGTGAGAAGAGTTGGAAAGTTTTTAGTAGAGGCAAGTATAAGCTTTAATTTGGATTTACATGTGGATTAGTTATCGTTTGATTCCAATGAAATTCCTTCTCAATAATTATATTTTTTTAATGAATGAATGGCTTGGATTTTGATGAAGTAATCAATGGAATTGGATAGAGGGATTATATCCTTTGTAAATGGGAGCAAGGAGGCTCCATTGTGCAGGTTATGTAGTAGAAGAAGATGAGAAATGGATGGGGGGGGAAGAAGCAATGGAAATTCCAAAATAAGAATTATGGAGCATTCGCTCGAGCGAACCTCCCTACTGAACACTCGTTCGAGCAAGCTAAAGGGGCTGCCCGGGCGTCTACCTCTCTGGATGGGGTCCGCTCGAGTGACCATCCTTCTGAAACTACCGCTCAAGTGAACCAAGAGGGTCGCTCAACCTTCTGGATGGGGTCCGCTCGAGCGAACTTGAGACTGTAGACTGGGCTCCTTTCTGACCCAATTTTTAGGGTGAATTATCGCCCTTAACCTATCATAACCCACCTTAATCACCTCTAATAGGTAATTATAGTGCACACCTTGTTTCCATAGGAATTTAGGAGCCTTAAGACCCTTATGACCTTAAAATCTGAACCGTTAACCTTGTTATTGGTCCAATGGACATTCATTAGTCTAACACTATACCATGAGGGTTAGTTTGGAAATTCAACGTATTTCTCATAAATAGTGACACCTAACAAGGTAGTAATATACGTTGACCTTCTCAACCAACCTTTTGTTGGACGGTGAAAGACTAAAAACCATAGTGTAGCGTTGGCTTGTAATAATGTCTTGATTCTTTAAATCATTGTATTTCATATTGCAATACGATTTCATTATTGATCTCAAATCCTAATTAGTAGGTTGATTGCATTATTAGTATTCATTGAGGCCTAAATGTTTACATTCAATTTACAACTTCAGTATTATATACCGATTCAATATTCGTTGGTAGTGCGGACTGAGTAAGTAATTGTGATATGTGATTATTATTCGATTTGATTATGAACAGAAGATTATAGGCTTACTCAAATCCGATTATTATTCGATTTGCTATTTGATTCGATTGAGTCGGCACTACTTAGCTTCGACCTTGTGATACCTGACGGGGTTGAACTTGGTTTAGTTATTCGAGACTACTGCAGTAAGTCATCTAAAGCACCGAAACTCTAGACCCGGGTAGCCAGTTAGCCTTTGGCCGGGCCGTTGGTGACATCCCAACTAGATTCACTCTCTTTTTTTTACGATGAACTTAAGGTAGTAGCCAATTAGTATGTTTTTCATTTTCTTTGATTCACAAGCATAAATTTTTTGATTTTAGCACAATTTGCCTAGTCATTACTTATCATTGACATCTATTAATCCCAATGTCTTTAAATTCAATTTGTAACGTTATGTATTTCCTCATTATTACCTATATTTGAGATGTTTAGTGAGCTTGAAGAGACGTATAAATTCAAAGAGACGTATTGAGATACTACTCTTGGTGTCACAGTCGCAGGTGCAGCTCTCGAGCTTGAAGAGGCTCAGGTGGGAGGGGAGGTTATCCAAGAGGTACCTCCATGACTAGAAGCTAGAGTGGCAAGAGCTCAGGGCCGCTTAGTTGTCTTCCTCGAAGTGCGTGGTGATCTTTTGAGAGCTTTTAGTAGAGAGTGTGACCAACCCCTTTTTTGTGTGGGTCACACTTAGTTGTGGAATATTCTTTTGTTTATACTTTTGTAGTGGTTGTATAGGGTTCTTTTATACACCCTCTTTTGTAAATTAATGTATATAATTGTATAATTCTTTTGTATTAAACTTTAAATGTTAATTGGACTGAATGGGAATTGATACCTTCATATGTAAGAATTTCAGCTTCCGCTATGAATTAATTGTTATTGACATGTTTAGTGAGCTTGACTCACTTGTGTGGAAAGTTGTTTTCTCTCCTTCGTGTGTTGTATTTGGCTCGAGAAAGGTACAACATATGAGAGTACGTGTGTCACACCTCGGGGATTACCCTAGGCTAGGGTGATTCAGGACTGGGATGTGACAAGGACCTTGGAAAGAGCAACTTCAGCCTCAGAAGGGGTTCTGATTCAAGCTAATGGGTGCTCACTCAACCCAACAGTCTCTGGATCGAGCGAGCATGGTTGTTGTCTGGCCATGTCCAGACAACAAAGGGACTCACTTGACCCAAGCCTAGGTTGGGTCGAGCGAGTGTGCCAGTTAGCCTTGCCCTCCTAAAATTCTTGGGGCTGGTGTTTGGGCTTATAAACGTTTTCCTTCCCTCAAATCATGCTACTTGACCTTGAATTGATGAATGGAAGGGAACCACTAAAGGGGCTTGACCGGGGACACGTTAGGACCTTACCGGGTTAGTATAATTTACTTAGACGCCTTGAATGTCACAAAACTCCTGGGGCACTAATTCCTAAGAAAACACGGCATTTGGGCTCTAAGTGCATATCAAGCCAATTAGTACGATCTCACTGTGTCGATGGAAATGCGTGTCGTGATTTCACATTTATTAAGCCAAACTCTGCTGAATGCGATCGTTTGATTTCAAATGTTACTAGAAAACACATCCGTGCTTAACACAGGCAATATAATTATAATATTAAAATTTATAAAAAAAATTATTATCAGTTTCTTTAAAATTAAATGCAAAAGGTTTTAGTCTGAGAGAGAGTGAAAAGAAAAAAAAAGTTCATAAGAATTCAATACCGAATACCATATAATTTAAAATAAAAAAAACACAAGCCCATGAAAATTGAAGATTAGTGATAAAGAAAACTAAAAAACAAAATCAAAACAAACAAAAAAATATAAACTATAAATTAAATCCAATGAAATTTGAAAGACACATAGAAATAAAACATAGAAATGAAAATCCATAATCAACTCAATAATATAAGCAATTTAAAAGAATCAAACACTCATGAGAAAAAAAATCTAAAAAATGGAGCATATAAGGGCAAAGACAAAAGAACCCACAAATTCATGAAAAAAAAAACTAAAAACCCATCACAACTGTGAAATTATAATATAAGAAATACAAAATAAAACAAAATAAATTTTATTAAAAAGGCTATAAAAATAAATATAAACAAAGATTCATAGACAATACAAAGATAAAGGAAATTTAGAAGAACCAAACCAACTTATGATAATCTAATACTCAAAAATGAAAATCTAAAGCCACAAAAGAAATAAGAAAAACCCCTAAAAAGTTTCACAAAGAGAACTTAAAGAACCCAATGGAAGTAACATAAATAATTAACTCATAATGATGAGCATTAAAAAGATTTAAAAAATAGAATAGAAAAATGAGAATTCACAGAAAATCTTATGATAAAAAAAGTTATTCAAAAGAAAAAAAAACCAAGAAGAACCCAATACCCAAAAGTTGAAACAAAAAAGGGGAAAAAAAGAAACTCACAATCTATAAAAACCATACAAATACAAACCATAAAAATATTGCAAATCTATCGATCAAATGATGATTTTTTTGTATAAATCATATTAAAATGACATAACTAAAATTGCTCAAATAAAATATGATAAATTCAAAAGTAAATGAATTAAAAAAGGTTTACCTCTCAAATTGAAATGTTTAATAATTGCACCGATTTTCTTAAGGTGCTCACATTTTAAAATGAGTTGAACACTGATCTCAAATAATCATGCAACTGAGACATGAGACAGTGCTAAAAAGAGACAAAGAAAACAAAAAAAATTATTAAAGTTGCTCTAAACAAATACAATGAACTTAAAAGTAAATGAATGGAAAAAACGAAATTTCTCTTGTTGACATAGAGAAATAGAATTATATTGGAGAAAGTAGAAAATGATGATAATAAGAATGCGCTTAATTCTTTACTTAGATGGACCAATATTATTGGAGATTCCTTTTACCATTAGTTTTGCATTCTTAAAAAAATAAAAAAGTGTACAATCAAAATCAATAGATAAAAGGAAAGCAGACAACCCAAAACCGAGAGCGGATTAAATAAAAAAGTGTAAGGATTAAATAAACCAGATAACCCAGAAATCGGCATTTTACATTCTAAAAAAAAAAAAGAAAAAAAAGTCATATAATCAAAAGAAACAAAAATACTTGAAATTCCTTAGATTAGTGGCACTTATAGATACTATGACTCATTAACACTCAAATGCTATTGCTTGATAAAAATAGGATGATATTGGGAGTTTCTTAATAGACAAAAGAAATGATGGAGAGTCTGAATCACAAAAAAAAAAATGGAAAACTCCAGTATTTTGTATTTTTTTATCAGAGAATGAATTTGACCGTGAAATAACCCAAAATGAGGTGAGAATTTAAGGTATCTCATAAATAGCAATGATGTTTGCCTTAATGATTGATTTAAAGCCACACACACACAAAAAAAAAAAAAAAAAAAAAAAAATCAAACTCACCCTTTCTCCCTCAGCAAGCATGCATTGTAGCACATCAATTACATGGAAAGTTTCTCGCCTCCTCTTTAGCTCCACGCTGTGGTCGCGAGTTTTTCTTTTTTCAATAATGATGTCATTTTCTTATTAACTATGAAACTTATTATTATTTTTAATTAATTCATATATTATATATTCATTTGAGTTTAGTTTTATTGTAAAATGGTTGTCATAGAAAATTAATGACTATAGAGGAAATCACATAAATAGTTACTTCAAAAGTTTGATCATCTATGCTTAAAGTACAATGCGTAAGTATGAAAATAATAACAACAGTATTTATAGGGGTCAATAATCTAAAAATATAGTTATTTTTATAAATACCTCATAGATAAATTCCAACTCACGGTCAATATTCCAAAGTGGGGGCGCCGGGTCCTTTTCTCGTTAACTAATTTTAAGTTTTTATTGATAACTATTAGCAAAAAAATGTTTTGTGGTGTAATGGTAGGGTTGTTTCTTTGAAATCCATATTGTCTTGAGTTCGAGTCGCGGCACAAACCAGATTAATTTTTACCATGTCATTAAAAATACACAGGTCAGGATTTCACTTCGCTTCATATATAATAATGGTTTTACATGTTCTTACTTAGAGCATTAAATGTTGGGTTTTATGTGAGGGAAAAGCTCACCCACACTGAAGCCTTTGTTATTGTAGGCTGGACACATGTGAGGCCCAACGGGTTAGGATGCTGATGACTTGAATTTGAAATTTTGCAACAGTGCAGGTGATTTCGTCTTGGGCCCGCTCTGTTTTTTGATTTCCCTCTTCAACACTTAAATCCAGCCATTCTCTTTCTCTCTCTCGCCCCTTTCTCAGCGAAAACTCGCATCGGAAGGACGTCTCTCCCTCCTCGTCTCTCTCTCCTCTGAATCAACGACGAAGCTCTCTATCTCGGACGTCTCTCCCTCTCTCGCCTCTCTCTCCAACGTGCTCTCTGCGCTCGCCTCTCGATCCAGCAACTCGTCCCTCAGTTGGACAGAAATTTCAAGCTTCCCCTGAGATTCTCCATCTCGTCTCTCTCCCGGGAATCGCTGCACTCTTTGTCGTCTCTCGTCTCTCCGATCCCTGCCATCATAGAACAGGGGTGATTTCTTCACACAACAAAAAGGGTAAGAAAATCATCCCAATCATGTCGATTTTTCTCTCTCGTTTTGGAACTAGGGTTCGTGTCCTTTTTTCCCCTTCCATGTTTGTTGCATTTTATGTTCTAATTATTATTTTGTACACATCTGTGATAAGGAATGTAAAATGGATTTTAAATCATGAGCACAGCAATGAAAGCACCATTTGGGTTTAGGAGATGTTCTTAATACAATTCAGCAACCGAATTCAATTTGCAGGTTTGAATGTTGACGAGATTTGTATTGAAAAGTGTTTTTCTTAAGTGCACTTCTACTAAGCATCCATTACAAGTATGGTGTTGGAAGATAACATTTCAATGTAAATGTTAAAGGTATTGTAATGACATTGTTAGATGATTAAATCCTCCCCTTTTCGATTTGAGGACATGCTGGTGACAGAATGGGGTCCTATGTTATTCAAAGTTTCAAAACTCTTGTAAATATGGCAGAATGTGTTCCATGCAATCCAATTATTCAATTTCAATCATCAGTTTTGCTGAAACTAACAGCCATTTGCTATACAAATGGCTCGAAGTTACAACAATTTGTCATCCTAAACACCACAACAAAAGAAACAGAGTATGACAAAATCTCTAGAAACAACCATTTATATTGAAAATGTTTATAGAACCGTCAACAATTCAATGACTACGATTTATAAGCCAATTAAGCAACACAATTACTCAAAAATCCATATTTGCCAAACTCTGGTTGATCTGAAACTATTTACATACAAATAATCAACCATTTGCCGCTTGTTCAAATTTCTTTTGCTCAAAATTACAAATTTATTTTCCATTAGTCTTGCAAAGGCCCTCCATGTCCTTTAACTGCAGCAGAAACTGAAGCTCAAACTTTTTGTTGATGACATCTCCCATGTTCTTTGTTTGCTTACAGATACCTGTTAATGTAACAAATTAATGAAAGTGAGTAACTCAAATATCTATAAGTAATCTTACAAGAGATAAGACTGGTGGGTGGGTTTTGGTGCATGAACCTGCCTTTTACTAATCAGGATTTATATAAGAAGTCTAACAACCAAGCTGTAACTTGGAGTTCTCAAGTCTTATATGATTCACTATGATTGAACAATCCTAACCATTTGATTAAACGAAAAACCATGGAATGATTGGACTGATTTTCAAGGCCCAATGTGGATGTAGAACCTCCAAGGCCCCTCCAACTTGTCACTTTGAATCCCTGAATCTGGTACTAACTCGGTACATTGAAAATGAGTAGAGACTAAAATACCCATTTGAGCTAAGATTTTATTGAGATTTTTAGCCGACCAGTTTGTGATCTTCCAATCTGCAAATGCCTGTTCACTCTGAGATAGTGTTTCTTACAATGTTGTGGCATGCTCAATCAGAATCGAGAGAAAAAAAAAGGGGCGCAGAGGCGATCGAGAGTCGATTTGCAGAGGCGATCGAGAGTCAGATTTGCGGAGGCGCAGAGGTGGGTCCCATTAACCGATGGCGATTTCAGCGACAACCAGACAATAACCTAACGAAGAAGATGAATTAGAACATAAAATGCAACAAACATGGAAGGGGAAAAAAGGACACGAACCCTAGTTCCAAAACGAGAGAGAAAAATCGACATGATTGGGATGATTTTCTTACCCTTTTTGTTGTGTGAAGAAATCACCCCTGTTCTATGATGGCAGGGATCGGAGAGACGAGAGACGACAAAGAGTGCAGCGATTCCCGGGAGAGAGACGAGATGGAGAATCTCAGGGGAAGCTTGAAATTTCTGTCCAACTGAGGGACGAGTTGCTGGATCGAGAGGCGAGCGCAGAGAGCACGTTGGAGAGAGAGGCGAGAGAGGGAGAGACGTCCGAGATAGAGTGCTTCATCGTTGATTCAGAGGAGAGAGAGAGAGACGAGGAGGGAGAGACGTCCTTCCGATGCGAGTTTTCACCGAGAAAGGGGCGAGAGAGAGAAAGAGAATGGCTGGATTTAAGTGTTGAAGAGGGAAATAAAAAAACAGAGCGGGCCCAAGACGAAATCACCTGCACTGTTGCAAAATTTCAAATTCAAGTCATCAGCATCCTAACCCGTTGGGCCTCACATGTGTCCAGCCTACAATAACAAAGGCTACAGTGTGGGTGAGCTTTTCCCTTTATGTGATCTGTTAATCACTGTGCACCACACGTCGGATGGATCTATTTATATAAGCATACATGAATTTTCGAGTTGGCACCACTAAGCTTGGGCCACCTTATCGGTTTAATCATTCGTCCAGGGGTCCTTAAATTATTCATGCCATCTGCAGATTGAACTTCTCGTTTGTTATACTACCTGATACCGCAGCGGGTGTGTCATGTGATGGCCAGCTATACTAGCTTACTTTATTTATATCTTGTGGTCTCCTCTTGCCCTGTGTGATGGAGAATACTTTTGCTTGTGTGCTCCCGTCACTTTGGTGATGGAGAATATAACTTTGTGTGGTTGCCAATTTGCCCGTTCTCCTTTCGTCTCTCTGTTTATACTCTTGTTTACATTATTTGAGTATTTCAAGAATGCATCAATTTTACTTGTTACTTTCACTTTAAATCATGTTTTATTACATGCAAGTTAATATACATCTCAGCATGCATGTTATCTATTTCAATCACTTGTGAGACCATCGTGTCTGACCCTCTATAAATCTGGTGCTAGGGTGCAGACCCCGTTGACTTTACGAAGGAGCCATAGGAGGTGGCTAAAGAACCGTAGCTTATAGGAGAATGGCGTGCTGACGATGTCATTTAGACAATGTTATATGTTTACATTTCTCTCTTTGACAGTATATGTCTTGTGCTATCGTGATTATGTGGACATGATGATTTACTACATCCTTCTGTTAATTTACCGTGCATGGTTGTGAGGGTTGTGTATGTGCATTCCTCACTGCAAAAACTTGTGGGAAATCGTGTGTGCGGGTAAAATGCTCAACCCGTGTGCACACCACTTAATATCGGATTAGGGACCGTCATTAGCACTGACCCGATCCATTTAAAAAAGAGGGGTATTATCAAAACGTACAAAATTTTAGGAACTTAGGGATATTTTTGTCATTAGCATTGACCCGGTCTATTTCAATTTAGTCCCTAAGTTTTTCAGGAAGTTTTCAATTTTTTACATCTGTCTATTTAAAGTTATTTTTCGGCAAGTTTTTTTCCATATTTTTTTAAATACCCAAATTGCCCTTCATTGAAATAAAACTCTCATTCACTTCCTTTATACAATTTTCTTCACCGACCTCCTCATGGTGATCAAGGCCAACTAGTGTTCCCACAACGATCGGCTACATGTTGTGGTTGCTAAAACCATGTCATGGTTTTAAATGAACGGTAATTTGAGCATTTTCAAAATAATGAGGGAAAAAGTCGCCAGAAAATGCCTTTAAATGACCGGATGATTTTAATTGAAAAATTACTGAAAAACTTAGGGACTAACTTAAGAAGTCTTGACATTTGTGTCATTTTTTGAAATAAGAAAAAAACTTAAGGCCTTATTTGAAGTTCTCTTTGATTTTTTTAAGTAAAAAAGTCAATCTCTCATTCCACTAAAAATAGAAAAAGTTTCTTCTTTTTATCCAAGAAGTCTACGAAAGTTCCTCCACATGCCACAAAATTACAACAAAATTACAAAAACTCACTAAGGTGAATTTTAAGTTTTTTACTTATTTATAAGTCCCAAATTACTTTACAAGTGAATTTCCATTTTGAAATGTCAAAGCATACAAGGCAGAAAACAGGTCTTAAAACACCTACACAATAAAAATCCCAAATAATTTCTATGGACTCCAACACATGGTATCGTGAAATTTAAGCTACGGAGCCTTGCTAAGATTCCGTTTGACTGGTGGATGGTCGGTCGACAATAGCAGGACTTGTAGTTCTATAAAAGATTTACCACACTTGGCTCAGCAGATATGATTATTCATCGTTAATTGTCAAGACGCATGACACGATGGAACGCTGCTTGGATACCAATATCATCACTTTTATTCTTCACTTTTCCCTCCTACCTGTTCCAAACTTTGGCTCATCTCTGATAACTTAAAAAAAGGACAAAAGTTTGTAAAGTGAAAAAACATAATGATTTTTACCCTATAACACAATGTTCATTTATGAAGATCCAATCCCCCAACTCCAATTTCTTCTCTGGATTAAATTGTAAGTTAACCCAATTGGGCATTGATCCAAACATGCTAGTTGGTTGATAAAATTGTAGTAGAATTTTAATTAAAAGTTTAGTAACAATTCACGAGCTACTAATAATTAAAACTAAACCATTCCCACCCTCCAATCTTTGTAATTGGTATGCATTTACGTGGACCATACAAAATGAGATGGGCTTCTTGTTTATAGAGCTTATTCAAAGGATAATACAAAATGACCAGTTGGATTAAATTACTCTAGCAATCTAATTGGAAGAAACTATTGAGAGAATTTTGATTATCAGTAATGGTAAAATCCGAGCTATAAATGTAATTTATGATAGCCCATTTCTAACCATCCCCCGTGCATAAAAGTGGCTAAAATTGGCTCCAAAATGTAGATTTAATATTATTGACATATAAGTTTTATTCTTTTAGCTTCGTATGGTACAATCCATTGGCTACTCACCACTCATGAGGAAGAATCATTTGTAATGACTTGTCAAGAGAATCCCATTACACAAATTGGAAGCCAAAACCTCTATAAATCTAAATTGCTAGAAACAAAGTAGTCATTTGTACTTTTCCAAAGAATAAATTTCTCTCCAATAGAAATTGATTCCACTCTGAGATTTTTTGGCTTTTTTTTTATTCATATGTTTTTTCTTTGGCAAAATATTCTTATGTTAAATAATCAATCCTGCTGTGCACCCAACTCTAATAAGAAAGAAATTCAACCTACAGAGCTAGTAAAGCAGTATGCTTTTTTTCCTCTTTTTCTTAAGCAATTTGGAATTTAAGCGCCCTATTGATAAATTTGTAGACTTGGACATAAAATTTATCCACTCGGACTCTCAGTGCATGAATAGGCAAATTAAATCTTTTTCAAATTCAATTTTAAAACATACTTGCAAAATTGCAAATGAGTGATTAGTCTTTCTCATATCCATCTATGTGTTTGTTTGTTGTGGCCCACAGAATGAACGATTAAGTGCCCTATTGATGAATTTGTAGACTTGGACATAAAATTTATCCACTCGGACTCTCAGCGCATGACAGGCAAATTAAATCTTTTTCAAATTCACTTTTAAAACATACTTGCGAAATTGCAAATGAGTGATTAGTCTTTCTCATATCCATCTATGTGTTTGTTTGTTGTGGCCCACAGAATGAACGATGAAGCTTGAAATTTGGATGAGTGAATGACAATGAACGGTGTAGTAAACAATGTTGAACTTCCGTGCTTGCGGTTACAGGCCCACAAGGGTTTCGTTACGGGAGTCGCATCCTAATCCGAACTATTACACGAAACTGTGTAACACTCTTTTCGACACTTCATTGTGGGGCACACATAGAGATCATTTAGACCGCTCAAGATGAATTCCATCACCTTCAATCACATAACCTTATGTTTCAGCTCAAAAGGAGTGGGACCCAACGAATGATTAAGCACCATGATGGAATGCGGTGTTATTAGATTTCCATCATGATGTTTAATTGTACAGTGGGACTCACTCCTTTTCATATGACACTTGCGGTTAGGTGATTGAAGTGGATGGAATTCATCTCGAGCAGTCTGAATTATCTTTACATGAGCCCCACAATGAAGTTTTCAAAAATTGGGTTGTGAATTGGGATCCTCAAGGAGTTTTGACCCACAATGACCCTAAATAGATTAATTAGGGTCCGCCGTGTCATCACGAGGACAACCCCCCTCCTTGATGGTTGCAGCAGTCCCGTGGTAACCATAGGTTGACCTACAATGATGAGGCGTGATAGATATATTTACGGTTACCGTTGCTTAAACCCTCGTAGTATCTGGAATCAAAGGATATGGATCACCTGTTTGGCCCAAACAAGGAAGCCCTGTTTGGACCAAACAGGGGGTGCCACATGGGAAGAGGAGTCACATACCATCTCTTGGAAAAAATCCTTGTTTGGACCAAACAGGGGTGCCACATGGGAAGAGGAGTCACATACCATCTCTTGGAAAAAAAATCTCATTTCCTTAAAAAAATCATCTTTCCATGTGGCACTTCCTGTTTGCCCTGTTTGGACCAAACAGGTGATCCGGATCCGGATTCAAAAGTGTTGCATGGCTACCACAGAGGATCTGTACTGTTGTTTGGGCCGTGCTGGTGTGTCCTGTTTGTCTTTTTGCTTATTATATATTATCCTTACTAACAAAACACAAAATAAAAAAAAACCCACAGGCCCACAAGTAAATGAACTTCGAAGAGTTGGTTGCCTTTTCAACGCTGGGATCGTTGGCAGTATATTAATTTGGGCGGTGATTTGACTCATTAAAAATCAAAATAATGATACAGTGGGGTCATTTTGGAAATAAATAGGGTAGAAATATAGATGACGTGAGAGGACCGTATCCAGTGAACTGGCTTTTGAATGACCGAAATAATAATCCAAGTGCATCATCCTCCATGCCTCCGTTGTAGGGCCGCTTTAATTACTATGATATAAACTCTTCTTTTTGTAAAGGAAGATTTTTATATAAGGTCTTAAGGTTTTGCTTTTTTTTCAAAAAAGGATACAAAGTTTAAAGTTTTTCAAATCAGAGACCAAGTTTTATAATAGATTCTCAATTAAGGACAAGCAACTATTTAAAGGTATTTTTCCGTAAGTTTTTCATTCAAATTTCTTAAAATGTCAAAATCACCCTTCATTAAAACAAAACTTTCATTCACTTTCTCTATCTTCTCTTCCACTAATTTTCTCAAATTGATTTACGACAACCAATTTTCCCATTGTGATCGTCGATATGTAATGGTTGTCAGAAACCTGCCATGGCTTTAAATGAATGGTAACTTAGATTCTTTCTAAAATTGTTGGAAAAAGTTTTCGATAAATAATTTTAAATGGATGAATGTCTTTAATTGAGAGCTTACTGGAAAACTTATGCCCTAATATGAAATAATTTGAAAAATGTGCCTTTTTTTAAAAAATAAGATAAAAATTTAATGTCTTATTTGAATTCTTTTCTTTGATGACAATTGGTTGTGAAATAGAATTTCTTTTTCCGTAGTTAAAAAACTTGTGTGTTTGGCCAATTAGTTCAAGTGGATAGACTTTCGATGTTTGACTTAGTGTGATACCGGCACCAAACATAAGACTGCATGTAATCAAAGCGACCCACCAAACATCCATGCTAATCCTAAATATTTCTGTCTTTGGAAAGCTACAGATAGAATAAAAGTCTACAACTAATCTGATCTAAGAAGGAAAGAAGACAAATCTCAATAAAATCCTGGCTACTAACAGACTAACAGTTTTCACAATGAAGAGCTTTGCAAATTGCGCTCCTTGAAGACCAATGAATTCATTTTATATTCACCTCATCCATAGTACCAAAATGTTAGTGTGGCTATGTGGTGGCCATTTTTCTGTAGCAGGTGTAGAGTTGAGTCGCATAGCAAATGAAGCAAGATTTCCGAATATAACAAAAAACATGTTTGACAAAAGAATTATTGAAATCACCGTAATTGAGGGTTAAGGACTGATTGGATCATGTCCAATATTTTAACATCGAACTTTCAATTGTCAGACGTGATTGCTTTTAGATTAATGATTACGTCGACTATAAATTAACCTATCAATGAGGGCATGAGTTATACGTCTGGATGAAAGGAACTTATCAATGATAGACTTCACTGCATACTTTTTATTGATAATAATAGCATACGAGTTAGTCAAAAGGTTCTTAAATATGCATGCATTATACAGACCCTGAACTATTAGATGTTTCCTTGACATCCAAGCAAGGATTGCTGAATATATAAAAGTAGTCATTTGACTCAAATTTTTTTCTACAAGTCAAATGCTAGGCATGCATTCGAATAATCAAACGCTAACTACTTTTGTCTTATTTTCTCTGCAATTTATGTGATATATATATATATAACATGGTGATGATGGATGCACATTTATATATATATATATAGGGAAATATTCAAGTGATGAATTTCCCACCATGTGTGGTGAGGGACTCCCCTTTTAGAAAGGTTTCTAGTACAAAAGGGCTTTTGTACTTGAAGGGAGTACACCCTTTTGTACTTAAAACATTTCAAAAAAAGGGAGTCTCTCACCACACATGGTGAGAGAATCCCTCACATGAATACCCCATATATATATATATATATATATCTTAATAATGAAATGCCCGGCTGCATAATGGGCCCCATTTTGATGGTGATGTGGACCATGTGTGACACATGCCTCCGTGCTTGTTACGCAGGGGTCGTAGCTCGCATCTACTGGGTGGTAGTTATTGTTCTACTTTGGATGAAGATGGGTCCCACGTAGGGTTGTAACTTAACATAGTCAAAGCACATGCCTAAAGTTGAAAATTCCAAAGCCAAAGCTTACTCTTGATTGAAACCTAAATTGTCATGCCCAAGCGCTAGAATGAAAAACCTATCACCAAAACAGTTTAGGTTATATTATATCATGGGGGTGTTGACCTATTAGACGTCCTCCTTACCTTTGATTTTCCAAATTTAATAACCAAAATTTAAATAATGTCACCAGAGTTGCTTGACTCCTGTCAAAAAAAAAAAAAAATTTAAGCTTTTTTCACCATATCCCATGATACAATGGGATTTATCAGTTTCAATATTTTACACTTTCTTTAACTAGGATGCAAAAGCGTTTTTAACGAAACACGAAGAACGACATTTTGTTAAAAGTAAGTGCACATCCAACCACAATTTCTCAAATTCTATCATTCAGAAAAAAAATTTCCTAAGACGCTGCAAAAAGGCTATGACATCATGGGACAGTACCATAATATCATGGGATTTATCAATTTATGTGACATACATTGTTCCCATGATATCATGGGATTTATCAATTTCTGTGACATACATTGTCAGGTCTTGCCTTTTATTTGCCACACCATCCAAATTTTCCCTGATTTAAAAAGGATTTTCGGAAAGTTCTAAGGCAACAAGGACCGAAATTGGAAAAGTCCCCAAAGAATGGGAGTTCCTAAAATCTGGCTGACCCAAATCCCTATGGTTATCGGCACTGATGCAGGCATGGTCGCTCGTGACCGTAGGGCATTTTCTGACTTTTTGTGGTATTTTTTTTTCTTTTGCATTTTCTTATTCATCTTCTTGGAAATTTAATGGCTCCTCGTCACTATAGTAAAACTAACAAAATGATGTACAAAATGAGGAGTAAAAATTCAAGTTTGCGGGAAATATGGGGGGCTCGTCGCCAGAAGGTAATGTTTTTGTTGCCAGAAGCCAAATTTGGATCAAACAATGTCCAAATGACCTGAGACTTGAGGTAAATCTTTTTGGAGACAAAATAAGACCATCCATGGGCTCTGATCCAAGAATCATGGCCTTTAAGAGCCTCGTCAATAGAAGAACCCATTTTATCATAAGAAAAATATAGATTTTGCCTTCAGGGTCAAATGATGTTGGAATGGATTGAAATTTTATGTGGAGCCTCTCGGAGGTATTTTGAGAGCAACCATATGCTCAATTTAGTGAAAAAGAGCCTTTAGGGCTGCCATCGCCAGAAGTACCTATTTTTCCAATGGAATAATGAATTAGGTTAATTAGTGTTGGAATGGATTGAAACTCAATATAGACACTCTCCAAGGTTCTAATAGGGATCTTCAGCTAATAAGGTGATTCTATGAATATCTAGCGTTGGAAGTAACCGTTGCCCAGTTTGTCGTAAGAAGAATAAAAAATCATGGAATGATCTCGAAACTTCTTGAGATAGAGGGAAATCCTTTGGTTCACCCGAATAGGTCTTTCATGAGGTCTTTGCCTCTTGTTTGTTAAGTTTGAAAATGTTCTGGCTTCGTTTCTCCTTCATGGGTTTTTGACTACTCTATAGGCTCTTGGGGGCTCAGCAAGGCTTAAAGACCATCGTTAGACCTTGCCTTTTATTTTGACATGCTTCTTATATGTTTGGTGCCTTGTCAATTTTGAAAATAATAGTTGTGCGGCTTGATGTAGCTTCATATGGCATTATCAATGTTGAAATTTTCTCAAGGGGGAAAATGAGATTTTTTTTGTCAACGACGAGTATACTCTATCAAATTGAATGTGGATGGTTTGTTGGGATGCTATAAGGCTCAATTAGTGGCCATGGACAATCGATAGGAGTGTGGTATTGATTATGGAACTTTTGCTTATGTGACCACGATGACAACTATTTGCTCAATTCTTGTAATTGTCACTTCTCGGTCAAGGCATCTCTATTAAATAGATGTGAAGAATGCTTTCCTTCATGGAGATCTAAGAGAGGATGTTTATATGCGTCTTCCTCGAGGATGCACCTCTACCTCCAAAGTAGACATCACTCGGTTACATTCCTCTTTATATGATCTTAAATAAGCACCCAGGGCTTGGTTGGAGAAGTTTCATAGCACTCTACCTCGGCTTGAATTTTTCTGAAGTTGTTGTCATACATCCATGTTTACTAAAACTACAGCTTAAGGCACTACCATACTTCTGGTGTATGTGGATGGGATCATTATCACCGGCTAGTACTCATAGTGACATAATATGCAAGCTTTAATCTTCACTTCAAGACGTCTTTCATATGAAAGATCTCGGGCCATTGATATATTTTGTGGGCTTAAAAGTTCACAAGACTAAAAAAAGGTCTTTTTCTTCATCAACATAAATATATCACTAATCTCATTGATCTTGCTAGTCTTCAAGCACCCACTCCTGCGGACACACCTTTAAGTCAATGTTAAACTCTGTTATGATGGTGGAGATCTTCTTCTGATCCTAACACTTACTGTCACTTAGTTGAGATCCTCATCGACTTGACAATCACTAGACCAAATATATCTTATGCAATTAATGTGGCGGGTCATTTCATAACTGCACAAAGGCATATTCATTTGGCCCTTGTCAAGCACATCATTCGATATATTCTAGGCTCTCCAAAGCCCGGGTTATTTTTCCAGTTGTTACACCACTCACTCTCATTGCTTACTTTGATATAAACTATGTAGGACGTCTAGACACAAAACGGACTATAACAGGATGGTTTGTTTATTTGGATGAAGCATTAATATAATGAAGATGAAATATATATATATAAGGCTTCTAAATCATCCACATAACTTGGGTACCAAGCTATGTCTTTGTCTTATTATGAAATTCTATAGCTGTGTGGATTACTTTCTATGATTGATTTTCCTCATATTGTATATGCTCCTCTTCATGCTGACAGTACTAATGCCATTCACATCACTGAAAATCCAATCTTTCATGAATGAACCAAGCATATAAAGGTGGATTGCCATTTCATTCAACATGAATATGATCGCATAGAGATTTCTTCACTAAAGGCCTTCTTGAGTAGCATCATGAGTTCTTGGTTGACCAGTATTTTTTTTTTTTTTTGGGGGGGGTTTGTAAACATACAGGCTAGAACACTGTTAGGATTTGAGTGTTGGAAAATTCATTGGGCTGGACAAAACTTGGGTCCATGAATTGTATTTTATAGATGGATCGGAAAAAATGTGCAAGAGAACGAAGCCAAGATCGAAGAATTGAAGAGAAAACTCATCTAAATCGGATTGGACCACCCAATAGATCGGATCCTATGTCCAATTGATCAGTCCTCAACATGCATCCAGCTGAGTGGGTGTCTGATCGATCGGACCCTTTGTCTGATCGATCAGATGCTGGCGTTTTTCAAATATCAAGTGCGGATTTCTTTTCTAACTCTGTCATTCTACTTCCAATCTAACCTAATGTGAGGCCCCACCTCTTGTGGACCCTCACTTGTGTTTGATTTATGTTAATTATAATATATGTGATCTAATTAAACTACTTAGTAGAGGTTAGTAAGGGTAGTATAGTACTTTCCTGGGATTTTAGCCTTTTTTTTAAAAAAAATTGGTACATTTTTTGTATTTTATAGGTTTTATAAGGTGTTTATTGAATTTTTAGGAGTTTGTTAGTTGGTTGGAGGCCCTTACTAGTAATTTGAAGTAATAGGAGGGGTTTCCATATGAGAATATTCTAACTTCATCTAAAATGACCCAAATACCCATGTACTTATGTCAATTTATAACTAACCAAGGAAGGGCACTTTGGACCTTTCCTTTCCAAATCAAACTATATATATCGGCCCTTCCCATCTCAAATGAGCCTTCATTTCCATGTCTCTCTTCTCTCTCATCTTCCCTCCCATTTTGCTCATTTCCTTCGAAGATCTCCCTCCCTTTCTCTCTCAAAAACCCTAGATTTATGGTTCCTATAGCTAGAAGGAAAAGAAAAAGATCTCTACAAGCTACAATTCATATCTCTCCCAATGACTTCTCTCACCTCCTAGATCTCTCTTTTCTCTACAAATCAAGGTAACTCTCTTTTCTTAACTAAATTTCCATTTAATTCCCCATTACTCTCTCTAGAATTCTCATTCTTTATTGCAATTCTCTTGTGGATCTGGGATTCAGAGTTATAGATCTCTCTAGATCTGTATTTTGGGACTGTTGGAGAGGTTGGAAGCCATAGGAGATGGGATTTCCATATTGGAGCTTGGTTTCCTCTATTTCTAACAATTTTCATTGCATTTGGACAAGAGGCAAGTACAATAAATGTATTTAGCATAGAATGCATGCTTTTCACTTTTTGATTCTGCAATTTCAATTCATATGATGTTTGATTGTTAGATCTATCTCTTTAAGCCTTGCTTTCTTGGATTTTTGCCTTGATGGATGGATTTTTTCCCATTTGGATGATCAATGGCCCAATTGGTGATAGATTTGTGATGGGTGGAGTAGTATTGATGTACGGACATGGTTTTGTGATGGATGGACGAGATTCGGTTATGGTTTTGATGGAAACCGAATTGAAATGGAAAAGTTCCAAAATCTTGGAAATTTTAATTCCTAGTGTACCCGGTCAACGACCCTTGGAGGATGTTGACAGGATATACAGGAAAACCATAGATCTAGTTGGGAGTTGAAATTTCTCTCAGACTCAAAGATCCAGTGTCCGGTCGACCGCCTTGGCCAAGATGTCAACCATACGAACTGTGGAAATTCAACTCTGCCTGCCAGGTTTTTGTCCAGAATCTCTATGTACCCAGGATGTCGACCGGATATACTGCAGATAGTGAATCTCCAGTTCGTAGTTTCTAATCTGTTGATCTGTTGTGGGAGGGCTATTGACCATCCAATTGGAATTCTATTGATGTGCCAAGCATAAGTTAAGAGCTGGGCTTGACCTTGACTCATGTGGGCATTAAAGTAGGGTTTAGGGTATTTATTTGGATTTCGATTCAACCTTTAAATATTGTCGAAGATGCCCGTAACTTCAGGAGTACCAAAACACACCTCCTTAGCATTTGAAACTTCATTTAGGAATTGAATTGACTAACATGGACCTGGACCTAAAAGGGGGGCTACTACCTAGGTTGGACCTTTGTTACTTCTTCCATTGATTGGCATGCTTATGGGGATTTATTATACTTAATTCTTTGATGTTCACTCTTGTGATTACCCACTATTTATACATGTTAATTAAATGAAAAGTAGAATACCTAAACTTAGGACTTCCTAGTGGTGACCCGAATTTATGGATTGGAGATCATTGACCCGTGTCTGTGGCTAGGCGGGGCCATCATATGGCCTAAGAATGGATGGATGTGACACCTTAGGATGAATATGACTGTTATTATGGATTTGCAACCCATTTATGAATGGGAAATCAACTAAATATTACTTGACTTAATATTGATGATGTTCTTGGACTGTATTGGGCTAACACCATGACATTATGGGTCGTGGCCTTAGATTTGATGATGGACTTGGACGTTGGATTGTATTTATGGATTGGACATGTACCTTGGACCTTGTATGGATATGATAGGACCTTGCTCGCGCAAGGCAAAACTAGACAGTCACAAACCTATACTTATTCTCTTGAGTCAGCACTAAACATTCATTCGGCTGTTATAAGCTTAGCCATTGGACCGATCATCCTTGGTGAGAGCTATTTATTGTGGATGGAGCTATCATGATGAGCTATGGTTAGACGACAGGTGGGGTTTCGGTTTCAGTTTCGGTCTATAGAGTGCTAGAGTGTGGATATTGTTATTATTATTGGTGGAGCTTGTCATCCCTTGCATTTCATGTTATTTCCTCACCGCGATTGGTTTACAATATGAGAGGGCCGTGACATAATATCTTGCGGTGTCCAGCTTGTGTGAATGTGCCATATTGATAATTTGTTAGATTAGATGCTTTACTTTCATATTGGTTCTATTTATATCTTGCTCAATTGCATAGCATTTGTACATTTGCTATTCTTATTATATTATTATCATATCTATTTCCTTTGATGCATACATCCTATGTTACTTGTACACTGTGACTTGTTGGATCCATTGATTTGACTCATCATCTGGTGCTTAAGTATTATCCCCGACCCCCGAGGGCAACGCGTTCGTCAAGGTGCCCCTAGCAAACAACAGGGGCATGAGTGATTTACCTTTTGGGTTTCGAGTGACTTTTGTAGGGAGCAGGGTGGGACTATTCATCTGATATGTACTCTATTATTACACTTTGAGATCTAGATCAGATTGGTGCCTTGCTACATTAGCTACATATTCAATCGATACCTTTATAGCTTCCTCTATTATCTGATATTGCTTCCGCTATATTTCTTTTTGCTTCCACAGTTAACCATTGATTAATATATTGTTAAAAAGTTTTAAATTGGACCTCACTACCGACCTATAATCTTGGAAGTTTTCTGATTTTTCAGGAAGTAGCGCCCCAAATTTGGGTACCTTAGTGGTAAACTCGGTATTCGGAAATGGGGCATTACACCGAGACTCACCCCCTTGGCCCTAAAGCTATAAATAAGTACCTAGCCTCTATTATTCTCACCTCTCTCATTGTTCTAAGCCTTAGAAAATTCCCAAAGAAATTCCTCTTCTCTAAAGAGCCATCTTTCCATCCATGTGCTAAAGCTTTGTTAAACTGACCACTATTTATAAACCATTGGAATTAATTGAGGGCCCACAAAAAAAAAAAAAAGAATCCAAAATGTTAAAGCCTACAAAATGCTAGGCATAAGCTAAACTAAATCCTAGAAACCCATTGCTAAACTAAATCTTAGAAACCCATTACCAAAGGTCTTATAAGAGTTTGGGCTTTAATTGGTAGCCCTACATTTGGGGCCCATGATGGCCCAAAATTCCCAAAGAAATTCCTCTTCTCTAGAGAGTCATCTTTCCATCCATGTGCGTTAAAGCTTTGTTAACAGACCACTATATATAAACCATTGGAATTAATTGAGGGCCCACAAAAAAAAAGAATCCAAAATGTTAAAGCCTACAAGATGCTGGGCGTAAGCTAAACTAGATCCTAGAACCCAGTATCAAAGGTGTTATAAGAGTTTGGGCTTTAATTTGCAGGCCTAAATTTGGGGCCCATGATTCTCACATTCCATGACATCTACCAAAATGAAAGGCTTTTAATGGGTTTCCCGTTCCCCATTTTAGAATTGGCAAAAATGAGGTTTCCATTTTAGATTCGGCAAAAACAAGGTAAAATTAGAAAGGGAAGAAACACGAGAAAAGGAGGGGGGAAAAGAAAGAAAAAAGAGAGAAGAGGAATGAAAAAGGAAAGAGGAGGAGAGAAGACAAAGGGTTGTAGTAGGGCCAGGGACGCCAGTGATGGTGGTGAGTGATGGAAGAACCACCCTAGCCATGTATACCCATCTGCACTCCCTTTCCCTCTTTCTTTAATATCTTTCATAGCAATCTGTAACACTCATCTTCATTCTTTTTTTCTTTTTTTTCCTCCATTGCTTGCACAGATTTGGGTCTAGAACTATCCCTCTCCCTCCCTCTCTTCCCCTGGTCCCTTTCCTCCTGTCATTATTTTTTTTTTCTAAAATCTCAACCATTACAAAAAGGCAAGGCCGTTACAACCTATATATCGGTCTCCACCAATGTGTTATAAATATCGTTCGAGATACACCGATATTTTTGTGATATTTTGATAGGCGATACCGATACCGGTTCCTATCAAAATATTGTATTGGTACAACTCGATACTAATTCATATCGACCAATATTTTCAACCATGATCATACTTGTTTAACATGATCTTTTGTCAAGATTGGCTAGTTCTAGGTTTTGCAGGTTATTTTCAGATACAAGGCATACTTGAAGACTTATCTATAATTGTAATGAGATCTAATTTTTGAGTAGATTTCATATAATAGGAAGTTTTGTCTATGAATTGCCAAGGGGGAGAATGTTAGGATTTGAGTGTTGGAAAACTCATTGAGTTGGACAAAACTTTGGTCAATGAATTGTATTTTTCTTTATTTTAGATGGATTGGATCAAATGTGCAAGAGAACGAAGCCAAAATCGAAGAATTGAAGAGAAAACTCATCTAAATCGGATTGAACCACCTGATCGATCGGATCCTTTGTCCGATCGATCGGTCCTCGACATGCATCTAGTTAAGGGTGTTCGATTGATCGGATGGCGGTGTTTTTCAAATATGAAGTGCGAATTTCTTTTAAACTCTATCATTCTAATTCCAATCTTACTCAAACTCTCCCAGTCGGCCCTAAAGCTATGAATAAGCACCTAGCCTCTATTATTATCACCTCTCTCATTGTTTAAAGCCCTTGGAAAATTCCCAGAGAAATTATTGTTCTCCAGAAAGCCTTCTTTTTATCCATGTGCTGAAGCTTTTATCTTCTGGAGCCCTTCCTCTACTTCTCAAGTAGATTTGTCTTGTGTGAATTCAATGTGTGGAGATTCAAGTGTTGGAAAAGGTGAACGGCATGGTCATCGGCAAGACCAACTACGGTCCTTAGGTTGTGTTCAACTGAAAAGGGTAGTGAGTACATCTTGTAACCTTTGACTTACATAGTGCTTGGTCCTTTTGGACCGGTGAGAGGTCCTGTGGGTTTTTCCCTGTTTAGTGTTTAGGATTTCTCACCTAAAAATTGCGTGTCCGTCTCTTTAGATAGTTTGTGGTTTATTTTTGGTAACTTATATTTATTGCGTCATTATTTACCATAAAGAAATCTGTGTTGATACCTTATTAAATCCTAGGGTTGGATCTAGGTTGACCTTTTTGGTTTTTCAAAAGCTGAAAGTAAAGAAAATGTGACAACTGTAAAATGCCAGGAACTACTAGAATGTGGATCTTTATTCCATTGATTTTACAACTACAGATCTCAGGCTATCACTAAGATTCAGGACAATTTGATGCAAATCGTCAGTACACCTCTACTATAAAGAGATCGGTAAAATAAAAAAGAGCCTAAGCGCAAAGGGAGCAGAACCGAGTAAAACTTTGAAGATTTTGCCGGGGATACTCGTAAGTACTATGACAAAAGTAGGTTGAGACACTTACCAGAGGTAGCAAAGGGAACTCCGGTAAAGTATCTACCTTCACCTCTCCAAAAGCACTCAACTTATCTGGTTCTTCTACTCCACCCTTTCTCTTGGGATCGGTGCCTTTTTATAGACGCTCCCATGTGGTCCCCAATGTATCTACAAAATATCTTATCTTTTGGGACAGCCTGCACGAGCTTAAATGAGCACTTCCTTTGTGGAGGAAGCCAGTGCCTCCTTCCATTGCTGGGTCCTTCTTCAACCTTCATGCGTGAGTGGGCTTAGAGGCCGGTTAGGCGAGCCTCTGGCCTCATCCTATTTGCACGTGCTTACAATGTTAACATTAGGCCATGTATATTTGGCCCACTTGTTCCTTAAATGCGCCTTGACCCAACATACTATGAGAACTCACGTGGGGGTACTTGATCGGTAGGATGAACTGTAAATATATTGTCTTCCCTAATAATGTTAGATTACTATATATAGTTGTACAGGATTGTAATTAGCATGATTAAAGCCTTAATTAAGGCAACTAGTGATGATAAAAAGGAGGAAGGATAGACCCTTCTTCATCTAATTTTCCACAATAATCTTCTGTTATGTTTGTTGGCTATTGAATGACAGTCGGGGTCCATGAAAGTATAAAAATGAAAATCTATAGGTCAAGACTTTCATAAATTTCTCAAAATTATCAAGATTTAAGATAATCAACTTCAAGATCTTGGAATTTATTAGTTCAATATGTTTGTTTAACGGTTTGAGTTATAAATATGGGGCCCATAAGAATGAGAAAAAATAAATATAGTTGAGGGGACTACAAGAATGCAATCATCGTGTAAGAGACTACACTAACAACCTATTTTGAGGAGGTAGGAAAGCAATACAGGTGTGAAAAATCTTGTTTGTAAATAACCTTATTTACACACCGTTTTCACACTTTATTTACTCAACACGTATGTAAATAATAGCAAACAAACGTAATAATGCATAACTATTACACGTGAGATCAAATCATTTGCATATGTAAACAATTGCAAACAAATGCAAACAAATGATCCTTTAAGGATGTCAATCGGTTGGATCGAGTTTACCGCTGTGGCCAACGTGTAAAGGCTCAACCCAATTCCTACGAACTTATTAATTGTGCTCAAATGTCTATCCAAACCGAAACCCATCGCTAAAAGGGTCAACCCAAACCTTTAATTAATAGGTCAGATTGAGGTTGGTTGTTGGGCCATAGTGCAATTACTAAAGTTGAGTCAGGTCAGTGAGTTAAAGTAGAAAAAATGGGTTCAACCAGAAGACAATCCATTTACCATTTCAAGTCAGAAATGTAAATGGTACCTGAGCCAAACGTGAATAGAGTAAATCGGAACAGTGAGTTATGATGTAAATGGGTTCAGGGTGACAGGTCGGGTAAGGACTTGCACCATCATCATTGGGAGACTAAAGTTGATAATTTGGTAAAGCTTGCCGGCAGTTGGTCGATACAGCTAGTGATGGTGGGCAATATGAAAGCTTGATTTTCTTCAACATTCTTCTTCGTCTGATATTAATTTTGGGTGAAGCATTACAGTGTTGACTAGTGATGGTCAGCAATATGAAAGCTTGCGTGGCAGCAGCAGTAGCATTGAATGAGGTGAGACTTTTTTAATATAATTAATTTTATAAATTAAGTAATCATTATAAAAACTTGGAATTTTTACTAGAAAAATACTTAAATGCTTCAACAAAGACGGAAAGACCAAACATTTAGTATTGATGTCAGAGGCCATCTTTGAAGGGATGTAAATGGGTCGGTTCCAATTCCAATTCGGGTCCATAGTGGACTTGGACTAGAAACCGTTTATAAGACGGTAGAAGTAGACCAGGGTCGGAACCAGTTTACAGGTTATAGAACCAGTTCCGTTTGGAGCACCGGTTCGGGTTCAATTTCCAGTCCGACAACTGTTTGCATGCAACTAAACTCTATTAAGGAATCCGAGAAATCATATAACAAGTGAAGTGACCTACACGTTTGTGTGGCAACATTCATTAAAAAAGTTAATAAAAGCTTATACTATACGTAGTGTAAGTTTCAAGAATTCCTTGTATGAAGATTTTGTAGTCCATGGAGAATGTGTTGATCAACTTTAAGACCTTTTGTTTAAGGCATTCATTACTACCAATCTCTGTTACAACTAATCTGGGCAAAAAAGAAAAACTAATCTAGGATGAAGAGGTTGCATGATAATCATGGTTTTCCCACCAGAACTTTTTATTATTTTATACATTGGGGAATGATCAGCTTTTGAGGGCCCAATATATATATGAATTAAAAAGGGTCCAGTGCTCGCTGCCCAGTGCCCCTGAATCCTTGGTCGGGTCCTGAGTCCACGGGTTTGAACCACTGTGGATCCGGAACCGGACCCATTTAGGAACCGGGTCCAAAAAAGGATTTGTAACCGGACTAATTTACTTATCGAGACCTAAATAATGAGTTAGACTGGGTTCCTAAGGGGTTGGAACTTTCGGGTAACTAGGTACCCATGTACAACCTTAGGCCCTCTTTCCAATTATTTCTTCTTTTTTGATTTTTTACTTTTTTACCCATATCGACGATATCACAGGATGTTAGGATGAACCTCGAATTCATGGAATGCTAGGAAAACACACTGAACTTTGCAGCTTCTTTCTTTGTTAGCTCCACCAAGTAGATACAGTAACGACATCCTGCATTTTTATCGCATCAGAGATATAAGACCTCAAATCCCATTTGTTTCTGGTAAGGACTTCCTCAAAAAATGCCATCTTTAGCTCTTCTCTTTTCGTTCGCTAAAATTTGTCCAGAACCCAGAAAAATCTAGATTACCATTTGGTGTTTTGAAAACCTTGAATGAATAAAGCTTGCAACATGATTCATGTCCTCAAAACATAGAAATTTCGAGGCATCAAATCCCAAAAAAGAACCCACGTTTCCGACCTTTAAATTCAAATTCGCTCATCATCTATAATGCCCAAGCCAAATCAAGTCTTTTTGAAAATCTTTTTCATTGAATTTGGGAGCCCAAAAATCAATTCATATCAACCGCACAAATCTCCCCCAAGAATCAAAACCGGCATAAAAAATGATTAAAGAGCACAATTTTCCATAAGGAATTCTATAATGTTAATTCCATCAGAGTAGCAGTCGCAACAGCGTTCAAGTGGCAAACCAGCAACTATAATCTTCTTTGCACAAAAACTTCTAAAGACTAATATTGTACAAAAATAACCTTAATTTTTGGGAAGCTGAATTCAGCAAAGGCAACGTCTGATTTTGAAAGGGTTTGATGAGAGGGTTGACGAGAGGGTTGGTTTCATGAATGAAAGGGTGTAATGGATTGTTGAAAATAGGGAGTTTATTTTAGTCTGAAAGTGTACTTGGATCCCCTGTAAGCAAGATTTTAGGGGTGCAGCTACAATACAGCGTCAACAAGCTCCATCCAGTAGTTGTAATCCATGTCATCAAGGCTTTCAGGCAGGACTTTAAAACACATTGGAGGTTTCAAAATGCATTTATAACCATGGTAGATTTAACTGATTTCCAATAATAACCCTATAAATTTAGTCTTTAGCTCTTTTGTTATAAGTGATCAACATGGCCCCACCTTTATAGAAACTGAAATATGGGCCCACATTTTATAATTTTTTAAAAATGAGGCTCGCCATAAGTATTATGACATGGGTCTACCTTCTTGAATTGTTATACATAGAGCCTGACTTAAAAAGTTACAACATGAGATGTACAGCTATAAAATTAAAACATGGGGCCCATATCTATAAGAACTACAATAAGGGATCCACCAATGGAAATGGCAATACTGGCCCAGCTTTATAGAAATTTTAATGTAGGCCCACCTTTTTTTTTTTAATTACCATGTAGGCCTGTCTTTTGCGATTGTGAGCCCATCCTCCTTTTGAAATTATGGTAAGTGGGGCTCATCCTTTAAGAAATTAAAATATATAAGTATATAACCCACAATTTGTATTATTTTTATAAATTTTTTGAGATCATTTTTATTAATTTTTTTTTTATAAACTCTGCTTTATCTACACCCATCCACTTTAGCTAAAAAAAAAAACTCTACTAAAACAGGAAGCTCTCCTTAACACATATTTTTGGAAACCAAGACTCGAATATTTATATAATCCTTAAAATATAAAATACAATTAAGAATTTGCCAAATTGTCTATTATGTAGATAAGCTCTAAATTATAAAATGACGGCTTATTTTTAGAGTTTTCTAAGAGCCCAAGTGTTTCTTACAATTTAGGTGCCCAATAATATGGCTCCACTTTGTAAATTCTAAAAGGCTGAGTCTATATTTAGAATCACAAAAGGTGGAGTCTATATTGTAATTTGTAAATATGTATCCCATCAACAGCAATCCCTACATGGGCCCTTGTTGTAGTTCTTTTAGTGGGCCCATGTAATTTCTATAGGTAGGCCCATGTTATAATTCCTATAAAGGCAGGCTCCATGTTATAGTTCATAAATGTGAGTCATGACGTAATTTTTCTAAAGGTGGGCTCCATGTACAACAAGCCATGAAAGTGGGCCCATGTTATAATTATTAAATGGTGGGCCTTACTTTCGCAATTACATAGGGCCCATAAAAGGTTCGCAACTTATTAAAAATAAAAGTTAAGACTGAATTGGTAAGGGCATTGCTGGAAATAAGCTAAATATAGGTTGGCTCTAAATGCATCTCGAAACATGAGAAAGTGATTTTAAAGCCTAAATGATGTGGAATACAACTACTGGGTGTAGCTTGTCGCTGCATTGCAGCTAAGCCCAGATTTTAGACAGCCTTTTTCTACCATAGTCAACCCTAAGCTTAGTATGAAAGATTTATGGTATGGGGAATGAAAATGGAATGGAAATCTGATCAAAAGACTTTCTAACAACCATATACTGATGTTATAGATATTTGCAAAATATACATCGTTGTTAATAATGGCAAGGGCACGAGGATTCGGCCTCTTTCAAAGAATGGAAAACTTACCAAGAAATCGGCTTATAGAATACTCTTAAAGGGTGGTGAGACCAACCTTATCTCCTTGGTCAATTGGAAAGCTCTTTAGAAACTCCCTATCCTTAAAAGAGTTATTTTGTTTGGTTGGAAACGACTTCAAAATGTCATCCGTCGGGTAAGAGTTTCAATTAAGCTAAAAATAGACTCAATTGATGGTAAATATCCTATTTGTGAAGATGAGGTGAAATTGGTTGGCCATGCTTTGATGAGGTGCGATCATGCTAGAGCTAGTTATTTTGTCTCGCATTTTAGAATTTGATGTCAATTTAAATTCAATCTTTTACTACTGCAAGTGCACAGTTGTCCTTTTGAGACAGTGGCAAAAACATGTTGAATCCCACAATGAGCACTACTAAGTTAAAATTTAAAATCTGATTTTTTTAATTAAAGATTAATAAGTAATTGAGATCCAAGAAAAAAAACTAGAAAAATTCAGAAACACAAACCAATCAAATATATAAAACAGATCAGAGCATCCAGAATCCACTAAGCAAGATAATTAATCCATCCATGCAATTATTCTACTATTTGTCTAAAAACATTAACTCAGATCATAAACAAATCAATGTTTTGGATCCGGAGGATTTGTCTTTCGCAAAAATCAATTTTTAATAAAAAGAATAAGGTTACAACCCAAAACCTCCTTCACCTCATAAAAGAATGAAAAAATCATAAGCACGACTCATCAAATAAAGCATAAATTATCAAAGGATCTCAGCCCTAAGCATAATCTATCAAAATAAGTATAAATCATCAAACTTTTTTCATTAGAAATCAAAACAGATGCTGCCTAAGGCATGAAGACAGATCTATTATTCTAATAGAGCATGCATTTAAAAGAGACAAGAAAGTAATAGAAAAATAACATAGATTAAATCAAAGATCTACTTAGCTTCATCTGTATGCTCCAATCCAGAAATCTAGCTAGCTATTGAAAAGAACTTTATAAGTAATTTCATTGATAGCATCTCCTTGTACAATGATCTCTCAGAAATCTCTTTTCTAAAAGTCCTAATTTTTGGAACAGGGCTCCAGAATACCCAAAAATAAAAATTAAATTCTATTAATTAGAGAAAGAAGAGAAAGAGGAGAGAGAGTGATCATGGACGTCAAAGGGGAGGGAGTTCCTCCCGTACGCTACTTTTTGGTTCCTTTTATTTTTCCGGTTATCTAGCAGATATATTGAATCTGGACACCTTCTCTACAGATTTGGTTTATCTTCATTGATAAGGTATATCTCTTATCCTTTTTGAATTTGAATGAGGTGGAAGTTTCTGGAAACCTCCGGGTGGCTTGGCTAATCTTCAAATGGGGTCCCACAAGGGATGTGCAGCAATTGATTATCAATGGTGTGGATTTAATTTGCAATCACATCTAAAAATGAACATGAAAATCTCTAGACCCATAACATTGTCAATATAGCTCTGATTTGCACATTCTTGGCCTCCATGAGTATCTACTCTGAATAAGCTTTCCAACGGTAGGTAAATTTCATCGATCCGACGGTCGGATTGAAAGTTATGGTCATTTGAAGATTAGTTGTCCTGAGAAAAACGGAATTAGCTTTTAAATTTTGATTTGCAATGGAATCTATCTCTACACAACTTTCATTTTCGAAAGGACATCAGATGTGGATGATTCAAACTCTTCTTCTTTTGTTCCAATCAGAATTTGTACTCTTTGAATTATCCATTAATAATTTCAAATTTGCAACTACTGTAGACCATGCCATGTGAGACATTTCATCTATTTGAATAGTGGGCCCTATGAGAAGCATTCTACTGTAATTAGGATTCTTCAAGTGACATGATGAGTGGACTCCTCCTTTGATTGATTTGCATATGGCTTGTGTGTGGGCTCCACATGGTGAATTCTTCAATTTTCGTCTTTTCAATCTTCAATTCAGCAATGCAGGGCCCAGGATAACTATGTGTGCTTGAAAGTGGGCTCCGTGACAGAGGTCTGCAATTCTCATTTTATGCACATTCTAATTTAACACATTAAACAGTGAAGAGCCCATATTGAAGTGGGACCCATCTGGATAGAGTTCTACTCCAATTGAGACTCTTCGGAGAAAATTTGCAAAACAGTCTAAGTTAATGCAGAAAATGTATGAAAAGTATGAAAATTTAGATTCCTAGGTGAAAATGCATGAAATGATTAAATTAGATGAATAATGATGCAAATCACCTAATTAAATCTCTAATTCATCTTAATATGGTTCGTAAATGTGCAAATTCATGAACTCAACAGAATTCAAACTCAAAAATTTGCTTTCTTTGGATTCGACTAATTGATGGAAGGTTGTAAGGGTGATAGGAGTTGTCAGACCAAAAGACAGAAGCATGGCTCGCTATAGCAAGCAAACAAAGCCTAGTCCAATTCGAACTTTTTTAACGAGTTTGAGGATGAGTGTTATTTTGATTTGATCGAGAATATTATTAGAAGACTAAGGGCCTCTTTGGATGCACAAGAAAGTACAAGAAAATAATATTTTTTAGAATATAATCTTTCATTTTTTAAAGAAGAAAATCTTGTGCGTTTGGTAACTCAAGAAAAATTTGAAGAAAAGATTCTTTTCTTTCAAAAAGAGTAATATTCTCTCCTACAGCTCCCCCCTGTAGAAAACTTTCTACAAGATAAAAATCTTTCAAAATGATAATTACAAAGTGGTAGAGTAAAGTAAAGACCTTGGTTCAACAAATCCATCATAATGTGTATGTTTACATATATGAAAAAGTAAAGTAAAAGTAAATCTCACAGGACGATAAAGGTGGGGTAAAGTAAAGGTGGGATAAAGTACATGGTGAAGTAAAGTGGGAATGAATGGTAAAGTAGTTTTTTTTTTACTTTACTTAAACATTTTATCGTAGTTTTATATGGTAAATAAAAAGTAACTTGTTTACAGGTGTGATAAACTAAAATAAAGATCGATGTCATATCATGGTAAAAGATGAGGTAAAGTAAGGTCAGATGAAGTATGTGGTAAAGCAAAGTGAGAGAGAGTTATAAAGTAGTTATTTTTTCATTTACTTTACTTTACTATACTTTACCATGGTTTTATGTGATAAAAGAAAAGTAACTTATGGTAAAAACATGAAAGTTAAAATTTACTTTATCACATTACTTTTTTTATCCTGACATGGTAAATTACATATAAATTAAAATATTTAATAAAAAAGATTCTTATAATGTAATTTACTTTAATCATAGCACATTCCAAACATCTCAATTTAAAATCTGTAGTATTCTTCAAAAATTGTCAAACAGTAAAAAAATTATACTATTATGATATTGCATTTTTGTATTCTATATTATTTTATTCTTACAATATTTAAATATGTAAATATTTTATTCTGTAGACATCCAAACGGGCCCTAAGGCACGGATTTGGGCTATAAATTGGGTGATTCTCTTAACCCAAATGGAGACACCACCTCTCTCATTAATCTGAGTAAGAGATATCTTAGAGAGAATTCTTCTTTAGAGCCATGGAGAAATTGTTCTGAATGGCTGCTCTAGAAGGTTGTGTTGCTTCTACTTCTTTGTAGAAAAATGATTATCTTGATTGACAAGGTGCGACAAAATCAAGTCAGGAGAACGGTGCATGGCGGGGAAGTTGTGGTAGCGGAAGTTGTGCAAGAACAACTACAAACCTTAGGTCGAGGTACTGACTAAGAAAAATGGTCTGTGAGTATATCTTGTAACTGTTCATGAGTTCTTGATTTCTGGATCGTGGTTGTTCTCTCTGGAAATGGTTTCCGTGGTAAATATTATGGCTGCCTTCTTGTGGTGATTCTTGGTAGATTTATTTGCTAGTTCTATCTTGTTTGATTTGTTACATCCGTTGCATTGGTTTGATTAATTAGACTAGCATACATTCTTGTAGGTTCTGCGGAACTCTCAATTGGTATCAGAGCGGGTTGCACTAAAAACTATTCTATTGTGTAGATCCTATTTATTGCTAGAATGTGTATCTATCGCGAAGGTACTTCTACTAAAATTCTTAAATCTGTTGGGAAGAAGAAATATTCTAAAGGGATTCAGTGCTACGAGTGTCATGGATATGAACACATTGCTAGTGATTGTGGTAATAGTAAAACAAAGAAAATGGCTTTTAATTTGAAAAAGTCCGAATCTGAAAAGCCTGACACTAACAGGCTTTTATGGCAACTTCAGTTTCTACGACTCCACAAGTTTCTTCTGAGGATGAGACTGATCATGATTACAATGAGTCAAAGGCAGAATTAGATTGGAAAATTAAATATGAGACACTTTTCAAGAAGACCATGAAGATGGCTAAGGTGAATGAAAAGGTATCTATAAAGTGGAAAGTGTTTGACGAGCATAATTCCTCCTTGAAAGCTAAACTTGCAAAAGCACTTGCAAAAGTACAAAAATTGGAGGATGGAAACAACAAAATGGTTGACAAATTGACTGTTGAATTACAAGTGTAACTTACTTGATTCTGATATAAAGACTTTGAAAGCAAAGAATTCCGATTTTAATGGAAGACTCAAGATGGTCCTATCTGAGTTAGATACTGCTAAAGCTTCATTGAATTGGATGAACACTAGATTGAGAAAATTAGATGACATCATATGCAGTCAAAAGCCACACATTAACAAGCATGGCATTGTCTACGCTGATGGAGCATCCATCTCCACTACCAAAGGTACAAACTGTTTTGTTAAAAATTCAGTTGTTACCAATCATGTTGTTAGTGTTGCACACATAGCTCCAAAGAAGAAGAATGTGTCACGTCCTTAACAAATTCCCACTTATCATTATTGTGTAAGACACATTCGACCCCTTTGCAATAAGTTGTGAAGTTTACCGAATCAAAAGCAATGAAAAACGCAGAAGGCTGAGCTGAAAAAGAAGAATATCAAGGTTGTTTGGGTCAAGAAAGAAGACCTACTTTCTGTATTGATACACACTTTGCTGAAATATTTAAATTTGTAAGTGAGTGTACATTAACTTCATCACCCTTGGTCTGCAAGATCGAGCCCCCACCCCAAGATCGAGCCCCCACCCCAGTGCTAATATGAAGAACATTTTAAGGGGAGTCAAAATTAAGGAGGAGCTACTGCATCCAGATTGACAGAAGTTGTATGATGATATTTGTTTGTTAATTATAGACATAGGGGGAGAAGAATGGATCGAGCTAGGGGGAGCTTTACAAGCCAAGGAAATTCAAGATCTAAAAGTTCAAGCAAAGGCAATGCAAGATCTACAGTGCTAATTTTTTTTTTAAATTCAATGTATTTTGGGTTTTCGTTTTTGGATACATCATATTGTATTGTTCTTGGGGTTTTTTTTTCCAAGAATTTCCAAAAAGGGGAGATTGTAAGGGTGACAGGGGTTGTCAGACCAAAAGATAGAAGCATGGCTCACTATAGCGAGAATGGCAGGCGAAGTCCAATTCATTCCGAACTCTTTTCAAGATTTTGAGGATGAGTGCTATTCTGATTGGATCGTTATTAGAAGACTAAGGCACGGACTTGGGGCTATAAATTGGGTGATTCTCTCAACCCAAATGGAGACACCACCTCTCTCATTAATCTAAGTAAGACATATCTTAGAGAGAGAATTATTCTCTAGAGCCATTGAGAAATTGTTCTGAATGACTGCTCTAGAAGATTGTGTTGCTTCTACTTCTTCGTAGAAGATTGATCATCTTAGTTGACAATGTGCAACGTGATCAAGTAAGGAGAACGGTGCATGGCGGGGAAGTCGTGGCGGTGGAAGTTGTGCAAGAATAACTACAGTCCTTAGGTCTAGGTACTGATAGGGAAAAAGGGTCCGTGAGTATATCTTGAAACTGTTCGTGAGTTCTTGATTTCTCGATCGTATTTTTCTCCTTGGAAAGGGTTTTCATGTTAAATATTGTATCTGCCTTCTTGTGGTGATTACTTGGTAGATTTATTTGCTAGTTCTATCTTGTTTGATTTGTTACATCTGCTGCATTAGTTTGATTAATTAGACTAGCATCAATTTAAGTAGGTTCTGCGGAACTCTCAAAGGTGGTTAGTGAGCAAGGCCATCTAACTTCCACTCTCGAAGATGATTACTCTAAGATGTGGGTTCTTTCCTCATGGTGGGACATTTGGAGAGTTAGAAATGATTTCTTTTTTAGAATTCAATCATTGGACCATGGTTGAAAAACTCCACGAGTTGACTTGACTCTCCCGAGTCATCTCATTTTGACGAAGGACCGAGGCCGAGTCGCCTTGATTTAGTAAGTCATTTACATATGAACAGTTTGATAGGTAGATCTAATTTTAAACATTTAATATTTATTTTTAAGTATGTATGCATGAGTCAATAATTTAAAAATGATGATTGGGATGTAATTTGAAACTTATGTTTGATATTTTATATTCGATATTTAGACTAACAAATTATGTAGTATGCAATCTTTTTCATTTTTTTTCTGATTATACAAGTTGAGTTTGAGTCCCGAATTTTCCAATGCTTGGATCAAAAGGATGCTTGAAAGGCCCATTGTTTTTTGTAAGGACATGACAAATAAGAAAAAAGGAAAAATAACTAAATTTCTAAGAGTGATCTCCAATGACGAGAATCTTATGATCTACCTCAGACGTGACTTTTAAGATTAGTAATAGGAAAGTGACTTTTTGTTATGTTATGGTTCTAAGGGGTATTATTGTGGATATACTGGCAGTGAACTAAAGATGTTCATTAAAATGAGACCGAAACAAGGGCAATCCTCGTCATGCTAGAAAAGGCTAATTAAAGGGAAAGGTTTTGACAGTGTGCATGTGGTATTGGATGCCAAAGAAGTGGTTCAAGCTATGAAGGGAGGTGATGATTGGTCCTATTGTCTTAGACATTAAAAGATTGGCCTCTTTACGTAGTTTTGTGGGTTCCTTTTGATAAGATCACAACAGAAGATAAGGGTTAAGCCATATTTCTACTCCAAACCTCATTTCTTGGTATTTCAAGAAGCAACCTACAGTATCCAAATCAAGCACTGAGGCTAAGTATCATGCTCTCTCATCCATTGCATCAGATCTCCAATCACTATCATTCATCCTAAAAGATATGGGCATCAAATCTAAAACATGTTCAATTTTATATTGTGATAATACTAGTGCCACTTATCTCACTGTCAATCCAATTTTTCATGCACGGACACGCCATATTGAGATTGGTCCTCATTTTGTTCGAGAACGTGTTCATAGTGGTTATCTACAAGTTGTCTACATTTTTAGTACTGATCAATTAGCAAATATGATGACCAAAGGCCTTTTATCTCGCTGCTTCACGGATGCTTCACGGATTTACGAGCAAATTGACCGTCATGCAGTGGCCGTCCAATTTGAGGGGGGATGATCAGATCACAACAGAAGATAAGGGTTAAGTAACTGTTTGTTGCAATATCCAAGGAAGCTTATGTCTAAACATATCCAGTTGTTAGAGTCATATGTAACAACCCATCTAAGCCTATATATACATGTATTCTCTCCGTATGTGAATATTTGAAAAATCATATAACAAAAGACTCTTTATTCTTTACATCTTTATCCCTAGAAGCTTCAATGATCAAGTGGATAAGTTGACCAAACTCTGTTATTCTATCAATCATGATACTGTATGGGAGGGCGGCTGTTGTCCTAGGAGTGGGTTTTTTTTTTCTGGTTGTTCCTCCCCTTTTTCGTTTTGCCCTTTTTTCTGTTTGAAAGATAAGTTAAATCTTTCATTTCTGGCAAAACATAACATACAAAATGAAAAACACCAACACGCCCATATTCAGCAGAATATGAGAGATACCTCCAAAGAGGCATACCCTATGAAAACATTAGCTAAAAAAAAAGAGCCCACAGTCCGAACATCAAGCAAAAAAAAGAAAAAGAAATAAAAGCCCATTGCCCGTCATCAAGCAAAAAGAAATGAAGAAATAAAAGCCCACAGCCCGGCAGTCAGCAAAGAAAAATAAAATAAAATAAAAGCCCACAACCTCGGCATCAAGCAAAAAAGCAAAGAAATAAAATCCCACAGCCCGGCCATCAAGTTAACACATGAACTCATAGTGCAAGCTGATTCCCATCAAAACGTTCTGAAGCCAAGCCAAGCCCATATTCTTAATCCTCCAAAGGAATTGGAGAGCAGATAAAGGGAAGAAGGCATATATATGTATATCATTCAAAACATCAATAGTTGCTACTAGACATCTTAGTTCAAAATTTTCAGTCTACTTAGATAACATTTGGTTCTTAAGAACTTTCAATAATAACCATCAATCTCCAGATACAGTGGCTGAGTATTATCTGACACCAAACCCAGGAATTTCATTGTAGCCAAATAAAAATAAAAAAAGCATCTCCATAGGAAGCACCCAATTGCAAGGGGACGACAATAAGCAATTGACAATCTGAAGGTTTTAAGACCCCAAATTCTAAGGTTTAAGCTCCCAAATCAGATCTCTAATATGAAATTCAAACAACACAAACAAGAAAAACAGAAACAACAATCAATCACCACAAAAGAGTAAACAATATACATATATAAACCCCCAAATAAGGGAAAAAACCACAGGCCCTGGAACTCAATACAAGAAAGAGATCAGACACTGAGTATTCGAAAATTACAAGAGAACTTACAACCCCTCCCCAGTTGAACAACAACCTAAGGACTGCAGAACCTCATGCCGGCGCCTCGTCGTTCATCTTCTCCTGTGCATGACTCTCCGTCTACACCCTCAAAGCAACTCTGAGATGAAACGAACCAAAGATAGAAAAAATGGACTCTAGAGATGGAAATCTCAACTCAAAATGGATGAATCTCTCTAGAGAATGAAAAGCCCTCTCTCAATGTTGGCAGCAGCTCTTGAATGTCTAAGAGAGGTGTTTAGGGAAAAATATAACAACCCTTGTATAGTAGAACCACTAGGGTTTGCCCAAAATAGAATTCTGTTACGAACGTTCGAACTCTTTAGTGAAGAGTTCGAACTCTCGTGCTTTTTGAAAATGGCCCAAGAACTGCTGGCAGGCAACGTTCGAACTCTTGAGCTGAGAGTTCGGACTCTTGTGCTTTCTGGAAAATGGCGTGGGAACTTCTGGCAGGTAACATCCGAACTCTTATGCTGAACGTTCGAACTTTGCTCTTCTCTGATTTTTTGCTTAGGAACTTCTGGCAGGCAACATTTGAACTCTGGACAGTAACGTTCAAACTCTAGACAGCAACGTTCAAAGTCTTGTGCTGAATGTTCAAACTCTGGGCTTCTCGGGAAAACTAGCTTGGAAAGGCTTTGGACAGGAACGTTCGAACTTTGCTTCAAACGTTCTAACTCTGATTCTAAAAGTTCTAACTCTGGAGCTCGGGTCTTTGGTTTACAGGCTGTACTCCCATGGGATTTTGCAGTCCATTCTAGAAAAATGAAAAAGACATGGATCAAATCCAAGTTTTGTCCAATTCCATGAATTATGCCAACACTCAAAACCTTACACAATCTCCACTCATTCCTATCATGAATATGAACCACCGATAGATAAGCAACCAGAAGGACCAGTAGAGCTTGGAGGACGATTCCACTACACCCCTGAAGATACGCCAATTACTCTCTCGCTTTCTCCCTCTAACAAACTTCTTAAATATAACAACTCGAATATTGAACTCCCTCCCTTCCTCCCTCTAACAAACTTCTTAAATATAACAACTCGAATATTAAGAAAGTAATTTTAACATGGGAGATGCTCCTATGAGAGCATCTCTCACCTTACTATGAAAGATAGGGTGGGGCCCCTCACACCCATCTCCCATTTAACCTCTTAAATGTAGGTAGCACCAATGAAAGAAGCTCAAGCTCGAAATGGATTGTGTGCAGACTTAATTGGCCAATTTGTGTGGAGACTTAATTGGCCAATCTATGCTTTCAGAGCTTTGGGCCCCATATGACTCAGAGTATTTATCAATTAATTTAGAATTTAACTTAGGCTCATTTTGATAGTTTAATTTACGATTTGAGCATTTCCTTTGATTAGCTCTTGACAGTTCAAAAGACTTTGTGATTGATCCACATAATTAAGAGCCTGATCAATCACATGATCTATTGGATCTGGGCTATACACTTCTACATCATAATTCTTAAAGTGAGGCCAGCTTTAACCGAAGTTAGATGAGAAATAGGGTCACTAAATAAAGGTACAATGAGTTTTAATAGCTTGTATTTCTTAGGTGGGCCTCGTTGATGAATTTTCAAGACTAGCTCATGTTTGGCATCTCTATTTCCAACTTCTACTTGTCTAATTGTCTAAATTGAGTAGAGGTTTGGAAATAATAGTGTTTGGCCATATTACTCTACCCTCTACCCACTTTAGAGATGTAGAGGCAAATCCTCTTAAAATGAACAGCCTTCTAGACTTTTGAAAATAAGAGCATTGACCTCTCTTTTTTATGGCTCTATTTTGGATGACTCTTTTGAAATAAGAATAGAGATACCAAACAAGGCCTAAAATTATAAAATTACCGAACAAGGCCTAAAATTATAAGATTTTCTTAGAATAATGCCTGGACCAAACTTGTTCAATAACTTTTAAGCAAAAGCTAAAAAAAAGAGAGGGTTTAAAATAGCTTTATTAATGAAAATTTAAAATATGGGTGAGAAAAGGTTCCTTTACAAACTAGAAATGGGCCTTTTATTTAGCTTATACATTATCAAAGATTAAGGCACATGATGTTCACATGAAAAGATTCTCAAATTGTATCATTGAAATTACCCCTCTTTGCTCTATAGAGATTAATACCGAGTCAGAAACTGCGTGGGCTAATTTTCATGAATTGACTCTAAATTTAATTAACAAAAGCATCATAATCATAAGTAGCAAATGAAATCGAATAAGAAATTTAGTCCAATCATAAGTCTAGTTTGAACCTTTTTCAAATTTATCATTTTATCTTAATATTAACGTATGGTTAATTTTCACCTAAAACCATATGATCATTATTATCATCTTTTATCTAGACTTGATATATCTAGACATGTCTATAATCCTCTCACAATTGCATGGTCCTTTGAAGTAAAGACAATATGCCAAACTAAATGCAACCCTTTAATCTATTAAATAAATAGTCAGGGCTTATTTGGCAAATCTTATATGTATGAAATGGATCTTATTCAAACAGATCTGTTTGATATGGATCTATAAAAAATAAACCATTTTACAAATAGACCGTTTGGTAAGAGATGTTGTATATGTCATTCAATTAGATCTGTTTAAAAAAAAACATGTTTGTTAAACATATAAATAAGAGCTTATTAGAAGGGCATATGCTGTCTTTTCTACAAAAATAACGCATCATAAAGTGTGCTTCTAGATTAACTCCATTTGGTTGTATGATTGCAGCATTACCCATATAAAGAATGTTTCTAGATGAGGTTTAGGTTAAATTTCTCTTATGTCCTCTAGAAAGGTTAAAGTATGCATCATAGGCTTCTTTCTTTCTTTCTTTTTCCTTTTTTTTATTTTTGTCAATTTTACCATCCAACAGCCAATATTGCTCTGATTAGGCATTTGCTGCTTTAAGCGTTCTTTTGTGGTTTTTAATTAATTATTGATTAGACAAAAGGTTTTTCATTTGATAGTAAATCAACCAACAAATTCAAGTTCCAATTTTGCTGGCTATATTGAACCAGTTTTTTTTTTTTTTTGTAAAGAATACATTATTCTATTTAGGAGACAGAGAAGTATTGGTAATCCATTTTTCAATCTTGATCTATTTGGGTTCAATATAAGATGGGCCATATTTCAATCTTGATCTGTTTGGGATCAAAATCAACTTGGAAAGCTCCAGTCACAAGATGACAATAAAATCCTAAACAAAATTGTGTAGATCATTTGATATTGTGATTTGTGACCCATGTAGAATTGGCCTTAATGACATAGGATGCGATGAGCAATCAAGCTAACGATGCTTGCGTGTGCGTGCATTTGCAATAGCTTATAACACGAAATGATTTGAGGAATTAGGGAAAAAAAATTACAAATTGGTTTACATTTGTATTGACATCTTTGTTGGTCCATTAAATGACAGTCATGGAGGAAATGCCAATAAAAAACCCCAAATAAAAAATCCCAAATCAGAAATTGCATTATCCATTTTCGATAGAGCATCTTTAAATAATTATATAAAATAATCCGAAGGCACCCACCATGAAAACTTCCAATAACATCTATGATGAATACAGAGCCCAATGAGGAAAAAAGAAAAGAAAAGGAGGAAGACAGAGGACGAGGAGGAGGACTGAGGTGTTGGTGGGATTGAGGGAACGGGATCTAGAGACGATACAAAGAAAGCAGTGGTAGTTGAAGTCATGGTGGTGCCTCTCTTCCATTCATCATACACGAGAAGAAATCTTCCAACGCCTCTTTCTAAAGGCAAGAGCTCTGTTAGGGTTTCTCTTGGAAGATAGAGATGAGAGAATGTTGTAATTTATTAAAGGGTTAGAGGGTAAACTTGTCCCGAAAAAACGAGACAATGTCTTTCCGCATTAGACATTACCGTCTGATTCGATTCTCTTCCATTTTGTAACTTTTTGGAATGGACCAAAAACATCTTAAATCCGATTCAAGCAGACATTCACCTTAAAGTTACCCAACAGTCTAAAAGCACAAAAACCTCTAGTTGAAACCATTTTAAGTGAAATAGAACTTTGAAATAGACTTGCCAAACAAAACCTCAATGTTATGCTTTGTTGGTGGCCGTCCCGTTTATAGAATCCATCACTCTCACAGTTCGCTCATTTTGAGTTTGTTGAAACAATTGTCCCGAGGCTTGCAAATGGATCTGATTAATTACTTGAGTACCCAAAGTCTTCCATTCTTAATAAAGTAGGCATGAAACCTATTTTTGGATCCGGGGGAAATTTTAATCACAACTAGATACATGATTTTAAGATCCCAATCGGATCCATGTATGTTCTAAACTGAGGATCATAATACAAGATGATTACATTCACATATTAATTATATATAAGATTTAAGGGTCTAAGTTACTGTAATTAGCTTGTACTTAGCTATAAGCATATGTCATTTAATACTTCCACTTGTATATCTAAAAAAAGGTAATTCTATCCCATTATAGTAATGCACTCTACTCTTTATTCCGGATTTGAATCTGAGTGTATGTTTTTTTTAAGTTGATGCGGATCCAAATAAATCACATAGGTTTCGCACTAGAATAAGATTTAGAACCATATCTATAAAGATGGATCCAGGTCCATATCCATTATGGTCCCACGAATATTGACACTGGAATGACTAAAAAATGTTTACAACAATGGTTTTTCATTCAACTTTAGAGAAATTATAAAACCTACTTTTGACATAGCCTTTTCATTTAAAAAGTTCTAGTGGACCGCAATTCATTCAACTCAGTGACCAATGGTTGCAAGCCAACATCAATTTCATGTCCATGACCTTTTTTCCCGAGAATAAAAAATGTCAACATGGTGAACTCCTTTCGCATGCATAGGGATGATGGAAGATTGTATAAAACAATCATTACAGGCCAACAACTATAAGAGTTGTTATCATTTCCGAAAGGATTGAATCCGTCTGTTGTAAGCACAAGTAAACATTACATGCCTTATCAGCAAAGTTAGTCGATTTGCCATTTACTTGTTTCCAGCAACCAGAATCCATTGGATGACGCATGACTAGTTTGTTTGGAACTTAGCTCGCACTGCATGCCATCTCTTACGTACTCCATGTGATACGGGGTATGTTGTACATTCTTTGTAACCATGGTGTTAATGGAAAGTATCTTAACTTTTTCCATGGCTTTGGTGAACGTCTCGGCTTAAAAAAATCTTCTGGTCGCCACCACTTTCACCACACGTAAGACAAGAGTCTAGATTCTCATGCTCTCTCCAATAATGTATGCATGGATAATTTGGCACTCCATACGCAAAGAATCTATAATCTTCTTGGCACTATAGGTGTTTTCGGCAAAGTGTTTTCGCTTGGCAGAATGTTTTGATCAATTGCAACAATTCATTGAAATTGTTATAAGACCAATGATGTCTAATAACTCAACTGTTACCAACAACTTCATATGTTTAATTTGACAAGAGGGATATAAGGGTTGTATCACATCCGGCCTCCATCAACTTCTTGTACTAGATATTCTCTAGTGAATTCATTCACAACTTGAGAAAAAAATTCTCATCGTTAACTTCACCAAAGCATGCAGATGCACTACCTCCCACAGGAGCTTGAACATGTCTTCATTACAAACACATCCAAATATGCCAGTCACCATATCAATCATACTTGGGAGTTCATATTCTTTACAATTACTAGCTTCTACCTTTACACAATTTCAGGGATGAGTTTCTCCATGGAAAGGCCATGTCATGTAAGTTGTGTTCATGCCATCATATATTAAATGTGTACCAATACCTTTCAATGTCTCCTTCCCTCCTACAAAATTATGACATTTGACATAAGGGTCAAAATACCAATCATCAGCCTATAGCCTTTGTTCGTTAGCTATTATGAACTAAAAAAACTACATATTCCACCCCTTCTAATTATTCAATAGAAGCCTAGGTGCTGCCATCCAATCTTTGCTTGGGGCCATGTTCTGAAAATTAAATCCATTGACTATAAGGCACATAACATGGTTTAAGTCAAGTATATAACTCACACCCCACAAGCACTATAAGAGCCAGTCTTATCAAACACAACACACTGTATTATGCATTAAGATGAGCAGATGGGGCCCACTTTTGCATTATATATAAAATATGAATTAACGAGAAAAAAAAATGATAACACTATGCAGTGTATCATTGTTACTCATGGGGCCAACTTTTGTATGTCATATTACATAAAATGTGAAGAGATAAATCATTTACATGCTTGAGTATATCATAAACAATGAAAGACCAAAATCTAAGCATATCCATCTGTCCATCACCATATAGCCTAAGCAAATCACATTAAAACCTCAAAAATGAAGAAATAAACAGAAAAATGTAGTTCTTCATTTATTGTAAGTTCAAACCAATCCACAAGGGGATCCACAAGGGCCCCTCAATCTCTACAATTTGAATTACTTTGTAAATCCCATGTCCTATAAATGCACAAAAAGGTGAGTATTATGTAGGGCCGGCCCTGAGCAAGGGCTGTAAGTGCCCTTGTCCTGGGCCCATTTTTCAGGGGGGCCCAAAATCCCTTCTACCTTTTATTTTCTTTTCAATTATTTGGTGGGAGCAGGGCTCATCCAATGGATTTCATCGTCCTGGGCATCAATAGACCCATCATCAAATCATCTGAGAGTGCTTATTGCATCACTTATTTGAGCATCCATCAGTGGGGCCCACCAATGATATTTTATATTTGATGGCTGAAATTCTGGGCGAATCTGGTCTAGCGTTGAGATGATTTGGGGCTTTTTTTTTTATACAAACAGATCATCAAGCCTTCAGTCCTTCATCCGTTCTTCTTCTCTGTTAGTGGGGCCCACCAATGATTTTTTATTCCCCATATATGATGCTTAAATTCTGGTCTGAGTTCTCTTTCTTCTCTTTTTTTTTTCAAATAGTTATACTTGGGCATCATCAACCCATTGCCAATTTTTCACATCAGTGGGGCCCACCAATGATATTATCATATATGATGGCTGAAGAGGCCTAACTTTTACTCTTGCCCTGGGCCCTGAAAAATTCAAAACCGGCCCTGGTATTATGGGTGCACATCAGAGTTCACTACAATAAAAAGACAATAATACTATAAACTAAGATGTATAACTGAAGAGAAACTTCATGTTCAAGCAAAAGAGATGTCTACATGACATAGCTACATGTAAATTTAATTTAAAATCCATGATAAATCCATGTAACTATTATAATATCATATGCAGAGAGCGACCATAAAAACAAAAAGAAAAGAATCGTGCGAATGTAACAGAAATACTCATAAACAATCACTCCCTATTTTTTTCTACTTTGCCAACACAAATTGAAAACAAAACTAGTCAAGTTTCAGAAAGTCCACTTGGACATACTGGGGGGACCAGCGGTTCTCAGGGGGACCCGGCCAGAATTCGGTCCCCCCAGTATGTCCACATAGCACCGCTGGTCAAGTTTAGACCAAGTTAGCAGGTAGGATCGAGGAAATGCCACATTCTTCTTCTAGTAGATATGGCCACAACTTGGACATTTTGGATTGGTGTAAATCTATGCTATGCTCTGGGGGGGGGGGGGGGGGCGGGGAGAATCTAGTAGATATGGCCACAACTTGGACATTTTGGATTGGTGTAAATCTATGCTATGCTCTCAGATCACTCTGTCTTGGGCTGTTCAAATTGGTGTAATAGATTTTAGAACCACTAAGCAAATTGTTGGTCTCTTTACTCAAAATGAAATTTAGGGATGTAACACTTCCTATGGTCAGTAATTGATATAATGTTCAGATTCACTACAAATATGGTTCACCCAGGGCGTGGGGCGGGGGAGGGTTGGTTTGGACTAGATGAGGCCACAACTTGGACATTTTGGATTGGTGTAAATCTATGCCATGCTCTCAGATCACTTTGTCTTGGGCTGTTCAAATTGGTGTAATAGATTTTACAACCACTAAGCAAATTCTTGGTCCATTCCCTCATGTCATGGTATGATGGTGAATCATATTTGTAGTGAATCTGAACATTATATCAATTGCTAACCATAGGGAGTGTCTCATTTTCATCAAACTGATAGTCACCATCAGATTCATTTTGCTTGAAATGCTTGATTTTTCCTTGATGAAACTGACCTTTTTTAAGCATGACGAAACCAATGGCAACTACCTCTTTGATCAAAATCGGATCCGAGCCAGACATTCTCGAGACACAGAATTGTTTCAATGAATTTAAACTTGAACTCACCACAGGTGAGGGTTTTGGCCATCAATAATTGAACACTACGTGTTAAGGTAGAAGACCCAATTAAAATTTAATTTGAATTTCATTTAAGATCTGAAATCAATAGATTACGGTATGTTGAGATATTCTTAAATTTAGTCACATTTTTGTATCCCATCGAACAACAGTCCGCATGTATTGTTTGATATTATCACACATAAAAGGTATATTTGGAATTGTTTTTTCTCCTTCTTGTATGAACACCAAAATGATTAAAAGAAAAGGTCAACATCCTCTTAGTTAAAGAATCCCTCAAAAATTTAATAGTTTTATTTATTGTTAATGAGAAACGAAATGCGGGAAAGTAGCTAGTTTAAAAAATCCATTGAAACACTAATCTTAAGAAACTAAAAACAAGAAAACCCAATGCAACAATGTGCCAAAAACAACAAAATGTCTATTCGTAGAATACACTTTAAAAAAAAATCAATGGAAACCAATCAAAAGATGAGACATTTGAGCAAATTACAAGGACTACAGTCCAAGAAGCTAAGCAATAAACCTCAATACATAGAACAATAAAATTAAATAATTCCAGTATTTCAAGCTCCTTTTTGGTACATGGAAGGGAATATGACACAAGAGGAGAGGAAATTAAACAGCCTATTTGTGAGGACAGCCTTTGGTCAATCCAAGCTCCCACAGGATTGGCACTCACCCAATTCTGTTCCTGATACCTCATGTGAGATCTTTTTGTGGCATTATCCATTAGTAACCCAAGCCCCTCTTTGTTAATTACTTGGGCTATTAAGAATGGGAAGCTAATAAATCCATCGAGGACACCTGACCTAAGCCACAGCAACCTTCTCATTTCACCCAGAATCACCTACAGTGGAGGCCATATATTATTACTCGGCAATTGGCTCCTACTGGATCAAGACTCTATAAACAAGATACACACCAGTGCAAGATTTTTCTTCTGCTTGAGACCCAACCTACAAATTCTCATTTGCCCCTAAAAAAAATAACCTCATTACATCACATTTTCTCGCAAAACCAAACCTTCCTCACATCCAGACATCATAGGAGGACAAGCTGTGGCTTGGAGGTGGTGGTAGAGAAAAGTTCCCAAAATCCCCAAATTAAAGAACTAAAAAATCCCCCAAATCCTACCCTAATTTCCATCTCTATCCATATACTTGAGAACTTCCATAAGCATAGAAACGAAAAATATTAAAAGCATTAGATTTTACATTTCTTGAGTTTTTTGCTGAGAGGAGACAGCAAAAAGAGAACCGTTAGAGGGACAGAGAGACAGAAACTCCCACCTTCGTTTATGTGAACCACTGAAACCCAAATGAACTGATCGAGAGCACCCCCTTTGTTTCTATAGGCTATCAAAGGGCAGCGCGCTTTCACTCTACCGGTAGGCAGCCTTTTCCGTGACTTGTACCCGAGATTTGGAGGTTGGGTTTGACATCAAATGTTATGTAACTAAATAATACGCCATAAACCCACCATAACACACAACAATCGAGTGAGAAAGAAGGATGGGGAGGGTAAAAGCGAGGGAAAGAAGAAAAGGGGGGGAAGGCAAAAGTACATGCATGTGAAATTGGGGATTCCGAGCTTACTTTCATTACTAAAAATGGCAGTTCTTTTTCACTGTTATTTATAAGTTAGATAGCTGCTAATGAGCGACGATTTTAAGGGATCGGTAAATCACGTGTCTCCTTTTGTTGTGATCTCTACAGGCACACACAAGAACACAAAGGGCTTGTTTGGCAAATCTTATCTTTACGAAATAGATTTGTATGATATAGATCTATTTCAAATGGAGCGGTTTGAAATTGATGTTTTACAAATAGACTGTTTGGTAAGACATAGATATTTTAAAAATAGACTGTTTGGTAAGACATATGTAAAAATAGATCTAATGGTCTAGACATTTTGCAAATCTGTGATCATCCAACGGTTGGAATTTTATCTCAAACACGTGTTCCACATTTTAATTACTATAGGCGGTTTGGATCTTCATTTTGGTTTGGATTTTGCATTTAGGGGCCATGATTTAAAAAAAAGTATATATAAATGTCTGTCGTTTTTTGTAAATATCTCAAAATCTATGATGATCCAATGGCTAAAATTTGGACCCTTAGTCGGGAATGATCTTTTGAATATATCCAATGGTTTGGATCATGATTTATGATGCCTGAATTTAAAAAAAAAATAAAAATACTACACTGCTGTGTACAACTTCAAGATTCAATCACTAAGGCATGGGACATCAATGGTCAAAAACATTTTTGTTAATATCTCAAGATCTACTTTGAATTAGAGGCTCAATTTTGGGCCCATAGCCGTTTTTGGCCCTCCAAAGAGAACCAACGGATCAGATCGTGATTATGGGGCCCACAATGTCCAGAATATTAGATCGAATGGCTCACGATTTTTTACAAATATCTCGAGATCCGAGATAGATCAACGGTTCAAATTTTGACACATGGCCGTGTTTGACCTTCTTCATATATCTAGCGGTCCGGATCATGACTTTGGGTCCCATAAATTAAAAAAAAATGAAAAAACGGACTGTCCTATGAGGACGTCCGTTTCACTGTAGCATACCCAGTCTTTCCGCTTCAGACATGAAGCCCTGATTCAAATCAGGTGCTTTTGATGGCTTCTTTTTATAGACACCTTTCCTCTTAAAACCAATTGAAATGGGCACAGTAAATACCCCTACCAAACATTCTAAAAATGGATTCAATAAGTTTTAAGTATATAAGAGGCAAAATTAAGAGAATCCAAATGGTACCAAAGATTTACAGGATTACAAAGATTTACAGGACTTAACTTTTGGCATATGTCCACGGGAAAGACGAAAGAATTTACGATGCAATATAAAGAGATGTGCATAATAGAGATTTTTAATCTTAATTTATAATATCAGCCCCAAAACCCTGTTACATCCAAATACTACTTCTAATAACAATAAATCTATAATAATAGACCTGCTTCTAATTACAGTAGGACATGGATACCAAATTACCAAATTTACTACTTCTATTGAGTTATACAACCTAACACTTTTTTTTTTGGTAAATGGTAAATCATGTGTCTAAACGTCCGTAATAACATGTTCCTATGTAGTGCTATGTCAAGTGGCGAACCTACTACTATTTCATGTAGATCGACTTCGTGCTTAATGGGCTTTATTACTGCATCTTGATAACCCTTCACTTGGCGGAGGGATCACATAGTATCAATATCATCATGTATCTATATATGTTTGAGCATATCTAACGTGTAGTATCCGGTTGTTGTTTCACCGAAGGCGAGATTCTCAAACATATCATGATTACGAAATTCGATATCATCCTGAAGGGCAGAAAGAGGGGACCTGTAGAGGCACCTGCCAAGAATACCAAGATTCTCAAACTTGAGTATCATCCTCCAAGTTATTCATTAAGAAAATCTCCATGATATAAAATAATATCAAATAGATCCAAATTTGGTAATTTACTTATATAGTGAAGTAAGGTAAATGGTTAAGTTAAGAGAAGAAAAAAAGAGGAGATCAAAAAGTAAAAAAGAGGAGTTTAAGAGTAAAGTGCTAATGAGAAAAAAAAAAAAAAAAATTCTACCCACCCCCAAGTTACATATTTTTTGTCATTTAGAGCAATGAGAGAGTAATTTTTTTGTCCTTTTTGGTAAAAAGAAGATGTTCTTTTTGTCATTTAGCACTTCAACTTTTGAGCACTCTTCTTTTCTTCCGTCTTAATTCGGCCATTTACTTCTCAACAAGTAATTTTGTAGAACAACCAAAGGTATGAATCAACTAGAAAAAGATTGGATCATAACTCAAGGTACGAGAGCCAATTTATCATGAGTCACCACCTAAGCATAACTTGGGGAAGAGTAACTTTTATTTGACTTTTCTTTTAAATATCTCAAAATCTGTATTGAATCAATGGTTGATTTTTGGTATCTTTACATTTTGTCCCATTTAAGCATGATTAATTGTTCGGATCTTCATTAAGAGTCCCATAAAAACTAGAAATTTGAAAAACAATGTTCCTCGGTAAGAGAACCTTTTTTCACTACATGAGTTACCCAAAACTGTGGGAGCGAGGAAAGAGCCAATTGGAGGGGTGATTGGAAAGCAGGAATCCTCTGGAAGACTGTCTTTAGTACTATAGCGGTCCTCTTTCTTCTCATATACAATCTCTAAGGGCACGTTTGGTAACGAGAGAAGAATCCTCTCTTCGGATGAATCCTTGGTGCCACGGATTTAGACTTTCTTCAGAAAGGATTTATGAGGGAGGGGATTCATCGCTTTCCACGTTTGGCTAACACAGAGGAATCAGAGATGATTCCTTCGAACCCACGTTTGGTAACAGGAGAGAAACCCGTGGTAAAAAAAAATAATGATAAACAAATCCTAATTTTCTCCATCTCAAATTCATTATCACCAGGGATATCTTATATCACAAATCACCATCTCCAATTTAACACACCCCATATCTTAAACAATGACAAACATAAACTTTTCAAACTTAGAAAAACATTTTTGAAAATTTTGACACAGTCTCCCTTTGACGGAGGGCATTTCTAATTTTTTCTAATCTATTAGGTACCGGTTAATTAAATTCATATTCATATAAATACTCCAGGCATGTTTGTGTACAGGCCACTTGCATTTGATCCTTCCTAATAAATTTTCTTTATACATCTTGTAACTCAATCTTCAAATTAATATACAATTTTATAGCCATAACTCAAATTTTATTAAGATTCAACAACACTAATCTTTGAGTACAATGAAAAGCTAACCAGGCATCGTTTCTATCCATATCTCCAAGCAAATTTTAACGAGAAACTGCAATTCACTTGAAACTTCACTAACCCAAGTAGCTTATAAGAACCCAAGCGGTCTATGTCAAAAGTGACAGATAATATATATTTTTTATTAAATGAAAGAGCATTCATTACAAAATAAACCCAACCCCACAAAATAATTGGTACAAAATGAACCCAATCCTATAATATTTACAAATATAAAAACAAGAATTTTCTATTTTTTACAATGAGTCTTCTGAAGGTATTTGAGTGCTTCTGAAGCCAATGACTCAATCTTAGATGGGATCTCTTGGTGCTAATGAAGTTTCTTCTGATACAATAATGATGATTGTTGTGGTAAATATTGTTTTATGTCTAAGGAAAAGTCTGTATCTTTTGTTGCCAAATCAGCCAAATAGCCATCAGCGAGTAGCACACCTTCAGTTTCTCCTATTCGAGAATCCTTGGATAATTTTTTACTGCAAAGAAAAAAGGAAAAAAAAAAAGAAGATATAGCATGATGTGAGAGAATGGAATGAGAAAAAGATTAATAGAAATGCCAAATGAGTCATGAGAAAAAAAAAATGTTTTAAAATCCGCACACATTGTCTATAGAAGAGAAATTTTGAGCACTCTTCTGTAGCCAAAAGAAATCAAAATCTTAGAAATTCAAAACACCATTCTAATCACATTGCAAGTTTTTTGCTCCAAATCTCTAATCTGAAATTTGTAAACACCTCATGTGCCTAAAACAACCCTTTCCCATGATTGCGTAGTGAGGAAGAGCTGCAACTTAAGGATGGCGAATACCTTTCAAGCATTCCAATCAAGGATGCAATCTACAGGAAAATAAAATCAGGGTACACGAAATGGCTAAGATTAAAAAAAAAAAAAAAAAGAATTATCCACACTGAAATATTACATTCAGCAACTCTTCAACTGAATATGAAAAGTGGTACATTTTTTATATGCAAGTCAGATTGACTACAGCATGCAGGCCAGCCTCCATCATTGTAACCAGGCCAAAGTCCATCTTTCATGAAAGTCAAACAACATGAAGGAAATCCAATTTTAATGTAATACCAAATGACATCAAGATTTTAATGGATAAACACATGAATAAGAGCTTCCCTATAAAACTTCAATGAGACCATTCATTCAAAGAAAACAAAGAAACAAAGAACAAGACTTTGACATGGGTGTAAGATTTCAGCTGAAACTAACATTTAATTTATTAGATGACCGGGCTGTTATGTAGCTAGAAAGACACAACTTATTAAAAATCCATTGTGAAAAGGCCACGAACTCAAATGCCTAAATGCACAGTCAAATAATCTTCATTTATGATATAATAAAAGTGGAAATTAACAACATAATCATATGATACGAAAGCATGAAAAAGAATAAAAAGCGCAGACTCCTCCATCAAACTACTTCACTTATCACTTGACATTAAGAAACAGAGAATGGTAATATATAGGTTTCTCATTGCAAATATGGTAAGTAGCAAAGCATAAAAAACATTTGAGGTTCACCAAGAATCAACCTATACTAAATACCAAGAAAACCAAAACTACCCAATTCACAACATGTCAACCATAAAAATCCCAAATATTTGAACTTTCAAATCATATCACAGTAAATGGATGGTGATGCAATTGTCTACATTATCATTGTCTACATTATCATTAATTGTCTACATATCCTTTTTTTTTTTGGGTAAAAAGGAGATTTCATTAACAAGCAAGAAACACAAAAACAAAAGCCAGACTTGGGGACAATCCTACAAAACAAAACCCTCAAGACCAGATACCTGCCCTAAGAACGGCCAAGCCCATCCATTGTTTATATCCTGATTACTAGAGAGAGACACTTTAGCCAATGAATGAGTTGCCGAGTTAAAAGATCTTGGAATAAAACAAAATTCAATATAATCAAAAGTCAAAACTGACTTCTTGATATCATCAATAATGGGGTTGATTGCCGAATTAGGTTCGCAGCTAATAGCCTTAACTACTTCTTTAGCATCCGCGAGCACAACAATCATTGCATATCCATGTACATGAGGTGTTTGTAAAAGAAGAACTCGTGAAAAGTTTTAATTAAATACTGAATATATGAACCGCTACCGCCCTTTTGGATCTTCATAAACCTTATGTAAATGGTTTAATGGGTAAACTGGGGTTCATTCGTTTGGACAACCTGAATCACCTATAAGTAATAGTTGCTCTTATTATTTGACATAACCAATTACTAGAAAGCAGAGTTTCAAATTATTGGATTTACAGGTGAATCGATTACAGGGCAAGTGTGTTCCAAGGACCCAAACTAGGACTTAGTAAAATCATTGGAAAAACAGTAATAAATTCAAATTCCAGACCAGAATCGAAAATTAATGTATTACCTTGGGGAAGCCTTTTATGATTGTGCATCAAACCCACTTGCCGGGGAGGACACGGTGGCTTTCAAACATCTGAAAAATAGCAAATATGCATCCAAAATGATTCTTCAGAACTAGATTTTCATCTGTTGATTCCTGTAAATGCTCCTCAGACATCTCTCAAACCTCAAATTCTCACACCTCCTATCAAATCTCTTCAAATCCATGAACACAATTCAACCCCTCTTATCATAAATAATTAGAGAGCCCAATAAAAATCATTAGAGAATCCATTAAAGATCACATCTAATATCTTCTAATGAAAGATTTAGCACTAAACAGAATTTAGTTCAGCTCTCAATATCTTGCCAAAATTGTCATAGAAAAGTTAGTACAATATCTTATAGATTTCCATTTTTGGATATTTCACTGCCTAATTAAGGCAATAAATTTCCATAAATTCAAATCAATTATCTAGGCCTGCAAACTCCAATATCACAAGACTATAGGATGTTCTTACTTCTTGGAGCTTTCAAGCAACAACCCCAGAAGATAAAAGGAATAACAGTGAATCTTCCATACTCCCAATGCCTCAATCTAATAAGAGATCTCCATTAAATGGGCATTGGAGAAATGGCCTAACAGGAGATGTTGGCTTCTTCTACAAACCCAAGAGAATGGAAGAACAAGGGAATTAAGGAATACCCAGTTCCCTAGAACACTTTCTGTGCAATACGTCATGAATCTTAGTTAAATACACATATAAGCACTAAAATGCAGAACTATAAGAACTTAGAACTTGCCTAAGATAACTAGAAATTCTCTAAAGTGATCATGACCCAAAACCAGAAACCAGAGCTATCGATGAAATGTCCATGATTTTCAGTAAACAGTATCTCCAACAGCGTCTAAAGTGTTCCTTTTCTTTTATAACTTTTGTCTTTTCTATAGAGCTTCTTCTGGAGAATGCATCTCAAATAAGACCAACACATTAGAAGAAAATAGAAAACCATGAATCACACAAACTAACACAAACTAAATCACTGTACTCAGAATCCATGAATCTCAAAATTCAATGTGAGAAAAAAACATACTTACATCCAACAAGCCATCATTGAAAGAGAAAAAAATAAATTGAAAGAAGGACTCACAGATGGGTCTTTTGTTGTGGATCAAAACGGGGTTTTCTTGTGAACAGGTTTCTATTTTAACAGGAGAGAGCTCTTGTTTACCAAATCTTCTTCTTTCTATTCATATTCGACAACCTTTTCTAACAGAGAGAGAGAGAGAGAGAGAGAGAGAGAGAGTCAAGATCCATGTTGAAGCCTAAATCTATTTTTGTATCAACTCAAAATCTTCTATTCCACAAAGAAAAGAGAAAAGATGGAGGAAAAAAAATGAAAAAATGGAAATAGAAAACCCTAACCTGACTTATGGTTTTGAACAAATCGACCGAAGGGAGGGCTCTCAGGTGGATTCCGGTAGAGTTCTATGATGGGAAGAGGGCTGGATATGCCAGAGCTCTATGTGGTTGAAGGACCACTTTTCCCTTGTGGTTGCAGAGAGAGGAGTGAGAGAGCGTCCTGTCGCAGCAACGCCAGAGCAACAACCTTCTCCGGCCACAGTAGCCAATTCCGACCTGGCGCCCTCCATCGCACCAACAACAGTGAAAGGTTTTGATGTCGAGGGCGAGGGCTTTGAAATGGAGAGAGGAGTCGGCTCGTCTTCCGCGTAGAAAATCGTTATAAATACCTCCCCTTTAAGATCGCTGATTTACAATGTCTGATGGGGGGTGGTCCGACCGGCAAAAACCGTGCTTCTGTAGAAAATGGTGGTCCTCTTTCCTCGGTCCCAATTGCATCCAAACGTGGGTTTTCCACGTAAGCAAGGAAAATGTCCGAGGATTCCTTCCTGAAGACCTTTACCAAACGTGCCCTAATGAAGTATGGATTTTCTTCACGCATGAGGAAAACAACGAAGAATCCACACAGATCGAGGATGGTTGCCAAATGTGCCCTAAAACTCATTATCCAAAAATTATTTATTTTCTATGCTCCATAAATTCTCTATTTAGAAACCAATAATTTCACTTTATTAGGAGGTAATCTACATCCTCTCCATCCTAGAAAATTATTTAATTTTCTCTCTTGTTTTTTTAAGAAAAATTTGGAATACCAACACAGTGAAGAAAGTAAAAACCCTCTCACTAGACCCAGGGCCGGCCTTGAGCAAGGGCTGTAAGTGCCCTTGCCCCGGGCCCATTTTTCAGGGGGGCCCAAAATCCCTTCTACCTTTTATTTTCTTTTCAATTATTTGGTGGGGTCAGGGCTCATCCAATGGATTTCATCGTCCTGGGCATCAATAGACCCATCATCAAATCATCTGAGAGTGCTTATTGCATCACTTATTTGAGCATCCATCAGTGGGGCCCACCAATGATATTTTATATTTGATGACTGAAATTCTGGGCGAATCTGGTCTAGCGTTGGAATGATTTGGGGCTTTTTTTTTTTTACAAACAGATCATCAAGGCTTCAGCCCTTCACCCGTTCTTCTTATCTGTTAGTGGGGCCCACCAATGATTTTTTATTCCCCATATATGATGCTTAAATTCTGGTCTGAGTTCTCTTTCTTCCCTTTTTTTTTCCAAATAGTTATACTTGGGCATCATCAACCCATTGCCAATTTTTCACATCAATAGAGCCCACCAATAATATTATCATATATGATGGCCGAAGAGACCTAACTTTTACTCTTTCTCAAGGCCCGAAAAATTCAAAACCGGCCCCGATTAGACCAGCATAGGTTGCACTGAGAGGAACACTTCAACGTCGTTCAAAGCTTCAATAGATGTTCCTAAACAGAGCATGGGGAAAGCGAAAGCGGAGGTGGGAGGGCTAGAGACGTCGCCGCAAATCGTCCACGAACATCACCAAACGCCCCCCTCCATATTCGAGACCGAACAGATAGCGTAGGTACTGCTGCTTCTCTCACCACCTCTGCTCCACTTTTCTTTATCGTTCGATTGCTCATTCCATTTGTAGATTCCTTGGAGTTGTTTGCTGTCGCTCCTAATTACCTAAACTGTAAGTGCTCTTGATTTCCATTCGATCATGAATGACGAGGGTGCATATGGATTTTCCTGTCTATTTCATATCCCAAATAAGCGTCTGTTGAATTGTTTGCTGTACATGAAACACCAATACAAGCACCAACAACACCAAAATTGATATTTGGGTTCGGTTACCATTATGTCCTTCGAAATGTACCTGCTGCATTGCATGAAAACAGTGTCCATTTCAAGTAAAAGAGTTAATGGGTGAAATGAAATGAAAGGACATTTCGCTAATTTCTCCCCAATATCTCTTGATGGATCAGACTAGAGACAAGGAAATAGGTGCTGGACAAGGAATTGACAGGGAGGAGGAAATAAGGTACATTTCCATAGAGATACAGGAAGCCAAATGCAGGCAACTAAAAAGTCAAACATGCTCTCCTAAAAGTAACTTGTGAAAATCTACTTTGTTTAAATGGCTAGTTACCCAAAACTAAAAAGCTCTTCTAGTAGTTTGGGAAGAAACTTGACTTCAATCATAGTTTGGCCCACTTTCGATCAAATATAAATGACTGCCATTTAACTCGTTTGATTTGTGTATTTTAATCACTTTTAACAATTGATCAATCTGATGATTTTACCAACTTAGATTGGATAAGCTCATTAGGATTTAACTTTTAAAAATATATTGAGGTTTAGTGATATCATTCACAAGGTAAAAAGAGAGGGATGGTAGCTCCCAGATTACTCACACCTTTTTTTTTATAGGTGCTTTGATATTTTACAGAAGAAACAGGGAGGGAAAAGATAAAGAAAAGAGTAGGAGGGTAATAGAAACTCTACGCTTCCCTTTTCGCCACTTGGCATACTTTTTTCTCATTTCCAATGAAAGTGAAGAAATTCTTTTTGGAAGCGAAGTCGGTGGAGATTTGCCTTTTCAAAAAGATAATTTTAGCTTTTACATTTTAAAATGCTCTTTTAAAAATCTAATAATCAAACAAGCTTTTAAGGGCCTTTTCAAACCCGAAAGCCCAAATAACACTTTTAAGAAGTCCAAACAAACATAAGTACACAACTGTAAGAAGGTTATGAATTCCACATTAGAAACTCAGAAGTTACACAGAACACAAATGTTGTATAATCCTTGCAAATGGTGCAGATGTACAAGTTCATCCATTTCTATTATGAGGCTGTCAATTGTTTGGTATGTATTATATTCTAAGATGGGTGATTTTTTTTTGTTTTACATGAGAGAGAGAGAGAGAGAGAGAGAGAGAGAGAGAGAGAGAGAGAGAGAGAGAGAGAGAGAGAGAGAGAGTTTCTAGTTCACAGTATTAAGGTTGGTTTTGTAGTTATAGCTTTGGTGGAGATTTATTTCCTTCAATTTTTTATTATTGGAGTTGGTGGAGATTTTTTTCCTTAAATTTTTTATTATTGAAGTTGGAGTTTTGTAGTTTTAGCTTTGGTGGAGATTTTTTTCCTTAAATTTTTTATTATTGGAGTTGGAGTAAATCATTTTTATCCGACCCCCAATCTGTGGGATGTCTTTTGTGAGATTATGATGATAGTTTTGTGAATCTCCAAATGCTTAGAGCTATGGAGGTATGTTCTTGCACCCAAAATTATAAAAACATTGATCTAAAGTAGTACCACGGTAGCTTAGTCGGTGAGGCACCTCCCTTCCACATAAACAACTAGGGATCAATCCCAGGTTGTAGCGCTCATGTTGAGGGATACCTTTTAGAAAAACTAGAGGATGGTTATTCATAACTGTTCACATAGCCTGTCAGCCACTGTAGATGTGTCGCATAGATGATTTTGGGCATGCTGGCTCATCAACTGAGTGATAGTGATTTGATGTTATTTTGAATCTATTCCTTTACCAATTGTAACTATGAATGTGATGGTCTGTGTAAATTTTGATTATGATATTATCTGGAACCATTACTAATATTTTCATGCTACTCAATTTCATGTTAAGATTGAAGGAAAATGATTCGGTGTTATTCACTTAATTTATTCAGAACAAACCATTGATGGTAGTTAGTATGAGGATTAGGAGATGCTAGACTGGCAATTTCTTTGAATGACCCAATGTTAGAGAGATCAATCAAGTAATTCTTGCCTTCGCTTTTTTGTTAATCACCCCTGCTGAATATTGATCAATACTCTGTTTTGTTTTGTCATTTAGTTCCCATTAGAAACCCACTCAATGACTAGGAAATGTAATTGATGTGGTTTGTGAATTGTGGAACTTATGTAGTTTGTCTTTCTGGGTAGGATGGCGTCAACTGTCAAGCCTTGGTTGCATCATCTTCTCACCAAGGCGGGGCTCCTGCTCCAATTCCTGTTTCAACTCTCAACCTTGATTCCACCCTTTCTTTACTAGCATTTGCACCAACCAATTCTTTTTTTCCTATTGTTTCTTTGGATGGGATGGTTTCAACACTTGGTTCTAGCATCTTGTCAAGCCTTGGTTGCAGCATCTTCTCACCAATGTGGGGATCCTGCTGCTGCTCCAGTTCCTATATCAATAATCTTTTTTCTTATACATATATATATATATATATGTATATATCATCATCATCATCATCATCATCAAAGCTTTGTCCCAGCTATGTTGGGTTGGCTACTTGAATTCTGTTTCTTCATTCCGATCTATCCCGAGCCAAATCCTCAGATAAGTTGTACTTCTTCAGATCTATTTTTGCTATATATATATTATAGAAGCAAACACCAAGGGAAAAAAACGGAGCTAAGAATGCCTAAAGCAACCACAAAACTCAAGTCAAGGAAGAAACAGGTTGTCTGTCATCAATCTATTAGATCCAACACCCTAAAGTCAATTTTTAAACTCTGTGCATTTTCGGATAGTGGTTGGACTGGATATGTAGGAAAAGCACCAACCGGCTATAGCTGGGGAGTGCTATCATGGGTATCGAAATAGAAGTAACTTCTGCTGTATCAAGAACGGAAGTCGTATACATGCTGTCACAACTACCACTTGTCATGTCATATAGCTGCAGTGGACTTTACGCTATCTGAAAGAGAGGTGAGAAGGTCCTCGTGAATGCTTTTCAATGACATACTATCCAATACATCGGGGATGGACCAAGCAGATAAAAAAATCATCATTTCATTTGAGAAATCATGGATAAAGGAGGGAGGGAGGGAGGGAGGGGGAGGGGGAGGGGGAGGGAGGGAGCTGGAGAGAGAGAGAGAGAGAGAGAGAGAGAGAGAGAGAGAGAGAGAGAGAGAGAGAGAGAGATGAAACAGTGCAACACCGATGATCAAGTGGCGGAAATTTTTACGAAGGGTTGATAGAAGAGAAGTTCAAAATGTTTCATAGTATGATTATACTTGCAACTGCATCTTTGAATTAAGATTTAAGGGGTGTGTTGGAATTAAATAAAATGTGAAGGGGGCTTTTTGAAGTGGGTCCCCTTGAAATGATCGTTTTCCTTTGTTTGAATAGATTTAACTTCTAATTAGAGATGTGAGCAGTGAGTGGTTACTTTGTTTAGTAGTGGTTGTGAAGAAGTAGAAAATATGTAAGTGGTATGGAAGTTGTAGAAAGTGGTGTGTTGTAATTGGAAGTCGTAGAAAGTGGGTAGTTAATGTGTGTTCTTTTTTTTTTCCTCTGCTACAGGGGTAGGTTTTCTTTTGGTAAAATAAAAATCTCAATAGAAACAAGAAGTTAGGAAAAGGAGAGACAACATCACACACACACACACACACACAAAAAAAAAGAGACAAAACAAGCTACCTAGGAAACAAAAAGCCCCTGTTCCCTATGATGCACTGAAAAGTCATGGATACGGCAAGGACACGGCAGGGACACGGATTTTACACATAAAAAGTGAAGTATCGGATACGATATGACCCGATACGTTGCCCATTTTGAAGTATCCGTGCATCATAGCTCGTCCCAACCCCCCAAATACGTTTCCTTAGTAAAATTATGCACAACCACATTCATGGTTTTAGGAATATGAGAAATTTCAAAGAGATGAATGACGTTCCCACATAAACGATGTCTTGCAAAATGGGGTCAATGACCAATCTGGGTTTCCTTTGACTGCATGCACAACTTCAGGAGCATCTGACAAAAGGTGAACTTTAGGGAAGACCCTTTCCTTGGTTTCAATTAAGGCTGATAAGATGGCCCTCGCTGCAGCTTCTTTGAAGGAAGAGACTTTTCATCCATGCAGAGAGCCTACAGCCACAAAATAGCCATTAAACCAAATGGAAAAACCAAAACCAGCTTTGCCATCAAGCTTGCTAAAAGCAGTGTTTGAGAAAACAACAGTCAATCCCTCATCCAATCTAAGAGTTAATCCTCTATATTGAAAATCCTTTACAATTTTCCTCACTTTGATGTCATGGAATTAGAATCCATGATAACATTTTTGGCAGCCTTTATGGTATTTATAGGGTGAATCTCCTTTCCTCGAAAAATGAAATCATTTCTACAGTTCCACATGGCCCATCACAAAGCTACAATCCAAACTTTAGGATGAGAATCTAAAGTTCAACTAGTAGAATCATTCAATTCAATATAGTTTTTCCACCATTCGGAAATTGAGTTAAGGGAAATATTGCGAGGAAGATAGATCCATCTTGATCCAAACCAAGAAGCCCTTGCATGCTCACACATAAACAAAGCATGTTCAATTGATTCTTCATCTTTCTCACAGAGGGGGCATTAGACATTTTTAGAAAGAAATTTACTAAATAGTAGTTTACATACCTAGATGGCATTGTTAAGGCATTTCTATCCAAACATGAGAACTTTTTGATGAAGAGGTAATCTCCATAATATTCTCCATTTAATCGAGGTTCTAGGAAGAAGGCTGCTTTATTTTGAGATGATATTATAAGCTGATTTTGTAGATAGAACCCCTTTTTTGTGTAGGGCCATATTTTCTTGTCCTCTCTATTATATCGTGGAATGTAAATTTTTAAGAATACTTACCACATCAGCACAGTTGTTGAAATTTTCTTTGATGAAATTCACATTCCATCTTGTATCCTGATCCCATAGGTCACTAACAACAAGATTTAGATATTTCAGACTGAGGTCTTCTCAAACCACACTCACATAGGATCCAATTATAATTCCATACAGAGATTTTGTTTCCATTCCCAGTGATCCACCTCACCTTTTCATCAAAGAAATTAGTTGCTTCCACAAAACCTTTCCAGAACCAAGAATTGCCCTTTCTAAAATTTGCCTCCCATAGAGTTTTGTTTGGGTAATACTTAAACCTTGAGAATCTTGGTAATTAGAAGCTCTTCATTGGATGGACATCTCCAAGTAGTCTTAGTTCGGAGAACCAAGTTATTTTGAGCCTGCCCAAGCCCTCATTGTAAATAAAATTACAAATCACAACTCCATTGAATAGTGTGCAATTTCTTTGTTTCAATGGTATCACCCCAAAAGAAACCTCTGACTAATTTATCGATCGTATCACTAGTCTTAGATGGGAGTTTGAGCACTGACATGTTGTAAATAGGAATCGAGGAAGCGGCATTTTTAGTAGATTATTTCTTTCGGCTTGAGATACGGGGGGGAGGGGGTGGTGTTGGGTTTTGTTTTGCCATGACGCGATCCTACATTTTATTTTATTAATTAAACTCTGAAAATCAGAACTCATATTACTATTCATTATTAAGGGTTACCAAGGTATTTTTCCTTTTCTCCCATTCTTCTAACCCCCAGGATTTTATATAGTTCATTGCATCGCATTTTTCCTGATCCATTACTAAATTAGGCGGCTGACTTGTCAAAATTAACAAGTTGGCTTGACAAATGACAATAATCTTGTAATATCTCCTTAATTTCCCTAGCTTCATTGATACTAGCATTACAAAATAGGAGGCTGTCATCTGCAAAAAATAAGTGCGTGATACCCGGAGCCCTTTTGGACACTTTAACACCATTTATAAGACCCTCTTTTTTCTGCTTTTAAATACATACAAGAAAGAACCTCTGCACCTAGGATAAAGAGGTAACATGAGAGGGGGTCCCTTTGCTGAAGGCCACTTTTTGATGAAAAACTACCAAAAGGAGAACCATTTAGAAGAATAGAAAAACAAATATGAAATACATGACATAACAATATCAATACAATCACTATGGAATCCATATGCCTCCATCACCTTGGCAAGGAAATCGCATTCCATTCTGTCATACACTTTTGCCTTATCTAGTTTAAGTCCTATAAACTTAGTTTTCTTCTTTTTTTTTTTTTTTTCCTTTTCCTGTTGATGAATGGAAGGTCTCATGGGCTACAATGTGGTTATCAGAGAAAGATTTGTCGTTAATAAAAGTGCTTTGAAAAGGGCCCACTATTAATCTACCCAATATTTTTTAAAGCTTGTTAGCAACAACTTTGGCATTAATTTTATAGATAACATCACATAGATTAATAGGTCTCAAAGCATTAGTAATCATAGGATTACTTTTTTTTTTTTTTTGGGACAAACACAATAAACGTTTTGTTAATTTTTTGGAGAGAGGATTTGCTTGTAAAAAACTCCTGAACTATATTTATTATATCAAAACCAACTGATTCCCACATATGTTGATAGAATATGGCTGGGTAACCATCAGGACTAGGAGATTTAAGAGAACCTAACTGGATAGTTGCCTCTATAATTTCAGCGGAATCTAGAATAGCAATAAGTTCATTATTCTCTTCGCTAGTAATTGTGGGTCTAATCAGATTCTGTATATCTTTAAAATTTCTCGGCCCACTTGTTTCCGTTATTTTCTTAAGATGTTTAAAGAAACCTCTCCTATGTCCTCCCTTTTGTCCATCCATTTCCCCCATTTGTCCATCCATTTCCCATCATTACTCTTTATTTTGTGATTCCTATTGTGTTTCCTTTTACTTATGGTGCTAGAGTGGAAAATTTTAGTGCTTTTGTCCCATTCTTTTAACCATAATTCCTTAGAATTCTGTTTCCATAATCCCTCCTCTCTGGGAAGGTATTCAGCAAGTTTTGTTTTACTGAGGTTTAAATTTTAATTCATAATCGATCTTGAAAGTTAACTTCTTTACATTTAATCCTTTCTAACTTATTTCTATTTTCTTTAGTCACTTCTTCAACTTTACCAAAACTCGTTTTTATGACATTTGGAAAGATCTTTCCCAAGGAGATGGAGAGTGTGATTAATATAAATTTTTTGTTTATATTTTTGTCTTTAGACGATCTTTTAATAATAACTTGTTCACATTCCTTATCTCTAAACCACATGCTATGAAATTTGAATGGACGAGGGAGCTTGGGCATTTCGGGGATCCGTTAAAGAGTATTGGGGAGTAATTTGAACTCCCATGGTTCAGGTTAACACCGAAAATATAGCTTTTGGAAAGTGATTTCACCACTCAATGTTACCTTTGGCTTTATCAAGTCTCTGTTTGATATGTGCAAGTCCCTTTCTTTTTTTAGACCAAGTGAACTTGGGTCCAATAGTCCCAAGATCTAACATTTTCATATTTTCTATGAATTCCAGAGCATGTTTAGCTTTCCTAGAGTTAAGATCTTTACCACCCCATTTCTCAAACCTCGTTAAAATAGTCCCAAGATCTAACATTTTGTACCTATGTTATTCATGTTATCCCAAAATTTGGATTTCTCCGTAGGATATGGGGGGTCCTTGGATGAAAGTAGCCAACTATTCTCCATTCATACTCTTAATATTGCAATGAAGATACCATCTATCACTTAATAAAACATATAGCTCAATAGTTTCTTGACACAACAAAGCTAGCCCTCCGGCTGGTCCTATAGTTGGAATAACACTCAAATTATCAAATTTAAGCCTTTTACTTAGCCTTTCAATATCAATTTCAGAAGATGTGGTTTCTAAAATAAATAGAAAATTAGGATTGTGATCCCTACATAATCTTTCTAGTTTCTCAAATTGTTGAGGCTATTTTAGCAACCCCTACAATTCCACGTAATCCCTTTAATAGATTCCTTCCTTTAAGTAATACTATACCAGACTTTATTAGTTGTGTTCTGTCCTTTTTTAAGTATTTTTTGTGCGTGCGTGCGGTTTTTTTTTTTTTTTTCTTTGGTGTTCGATTCAAACATCCATTAGCATTCCTAATAGTACTAACAGTATTATTCAAAGAGGAATTAGAAGTAGCAGAGTGATTAGAGCCCTCTAACTCATTTGCTGTCCGCGGCAGTGGGTTTGGATTTATGCCGTCCTCTGTATGAGTATTCATTCCAGCATGATCGTAAATATTAGCAGCCCCCTGTGGGTTGATGGCTCCCTCGATCTACTGACCAATTAAGTTCCTCTTCTTAGCCTTTAAACTATATCTGATTTTTCCTTTTCTTATGAAGATCCTAGACCAGACTGGCCATTGATCTTTCCTTTTGTGTCCATGCCACTAATGTTCATTTCTAGTCTTCCTCTACCTTCTTCAGTGTCTAGGCTTTGCTTATTCCCTCCATCTATCTCTATCAGAGAATCATCTCCTTCATTTCTATTGTGTGTGTTAATTAGGGTCGTTGGTTCTGATGAGTCGAACAAGGGATTAATTTCAGAAAAATTCTGTCACCCCCCATTGTTCTTTCCCATTTCCAGATCAATAGAAGACTTCCACCGTTTTTCAGTAACTAGGCCCCTCCTTATAAGATGGAAATTCTGAAAACCCAGTGGGCCATGGGTATAGCTATAATTTTTTTCTACAAAGAAAAGATAAGTACATTATATAAGAGATAGTATTACAAGAGTGTAGATAGAAAAATAAAAACGGAAGAGATTATACATGAAAAGAAGAGACGAGATATGTAATGGAGGAATATGTATATCTAAGGTGTTTCTGGTGGATCACTCTCATGGAGTAGTTGGTGAGCCAGGTCTGCAAACTGTGTAGTCTTGTTGAACACTTGAGACTGTATCGGTTGAGAATCTTGAATGGAGCTGTGGTGAACCTGTTCTTCCCTAGATGAAGTCACCTCTCGAGCTTGCAACATTCCTGTTGGACTGCTGTTTCTTGTGTGTGGCGGCGGCGGCGGCGTGGGGGGGGAGTGGTGGTGGTTTGGTTTGCGCTGCGCTAGTAAATGAGCTGCTTGATTTGCTGATCTTCTGCATAAATGAAACTTCCTCAATTTGTGATGTCTTCATAAAGCTATAATTCTCTTCCACAGATGCATAAGATTCCAGCATTCATTGCCTTGTTGATAAATGATGTTAAAAATTGAAGCGGTCACCTTAAAAAATCAAATTCTGAATATGATAAGCATCAGCTATAATGAGGCCTTGATGAAGAGCAAGAGTTTCAGCTGCTATTAGCATAATGACCCGTGCAAGAGCTAGTGGTGGAAAGAGGAGAATTGGCATAAAAAGGGAATGGTAGAGTTTGGATTAAAATGAAGTTTTTGTAGAACAAGAGAAGTGGGGGAGTGGTTATGAGTGGTTTTAATAATAAGATAAAGTGGGTACTTGCAAAAATGGGGAGAGAAGATTTGAAAAAAGAATAACTGACGGTCAAAATCTCAACTAACAGTCAAAATTAAAACCAAAACCCGCCGCTTTAATATATTATCATAGCAGAAGCTGCTATAACTTTACTAGCATATGCCAAAAAAGGAAGACCAAAATAATTTCTAAGAATTCCACCAATGGAGGACAACCCTTCATTCGGTAAGAAAGCCCCATCAAAATGCAGATTGAGTTAATCAATGGGGTTATCATTGCTGTTCTCCTCACATGCATGTTTAGGTTGGTTATTGACTTCATCGAGTAGTAGAGGAGCGGAGTTTGTTGGTCCCACCGCATATTTGAGATTTGAATATTTGGGATAGAGATTCGTGTGAGAGGGGATCATGCCAACTACACTCCCTCTATCAACAGCCGACTCCACAATTATATTCATTTATTCTTCCCTTTCTTGTCTAGCGTGCTGTAACATCTGGGATGTTCTCACCTTATGTAGAACCTCTAGGATCCCCGTTTGAATTTTTTATTTTTTATTTATCTCAGATGTAGATTTAAATAGACTTGCCAACTGTGATGGAGACAAATCCAAGGCATCTTTAAATAGCTTTGCCATAATTTCAAATTCATTCCCAAAGTACCCTACATAATTTCCATCATTATCATTACTGATAGGCATGCTTGTAGGCGTGGGAAATCACATTCTTCTGTTCTTTTCATTATAATTCCTTCCACGTGGCGCTTTGTCTCTTTCCAACGACTGAGAACTCAAAACGGCATCTTGCTCGTTGTTTCTCCGAGTTGACTCATAAGCCACTGAGTTTGATGATTCACCTGTAGACTCGTTCATCTTCCTCGGCCATTTAGTTCTTTCAGGCACCTATCCACCTTCCATTGATCCCCAACTTCTTCCTCTCTTTAGCGTGGGCACTCCCATCCATTCACCCATTGGAAAGTGGGGTTCTTCCAGCATGCCAAGAATCGGAATATTTGCCTAGTCCCACAGATTAGAAGGGATGCTGTGCAGGTTGAGAATCTTTCTACGGATTACCTCTCTATGAGATGTAAGTCCACAATACTTGTAGATGGATTGAATTTTCTCATATTTAAAATAGGGTGATTCTATATGCACCCTCCCATAATTCTGTGCACACCCACCCCTCCCATAATGCTGTGCACACCCACCCCTCCCATAATGCTGTACACACCCACATCCCTTTATATGAATAGTGAAAATCACTGTTCATATAAAGGGATGTGGGTGTGTACATCACATAAAGGGGGTGCATATAGAATCACCCTTTAAAATATATCCATCTGTCATAAGTTTCTACTCTAATGGCTAGTAAAGCATCTCTGAAGATTCATTAGGACTCTAACGTGGGCAATATCCTCGTAAGGGGATACATCCTCATCCTCGAACCATATATCTTGAACATCTCCCACAATGTTCCTTACTTTCGATTCCTTGAAAGGCCTGTAGTGGGAGGCTGTGGGTTTGACCCAAAATGACACACTAGATATTTAAATGTCATCAAAGGCTTGATAAAGTAGCGCAGGGAATAAGGAGGATAGCCAATGGGCTAAACTCCAAGCCAGAAGGCTTAGGGTAGGATGTCTAGGTCTCACACCAAAGACGAGAGATTCACACGTTGAGAAAACTCAATTTTCAGTCAATTTCTGTATATCCCAAGAGAAGGGATTGCATCTTTTATATAATAGTCTTAACATAATTTTAGTAATCAAGCTATAAAATTTTAAAAACTCCCTAATTCTGATAAATCATATCAATTATTAGAAATCTAATAAATCTATTAAATTTGGAAAATCATCTAGAAGGTCTAAAACTAGAAACTGTTGTGGGAGAATCTTGGATTTTGTCATGGCTAGGTCTTGTGGGCTTTGGGACTTCTGGAGTAAACTTTCAAAAGTGGTCCAGTGGTCTGGCCTGCATTAGCTCTCCTCGGCTTGGAGAAACTAGACTCTGGCGAGTTGTCAGCTTGGTACCTCTTGTACAAATCTGGATGGAGTCTCTGAAAGTCTGTGGCGGTGATCCATGTAGGTTCAGAAAATGGTTTACCTTTCTACTTGACCAAAAACTTGTGATATCCGATGGTCTTTGTTGAAACCAGTTGACCATCATAGACATCTTCAATTTCTTCTCAAGGAGTTGGAATCATGGGAAGCCGGATATCTTGCTCTTCGAATGATTCATCTTGATAATGCCCATGATAAATTGTGAGATTTTCGACATTGAATGTAGAACTGATATTCATGTCTGGCGGAAGATCGAGCACATAGGCAGTTGAGTTGATTTTCTTTAGAATCTTGAACGGACCTGCACTTTTGGGATAGAGCTTTTGTAAATGCCTGTGGCGAACTGTTCTGGCTTAATTCGCACCATGACTATGTCTCCTTCATTAAATTCAACATGGCGCTTTCGAGTGTCCGCGTGCTGTTTGTAAGTCTCATTACTTTTGGGAATCTGTTGACGGACCTCATCATGAATGTCCTTCATGTGCCGGGCAAATTGTTCAGCTTCTTGGCTAGGCCTGGCTTCAGCTGGTAAAGGACTTAAGGACTTAGGTCAATCAGAAGACGCGTCTGAATTCCTGTGACAACTTCAAACAATGATCTTCCAGTTGATCTGTTGACAGAGTTATTATAGGCAAACTCTGCCATGGGTAAAATAAGATACCATGAAGCAATGTGTTCTTCGACGAGACATCGAAGAAGATTACCCAAGCTGCGATTGACGACCTCAGTCTGAGGATGGTAGGTACTGGAGTACTGGAGCTTTGTCTTCATCATATGCCATAAAGTTTTCTAGAAGAAGCTCATGAACTTAGTATCTCTGTCCGACACTATAGTCTTGGGTAGGCCATGAAAATGAACAATCTCTTTGAAGAAAAGGGTGGCAACCTTTCTTGCATCTGTTGTGTTTGCATATGGGATAAAGTGTGCCATTTTGGAAAACTTGTCCACCACAACAAAAATAGAGGCTACCCTTCTTGCCGTCTTTGGTAAGCCCAAGACAAAATCCATGCTTAGATCTTGCCAAGGCTCATGTGGAATAGGAATTGGCTTATACAATCCAATATTCTTCTTTTGTCCCTTTGCAAGCTGGCATACCCTGCATAGTTCACATTTCACAAATTCGGGCAACATATGTCTTCAGGTAGGGCCAAATGAAGCGGTCTTCCACAAGTGCCAAAGTTTTATCTCGCCCGAGATGTCTATTGCATCCACCTCCATGCAACTCTCGGAGGTCAAACTCGCGGATAGAAATTGCTGGCAAACACAACTAATTTCTACGAAACAAATAGCCATCATGTATAGAAAATTTGGGATGTTAAGAAAACTCACCATTAAGAAGATCTTTATAGATGCATCCAAAGTCATGATCTTTAGGATATTCTTTGCGAACTATGACAGAAATTGTCGTGAGTAGGTGAACCTTGAATTTGGATGTCGCAACTGATCTTCGACACGGAGTGCGAAGCGATGAACTTCTTCAATGCTGTAAAAGATGTGAGTAGTCAGTTCCCTTTGGATCTCTTGTTGCAGTCCTTTCTTATATATGGTGATAGCGTGTCGATCAGTTTCAGACACTTTGCATCGCACCATGAGATCATGGAACCTTTCTGTGAAATCATCTACAGTGGAGGTCCCTTGTCTACAGCCAACTAGTTGATCATAGAGGGAATCCATATAGTCAACTGGTAGATATTTATCCACAAGTTTTTGTTTCATCTCCTCCCATGTGCTGACAAGACATCTCCCATAATTAGCATTCCTGTCATCAATACTTTGCCACCAAACACGTGTTGCACCCTTCATCTTCATCTTGACAAAGAGAACACGTTTGTCTTCCTCCATGTTGTACCATTCAAAATAATATTCAAGGGCTGTAATCAATCGGTGAAGACTTTCACATCCATGCGCCCCAAGAAATCAGGAACATCAACACGTACCTTCTTGGTGATGTCATCTCATCGGCCATGATGGTCTTCATAATAAGTTTCTTCCATAATGCGCTCCATAAATTGCCGTCAAGTTTCCTATGGTTCACCATTGACAGAATTTTCCACGTCCGCCTGACGGTTGTTTCCCCCTTGTGCATTGCTGCCGTCTTTGTTGTTGGAAGTTCCAGGGTTATCATTGTTCCGGTTGCTCGAAGGAGGCGTGCTCCAAAGACGTTCTACCAAGTCCATTTTGTCCATTAATTCCATGATGTAGCTATCACACTGGCGGTCTGTGAATTTAACCCTGAATGTGGCTTCGGTGCGGGTAGTCGGGACCGGGGTAGACATGCTGACTTGCTGTATTTTTTTTTTTTTTGCTACTTAATGTTGAGCCGGGCTCGACCTGAACTAAGGCCTAGAAGGTGGACTTGAGCTAAGATCCACGTGACCTGCTTTTGAGGTGAATTGGTCCACGTGCGGTGCCTTGGGACTGACGCCAGCAAAGGAGAAAAGGACTTCATAAAGCCCTTTCGTTCCTTCTTGGAATGGAGAATGGAGAAGAGGCCGAGAGTTCTAAAGGAGAGGGCAGAGGCGACAACGGTGGAACTGAGGTGCGGCGAGGTGGTGACGACGGTGCGGTGGTGATACCGGATCGTTGATTGCATGTATTTTTATTTTTTATTTTTTGTTTTGTTTTCTATTCAGCTTTCTTCTCTTCTTTGTCTCTGTCTTTTTTTTTTTCTTTCTTTCTTTGGGTATGGTGATGGAAGCGAAGGGGTGGGCTTCGGCTGTTGGGTATGGTGATGGAAGCGAAAGGGTGGGCTTCGGCTGTGTTTTTCGTGGCAGGGCAGGGATGGTCGGGATTTGGGGATATGTGGATTGGGAATGATTTGAGGCTTTTAGGGTTCGGGTTTTAAAGATTTCGATTAGGGTTTGGGATTTGGTTTTGATTAGGGTGGATTGTGGGTGGTATTAGGTTTGGGAATTTGGGCGTCCGTGAAGGGGTTTCAATGTTTGGATTTGGAGTTGTCGGGGTTTCGGATATGCAGGGTCATAGGGATTGTGTGAAGGGATGGGAAGGATTGGATGGATTTGGTTCGGTGGGATTCTGCTGATGGCGTGGGCTATGAGGGGGCATTATTGATGCCGTGTGTGATGGGGTTCTGCTGATGGTGTGGGTTGTGATGATCGGTGGTGGGAATGATAATGATAATGGATGAAGGTAATTGGAGAGAGATGGATAGCGGGGTACCTTGAATCGGCGATCAGAACGGAACGGTGATCAGAGACTGGATCTCTAGTTTGATACCAATTGAAGTAGCGTAGGGAAGGATGATGCCAACGAGCTAAACTCCAAGCCAGAAGGCTTAGGGTAGGATGTCTAGGTCTCACACCAAAGACAACACGTTGAGAAAACTCAATTTTCAGTCAATTTCTAAATATCCCAAGAGAAGAGATTACATCCTTTATATAACAGTCGTAACATAATTTTATTAATCAAGCTATAAAATTTTAGAAACTCCCTAATTCTACTAAATCATATCAATTATTAGAAATCTACTAAATTTGGAAAATCTTCTAGAAGGTCTAAAACTAGAAACTGTCGTGGGAGAATCTTGGATTCTGTCATGGCTGGCCCTTGTGGGCTTTGGGCCTTCTGGAGTTAACTTTCAAATGTGGTCCAGTTGTCTGGCCTGCATCACTTGATTGTTTGATACCCATTGAAGTCCTAGAATGACACCATCAAAGGTCCGTGGCCCTTTGATCTGCATACTATTGATCACTTCTCGTGTCTTGAATCTGAAGACAAATCTCTCGCTTGACATCTTTGTTATTCTAACAGGGATAACAAATCCTCCCCAGCTCCTTTTTATAGCTTTGTGAACCTTTTGCAGAACTAGTCTTGACAAGACAGGATAGGATATCCCACCATGAGAAAGTCTCCAATCTCTTCATCATCTTCTTCAAACTCTTAGGGCCAGTTTGGCAACTCTACTAATAGAGTCAAGTGAAGTAAAGTTGATTTTGAAGAAAGAATAAAATATAAGTGGGTTATGATTGTATTTTATTTTTAGTTGTTAGTTATGATATCTTTTTGACTTTTTTTGTATGGGAAAGTGGAGGGTTTTTTTTTTTTTGGTATTTTAGTGGAGAAAGGTGGTAGCTTTTTGACTTTTTTTGAATAAGATGGAGGGATTTTTTAATTAAAATGCTTTTGATGTGACACCTTGTTTGAAAAATGGAGGCTTTACTTGACTTTTACTATGCTAGTTAAGTGACAAACTAGCCCTTAGGTATCATATATTTTACTGGAGATGATGTGTTCCCACTGTTCCACCCAAAATCTCTTTCCATTCTCACTACCGATGGATATCTCAATCCACTTTCCATTAGAGACCCGTGGAGGAGGATTTCTTCGATCCGACCAAAAAGGGCTAGATTTCGACGGTTTTCCATAGTTAAAGAAGTTACAGAGAGATCCTCAATGAGGAGACCAGAGAGAAGTGAGCACTTTTCCCCAATGAGGAGAGCCGAGAGAAGTGAGCACTTTTTCCCACCAAGGAGAGCAGAGAAGGGAGCATTTCCTCGACGAGGGGAGCACAGGAGAGAGGGAAAGAGAGGGGTACTTAACGTGTTAGTGGTGTGAAATGTGTATAGGAAGTTCTTTAAGTGGTAATGTTGAAGATTTTGTACATGGGCTTCACGAGCAATGAAATTTTTTAGGTTCCTAATTTCCAAGTGTTGCAGTATACTTTTCAAGACTAGGTTGGGGTTGATGCCTAAGGTTATAAAGAAAGACCACTTGTATTGAAGTCATTGCTGATTGGACACACACCGAAGGGGCTGCACTGCTGAAGTTAACCCAAGTTAATTAGGTTTCCTTATTTAGTTATGATTTTTCAATTCATTCGGCTTTACATATTAGGTTGTGTTTCCTATTTTTGTTAGGACTCTTGTTTTAGTAGGATTGTCGTTATTTTTCTATAAATTTGTTGAATGTAATTCAATTTAGTAGAATGCCATAAACACTGGTTTCTGGTATTCCCCTTTCCTCTCCCCCCTTCTCCCTCAACAACCTGTTCCCAACTTCTGACGATAGTAGCTATGGGAATCTCTTTAAATTGAGGAAGGATAGAGACCCATGATGCTGTATAGAATTTGATTCTATTAGCCAAAGATTCCTCAGTAGGAGAGGCTTCCTCAAAATATCCCTTGTTCCTTTCTTTCCAAGTTATCCATAATACAGCCAAGAATGAAACCTTTCATGTAATTCGTCCATTGGCCTGCCATCCTACAAGCTTGAAAAAGCCAACGAAACCTTTTATAAAAGTCCAACTGAAATGAGACCATCATAATATTAACATCCAAGGCACTTACGCTGTGTGGCAATTTAACAAAAGTTGGTCTAATGTTTCTGCTTTAGGAAGACATATGGTCCTCAAATTGACAATGATCATTTTAAGTTTCAGTGGGTTATCCATAGTAAGGATCCTCCTAGAATAGCCAACCATCGAAAAGCAAGGATCCACAGGGGAGCTTTAATCTTTCAAAGAGAGGGTAAGGATTAAGGAGATGGGATTTGTGGTTCTCCCTGTTACAGCAGAAAAAAGTGTGAGAATCTACTATCCGTTGTTCCTTTCCACACCCTTCTATTAATGGCATTCTCTAAACTGTAGGTGGCATGCACCAAGCAACCCTGGTAGCACACAATTAAAACTTGCAAGCGCACAAGATCACTATGTAATATAATGAATTGTGAGTACGGAATCGATCCCACTAAGACTTGTAATAAAACAATGTCAAAAGCAACTAAAAATCAGAATATTAAATAAATGAAGAAAAGATGATTGAATGCCGATTGACTAAATTAAACTACTAAAAACAGTAAATTAATCTATTTAAAATAACCAAAAGCTAAATGGAAAGTAACCTAACAAGAATACTACTAGAATTGAAAACAATAAAAATGAACGAACTAGGGTTTCATCTACTCCCCTAACCTATCTTATGCATGTCCTTTATTATCCTTTAATAAAAAATCAGAATTTATTAGTGATATCTATCAACCTAGACCATGGCATATGTATCTAGATTACTATTCCCCTAAACCTAATTTATGAGTGGCATACCACATGAATTGTTCATTATGATGCAAAAAATAAGCATGGCATATGTCCTAGTCCAAACTGCATAAAAACTATGAGAAAGAAAAATGCGCAAGTCTAAGCATGGCATATACTTAGATTATTCATAGTTCTAAATGTTTAACATTGAGATCAATCAAAATTAAGTTAGCTACTCTTAAATTTAATTGAACATGACCTGGTCGGCATGGCATATATACAACTCATCAATTTAAAACATGGTTTAGAAACTCAACCAACAAAACTCAAATCTGAATTAAAAGATGCCAAAAGAGACTACATAGAACTAGGCCAGGGTTTCAATTACACCCTAGCCCTGAAAAGTTTAGCTACTCATGTTTGGAATTGAAATTAACATAGAAAATAAGGTCATAAGAAAGAAAACTAGAAGATTTATGAAGAAGGGGCGGCCAGCAGCAACTTCTCTAATTCTTTGCTCCAAAAAGCTCCTCCAATGTGTGTTGTACGGCTGCTAGGGATATGGATGGGTGCTGGTCGTCCACCCCTTGGTCCCCTTATATGCCTTTTGCAAAAGCCCTCTTTAGTGAAGAATCTCCTCCTTTTTAGGCTTGTTTCCTTTTATGATTAGATCTCAACTTACTTTACAAGTAAGCTTCCTAAGTAGATTAGAATTAGGAGTCTTATTTTCTTGATTAGCAAGACTTTCTAATTCTGGTCCCACTTATATCTTCTTGAAAGTTTCTCACATGGACCCACAAATCTGAGTTTTAATTGCAAGGAATTAAATCTGAAGCTTTGGACATAAAAGTGGGCCCATATGATGCGTGCACAATGAGTGTGGGACCCCTTTTTAGACTTCTAACTTAGCTTGAATTCTTGCTTCAAACTCTCCTTATTTTTCTCCTTTTTCTTCTCCATTCTTGGGCTCCACTTGTACTTGAATAAGACTTTCTAAATTCTGAAATTCAGCTCTTTGCAATGGATGTGGGGCCCTCTTTTGGGCGTGTAACACACTTGGGAATGTCTTCTTTTTTCTTCTTTGTTTCACTTTCCTTTCTTGATTATGCTTCCTTGTTCTCCAATTCTTTCTTCTAATTTGAATTTTAAGTTCCCAAAGAATTAGAAAGTAGTCTTGAAATCTGAAACAACTTGAATGGACCCACCATGGCCCTTAGTGATTCACGCCTAGTATTCTTCATGAATTCTTCTCTTTTTAACTCCTTTTGACCATTACATAAAAATTACAAAAACTATGTAAAATCAAATAAAACAACTATGACTAGCACAAGATAAACCAAATATTAGGGCTAAAACTGTAAACAATTAAGCACTTATTAGTAGACTCCACTAAGTAGAGCTAAATGGAATTGGCCTTCCTCCACCTCCATGAGCTTTCTTCTGAAATTAGGGGCTCATACAACTCTGCCGCAAAGTGTCACCATGTAAGTACTTATTAAAGCTCGAATATCATGAGTGCTCTGAAAATGATCCTGATACTGAAAAGCTAAAGGCTTTATGTTTAGATACACCGTTAATAAACTCACAGTTGTAATGCAAAGATGCTACTGTAGTTTTGTGATCAGTTCACGAACTGCTGTTCTCATCCAGAGATAGTGTCAAAATAATCTCTCTCTCTCTCTCTCTCAGTTCACAAACTGCTGTTCTCATCCAGAGATAGTGTCAGAATAAGCTCTCTCTCTCTCTTGAAGTTGTTGATCACAGGTTCTCATTGTGGTCCGGTGATGCTTCCATTTTGACTGTCCACTAGATTACCGCACGACGCTACAATGGCACTTTAGTGATCATTACAACTATGTAAAATTAATATTTAGTTGTATTATTGGGATTATCTACCATTGAATTTCAAATTCTATTGCAAAAACCTGCATTTCTATTGGATTTCATGCTACTTCCAAATTGTTGCATCTTTTGTGTGTATGTGCATGCATTTCTGTTAGATTTCTTACTACATGCAATTCATTGTCTTTTATATGTACGTGTGTCATGTAAAAGCCAACGCAATTATGCATTTAAGAGAGAAAATTGTGCCCAGCATTTATAGGTGATGCTTCTGTGATGCAGGAAATTGGCGACTAAAAAGCATAAATTCTGCCCTCTGCAACATTCTCCAAGCATGAATGGCCAGATGATATCGACTTATTTTGATCAATCTATACGGTTCAAGGACTCCCTGAGACCCTCCTCTCTACAAAAAATCAGCCCCAACCGTTATTTCTATTTCATCTCCATATGGGCCCAAAAGTTTAATGGTTAACAGTCCATTCGGATCGATACATAGTCAATCTAACGGTCCAATAAATATGGATTTGACCGAAAGTTGGTGGACATGTGTAATTTAGGGGGGTCACGTGTTTGGTCCATTTGGATGGACCAAAGGTGGGCCCCACAAGCATGAGCTTACGAAATCTTATCCTAAGCTCGAGCTTGGAAGAGCTTTGCTCTCTCTCTCTCTCTCTCTATATATATATATATATATATATATATATATATATATATATATAGTTAAGCTACAACTCCCTGGGCGTTTTTCTTAAAAAAAAAACGCCCCTCTTTTAGCGAATAAAAGTAGTGTGACACGTGTCATCAGTTATACACATATCCGATTCTCTCTTAAATATTCTCCTACAAAGGTAGATCTCTTAATATACTAATAAATCATTGGCTATTAGATAGGGGCATAAACTCCCCTTTTGGGATATGGGAGTAATTTCTCTCTCTCTCTCTCTCTCTATATATATATATATATGCACAGAGAGAGAGAGAGGTACACTACATAAGTTGCCATGCTTTTTTTTTTTGTATATATATAGTAGCTGGATGGGGCCCACAGGGGGGCCACTAATCACAAGACGAGGGGGATGGAAAGATCCATCTAGGTAGGCCCTAGATGCCATAAAGGCGTCAATCTCATTCCTCTGACTGTTAATCCATAGACCACAAATTTCATGGTTTTATATTAATAAAAAAAGAATTTGCCCCTCTAACCAATGATCGAATCCCTTGAGATGGGTGCAAATCCCATAAGATCCATGGTCATTCAGGTGGGGCTCTGTTTCTAGATGGTTCGAATTGGTAATTCGGGTGGGCCTTGCATGCTACCTCTTTCCGTATTATGATACGAGCTATATGTACTGAATCAAAATTCTATATTACGTAGCGAATGTTTTGCATGAGAGGTAACCTTTTACTACTCATGGGACACCCCACGACAAATCCAATCCCCTCACACTCATTGACCCCTAGTAAATCAACACTCACTTTAATTAGGCACTAATGTGAATAATATTCATTGTCAGATTAAATTTTAAGAACAATGTAACTTAAAAGACCATTGGAATTTAATCGATGTTAATTATTATTCAAACTGGTGTGAAATTAAGGTAAGTATTAATTCATAGGGGATTAATAAGTGTGAGGGGGTTAGATTTGTCACAAGGTGTCCCATGCGAAGTGAAAAAGGATAGCTCTCATGGATTTGTGTGGAGGCAACCTTTTTGCCACTCTATGAGATGTTGTACTCAAAGGTAAACTTTTATCACCACATGAGATGTTCTGCTAAGAGGTACCCTCATAGATTTGAGTGAGGGTTAACCTTTTACCAATGAGTGGGACACCTTGTGACAAATCCAACCTGTCACTCACTAACCACATATAAATTAACACTTATTGTAATTTGGTACTAGTATGCACCAAGCAACGTAGAAATAAGCTACTAATATGCACACAATTAAAACTCGCAAGCGCACAAGATCACTATGTAGTGTAGTGAATTGTAAGTACGAGGTCGATCCCACGAAGACTTGTGATAAAACAATCTCAAAAGCAACTAAAAATCAGAATATTAAAAGAAACAATTGAATGATGAAAGGTTGAATTAAACCACTAAAAACAGTAAATTAAATTATCAAAAGCTAAATAGTAACCTAAAACACACAATTAGTATTAGAATTGAAAAACAATAATAATGAATGAACTAGGGTTTCATCTACTCCCCCAATCCTATGTATGTCCCTTATTATCTTTTAATCAAAATTAAGAATTTATTAGTGATATCTATCAACCTAGACCATGACATATGCATCTAGATTACTATTCCCCTAAACCTAATTCATGAGTGGTATACTGCATGAATTGTTCATTATGATGCAAAAACTAAGCATGGCATATGTCCTAGTCCAAACAATCATAATGCATAAAAACAATGGGAAAGATAAATGCATGAGTCTAAGCATGGTATATACTTAGATTATTCATGGTTCTAAACCCTAGATGCTTAGCATCAAGATCAATCAAAATTATGTTAGCTACTCTTAAAATTAGTTGAACATGGCATGGTTGGCATGGCATATACACAACTCATCAATTAAAAACATGATTTAGAATCTCAACTAACAAAACTGAAATTTGAATTAAAGAATGCTAAACGAGACTACATAAAACTAGGCTTGGGTTTCGATTCCACCCTAGCCCTAAAAAGTTTAGCTACTCATGTCTTTAATGAAAAATAAACTAGAAAATAGAGTCATAAGAAAACTAGGAGTTTGAAGAAGAAGAAGTCGGCTAGCAGCTTGTTCCTCTTTTCCTCGCTCCAAAAGCTCTCCAAAGATGCTCCCAATAGGGCTGTACGGCAGCTAGGGTTTATGGATGATGGTGGTTGGTTGTGTGGTATGGTGGTGCCTGAATCTGATGGCTGGTATGCTTGGACGTCCACCCCTTGTATGCTATTTATAATTCTTGCAAAAGCATCTCTTAATACTTAGTTTCCTTGTAGAAGTAGATCTCCAACTTTGTTTACAATTCTGTTTCCTAATTAGATTGAATTAGGAGTCTTCTTTCTTGTTTAGAAAAACTTTCTAAATCTGGTCCCACTTGTATCTTTTAAAAACTACTTCACATGGACCCACAAATCTGAGATTATTTGCAAGAGATTAAATATGAACTTTTAACATAAAAGTGGGCCCTATTTGGTGTGGGACCCCCCTTTTTGGACTTCTATCTTGGCTTGAACTCTTGCTAATCTTTCCTTCTTTTTCTCCGTTTTCTTCTCCATTCTTGGACTCCACTTTTAACTAGAATAAGACTTTCTAATTTCTGAAATTTCACTTTTTGCAATGGATATGGGCTCCCTTTTGGCATGTACCCCTAGATTGGGTTTCTTTTTTTTTCTTCTTTCTTTCACTTTCCTTCTTTGAATTTGCTTTCTTTCTCTAACTCTTTCCTTCTTTGATTTGAATTGTAAGTTGTCCAAAGAATTAGAAAGTAGTATTGAAATCTGAAACATCTTGGATGGGACCCACCATGGTCCTTCTTGATGATTCACGCCCACCATGTCTTCATGAATTCTTCTCTTTTTGCTCCTTTTTACCTTTGCATAAAAATTAACAAAGACTATGTAAAAACAAATAAATTAAACATGACTAGCACAAGATAAACTAAGTATTAGGGCTCAAATTCTAAATAATTAAGCGCCTATCAGTTCACTATTAATCTGAATAATAATCACTATTAGATCATATTCCAATAGTTTCTTAAGTTACATTTTCCATAAAGTTTATCATGTAAATTCTAAACACGATATGCTCAACGCAATAAAAGGTATATGTGACGCCTACATCAAGAGAAAAAAAATGACTAAATAGTAAATTTATTTTTGGTTTATTTATTAGTAAACGTATTCATTTTGGTTAATGGAAAAAAAAAGAAACATATTTATTACCTGAACTTGTACACTTCTCATAGCTGTCCCTCATTGAACACTTTCTAACAATACAATTATCACATTTGCGGAAAAGAAAATGAGAAAACAAAGCAAATCCATCACCTCCAAGAATCGGAAAAACAAGAAAAACCACTAATAAACATTTACAACTTCTCTCAATTCACACTTCTACAGTTCTTTCTAATTTGCCCTTTCTTTCCTGTCAAGGGCTTTATATTTCCCATTTTCACCATAGACCGAGCAAAATCATCTGAGAAAGCTCTAGCATCCAAACTGTATCTCTTCACAATTCCATCAGTAGAGCCTCTGCCACCATTAAACAGCACCTGGTCAGAGTGAAGGAGGCCTTTCTTTCCCACCAAATCCTGGAAGTATCTGATATCGAAGCGTGCTGGTGTTTGGTCAAAAGGTGAAAGGTTGGTGTTCCCTCCCGAACGAGGGCAAGACTTGTGCAGTGACATTGCAAAGTTAGGATTGATGTTAGTTTCATTGTAGATGCGGTTTTTGAAGATGCCGCATTTTGCAAATCCAAGGGTGTGGCCTCCAGAGAGGGCCACTAGGTCACGAGAATTCAGTCCATGTTTCTTGAAGTTTTGGATGAGTTGAGGGAGATCCATGAAGGGTGAAGGGAGGTCCTTATTTGCATCTGTCCGGCTAGCAATTGTTGAATCACGCCTCCCCAGTTGCACCTTCCATGTTGGGCCTCCTAACTGTCAATTTGACCACCAAACAATGAGAACATGTCAGCAGTCATCTCAAACGCCAACTAAGCCTTGATGACTAGTTGTCAGCTCTTTGATATAGGGGACTAAATTGAAATGTCTAGTAGGTCTATTCTTTTCAGATGGCTAGATTCATAAACTGTTTAGCAGCTCGAATTTGTAATGTTGACAGTTTATTACACTTTGCTTTGTCCCCAGTTTTCTCAGCAGTTTAAAGCAGAGAAGTGTGGGAATTTTCACAAATCTTACAAACACGGTGCAAAGTTATGGTTAGAATACACACCGCAACTACTGAATCACGAGCAGCAACTGCTAAGATATCAGCGCAGGAGACAACAGGAGCACCACAGGCTTTGTCCACGACTGACTTGATCCTGTCAACAACTGTAAACCCCCTCGCAGAGTTGATATTGGCATTTGCCTTCTTCTCTGAGTCTATTTTATCCGTATCATCAAGCAGAATTGATCCATCACAGCCCTACAAGTTTAGAGTTCATTATTCCTAATTAAGCGCAGTTGGACAGGAGTAATAAGACAACTGGAAAAATGAAATTAATCCTACATTAACAAAGCAATCATGGAAGTGAAGACGGAGAAGGGAAGCACCCATGCGGCGTTCCTCATGAATTGCATCCTCCACCACTTTCTTAATGCTGGGCAAGGCCTTGGGACAGATCTTATCATAGAATGTGGGCGACAGGCGTTGGGAGGATGCTGTGGTTGCCAAAGCAGCTACCATAAGCAATGCATGAAAGAAGAAAAAGGAAAGAGAAGCCATGAATACTGTGGAAGGGATATCTTCTGTGATGTCGGGCTATGCTTTGGCTAAGTTGGTGTGCTCATGTATTTATAAAGAGAGAGATGCCTGCCTTGTTCTTATCAATGCTATTCTTTTAAGCGCCTATAATTGAAGTTCATATCTGTATGCATATTCTCAGTTCGCACATGTTTGAAAAGTCAAAAAAGGACTGCATGCTTCAGAGAAAATACTGATTTTCAGTAGGAGCAAGGTAGGAAACTAGTGTTTTACCCTTGGGAGGGTGGCCCGTTTGGGGGTGTGTTGGCGGCGGCAATTCCTTGCATAACCCGCCAACCAAAAATGAAGCCGACAGTCATTGAGGTTCTTGTGTTGGGTCCTTTTCATTTTGGGTTGGGGTTTGGGTAATCATTTCTTATCCAATTAATAAATGGTTTGATCTCTGGTTGAGTCAGTTCCAACATTACAATATTACACGAACCTCAATCGAGCGTGATTCCAGTGGATCGATTCCATTATGACCCACCAACCGTCCCAAACAGCTCCATATTTTTTAGTTGTGTTTTACTGGTCTAAAGTGATACTTCAACTTGAGTACTCTTGGATCCCTGGGCGTGTATGTGAAATTAAGATGCTAACACTACTCAACTATGAGCCTGTTGCCCAAAAAACCTGTTAGTTAAGGATTGAGATTAAAGGGTTTGGTTTGGGTTCGTGTTGAAATTCTCAGCCCAATTGATAAAAGGGTTGGGTTTTGGTTGAACATATTCATATTATATGTAATCCTAAACCCATCTGCACCAAACCTGATCTGACCCATTTTGGCTTAATTACATTTTACAATTATTATCAGGACTTCAATTGGCACTACAGAATTGTCACTCCACACCGCAAAGAAAAGAAATTTCTTTTTTTTTTTTTTCATTTCCTAAACTACCACTCCCCCCTCCTCCCTATCCCTCTTCCTCTCCCCCCACCCTCTTCCTACCCCCCACCCCACCCCACCCCACCCCACCCAGTCTCCCCAGCTGGCCGGCCGGCGGCGCCTCCCCACCCTCCCTCTTTGGTTCTGTGGTACCATTTAAAAAGATTTCAGAATTATACATAAGGATATATAACATATAAGCAATATAATGTATATGACTATGCTTGGTAGTAGCCTATGGCGCAATTGCCAATTGGAATGTTTTCATTCCAGCAACCATAAAATTATGGGTTAGAATCCGATCTGTCTAGCACAAGTAGTAGTAAAGTTTTCGTTAAATGTGAATTGTGAAATGATGGTTTTTACTTCACAATGCTTGATGAATAAAGTAGAGCGGGGAGTAAATATATGATGTGACACTACTTAGAAATTTACTAGCCAAACAAATGTACAGAAGAAGTAATTAATGTTCCAGTACCCTACCTAGATTGACTCCTTCCACTGGGCTAAATCGTTGTGTAAAACAGACCACGCTAACCCACCTCTCTTATTTATCGGATCTAATCAAATTCGATCCTTGTTCAATGATATTTAACATCTGATCAAATCAAGCCTATAAATTAACAGCATTAAGAAGATATTTAGCCCATCCCTATCCATGATAAGACTTTTCATCCGATACTTCGCCATGGCTAAGTTATAATTTGAACTCCCGATTTGGATGACCTCGGCCTTCATTAATTCAGTCAGTCAAAACTATCTTGATCGTGTCATTCTAGTATTTCTAGTTATTGATGTCATTATAGAAAATGATAGATAGAATCCTAGTAATTATTGAAGTCATTGCCAGTCTAAACTTTCATTTATTAATGTAAGCTTCATGTGGGTAGAAATAAAAACTTGTATTGAGTTATGCCGAAGAACAAAGCAGCTGTGATTTTTCGGCAACTCGGATCACACGAACACATGAACCCTCATTTACATGTATGCCAAGCCACCTATTTTACAGAGACTCAAATGGGCCCTTAGTAAAAGAATGCCTTAATTAACAACCCAAATCATTTATTATAAGAAGCATAGCAACCTTACCTAACACGACAAATTCGGCCACATGTTTTATGAGAACGATAGATTACGCAGCCTATCACAACTCACAGTTTACGAGAATATTAAGTGGCTCGAGGGTCGAGCTTTTTGCATAAAAAAAAAGGTCCAAGATGGTCCATTGGACTGTTCACAAAGGGCCCACTTTGTTTGTGACCATTATTAGGATAAAAGAAAATATCATGCCCAGTCTATTTTCATATTCACCAGAGTAGAAGTTGAACATAGAATTAAATTGATTATGTTTTAAACATGCGATTTAAATAAGAAAAAAAGTTTATCAATCTAAGGTCGGACAGTGGAAGGTTGAAGTTAAATTAACCCAAACTTAAAGTTAAATCGAGTAAGGCATTTATAAGATTCTGAAACTTGTGTGAGCTGTAAAAGAAATATTGTAGTTTAGTCCTAATCCTCCCTTCATTGAAAAGTGAAGATACTGTGTTGGGGACACATACATAAATTAGTTTGTTCCCTTTCATTTAAATATTTATCTAAATTCCCATGTGTCATTCAATTCAAGCACTCTTTGTTCCTGTGGGTAGAATTCAATGCATGAGAGAAAGCAAATAAATCATAAACGTCCAACCTGTCCCTCGAGTGGGTCTCTCTACACATTAAATTCATATTTTCCAGTTGCCACCTTCGACTCTATTGTTTTAATCATGACCCTCCGCTTTTGTAATGGAAAAGTCGCCACAGACCCTAGATTCTCGTCACATCACTCACTCACTCACATGCAGGAGTAGTTGTTAGGCAGGAGTAGTTGTTAGGCATTGGGTGGTTGTGATGTCTTTTTCTTTGCCCCAATAATGCAAAAGAAATGACCCAATAATGTAAAAGAAATAAGGGCGTATGGTTCTTTCAATCAAGCCACGCGGGCGGACCCAAGTATGGGGTCGTGGGTGGGGTCGTACGGTCCACTTTCAAAATCTACATGAGAATTTTGGCCTCCCTTTCACATATTCAATAAAAATTGTAGATCCACTCTCTAGATTCCTATGAAAAATTTCACCCCAAAATCCATAGTACCTGTTATGGCCCACACCCTTTGAACAAAATTCCTGCATCTGCTTAGCCACCAAACTTGAATTTGAACCTTTGGTTCCAAGGAATGACTTGAAGATGATAATCATGAGATCAAGGGGAAGATACATCTTCCACTTTGCTAAAATACATCTCACCACAATAAAAGCCACAATTATAGCTATGAAAATTATGACCGAAGCTTATACGGAAAAACTCATCTCCCTCACAAATATGTCTCACATAAATAGCATATTATTAGAAAAAGAGAGACTAATAGAAAGAGGATTAGAGAGAGAAGATATAGCTTTTCCATTATCTTGTTATGTGTGTGCAATTACAAGGAGAGAGAGCCTATTTATAGGCAAAGTACCCTCATAATTGAAGAGTCCTAATTCTGACTTAACTCATCTTAAGTGGACATCTAACCAAGATTGATATCTCATAACACTCCCCATTGGATGACCACCATTCAAAGACAGTTGCCTCATTAAAAACCTTACTAAGGAAAACTCAGTGGGAAAAAACCAAAGCGGAGGGAAAAAGAGTACAACATTCTTCAAAATCATTGAACTGGTGCTAGATGTGCATAATACTGCCTCGTTTAAACATTAACTAGGAAAACCCAGTGGGATAAAACCGAGAGAAGGAAAAAGAGTACGGTGCACAGATGTCTTAGGTAGCATACTTTAGGATGCTCTTTGATAAACCACCCCCCTGATAATAGCAACCATTCACATAGTTTGATGATGAACTCTACGCATGCCAATCTCATATACAAACTTTTGGAATACTGATTTTGGTAAAGATTTGGTAAACAGATCTGCTAGGTTGTTACTTGAACATACTTGCTTGACTTCAATTTCTTTGTTCTTCTGAAGTTCATGAGTGAAGAAGAATTTCGGTGCTATATGCTTAGTCTTGTCTCATTTAATGAAACCTTCTTGAATCTGTTTTATGCATGCTTCATTATTTTCATAAATAATATTCTGGATTCCTGTAATAAATGGTAATTGACAAGAATTACGAAGATTCTGAATCAAATATCTTAGCTATACACATTCCCTACTAGCTTCATAAAGAACCAAAACCTCAGCATGGTTGGAGGAAGTAGCTACCAAAGTCTATTTAGTAGAATGCCAAGAAATAGCGGCATACTATTAAAAAACACATAACATGTCTGTGATCGACCTTTATGAAGATCAGAGAGATAACTTAAATCCACATATCCTACACAACTAGAATCTTTACAATCTTAAGAATAAAATATTCTTAAATCACACTACAAGAATTTACACTTTTACCGGCGTTTTTTCCTGGCACAATCATTAAACGTTGGGAAAAGTATAACTTTTACAGGCAAAAAATCTCATTTCGCCAGTAAAAGATAGAGGTTTCCCAGCGACATAGTTTCGCCGGCAAAGGTTTGATTTTTTCCGACGAATTCTTTTTTTCACCGGCAATGGTTAGTACTTTACTGGCGAAATTTTTTTGTCGTCGGCAAATGTTATATTTTTGCCGGCGACCTACCTGGATCATTGGCAAATTTCACCCTCCAAATTTCCTAAAGGGGCGTGGCTTTTATTTGATTTTTGCTGGCGTAGTAATTGCACCGAGAATATTTTTTTTATAATTTGCTTTACAATGTTTTTGCTGGCGCATTAATTGTGCCGGGAAAGTTCTGAATTTTAAGATATTTTTTATAATGTTTTTGCCATCGCATTGTTCGCGCCAGGAAATAAAAAAGCGGGGGCAAAGCATACTAAGAGCATATCGAAGAGTGATGTTAAATTTGGAGATGCTTTTTTGAAAATGAAGGCTTATGTGGCAAATTGACTTTTACAATTTAACATCTCTTTTGGAGTATACTCCACCTCATATGCCAAATGTAATATTTTATTATTATTTTTGTTTTACCTTTTTTATATATTAAACTCAACTCATTGACAATAGTCCATTTGGAATAAAATAATGCAAAATATAATTTGGCATTTCACTTTTTCACATGCCAAATTTGGCATCTCACACCCATATGCCAAATGCCACCTCATTTTTGGCATAGTTGTTGGAGTGAAAATTCATGGCAAAAATCTATTGTGGCATGTCCACCTTGGATTTGGCATGTCTCTTGGAGATGCTCTAATGCCCCCTTTTTTTCGTTCCTTTCCTGAAAAGCGAAAACTTCCCACCATTCTTTCTTCTGTTCCCTATTGTTCTCCCTGTGCCTCCTCCATCTTCACCAAGAGACGTGCGTGGTCGATATGCAGACAGAGCCCAGCCCGGATTTTCTGTTTCTCTTTCGCTCTTACTTTGGCGACCTTCAACACATAGATCTGGCAATGGAACCCTCTGCAACTTGAGATCAGACCCATGCTTTGTCTTCTCTGCAAATCAATAAGTGGGTTCTCCACATAGAGGCTTGAATCCCTACGCCCTTCTCAGTTTCTCACTGATGTAGGAGTCCTTCAACGAGCGGAGTGATTGCTTGAAGAAATGGATGTCTTTCAATCTGAGCAGCAGTTTCGACACAACAGAGAGATTGCTTGAAGACTGACCTACTAGAACCTCAATCGATCTTTCTTTGTTCATCGATTTCAATTTCGATTAGAATCGATAGCTCGGAGAAATCTAGGGTTTTCATTTTTGCCATGAGATTTGATGGATGAAGGATGCGGGAGCTGTGTAGTGGAGCGCGCAGGGGCCGTGTGCAACAGCAGCAGCTGATCACCGTCGCCGAGGGGCAGGGAGTAACGACGAACATGCGGCAGAGGCAGATTCCGAAGAACAACCGGTAGGAGGCGTAGGAGCCGGCGGCGGCGGCTGATGAGAAAATCGCTGTGAGGGGTTGCGGTCCGACACAATCTTTGGAGGCCAATGAAGAGGCGAGGCTTTTGGAAGGCGTGGGAGATTTCGGAGGAGAACAGTGAAAGTCCAAGAATGAATCCTAGAGGGTGGAGGGGGGGGGGGTGAATATGGTGAGCTCTAAGAACCTAGATGAATTTGAATTCTTTTAACTTTTAAGTCAATTAAGCTTTGATGAAGATTAATTATCTTGTGATAGAGAGGAGTCTCTAAGGTAAGCATACACAATGAATAACCAACTACAATCTTCATTCAAATATAAGAACATCATTCATATAAGGAAGGTAAGAAATCAATCACCATAACACACAATTTTATAGTGGTTCGGCCAAATTGCCTACATCCACTCCTGGTAAACCTACCGGATCTCACTAACTCAAATTAAGGTTTAGGATCACCTCAAACCTTACAAATTAATCACTATACTTTTCAAGGCTAAGCATAAACCTTTACAACATTAACTATGCTTTTAAAGGCTAAGCACCAACCTTAACAAGAAGAGGTTTTCTCTTAAGAAGAATGCCTATGAATGCATGGATTAAGAGAACAATGTAAGTGCAATGGAGTGCCTCTAAATAGGCTAAATAGAAAATGGAAACTTAACTTCTAGACATATGCATATGAATGACAAAGTTTATAAATAATGTATTTACTAGAAATCACTCTAACTCTTTTTAGAAAGATGTAACTTTAAATGATGCAAAGATGATAATCATATGTATGAGAAAGAGTTGTTTGACAAACACATGGTTTTCCAAAAAGATCAAACTTGAATAGCAAAAGTATAATCTTAAGATTAATAAGTTAGATTTGAAAACAAAGATTCATAACTCATGTGAATGCCCAATCATATGTTGATTTCATAAAGCTAAGATATTTCAAAGTTCTACGCATGATATGAAAGACAACACTTCAATAGATAAGCATCTATTTAATCATGCATTGAAGAAAAACAAAGATAAAGAAACAAATCATGATTTTAAAAGACTTAGGATAAAGGAAGCACACCCATTTAGAAGATCAAAGGTTGAATCAATGGAATGGCTTCATAATCCCTTCAATAATGCTCTAGAAAAGTTGTAAGTCCTTGGCCACAAAAGTCCTTGAAAGTTCAGCATCTTTTTCCAAACAAAAAGCTACTTTTTATAAAGAAAAAGTTCCCAACGGCTAGTGCCCGGTCGACCTGGTACAGGGCCAGGTCGACCGGGTACACACAACGGCTATAAAAATGGCCGTTGGAGAAGTTAACAGCTCAAAATCCCTGTCTACCCGCAATGTGCCTGAAGACTGCCCAGAATTTCTGAAATTTTAGAAACTTGCAACTTAAAGGGCGTCTTTCTAGGGGACTTTGAGGCACATTTCTCAAGCATGGATTCATGACTGAAAAAGGATGAAAACTGATTTTTTAAAGACATGAAACTCCAAATCAAAATATGGATTTAAAGAAGGAAACTTTGGAAAGCTTGAATGATTTTTTAACTTAAAGATTTAAACACTTAAAGGCTTGAAAATCTGAACTCAAAACTTCATGAACTTAAGAGACAAAACTGATTTGAAAACCATGCATAACATATGATAAAAGCAAAGATTATGAAAGAGAAATATGCATGAAGATCCTAAAAATAAGAACATGAAAGAATGAGAGATCAAGTTATGAAAATGAATGCATCCTATCAAATTGCAACAAAATAAAAACTCTAACAATCTCCCCCTTTGCAATTTGATGGCAACTCTAGAAGCTTGAACTCTCTCTCAATTTCCTTGAAATCTTGAACAACAACTTCTTTGGATATTTAAGGAGCTTTGGATATTCAGAAGCATTTGGATATTTTGGAGCTTTGGATTTCCCTTGCGAGAGTGACGACCTTAGACGACCAACCTAGAAGCTACACAAATAACACTCTAGGCAAAGCTACTCCCCCTCAACATTAGCAACCCTTGAATCTTCTCCCCCTTAATTGGTGAACACCTTGAGGAACACTTGATAATTCTCTCCCCCTTTGACATCTAATTGCAAAGGAGCCTGCCTATCAAAGATAAAACATACAACCTTGTTAGTAGCACCTGTTTATAAGAGATATGATAAAAATAAAGTGTGGTAACAAGTGATTAGCCAACAAAAATTTAGAATTCAGGACAAGGGCCAATGCCCAATTGATGTCTCAATTTCATGAACCGTTCATTTCCAAGGGGTTTAGTAAATAAGTCAGCCAATTGAGAATCAGTTGGAATGTAAAGTAACTCAATAGAACCTTGATCAGCATGATCACGCAAGAAATGATAGCAGATGTCAATGTGTTTAGTGCGAGAATGCTGAACAGGATTTTTTGAAATGCTAATGGCACTTGAGTTGTCACACATGATAGGCATACAATGTTGTGGAACATTATAATCTAACAAAGTTTGTTTCATCCACAATAATTGAGCACAACAGCTACCTGCAGCAATGTACTCAGCTTTTGCAGTAGACAAGGATACATAATTTTGCTTTTTGCTATGCCAAGCTACTAAGCAATTTCCTATAAAATAATAGCATCCACTGGTGCTCTTCCTATCATCTATAGATCCTGCCCAATCGGCATCACTATATCCAATCAATTGCAAAGAGGAATCACAAGGATACCAGATGCCATAATGTGATGTGCCATTGACATATTTGATGATACGTTTTGACAGCTTTAAGATGGGACTCACGAGGATCTGATTGATACCTAGCACAAATTCCAACACTAAGGATACATCCGGTCTACTAGCTGTGAGGTAGAGAAGACTTCCTATCATACTACGGTAGAGTTTTTGGTCTACTTTAATACCACCTGGGTCACTAAAGAGTTTTGAAGTAGAAGCCATGGGGTTGCAGCTAGACTTAGAGTTTTCTAGACCAAACTTCTTAATGATTTCTAAGGAAAATTTGGGTTGGCTAAGAAAAATCCCTTTCTCGGTTTGATTAACTTGAAGTCCTAGGAAGAATTGCAGGGGACCAACCAGACTCATCTCAAAAGTGGAGCTCATCAATTCTGAAAGTCCTTGAGCTAGTTTCTCTGAAGTAGATCCAAACACTATATCATCAACATAGATTTGAGCTTCAAGAATGTCTTTATCAATTTTCTTGATGAACAACGTCTTATCTGTTGGAAAGTAGGTGGGCCTTCTAGACAGGTTTTAAAAACTTTTGACCCACTTTATGCATGGATCAATTATCTAGAAGGCAATAAACCCAATCCAAGATGTAATCCCTCAAACTCATAAACCATGTGCAGCAACATATACTATCTAGAAGATAGAAAACAGCACATAAACATGCAACCACGAAATCTATAGGATACAAGAATGTAGATATACCTTTAGAGCTTTGTTGTGCTCTAATGGAGAATTTGAGTTGTTTCCTTTGATGATGAACACATTCACTTAATCAAATCAGAATCTCCAACACCTTTTGATCTTCCACGCTATGACTCGTATTAGATTCTCTTTTTCTCAAGAAGATGGTGGAATCTTCAAGAGAAAAACCCTAAAGGAAACTAGAAGAGAAACTAGAAGAAGGAGAGGAAGAGGAGAGTGCAACACTTGCACAAAGGGTATTAGGCGTGAATTCCAATATGGGATGAGCATTAGGACGTCCAAGGGCTCCTCTTTCTCCTTTTATAGCATTTAAGCCACCTCCTCTTACTAATTGAAATAGAAGTCTTACTTCCACTACAATTATTTGCTTACTAAATCATAATTAGAAGTCTTACTTCAAATATGATTAGTAACTTCCTCTTTTCTAATTAAAATGGAAGTTTCACTTCCATTAATAATTAGTAACTTACTATTGAAAGTCCTGAGGATCCTAACCCTAGAGGGGGGGGGGGGTGAATAGGGTGAGCTACAATTATAACCAATTTAAACAAAATTAACTTCTTAACAAAAACTAGTCACATGTGATGATTAACCATACAATATGCGGAAGCTAAAATAAACAATCACCACAAAAGCAAGCACCACAACACCAAGGTTTATAGTGGTTCGGCCTCAATGCCTACGTCCACTACCGGCTTGTGATCCAATCACCCCACCGGATTTCCACTATTTATGCTTTTTACTAGGCTAAGCAATAACCCTTACAATGTTGTTTTTCTAGGCTAAACAACAACCTCTCAATGTGCTTTTCTAGGCTAAGCAATAACCTTTACAAAATGCTTTTCTTAGGCTAAGCAATAACCTTTACAAGATGCTTTTTTTAGGCTAAGCAATAACCTTTACAAAGTGCTTTTCTAAGGCTAAGCAATAACCTTTACAAATAAAGATTTCTCTAAGAAGGTGTCTTTACAAAAGATCACTCTAAGAGATACAATTTAAGCACAATGTATTTGCCTCTAAACTAGGCGGATATGAAAGTGAATAACTAACTCACACAAACACTAAATGAATGCAAATGTGAATGCTCATGATGTGTGTGTGATAACTTCAATCAAGTTTAAAAAGAAAGCTTAATCAAATATATGCTTAAAGCATTTCAAAGTTTAAAGCTCATGAAAGATTTGATTGAAGTCTAATGCAAATCACATGTATGAAAACCAACTTGTTAATGACATGAAAATCAAAGGCTCACAAGTTGTATGAAAATGACTAACTTAGAACATGTGATGCATGTGCAATGTTGTTTTCAAAACCAAAATAATTTTACTAATGTTTAAATGAATGAAAACAACAAGTAATGTTTCAACCAAGAAAAAGAATCATGCTATATAAAAGAAATCAAAGATTTAGACTAAGCATGATTAAGAAAGTTTTAAAAACTACTTGGATGAAAACAAAGTGAAGAATCCAATCTTAATTAGATCAAAGATTGAGAGAAGAATGGATTCATCACATCATAGTTATCATGCTCAAAAACATTTACCAATAACTTAAACAAAGCATGTAAACTATGATTACGAGAGGTAGAGCTTACTTAGAGATTTAACTTCATTAATCCAAGCTTTAGCTCACCAAATGACTCTTTGGTCTCTCTTAGTTCATCCCCTTTGTCTTGTCTCAAAGCTCCTCAAAAGAGTCTTCAAAATCTCCAACTATTGACAAAGGAAAGAACTCATTTTTATAGCAAAAAGTGCCCAACGGCTAGTCCTCGGTCGACCTGCAAACAGGTCTCGGTCGACCGGCATCACACAACGGTCAGAAAAATGACCGTTGGGGCTCCAGGGGCCCTTTTGGCCTGCAGTGTTCCCGGTCGACCGGCGCCACTGCCGGGCCACCCCCCCTTTTTACAAAAATTCCCATTCTTTGCATATTTGAAGGTTTCTCTTAGAGGGGATTTTTGGGCCACTAAATCAAGCTTGAATACATGTTTTAAATCATTCTAAGATGTTTAAAAACATGAAACACACAAAGCCTAAAATGATTCAAAACTTTAAAACCAAAGGCTAGCTTGATTTCTAAAACATTTTCCAAAAACAAATGCATCCAAGTTTTAAAAGCAAATCATGCATAAATCAATACTTTTACAACTCTTAAAAACTATGCATGTTTAAAACAAGATTTCAAGTTTATCTAAAACAATGCAAGTGTGTAAATCAAATGATTCTTGAATGATAATGCATCCATCAAATTGCAATCTACGAAATCCCTAACAATCTCCCCCTTTGCAATTTGATGGCAACACACTCACCACTGAACATACACACTAAGTCTTTAGCTCCCCCTCAGCTGGACAAGTCTTGAAATCTTCTTGGATGCTTCTCCTCTTAGCTTGGGCTTTTGGTTCTATTTCTTCAATCTTCTTGATGCTTGGTGCTTGATCATTCTTCAATCTTTCTTTCTTTATGGCCAAGCATCTTCTTTAGCTCCAAGCTTTCTTTCTTCTATTTGCTCTCCCCCTTTGACCATGCCTCTCTCTCCCTTTGGCAATGTATGTATTCTCTCCCCTGTAGAAGATCATACAAAACCTCCCCTTAGGAAGCTTGGGCATTCTCTTCACCCTTTGAGAACTTGAATGCTCTCTCTCCCTTTTGAAGAATATGAGATCTTTGAGTACTTGGATGTTCTCTCCCCCTTTGCCATTAAATTGCAAAGGTACCTACACACATGAAACAAGGAAAATACCTTTTAGTAGCACCTGTTAACAAAAGAAATCGAAAATGATAATCATAACAGGCTATCATGTATGGAAGAAGACTCTAAGGGTTCAAAGACAATCCAAGGGTGAATTTGATCAAAACTAATTCTTCCAATGAAGGTTTACACTCCCCCTCAATCCATTCTCTTCTTTTGTCAACATATTGACAAAGATTTAACTATTAGATGCAAGAAGAAGATGGTTTAACCAAATGAGGGTCAACTTCAAGGAAAAGATTAGATTCATTTAACTATAGAGCACATTATGATCAAATTACCAAAAGAAAGCAAGGTCTAATGGGAAAAGCAATCATGGATATCAATTGGAAAAACAAAGAATACCAATTGAGATTTAAAGATAAGTCTATTAAACACAATCACTCTAAAATGGATTTAAAAATATAACTATTAGGAAAAATCCAAATTAGAGCTATCCATGATGAAATGGGGTTTATTAATCATAGCATCAAATAATCTAACTATGGAAATCATATGCAATGAAGATTTTGAACTCATTTCATTCAAACAATAAATATGACTATTAATGTGCAAGAATGAGTGAAATGAAATTCAAACATGAAGCCTACCTCAACTAATAACCAACCAATATTATGAACACATAAACATGGTGGTCATGAGATATACCTATATGAGCAAGAGAGGTGACAATCATGAACATTATGATGCTAATGGAATGTGATATGGAATGTAAACATATAACTATCAAGCTCAATCCAATGTACACAAAGTCTATCACAATCACAAGAAATCAAATCAATCTTAAATTTTACCAATTGAAACCAATTGAATTTGACAACATGATAAAGAGCAAGGATGTGACAAACACAAAATTCCATCAAACATCATAAATGCATATTCATCACTTTTAATGATATAACTAATAAGCATAGTGATGAACAAGGTAAATTGCAATGCAAAAGGATATGACTTTGAAATGCATGCAATTTCCAAAGTGACTAAATCATATGAATTCAACATCTAAGATATCCATCAAACATATAGAAATACAATGAGTGGATTTCAAAGAGTTTCATATGATCAAGAACACTACTATGAAGTTGAAACATGTATAAGGATGACATCACTTAGAGAATTCACATGAATCAACATCATAACCATCCTAAAAGAAATGACTAGAAGGCATAGAGGATGGATTTGGGTTCTAGTATGGTTTCTACAAATGTAACTAAGATCACAACCATACATGGAACCAATAGTCGTTTGCATATAAAAAGAATATAAACAAATAAGCAATGATGCAAACAACATACATCTCCATTTCTAAGATAATGAAACCAAAAGAAAAGGAAATGAGAATCATGGAACATGCTTTGATGAATATAACTAATGATGTTATAGAGCATTTCCAATCATACAATCTTCAAATCATTTTGAAAAACAAAATCCAACAATGAGCATAAAAAGAATGATTTTGAAGATCAATTTTCAACATTGTATTTTAAAAGATATAACTTAAAAGAAACACATACAAGTTGATTTTTCAAAACAATGATTTTCCATATAAAGGTATAACTTAGGAATCCATGGAAAAACTTGAATTGATTCAAATCATTTGTTCAAAAAAAATCTTACTATGACATCTACACAAATGATTCAACAACAATTGATCATGAAATTTTTTTTTGCTATGAAAGCTTTTAAAATCACAATCAATTAATCATGTAAAGAAATGTAATGCAAAACATAAAACTAAATGAGTGCAAAAAGCAAATCAAACATGATGAAATTATAATCAAAAGATTTTGAAAACCATGATATGTAACAAGAATGGTGCATGAAGACAAAATCAATTGATCATAAAGAAACAATGCATTTTAATAAATGTAACTAAGAAAGAACAAAATGCAAAGCAACATGACCAACAAAGAGATTTAACTTAAAAAGAATAGGTTGGTCAAAGAGGTTCAAGGCCTTAAGGTTTGTCTAAGTAAATAACTTTTGGAATCCACCTAAGGTCTTGAGAGGGTTGAACTTTGAGGTCTAGTTTGGACTTCTCACCAACTAAAGGAGATTTGACTTGATAAATTTTCAATTTAAACTTATCACCATGATATTTAGATTTGACTAAGTTTAGCTTGGATTGGTGATTAGTCTTTTGATGTTGGTGAGTTTGATTCTTAGGGGATTGTTTCACTTTTCTTTTCTTCTTATTTTCTCCCTTTACTTGACTTTTGAATTTTAAATTTAACTTTGTTACTTTATTCAAAAGTTCTTTCATGGGTTGATATAAGGGAGATAGGTTGAGAAGCTTTTTGTTCATAGATTCTTTCAAGCTTGGTTTGACTTGTTTAACCTTTTTAGAATCTATCTTTGGAGACTCCATTTTAATAGATTTACCTTGTTTAGTCTTTTTGGAGTCTTTCTTGATTTTTAGTGTCTTACCCTTCATAGATTTAGATTCTACCTTTTTGGGTTCAAGGAGGGGTTTAGACACATGGCTTCTTCTTAGTTTGCACTCAAATTTGAAATGTCCTACTTTACCACAATAATGACATTTAGTTTTGGACATTGGAGAAAGAGTGCTAGAGAAAGAGGACTCACCTTTTACAAAAGTGTTGGTGAATTTAGGGTCATATGACATATTCCTATTAAATCCAAGACCCGTCCTATCTCCATGAGATTTACCCAATTTAAATAATTTTTCAAGTCTTTCTTCACTTTGGGTAAACTTGCACTCATACTTTTGTTTATATCCTTCAAGTTGAGTGACTTTGGTTATAAGGATTGAATTTTCTTGTTTGACTTTTGAAAGTTCATTTTCAATTTCCTTATATTTGCTTAGCTCTTCATTTGCAAGTTTTAATTCAAGTTTTAGTTCATTAACAACATTAGGTCCAAGTTCTTTGGTTTTTAACTTACTTTTAATCAACTTGGATTCTAAATTGTCAATGTCTTCATCTTGCCTTTTTATTTGATCTCTTAGATTTAAATTTTCCTTATTGACATTATCATAACCCATCTTTAATTCTTTTAGTTCATCTTGAATGTTAGATAGGTTATTTAAAGAGATCATGAACTTAGATTCTAAACAATTTATGACTTCTTCTTTTTCTCTAAGCTCATCTTTTGAAGAGACTAGCTCTATGTTTAGTCTATTTGATTCTTCTTTTAAACTTTTATTTCTCTTATCAAGCTTTGAAGATAATGTATATAATTCATTAAAGGCTTGTTGAAGATCATCTTCATCATAATCATTTTCTTCTTCTTTTGACTCATATTGAGATTCATTAATTTGAGGGTTTGAATCTCCAATAGAAGGAAGAATGAGTGTCGCGCCCCCAATCCGAGACATCGGGGGCGGGAATGGGATTAAGCATAAATGTATTTTACTTCTCCCAGGATCCGCGTGTGTGAAGACAACACATTTTGAATATTTTGCGGAAGCATTTGTGGCGTTGCGACCCGGAGTCCGTGGCCATCGGATTCCACGTCGCACTCAACCTTTAGCATATAGCTATTATATCAAGAATCATATCAGACTGGAGTAACCATCACAATAAATTACAGAGCTGACAGTAACAGGATATTACATTTCCAAATATGTTCAAGTTACAATTATCAATGTACATTAATTAAGAATCCCAAGAAAAAGGCTAATAAAAGCCATACAACAATAAGCTATAAACTACTACCCAAATGTGACGTAGCTCCGATGTCAAGCTCAATGTCTACATGACATAGCCGACAGAACAACCTGCAAAACATGGCTCCACAGCCAACAAAACACTCAACTCGGGGCGAAGAAATCTGAACCTGAGTACCAAAAGTAGTGGGTCAGACACGACGGTCTGGCAGGTGGATGAAAAGATCACAAATATACTAAAGAATAAAACATATGATAAATCATGCTAATCGATCAAATGCTGCATATAATTAAACGGGTGCAAAGTCGGGAATCTCGGGGAAAACCTGTATTCATTTCACGCACGGGTAAAACATGAATATCTAATAAACCATGTGTTCATTTACATCCTCTACAATCATAGATATTTGACAATCGGGTGTTCGTCTAAAACATGTATAAATATAGTGGTATGGCAAAACAACGTTCGTTTGAAACTTAAGTAAAAACATAAGTATACACAAACCAGGTATTCATAGCAGTTTAGCAAAACCAATGTCCATTTGAAACCTATGTAGAAATACGGATATTTAACAAACCAGGTGTTCATTTAAAACAGGTGTAACCAAAGAAATCTGACAAGACTAATGTTCATTTAAACCTATTCCAAAGTATGGATATTTAAACAAATCGGGTATCATGTAAAATAGGTATAAACATAGGAATCTGGCAAAACAAGTGTCATCTAAAACATATTTCAAAGCATGGGTATTTAACAATTCGGGTATTCATTTAAAACAGGTATAAACGTAGGGATCTGGCAAACAAGTGTCATTTGAAACGTATTTCAAAGTATGGATGTTTGACAATCGGGTAATCATTTAAAACAGGTAGAAACATAGATATCTGACAAACCAAATGTCCTTTAAAACAAGGCACGAATATTTAACAATTCGGGTATTCCTTTAAAACATGAGAAATCATATAAATCTAGCAAAATCATTGATCGTATGGAACATATGTAAAAGCATGGGTATTCACCCAACCGGCATTCATTTAAAACATGTGCGGGTATAAAGAACAGAAGACCATATAATAATAACTGAGTTTACATTGGAGAATATTAGCACTTGTTCAAATAACAACTTTCATAAAGGAAACGAATCATTTATCAGAAAGCAAGTAAGCAATATAAAACATATCGGGTATCCAAGGAATCGGGAACTGGCAAGATGGCAATCACAAGAAGCTAAGTCTTCTATCACCGAAGTGACAAGAGTATAACGGGACGTTGGTCTCAGTCACACAAGGTGAGGAGACTCAACGCAAATCATATATACAATATAAATATACGGGAACGGGACCACGGCAGCGAACCGGGTATCGGGACTGGACCACGGCAATAACCGGGTATCGGGATCCAAACTGCAGCTGGCGGGACGGGAGAGGGATCTCCAAGTCGGTGGATCAAACCGACAAGGTATCCAAGCTTAGTGATGCCGACTCATAGGTCAAATAACAAATCGGGACATATGCATGTAAATCAAGTACAATAAATAAACGGGTAAAACGGGGGTGCTCAAGGGCACACTGTCACTTCATGTCGGGCAATACATTTCGGGACAAATAATTGTTACTAGTGTAACTTCAATGCTTTCGGGAAACAAGTCATGTGATGCAAATCTCGGGAAATGAGGTGAAACAATGAACTATAACAATTTCGGGTAAAAATATCGGTTTCAAGATTTGTTTAAGTGAATAGGGGTCCCGTATGTCGATTATAATAATTACTTGGTACTCCTTGAGTTTGAAGACATTCCGGGCTCCTTATGCACTTTTCGATTTTCAAACTTAAAATGAGCTTATGGGTAGTACTAGATGTTACAATAGAAAAGAATCAAGATTATACACGGTCCATCATAGGCACGACATTAATCCGGAAACATCGAGTAACCTATTCAGTCACCGAAAGGAATGGAATTCGCGATAACCAAGGGAAAGACTTGGGTTTAGATATAAAGAAGATATCGCGTTGTTCCATCCCGTTCAAGATTGAAGTGGATTGAACTTCGATGCCACCGAACCAACCGTGAGGCGTGTCGGCTCAAGATATCCTCACACATGGTCCAAACAGTCCAAAAAGGGTAGCCAGGGTCCCACCTAAAACCAAGAATTAGTGTCTAGAACATCACCATTCTTTCCTTTAGTTCCCTAGTCTTAGAGACCTTAGATTAGGGTATAATTGATCTTAGCACTAAGGTATATACCCCTGGGACTCATAGAAAGCCCAAAGGTTTCCAAAAAAACACAATATCAAATTTCACTGGGTCCGATCGATCGGCCCAAAAAGCCTTACAGTTAAAGACAAGCCTTACAGTTAAAGACAGGCCGATCGATCGGCCTGTAGGTCCGATCGATCGGACCTGGGCGTGCAGCAGGTCCGGGACACTGAATTTTTCTCCTCTTTTTCCTTTCCTTTCCAACACTTAACAATCACATAGAACCATAAACAAGAGGACTAAAACACATGTTTCCAAGACAATAATATGAGCTAAAGAGCTCCTCATTTCAAATTCCTCTCTTTCCATTCTTTCCATTCATAACAAATCTCAAGGTGGAGAAAACTCATTCATGTGAAACCATTTGAAACCTTGACAATATGATGCATACATTTTCCAAGCATGAACAAGAGGGAAATAACTCATCAATAAGCACATTTCGAAATCAATATTAATCATAGTAAAGACAACTACTAAAATCACCAAAACCCTTAATGAAACAAGATTTTTCTCACAAAACATGTTAATAATCAAAACAATCCAATCATCCACTTGCCTTTGACTCTAATCAAGCAAATCAAGCTCCTAATCACCTCTCAAGCTCAAGGTCCACATTCTCTACAAAAACCCCCAAAACAAACCCTAAAATGGGTTAAACCATGAAATGACAAGGAAACCATTCAATAATCAAGGTGGAGCTTCTCTAAGGCTAGAAGATTACAAATCTAGAAGATGAAGAAGAACACTTACTTGGATGACCTTCAAATGAGAAGAACAAGCTCAAGGGAAGTCTTGTGATGGAGGGTTCTCTTCACAAATGGTATCAATGGAAAGCTTGCAAGATGAGGAAGAAGAAGGTGGTCTCCATTTCTTGATTGATGAACTCTTGGTGTGGCTTGGAGATGAAGAAGCAAGAAGAAGAAGAGAAGCACAAGGGAAAACCCTAGGCTGCTGGTTTGTGCTGGAAAATGAAGAATGGGATGCAATGAAGGAGATGGGTTTCTCTTATAAGCAAGTGAGGTTTGGGTCCCACAACTTAAAGAACTTGGGTGGCTGAAATCATCTCTTCTGGGACCTCGGATGAATTCGACGAAGAAGGAAGAAATGATCGTCGAAATTTCTAGTTTCCAAAAAGTATATGTTTCACGGATTTCGGGAATATCAAGTTTTGGGTACAGATTTGGTGTGCAATGACTGTTTTGCCCTCAAGGCCAAGAAATCGGGTTTCAGGTTCTCAAATGGATACGGAATCAACATGAAAGTTGTAGGATTCCTCAAGATGAATGCAACGGGCCAAAAACACAATACGAAACAAATCGGGAAAATCTCACAAGTAAATGCAAAGCCGAAAAGGGAACCCCCAAAGGGCCCCACAAGCTACCAAAGCACTCAAAAGCCCAAAACTAGAAGAAAACCCATTCTAGCTCAGAAACTCAACCCAACAAATACTAATCCCACTAAAAGAAACTAATCCACAAATAAAACAACACTAATCCAAGAGATTACGGGTCGGGTTCTCACAATGAGGGGTCTAGAAGAATCTACAAGGTCTAGCATAGTGGAGTCCATTCTAATGATTTTCATACAAACACAACTCTAGGGTTTTGACTTTAGGTTTTTACACCTAATCAAGAGTTCCAAACACTTGATCCTATAAGATAGAGCACGAGGCTCTGATACCAATTGAAAGTCCTGAGGATCCTAACCCTAGAGGGGGGGGGGGTGAATAGGGTGAGCTACAATTATAACCAATTTAAACAAAATTAACTTCTTAACAAAAACTAGTCACATGTGATGATTAACCATACAATATGCGGAAGCTAAAATAAACAATCACCACAAAAGCAAGCACCACAACACCAAGGTTTATAGTGGTTCGGCCTCAATGCCTACGTCCACTACCGGCTTGTGATCCAATCACCCCACCGGATTTCCACTATTTATGCTTTTTACTAGGCTAAGCAATAACCCTTACAATGTTGTTTTTCTAGGCTAAACAACAACCTCTCAATGTGCTTTTCTAGGCTAAGCAATAACCTTTACAAAATGCTTTTCTTAGGCTAAGCAATAACCTTTACAAGATGCTTTTTTTAGGCTAAGCAATAACCTTTACAAAGTGCTTTTCTAAGGCTAAGCAATAACCTTTACAAATAAAGATTTCTCTAAGAAGGTGTCTTTACAAAAGATCACTCTAAGAGATACAATTTAAGCACAATGTATTTGCCTCTAAACTAGGCGGATATGAAAGTGAATAACTAACTCACACAAACACTAAATGAATGCAAATGTGAATGCTCATGATGTGTGTGTGATAACTTCAATCAAGTTTAAAAAGAAAGCTTAATCAAATATATGCTTAAAGCATTTCAAAGTTTAAAGCTCATGAAAGATTTGATTGAAGTCTAATGCAAATCACATGTATGAAAACCAACTTGTTAATGACATGAAAATCAAAGGCTCACAAGTTGTATGAAAATGACTAACTTAGAACATGTGATGCATGTGCAATGTTGTTTTCAAAACCAAAATAATTTTACTAATGTTTAAATGAATGAAAACAACAAGTAATGTTTCAACCAAGAAAAAGAATCATGCTATATAAAAGAAATCAAAGATTTAGACTAAGCATGATTAAGAAAGTTTTAAAAACTACTTGGATGAAAACAAAGTGAAGAATCCAATCTTAATTAGATCAAAGATTGAGAGAAGAATGGATTCATCACATCATAGTTATCATGCTCAAAAACATTTACCAATAACTTAAACAAAGCATGTAAACTATGATTACGAGAGGTAGAGCTTACTTAGAGATTTAACTTCATTAATCCAAGCTTTAGCTCACCAAATGACTCTTTGGTCTCTCTTAGTTCATCCCCTTTGTCTTGTCTCAAAGCTCCTCAAAAGAGTCTTCAAAATCTCCAACTATTGACAAAGGAAAGAACTCATTTTTATAGCAAAAAGTGCCCAACGGCTAGTCCTCGGTCGACCTGCAAACAGGTCTCGGTCGACCGGCATCACACAACGGTCAGAAAAATGACCGTTGGGGCTCCAGGGGCCCTTTTGGCCTGCAGTGTTCCCGGTCGACCGGCGACACTGCCGGGCCACCCCCCCTTTTTACAAAAATTCCCATTCTTTGCATATTTGAAGGTTTCTCTTAGAGGGGATTTTTGGGCCACTAAACCAAGCTTGAATACATGTTTTAAATCATTCTAAGATGTTTAAAAACATGAAACACACAAAGCCTAAAATGATTCAAAACTTTAAAACCAAAGGCTAGCTTGATTTCTAAAACATTTTCCAAAAACAAATGCATCCAAGTTTTAAAAGCAAATCATGCATAAATCAATACTTTTACAACTCTTAAAAACTATGCATGTTTAAAACAAGATTTCAAGTTTATCTAAAACAATGCAAGTGTGTAAATCAAATGATGCTTGAATGATAATGCATCCATCAAATTGCAATCTACAAAATCCCTAACAACTATTACCACTATTAGAAGTCTCACTTCAAATAGAAATAGTAAGTTTCTATTTCCTTTTAGAGTTCTACAATAATTAGTATCTTTCTAATATCTTGGGCTAGCGTGGGGACCATTAGGGATTCCTTAGAAAGCTGGCTCCAACTCGGACACGTGACCCCACGTCTCATGTGCAATCCGGGCCCATAGTTAATTGCAAATAACTCCACTATATAAATGCAATTGCACTCCAGTCTTAGAAATATATTACAATGAAGACCCTAAACTTCCACATTACCACAAGTAGGCCCCTCTATCATTATCCATGGATCAATTGGAATAAATCTGTCTCATCCAATCTTAGATCCACATCTTATTATCCTTGAGCCCCAATTAATTATAGTGATCATTTGGTACCGTTCCAATTAACTCTTAATTGGAATGAATGCGCACTTACCAATGATAAATCCATTAATTGGCACAAGGGGATATTAAAAATAGATTCCATCTTGACCATTGAATGTTCCCATAACTCTACTACCACGTACCCAAATCACCGAGGTGTTGACCTACAATTGGCCTCACTCATTGGTGACTGAAAGCAAATGAATAGATAGAAACTTGAGTTCATTAATGTCTCAGGATTATGAGCCTATTGCTAGGGAATTATGAGAGCAGTCCTTAAATCGAGACAGTATTTCATAAGGTGCTTCTCATGGTCATTCAATACATCCAGTGTACCAGCACCATGATCCATAATCTTACATTCTGATGATCGAGACAAATCACACTATCTCATAGTGATCAAAGTGCTGCAATCTTGTCAGATGAGATGCCCAATCTCATAACTGGTTGTGAAGATATTTAAGTATAAGATTTGCAATACATATCTCCTGTTTGTGGATCTCATCCACACACATGTATTACATCTAGTATACTTGGGGACTCCGGTTCATCTCATGAACCATTATGTCATTCGTATTAGTTATGTGCAAGCAAGTAATAAAACACCATTCATCTCATGAAAGGAAAGCAATAATATATATTGATAAATAAAGAAATTAATCAATTTATTTATCATATACTGGTATTGAGACCATAAAACTAAACACACTTACTAACTAATCACACAATTAATTATAAATAATAGGAGATTAGGGGACGGGATGTTACAAAATTTAAATGTCTAGTAGGTCTATTCTTTTCAGATGGCTAGATTCATAAACTGTTTAGCAGCTCGAATTTGTAATGTTCACAGTTTATTACACTTTGCTTTGTCCCCAGTTTTCTCAGCAGCTTAAAGCAGAGGAGTGGGGGAGTCTTCACAAAATCTTACAAACAAGTTGCATAGTTATGGTTAGAATACACACCGCAACCACTAAATCATGAGCAGCAATTGCTAAGATATCTGCGCAGGAGACGACAGGACCACCATAGGCTTTGTCCACGACTGACTTGATCCTGTCAGTAGCTGTAAACCCTCTGGCGGAGTTGATATTGGCATTTTCCTTCTTCTTTGAGTCTATTTTATCCGTACCATCAAGCAGAATCGACCCATCACAGCCCTACAAATTTAAAGTTCGTAACTTCCTAATTAAGCGTGGTTGGAGGAGAGTAGTAATTATATGACAACTGAAAAATTGAAATTAATCTTACATTAACAAAGCAATCATGGAAGTGAAGACGGAGAAGGGAAGCACCCATGCGGCGTTCCTTCTGCATAGCATCCTCCGCCACTTTCTTAATGCTGGGCAAGGCCATGGGATAGATCTTATCATAGAACGTGGGCGACAGGCGTTGGGAGGAGGCTGCGATTGCCAAAGCAGCAACCATGAGCAAGGCATGGAAGAAGAAAAAGGAGGGAGAAGCCAAGAATACTGTGATGGGAGGGATCTTGTTACATTCCATCCTGAGTTAATTACGATTAACTCTAATCAATTGAGATTAACATGGTTTAAGCGTGATTAACCAACTTAATAGTGATTAGCGACTAAAGTGGATCAAATTAGTCTTGAATCAATGAATTAAGCATAATGGACAAATTTGGAAGAGATTGATTTAATTGAGTTAGGTTGAAACTCAAATTGATGGGATTAAGGACTTTTCCGTAAATATGGATTTGTGCGTATTTCATCGAATACAGTAAAATTTGATACCATCGTGTGTACCTCAATGAGTGAAACAACTTTCATAATACACACATTGTCATTTGACTTAATATGAATCACATGGGTCTTTAATTGACTTAAGTTAGAAATATGCATGAAATGTGGGGTTGTAAGCAAAAGTGCATGGGTTAAGTGTCAAAGAACTAAGTTGCATGTAATGAAGTGTCTTCATCCCAGCAACCTTGAGAAACAGGAAACGTAGCTTCTGTTTTCTTTGTTCTTGGCTATCAAGTTGTTGAATCAAGGAGTTGTCAAGTGAAGTTGATAAGGAAAAGTGATTTCATCTTCTCCATCACCTTCTCCATCAAGTGGGTTGTTTGATTTCTTAGAGAGTGGTGATTTTGAATCAAAGAGAGGTTGAAACAAGGGGTTTTTGTGCTGAATCACAGTAAAAAGGCAAGTATAATCATTTATTAATGATTGAGTGTTAATTGATGTAGGTCTCATGTCTCATGCGATTTAAGCAAGTAAGATTCATAGATCATATGGTATTGATATGGAACTGATTCAAATGAATGGATTGACTATATGGTGTTTGAATGAAATAGAAGTGTTGTATATTTTGTATGAAGTGAGGATTGAGGTGGGAACAAGAGGTTTCGAGTTTTGTTACAGGTTATGGATGGAAAAACAGAATTCTGAATGAATTCTGTATCAGGTTTGGGTGCAGTAATAAAGGCTGCAAAGTGGTTGTGAAGGAATTAGGAGACATTCCTGTAGTCTGTGAATTTCCAGATGTGTTTCCTAAAGAAGTGTTAGGTCTACCTCCCGCAAGGGAAGTGGACTTTACTATAGAACTTGTGCCGGGTACTGCACCTATATCTCGGGCACCATATAGAATGGCACCATCTGAATTGTATGAGTTGAAGAAACAAATACATGATTTGCTCGATAATGGTTTTATTAAACCTAGTGTGTCACCATAGGGAGCACCTGTATTGTTTGTGAAAAAGAAAGATGACACCCTACGTATGTGTATTGATTATAGGTAACTGAATCAGATAACAATTAAGAACAAGTACCCGTTGCTTAGAATTGATGAGTTGTTTGACCAACTCCAGGGTGCAGCGTATTTTTCTAAGATTGATCTCCGATCTGGATACCACCAGATTCGTGTTAGAAATCAAGATGTGCAAAAGACAACATTCAGGACCCGATATGGGCATTATGAATTTTTACTTATGCCTTTTGGATTAACAAATGCACCTGCAGTGTTTATGGCTTTGATGAACAAAATTTTTGCTGCTTATTTAGACCAGTTTGTTGTGATCTTCATTGATGACATCTTGGTATATTCAAAGTCAGAGCAAGAACATTCACACCATCTGAGAATAGCAATTGTTGAGAGACAATCAGTTGTTTGCAAAGCTAGAGAAATTTGATTTCTGGTTACAACATGTGGCATTTTTGGGTCATATCATTACAAGAGAAGGAGTAGCAGTGGATCCAGCTAAGATTGAAGCCATTACTAATTGGCAAAGTCCGAAGAATGTTCTAGAAGTGAGGAGTTTCTTAGGATTGGCTGGATATTACAGACGGTTTGTGAAAGACTTCTCTAGAATTGCAGCACCATTGACAAAACTGACTCGAAAAAATATTCCATTTGCATGGGATGATAACTGTGAGTCTAGTTTTCAAATGTTAAAACAGAGATTGATCTCAGCTCCAATTTTGTCGTTACCTGATGGAAGAGGAGGATTTGTTATTTATTCTGATGCTTCCGGTATGGGGTTGGGATGTGTGTTGATGCAAAATGGCAAGGTTATTGCCTATGGTTCACGTCAGTTAAAAGAACATGAGAAGAATTATGCTACTTATGATTTAGAGCTCGCGGCTGTTGTATTTGCTTTGAAGCAATTGAGGCATTATCTGTACGGAGAGGTTTTTGAAGTTCATTGTGATCACAGAAGCCTTTAATATTTGTTCACTCCGAAAGACACAAATTTGAGGCAACGCCGTTGGTTAGAGCTGATCAAAGATTATGATTTTCCATTCACGTATGTACCTAGGAAAGGTAATGTAGTAGCTGATGCTTTGAATTGCAAATCTGCTAACTTAGCATCGCTGATTGGTGGATGGTATTTGATTGAAGAATTCAGAGATTGGGATGTGTCCATTGATTTGGTGGACAATAGAGTAATGTTTGCAGCAATGTCAGTGTTTGAACCAATTCTTATCAAACAAATCAAGGAAAAAAAATTTGAAGATCCTGAATTGGTGAAAATCAAGGATAACATTGCGGCTAGACTAGATTTTGTGTTGATTGAAGGAGTTCTCTACTTCAGAGATAGATTGTGTGTGCCAGCACAAGAAGATTTGAAACATGCAGTAATGTTTGAAGCTCATCACACTCGGTACTCTATGCATCCAGGAAGTAATAAAATGTATAGAAATCTCAAGGACAGGTTTTGGTGGAATAACATGAAGCGGGAGATAGCAGGTTATGTATCTTCGTGTTTGACCTGTCAGCGTGTGAAGTTTGAGCATAGAAAACCACCTGGATTACTTCATCCTTTACATATTCCTAGATAGAAGTGGGAACACTTAACTATGGACTTTGTATCTGGTTTACCAATGACCAGAAGACAACATGACATTGTATGGGTGATTGTAGATCGTCTTACAAAGTCTGTACATTTTCTTCCATTCAGAAAGGATATGAGATTCAATGCAATGTCCAAGTTGTTTGTGACGGAAGTGACTAGATTGCATGGAACACTAGTTTCGATTGTATCAAATCAAGACAGTTGGTTTGTTTCCATATTTTGGCAATCATTCCAAAATTCAATGGGTACTAGACTTCGATTTAGTACTGCATATCATCCACAAACAGATGGGCAGTCTGAAAGGACAATTCAGACTTTAGAAGATTTGCTTCGTGCTAGTGTTATGGACCTTGGTAGTGATTGGGATGAACATCTTGCGTTGTGTGAATTTGCATACAACAACAGTTATCACTCCAGCATTGACATGGCACCATTTGAAGTATTGTATGGCCGCAGATGTAGGACTCCAGTTAGCTGGGAAGAAGTTGAAACCAGGAGTTTCCATGGTCCTACAATTATTGCAGAAACAGCTGAAAGAGTCCAAAAGGTACAAGACAGATTGAGAGTAGCCCGATCAAGGCAGAAGAGTTATGCTGACAATCGTCGGCGTGATTTAGAGTTTGCAGTTGATGATTGGGTCTTTTTGAAGACTTCTCCAATGAAAGGTACAATTCGATTTGGGCAGAAAGGAAAGCTTTCACCAAGATATATAGGACTTTTCAAAATCAAGAGTAGAATTGGAGATGTGGCTTATCATCTAGATCTTCCATCACAACTCTCCGGTATCCATAATGTGTTCCATGTATCTATGCTTCGAAAGTATGTGGCAGATCCGACACACATCATTAACTATGATGAAATCCAAGTTCAACCGAACACCACATATGTTGAGATGTCGTTCAAATTATTGATACCAAGGAGCAAGTACTACGTACCAGGACGATCAAATGGGTTAAAGTCCTATGGGCACATCATGAACCCAATGAAGCCACATGAGAATTAGAAGAACAAATGGCTCGAAAGTATCCAGAGCTATTCGTTCAGGTAAGTTATTTATTTTATGTTTGCTTAAGATGTTTGTTTGTTTATGTTTCATCCGAATGAGTTTAAAAGTGTAGGAGAATGTTACATTCCATCCCGAGTTAATTACGATTAACTCTAATGAATCGAGATTAACATGGTTTAAGCGTGATTAACCAACTTAATAGTGATTAGCGACTAAAGTGGATCAAATTAGTCTTGAATCAATGAATCAAGCATAATGGACAAATTTGGAAGAGATTGATTTAATTGAGTTAGGTTGAAACTCAAATTGATGGGATTAAGGACTTTTCCGTAAATACGGATTTGTGCGTATTTCAACGAATACAGTAAAATTTGATACCATCGTGTGTATCTTAATGAGTGAAACAACTTTCATAATACACACATTGTCATTTGACTTAATATGAATCACATGGGTCTTGAATTGACTTAAGTTAGAAATATGCATGAAATGTGGGGTTGTAAGCAAAAGTGCATTGGTTAAGTGTCAAAGAACTAAGTTGCATGTAATGAAGTGTCTTCATCCCAGCAACCTTGAGAAACAGGAAACGTAGTTTCTGTTTTCTTTGTTCTTGGCTATCAAGTTGTTGAATCAAGGAGTTGTCAAGTGAAGTTGATAAGGAAAAGTGATTTCATCTTCTCCATCACCTTCTCCATCAAGTGGGTTGTTTGGTTTCTTAGAGAGTGGTGATTTTGAATCAAAGAGAGGTTGAAACAAGGGGTTTTTGTGTTGAATCACAGTAAAAAGGCAAGTATAATCATTTATTAATGATTGAGTGTTAATTGATGTAGGTCTCATGTCTCATGCGATGTAAGCAAGTAAGATTCATAAACCATATGGTATTGATATGGAACTGATTCAAATGAATGGATTGACTATATGGTGTTTGAATGATATAGAAGTGTTGTATATTTTGTATGAAGTGAGGATTGAGGTGGGAACATGAGGTTTCAAGTTTTGTTGCAGGTTATGGATGGAAAAACAGAATTCTAAATGAATTCTATATCAGGTTTGGGTGCAGCTCGGTCGACCGGCCAAACAGAATTTTGCTCTCTGGAAATCGGAGCAAAACACTGTTCCGGATTTATGGTTATAACTGTCGGTCGACCGGGCTCCCAGTTGACGGGGTCGACCGACAAGGCCTCGGTCGACCGGGTCTTCTGAGACTTTACTGAATCTTTTAAAGATCCTGTAGTTTATCAAATATAGTTTAAAGACTATTTATGCTACGATCAATGAATAATGAATTTGTTCTTATTTTCATAAAATGTTTTCTTTGGATATTAATCCAAAGTGAACTATATGTTCAATGTTCATCAAAAATTAACTAAAGGTAATTGTAATATAAGGATAACTTCTAAAGCTAATTATTCGTAATACATTGATAGATTGTACGAATTGAGCAGGATTTCATAATTAATTCTGAGTTTTAAAGGATAAAGCCTATTGAGTGTTTCAAGGCTATTTATGTTCTTTATACCTCCATTGGTATTGATTCAGGGGACTTCAATGTACAAAATCCACAGATATTGTAATCTTCATCGAGAATAACACGTACATTGAGCAATTGAGGATTTTCCTTGAATGGATGGTATTAGTTAATTATTTAATTGGTTAATTGGAATGTATCCGTTCATTAAAGTTTAACGGTATTGAAATGAAATGATAATTGAATTGTTCATTGAGTCTGGCACTACATGGTGATTTCTATAAGCTCATTTGAGCTGATTATGCTGCAGCAGATTAATTGGGGGCGTTCCGGAGCTCCGTGGTGATATCAGTTGTCCCTGGCCCGGACTCTGATAAGTCCCACAGTATATATAAATTCTTCCTGTTTAGGAAGAGAAAATCCTATCCTTTGAGGGAGATGGAAATGGAATTGAATTAAATTGAAATATGCTATTGTAGATGCCAAGTCAAAAGACTCTTATTGATTATGAGTTGGGAATTAGAATTAAACCAGTCTAACAATAAGTTAGATGAACTGAATGTATCATTAGCATGTTTAATCATGTAATTGTTTATACATTGTTGAATTGTGAAATTAATGGTGTTATAGATGGCATTACAGGCACAACTGCTCATGCCAATCCTTCCGAGACCACAACGCCACCGGAGACATCCGGTACGGTTCCTCCTGGAGGACTAGTAGAATGGAAATGAGAGAGAAACAATGAGAGTGAAAAAAACAATTTCTTTTGGAATTGGAATGGAACTTTTATACTTTTAATCATTGCCTTGTAATTAATAGGCAAGTGATTAGTTTGTATATAGTGTAAATTAATTTTGGTTTTATACAAACAATGTATATTTGTGAATATTTCCGCATAATATATTTGATATCCCTTGTGAATTTTAATGCATTGAGATTCACGGGAGTAAGTGTGCGACGCGACTCGGAATTATCTCGGATTCATCCTAATATTGGGCTCGGGTTGTGTCAGATCTCTTCTGTGATGTTGGGCTATGCTTTGGCTAAGTTGGTGTGCTCATGTATTTATAAAGAGAGAAACATGGCCTGCCCTGTTTTCATCCAGTGCTATTCTTTAAAACGCCTATAATTGATCTTCAAGTCTCTATGCATATTCTCAATGAGCACATGTTTGAAAAGTCAAAGAACTTCATGCTTCGGATAAAATACAGATTTTCAGTAGGGGCAAAGTAGGAAACTCAAACTATTCTCTTACCACTATGTCGGGGGATGGCAATTCCTTGCACAACTCGCCAACCAAAAATGACGCTGACACAGTAATTGTGGTCCAGTGATGATCTTTTTCATTTTGGGTTGGGGTTTGGGTAAACGAGTCAGCATCCCCTGTTTCAACGAATTATGGGATGAAATATTTTTTATCCAGTTAATAAATGGTTTCATCTATGGTTGAGTCAGTTCCATCATTACAATACACCAAACTGAATCGAACCTGACTCAACCCAATAGATTTCATTATGACCCACGAACCCACTATACAACCACTTTTATACCGGTCCAAAAGTGATACTTCAATTTGAGTACTTTGGAATTGATCCCCCATTCCATTATGACCCACGAATCCACTATACAACCACTTTTTATAGCGGTCCAAAAGTGTTACTTCAACTTGAGTACTTTGGAATTGGTCACCGATTCCATTATGACCTACGAATCCACCATACAACCACTTTTTATAGCGGTCCAAAAGTGATACTTCAACTTGAGTACTTTGGAATTGGTCCCCGGGTGTGTATGTGAAAATAAGATCCCAACACCTCCCAACCATGAGCGTAAACGATCTTGTTAGTTAAAGATTAAGAATGACCTAAGTTGAAAGCTGGGTTCATGTTGAAATTCTCACCCCAATGGATAAATGGGTTGGGTTTGGGTTGAACATATTACATGTAATCCTAAACCATCCGCGCTGGAAGAAGTAATGTTCTAATGCCCAACCTAGATTGACACCTTCCACTGGGCTCAATTTTTGTGCAAAACAGATCACGCTCACCTCCCTCTCTCATTTTTTGGATCTAGTCAAATTCGATCCTTGTACAATAATATTTAACATCTGATCAAATTATACCGATAAATTAACAGTTATGAGAAGATACTTAGCCCATCCTCATCCATGACAAATCATTTCATCCTATACTTCGCCATGGCTTGATTATAATTTCAACTCCCGATTTGGATGAACTCCTTTCATTAAGTCAGTCAAAACTAACATGATAGTGCCATTCTAGTATTTCTGGTTATTGATGTCAATGACAGAAAATGATAGGTAGAATCCTAGTAATCATTGAAGACATCGTCAGCCAAAACTTCCCGATTGTGTTGGTTTTTATAAACGTAAACTTCATTTGTTAAGGTGTTCTGTTTCCGTGCATTTTCATATATAAATGAACCCCATATCCAACCATTACACACATTTTATGTTTGTTTGGAAAATTCTCACATGTGGTGTGTAAATGACATATGCATTTGTGTGATTTTTTAGTGAAAAAGTGGCTGGAACTTATACTAGGTGGAGAGGTGTGAAAATAAATCATACCAGCATTGCTTTTGCGCTGCTACAGTACCACAACGCCAAGGATGCCTCTTTTTTTTTTTTTAATTATTTTATTAAAATGGCCCCCTACATCATGATCTGAATAGTTAATGGAGTTAGGAAGAAAAAAATGGCTATGGTATCAAATTTCAACCGTTGGATCAGCTTAGACTGTGAGTAATTTATAAGAAAGTCCAGATGGGTAGATGTGCATTTCTTGGCTTTTGTAGGGTCCACTTCACGCTCAGAACTGATAATCCTCTTTAAAAGGCCGTTTTCAACAAGGAGGCCAAATTTGAGACGTTAATTCAATCTAGATCTTGAAATATGTTCGAAAAACGCATCAATTCTTTGATGCATTAACTATTGCTACAGTACATGCCACTAGTTGAAAAGGCATTCCCTTTTTTCCAAAATCCTGGATCATCTGGGCCTTTAGTGCAAGATCACAACCGTAGACCCCTCTTCGCAAGGCTATAAACAGCTAGCGGGTTAGGTTTCATTCATTCGTCCTTCATGAATTGTGACATACTTGTAGAAAAGGCCAAACGACTTCAAATCTGTAAGTGCCTAAAAATTACGGACTTAAGTAATGGAGGATTAAGCTCCTGATGCAAGGTTTTGAGGGAGGTAAGAGGAATGGATCGAGCCTCCAATGACCTGAAAGGAAAAGAACAACGGTCAGAGACCCTGGCTGTGGGTAGCCGAAGGCCCTCCGACGGTTAAGTTAGTGCAGGGACTGAGAGAATGGAGAGAAAGAGTTCTGGGAGGGAGAGATTATGCGTGTGCGTACCTTTCATGGATTCTCTCATGCAATATATAGGTGGAGAAGTCATCATTAGACTGTCTTCCTGAGGAGACGGGAGTCCCATCTGAGCGTACTCTCATCTCCTGAGTGGGGGTAGGTAAAAAGGGGACGTCCCATCGGACCAGCCCTCCTCGCCTATGGATATGACTGTAGATATGGCGTGCCCCTCGCGTAGGTCCGGAGCCCATTTTGTTGTCAGACCGCCGATCCTGTTTTGGCAGTGCATTAATGGCGGCATTTATGATTGAATGAAAGGAGGCCGAGCTCGGTCGAGGCTGAGGCCGAAGTTGGGACTCGTGACGTAATCACTGGGGCCCGCTCCATAATTGCCCGAGACGGCGATGCAGCCGAACTTGGCGGCACCGAGATCACGGGTTACCGAGACTGGGTGGTGGCCCCGTTTAATTCCATGATCACGGAATGACCCCACACAATTGCCCCCTAGCTCCCTGACCTCGGGCTTTCTCCGAGGTCGGGAGCTAAGACTTGGATGTGACGGGGCTGTCTTTTCGTATCCCGCCTTAGGAATATCCTCATTATGGCGCCTCTTCACCTGCCCTAGGCAATAAATAGGGCGTCATGATTGCCCTGCCACAGCGGATACGGAGAGCGCCGTTTCGCATACCCGAGGCGATTAATGTCGTACCAGAGGCATGGCGGAATACTTATCGTCTCTGCCACGTGGAGCCTTCTGTCTGGTAGGACACCGAAGTCGAAGCGACGCGACGTGCGGTAATCAAGAGGGGGCGCTCCTTTATAAAAAGGGGCCCGCTCCTCTTTCTTCCTCTTTTACCCTAGCTGTTAGTTTGAAGGAGACTCTGCTGCAACTTTGTTCAACCCAGAAGACCGCCGAACTCGGAGACTCTTCGCCCTCTGCTTCCCGTTCATTGCCCTTCCGTCTTCTGCAGTCCTCTTTGCTTTTTCTGTGAGTTATGCTTCTTGCCTTCATCCCCTCTCTGTATTTCTCCTTCTTCTGCGATTTCTGAGATTCCTAATCCCTTAGGCCCTCCCAGCCTTCGTTCCCTTTCTTCTATTTCTTCCTTCTCTTCTGTTTCAAGAAAATGGGAATATACAGCCACTGGGTAGAGGGCCCTGCAGCCCTAGAGGCTTTTAGGGAGAACTTTAGGATCCCAGAGGATGTCCTGGTGAAACCCTTTGTCTTCCAGGGCTCCGTCAAGGGTTTCGTCACCTATAAGGAATGGATGCCCTTCCCTTTGCTGGCTGTGTGCGAAGGGGGGGTAAGATTCCCCATCCACCCACTCCTCCGGTCCTGTCTCCACGCGTGGAACCTCTGCCCCTTCCAGCTAATGCCGAACGGCTTCAAAATAATAATGGGCGTGGCCCAGCTGAACTGGATCTTGGATATCGGTCTCGGCGTACATGATTTAGAAGATGTCTACGATATCTGCAAGGCCGCGGGGGTCGAGGACGCTTACTACCTTCGGGTCAAGGCCAGGCGCCGTCCCTTGGTGAATGCCCTGGAGGACTCTACCAAATACGCCGGAGATGACCGCTTTTTGATCTCGGAAAACTGGGAGTTCAGGGGGACCGAGACCGAGGAGGACCGGAGGATCCAGGTCCCACGAAAACCTGGGACACCCCCTAGTAAATGCCCACCCTTCTAGATTTAAGCTTATCTTGCCTTTGCCTGCTATTATGCCGAACTGATGTCCTTGCCCATTTTTCCGTGTAGGCATTCAGAAGAGGAGGAGAGAGGCCGGTTTCGACAAGTGGAAGCGCAACGACGCGTGGCTAGAGAGGATTGAGCGCTACCACGGTCATTACGACCGAGCCGCTTTCTCCTTGCTGGGGTACAAACCTCGGTATCAGTCTTACACCAGGAAGGCTGCCGAGATTCCTCTTGCTCCACCGGGGGAAGTCGGACCCGACCCTGCCGAGACAGACGGTCAAGCCACGGATCCTCGGGACCCGATAGTCATCGGCGACAGTCCTCCCCGAGACCGAGGAGAAGCAGAGGAAGAGGAAATGGAGAGGCCGCGCCCACCCTTGAAGAACCTGGGGGCCCTGATTTTTGGAGGCATGGCCCCGGAAGCCCTCAAGAACGTCCCCAGCGGTGCAGGTGCCGCCCAGGGATCCGCCCCCGCCGCCTTTTCTAGCTCGTCGGGCGCGGCAGGCGCTTCTTCGGCCAAGCCTTCGAAGGGGAAGTCGGGGGAGTCTTCCGTGGTCGCTCGGCAGACGAAGGACCCTCGTCCGCTCCGAGAAAGCAGGCCGCGGGTGGTGGAGCCCGGGAAGGAGACTCCACCTCCTCCGCCGCAGAAGGAAGCCGGCCTCGGTCCGCCGCTGCCGGAAAGGAGGGCGAGAGGCCCCCTCCCGAGAAGAGGCCCCGTCTGTCGAGCGCGGAGGGGAGGCATCCGTCGGCGGAACCGCAGTCCCAGCAGTCCACGCCAGCTCCTTGGAGGCCCAACTTCGACCTCAACCCCAACGAGCCGATGACGGTGGGGGTGCAGCTGGGGACGAGCTGGGAGTCGGTCATGGCTCTCGCCCGGGGATGCGCCCTCCCCCAGGATATGGAGAAGCACAGGAAAATCCGGTCTCCGAACTTAATCCATCATACCTTGAGGGCGTCGCTCGAGGTAGCTTTTCTCCCCTATTTCTAAAATTTTCACTTCTTAGTCACCCGATCCAACCTACTCACCGTTTCTATTCTTTTCACAGAACGCGCAGAGGCTCCAAGTACTGATGGAGAGGGAGGCGGAAAGAGCTGCCCAGATTGATGGGCTAGAGAAGGAGAAGAGGAAGCTGGGGAGTGCGCTGGAGGCCAGCGCGGCCGAACTCAAGAAGGTGGGGGAGAAAATCGCCCAACACGCAACGGATCAGCAAGCAGCGAAGGCTGAGATCATTAAGTTGCGGGGCGAGAACAACAACCTGAGGAGCGCCGCGGACGAGAAGGCGAGGAGGGCGTCCCGGCTGGAGGTTGAGCTCGTCGAGAGGGGGGCCGAGCTCGCGAAGAAAGATGCTGAGGTTGCCGAGAAGCAAGGCGAGCTGGCCAAGAAAGAGGCTGAGCTTGAGGCCTCCAAGAAGGAGAGATCCGAGGCCGAATCCATCCTGCGAGATCAGGCTACAAAGGCTTACCAGGACGGGGTGGATTGGGCCTCGGAGGATTACGCGGCTCAGATCACAAATCTGAGCTCAGTGCTGTACGAGATGGGGTGCAAGGCGGCCCTGCTCAAATATGGGGTCTCTGAGGACCATCCCATCTTCTCGGATCTTCCTCAGTTCCGACCTGCAGCAGTGGGTTCAGAGCCAGAGCCAGGCTCCAACCCTTCTGAGGCTCCGGCCGATGCCCCCATCGCTCCTCCTCCGCCCCCGACCTCTGCCGAAGTCCAAGGCACTCCTCTTCCTCCTCTGACCCCGGCTGAAGCTGAAGGCGCTCTTCTACTTTCTCCGACTCCTGCCGTCGTCCCGGTGGCCGAGACTCTTGCTGCTGCTCCTTCATCTGCTTGTGATCCCCCCATTTCCTCTGCACCTCCAGAGTCGGAGACCCATAAGGAGGTGTCCAAGGAGTAGACTTTTTTTTTAGGAATTTTCTCTATTCTTCGATGTAATTTTTCTTCTTTAAGTGCACAGAGATCATGTAATCGTACTTCCTGATTAATGAAAAGAAGTTCTTTTTCAATCTTGCTGTTTCTCTTCTTTGCTTCTTCTTTTGCAACGGTCTGTGGATGCTCTGATGTGAGGTGATGTCCAAAGTGGATGAGGTCGGTAGGAGGGGCCTGCCTCGGGCAGACCTTTTCCAGTCTCGGAAGACTAGGTTGTCCCTTTCCCACTTTTGAATTTCAGCGAGTAAGCGAGTCATGCTGTCGTTTGACCGAGGGTTAGGCCTTAATGGCATATCTTTGAGGGGGAGGTTCCCAGGGTGAAACGGTGGCGAGCCCCCGACTTACATGCCGGGGTTCAGCTGAGGCCGTGCTCCCACGGTCTAGGTGAGACCCTAGGGTAGGCCGAGTTCCGCGGTCAGACGCCGCAGAGGACGCCTCTTGGTCAGTTGGCCCTGCAACCGAACTCGAGGAGGGTGGCGCGATGGCCGGAGCCTTGCGGAGTTGGTCCTAAGACCGAACTCAAAGAGGATGGCGCGAGGGCCGGATCCTCGCGGAGTTGGTCCTACGACCGAACTCAAAGAGGATGGCGCGAGGGCCGGATCCTTGCGGAGTTGGTCCTACGACCGAACTCAAAGAGGATGGCGCGAGGGCCGGATCCTTGCGGAGTTGGTCCTACGACCGAACTCAAAGAGGATGGCGCGAGGGCCGGAGCCTTGCGGAGTTGGTCCTACGACCGAACTCAAAGAGGATGGCGCGAGGGCCGGATCCTTGCGGGGATCGAAGAAATTCAAGGCAAATCTGTGTCAAAAGGTTCTTCTTTATTGATCAAACATCTCGAATACAGCTAGATATAATATTTCTTTAAGTGGGCAGCGTTCCATGGCCGGGGCAATTCCTTGCCGTCCATCCCTTCAAGTCTGTATGCCGACCTGCCCGAGATGGAGACTACTTTGTAGGGGCCGAGCCAGTTTGGTGCCAGCTTGCCATCATTGGGATCTCTATCCGCGGGGAGCGCTTTTTTCAGGACCAGTTCTCCAACCGAGAACCTCCTCTCTTTGACCTTTTGATTATACCCTCGGGAAAGCTGCTGCTGATAGGCGGCCAGACGTACGGATGCTGCTTCCCTTCGTTCCTCGGCGAGGTCAAGTTCTCTGGCGAGGTTCATCTCGTTCTGCCCTTGATCGAAGAGATTTGTTCTTAAGGTCGGGAGGCTGACTTCAAGGGGAATGACTGCTTCCATCCCATAGGCTAACGAAAAAGGGGTGGCCGAAGTGGATCGTCTCGGCGTGGTTCTGTATGCCCAGAGGACACTTGGCAATTCCTCTGTCCATCTGCCTTTAGCTTTATCAAGCCTTTTCTTCAGCCCATCCAGAACTACTTTGTTCGAGATCTCTGCTTGCCCATTGCTCTGCGGATAGGCCGGAGTCGCATAGAGGTTTCTGATGCCGAGCTCCTGACAAAAGCTTTTGAAGAATTTTGAATCGAATTGGGTTCCGTTGTCCGAGACCAGAGCTCTGGGGATCCCAAACCGTGTGACGATGTTTTTCCATACAAAATTCTTTGTGTCAAGCTCGGTGATGGAGGATAAGGCCTCTGCCTCAATCCATTTTGTGAAGTAATCGGTGCCCACCATTAGCCATCTTTTGTTTCCCGGGGTTCGGTGGAGAGGTCCGACGATGTCCAGCCCCCATTGAGCAAAGGGCCATGGACTGGAGATTGGGCTCAGGTCCTGAGCTGGCTGGTGGAGGGAATGAGAAAACTTTTGGCATTTCTCACATTTTCTGGCGTAGATCTGGGCATCCTTCTGCATGTAGGGCCACCAGTAGCCCTGGCTAATAGCTCTGTAGGCCAGCGATCTTCCACCGATGTGGCTACCGCAGATCCCTTCATGAATTTCAAATAGAAAATCCTCTACCTTGCTCGGATGGACGCATTGGAGATATGGTCCAGAGTAGGATTTCCTGTAAAGCTTTTCATCTGGAGATAGCCAGTAGTGAGCTGCTTTTACTCTGACCTTGTGGGCTTCGCTCTTGTTTTCTGGGAGCTTGTCCTCCTTCAGGAACGCCATGATCGGATCCATCCAGCTTGGACCGAGGTCAGTGCACAGAACCTGCCGAACTGGGAGGAGCTCTATGCTCGGTTTTTCCAGCGTCCCTACATCGACTGTTCTTCTTTTTCCAGCTTCTACAGCCGAGGCCAAGCTTGCCAGGGCGTCTGCATGGCGATTGGACTCCCTACCAACTTGCCTGACTTCAACTTTTTCAAACTGGGAGAGGAGCTGCCTGGTATGGGCTAGATAGGCCACCATTCTTTCGTCTCTGGCTTGGTAGTCCCCGCTCAGCTGGCTCGTCACTAACTGGGAGTCGCTGAAGACCACCACCCTCCGTGCCCCCAGTATTATCGCACTGCCGAGGCCAGCGATCAGTGCTTAATATTCTGCTTCATTGTTTGATGCTTTGAAGTTGAGGGTTAGTGCTTGCTCTATGACTAACCCTTCTGGGGATTGGAGGACGACGCCGGCGCCTGCCCTCTTGGATGTAGACGATCCGTCAACGAAGATTTTCCAGGCTGACTCCAGAAATTTTTCCCAGGATTGGTCTTCCTCAGTCTTGGCGTTACCTTCATTGCTGCCCTTGGAGTCCCCCAGTTCGGTATCGAGCGAGGTCGGTGCCGAACTAGGAGAGGTGAATTCGACGACGAAGTCCGCCAGGACCTGTGCCTTGATTGCCGTTCTGGGCTGATACTGGATGTCGAACTGACCCAATTCCACGGCCCACTTGGAGATTCGGCCAGAAAAGTCCGCCTTGCGGAAGAGGGACTTGAGCGGGAATTCCGTGATGACTACCACCGTGTGAGTCTGGAAGTAATGGGAGAGCTTGTGAGAGGCGCTGAGCAGTGCTAGTGCTAGCTTTTCAAGAGGTAGATATCTGGTCTCGGCATTGAGCAGGGTTTTGCTGGTGTAATAGATGGGGTGCTGTTGCTTGTCGCTTTCTCGAACCAGCACCGAGCTCACCGCATGGTCCGAGACTGCAAGATAGAGATAGAGAAAATCGTCTTGCGACGGAGTGGACAGTAGAGGTGGTGAGGAGAGGTACCTTTTGAGCGTCTCTAGTGCCGAATCGCATTCTGGAGTCCATTGGAACTTGGAACTCTTCTTCAGTAGCTGAAAGAATGGACGGCACTTGTCTGAGGCGCGGCTGATGAAGCGATTGAGTGCAGCGGCCATCCCTGTCAGTCTCTGGACCTGCTTGGCCGAGGTGGGGCTTTGGATAGCCTGTATGGCCGCGATTTGCTCCGGATTGGCCTCAATCCCTCTCCGAGTCACCAGGCTCCCCAGGAATTTGCCGGAGCCGACGCCAAATGCACACTTCGAGGCATTGAGTTTGAGCTGGAACTTTCGGAGGATGGCAAATGTTTGGCGCAGGTCTGTCAGGTGGCTCTGCGACTCCTTGGATTTGACTACCATGTCGTCAATATAGACCTCCATCGTCTTTCCGAGCTGATCTCGGAACATCCTAGTGACCAGCCTCTGATATGTCGCTCCGGCGTTCTTCAGCCCGAAGGGCATCACCTTGTAACAGTAGATGCCCCGAGGTGTGATAAACGCAGTTTTTTCCTCATCAGATCTGTGCAGGGGGATCTGATGGTAACCTCGGTAGGCGTCCAAGAAGCTCATTCTGTCATGCCCCGAGGTGGCGTCGATCATCTGGTCGATCTTTGGGAGCGGGAAGCTATCTTTGGGGCAAGCTTTGTTAAGGTCGGTGAAGTCTACACAGACCCTCCACTTGCCGCTCTTCTTCTTTACAACCACTGTGTTGGCTAGCCACTGGGGATAGTGCACCTCGCGGATTGCCCCAGCCTCGAGGAGCTTCTCCACCTCCTCTATAATCGCCTCTGTCTGTGGGATCCCCGTTCTGCGAGCCTTCTGCACTACGGGCTTGTGTCCGGGGTCCACATTTAGCTTGTGACATATGACCTCGGGGTCAATCCCGGGCATCTCGTAAGGAGTCCACGCGAAGATATCTTTGTTCAGGAGTAGGAAGTCCAGCAATTCGGCCTTTTCAGCGTCAGGGAGCTGGCTACCCAGCAGGAAGTAGCGCTCCGGATCTTCAGGATTGATCCTGACCTCGGTGAGATCTTCTATGCTTTTCTGCCCTGCTGTCCGCCCGACATCCTCGATCTCGGCTTCGAGCTCGGCCATGTGCACTCGTCTCGGTTCCTCTTCTCCAGGTGCTACTACCACGAGACATTCTCGGGCCATCTGTTGGTTTCCGCACACAGTCACTATTTCGACCGTTCCTCCAGGCTTCTCCAATGGAAACTTGAGTTTTTGATGAAGGGTGGATGGCACTGCCTCCATGGCGTGCAGCCAACTTCGTCCCAATATCACATTGTAGGGGGACGGCGCGTCTATCACCATAAAGTCTGCTACCTTTGCTGCGCCTCCGATCCGGACTTCAAGTGAGATCCTGCCTTTGGGGTATACTGGCTGGGCACTAAACCCTATCAAGGGGACGTGGGCCTCCCGCAGGGCGGATTCGGGCAGGCCGAGCTGTTTGAAACAGCTATAGTATACAATCTCGGTGGAGCTCCCTGGGTCCACAAGGACGCGCTTGGTAGTGTAATTGTTCAGCCGCAGGGTGAGGATGAGGGCGTCATTGTGGGGGAGCTCGACTTCCTTCAGATCCTCGTCCGAGAACCAAATCTTGGGCTTTTCTCTCTTACGCCTCTTCGAGGCGCTTTCCCACTCTGCCGACATCACCTGCTTGCCATGGGCAGCTCTCCTGGCGTCTGACCGAGCCTGGGCGCTTCCCCTGCCTGGGGCGGGTGCTAGGTGGATGACATTGATGGTACCCGCCGGCTCATCGCTCTCATGGTCATCACTGGGTCGAGTGCGCTGCTGTGCTCGGTGGACCCTTTCCTCCTGTTTGATATACTCCTGGAGGTGTCCGTCATGGACGAGCTTTTCGAGATGGGACTTCAACGCAAAGCAGTCTTCGGTCATGTGCCCGTGCTGCTTGTGATAGGAGCAGCGCTTGTTCTGGTCTCGGATGGATGGGTCGCCTGTCATCGGCCGAGGCCACTGGAAGTATGGCTCTGCCTTGATTTTGTTCAGGAGTCTATAAATAGGCTCCTTAAACACAACACTGATAGCCCTGTAAGGATCGTTGGCAGGCTTGGCGGACTATGACCTCGGCCTCTTGCTGCTGTCCGAGGCAATCGAGAAAGAGCGGGCGGGCTTCCTTTTATCCAACCTCGGTCGGGGGAATGTTTCTTCCTTGGTGGAGGCCTGGTGTTTCTTCGGGAATCCGAACCGCTCTGTGCCATGGGCCTCGTCTTCTTCCTGCTCAATGTACTGTTTTACCCTTGCCATCAGTGCTTTCATCGTGGCCACGGGGTTTCGGACTAGATCTCTGCGGAGTTCATTTCCTGGGAGTAACCCCTCCCTGAAGCACATGATGGCGACTTCGTCATTGGCGTCGGTGATCTGGCTGTATATCGTCCAGAATCTTCTGGCGAAGGCAGTGATACCCTCGCCGTCTTTCATCCGGATCGCCATGAGATTGCTACCCGTCTTCGGGATGACGCGGTGCGCTTGAAACTTTTCAAGGAAAGAGCTCCGGAGCTGCCGCCAGGTTGAGACCGACCCGGGAGGGAGCGCGCAGAACCAACGGAGAGGGAGGTCCCCCAGACTGGACGAGAAAACCCTGCAGTTCAGAAGACCGACGTCCCCCCAGACCGACATCCGCTGAGTGAAGTGCCGCAGATGCGCCTCTGGGTCTGAGGCCCCGTCGTAAAGTACGAACCTTGGGACGTTAAATCTCTCGGGGAGAGAGAAGTTTTTAATTTCCTGCGAAAAGGGGGACATGCCCTGATCGTCCTCTTCATGCTCATCAGTCTGGTCTCGGGCGATCCCGATCTCGGCCAAGCGGGCCTGGACCTCCTGCTTGACGTAGTGGTCTAGCAACTCCTTGAGGCCTGTCTGGTCGCCGAGTCTCGGGGATTCTGGCTCGTGCTGCGATCCCCCGAGTCCATCAGGCAGATGGCTGCTACTCGAGCCCTCCTCTTCGCAGTGATATCTCCTTCTGCTGTTGAGGGCCCGCCTCAGGTCTTGGTGGCCCGGACGGGTCCGCGGTCGCCGGGGAGGTGGACCGCGAGACCTCCTCTCATTCATTTCGAGCCGTTCTTCGAGACGACGAATCACCTCGTCTTTGTGTTGGAGAGCTTGGTTCTGGGCATCCAGCTCTTTAAGCAGGGGATTGTTATCTCGGTCCCCATGGGTTTGGTGAAAAGACTGGCCGTCATCATGGACGTGCTGGTGGGAATGACGGGATCCTGTCCTGACGGGAGTCTTGCCCTGCCGTCGAAGATCCGCTGTGGAGGCGTTCTGCTGCGGACCGCCGTGCGACCGCTCGCCAGTGTGGTGAGGGGCATCAAGACGGCTATCCTGGCGGAGGCGCGTGGCTATGGGCCGAGATGAAGAGGCCGATTGGACGACGCCCTCCACGCATGCGGCACTCGGCTTTCCCCCTGACCTCCTCTGGCGAGGGTCCTGCGGCTCCTCCTGCCTGATGGGAGGAACCGCTGGCGGTCCCGGAGGGGGAAGAAGAGCACCACGAAGGTCAGGGGGTGGTTCCGGAACAACCGACTGGGCTGGCTGCGACGGCAAGAATGGTGGGAATGCAGGTTCCTCCCGTAGCGGGAAGGACGATGCTTGTTTAGACGTCGACGGTCCTCCGCCACCGTTTCTGGTTTTTGGAGGCATAGCTTCTGCAGAGGCTTTGGCACAGATCCTATCCCCACAGACGGCGCCAACTGTAAGTGCCTAAAAATTACGGACTTAAGTAATGGAGGATTAAGCTCCTGATGCAAGGTTTTGAGGGAGGTAAGAGGAATGGATCGAGCCTCCAATGACCTGAAAGGAAAAGAACAACGGTCAGAGACCCTGGCTGTGGGTAGCCGAAGGCCCTCCGACGGTTAAGTTAGTGCAGGGACTGAGAGAATGGAGAGAAAGAGTTCTGGGAGGGAGAGATTATGCGTGTGCGTACCTTTCATGGATTCTCTCATGCAATATATAGGTGGAGAAGTCATCATTAGACTGTCTTCCTGAGGAGACGGGAGTCCCATCTGAGCGTACTCTCATCTCCTGAGTGGGGGTAGGTAAAAAGGGGACGTCCCATCGGACCAGCCCTCCTCGCCTATGGATATGACTGTAGATATGGCGTGCCCCTCGCGTAGGTCCGGAGCCCATTCTGTTGTCAGACCGCCGATCCTGTTTTGGCAGTGCATTAATGGCGGCATTTATGATTGAATGAAAGGAGGCCGAGCTCGGTCGAGGCTGAGGCCGAAGTTGGGACTCGTGACGTAATCACTGGGGCCCGCTCCATAATTGCCCGAGACGGCGATGCAGCCGAACTTGGCGGCACCGAGATCATGGGTTACCGAGACTGGGTGGTGGCCCCGTTTAATTCCATGATCACGGAATGACCCCACACAAAATCTAATTTCTTCGGGCTTCTTATTTTCGATCCAAACCGTTTATCTTCTTTAACAGGCCAACCATCCTTATTGGGTCAAATCTCATCACTTGATTCATTATGGATGTTTCAAGATTTGTGAGAAACTATTAAAGACATATGAATCATTAGATGCAACCAAATTCGCATTTGAAGAAGTGTGAAAATGACAAATAATAAATTATGTTTCACATGACTCATTTGTGTATGTAAATTTTTTTCACATCACATGCGAAATTAACAAACGGCTCCTAGGGAGAAATGTAAATGACATGAACTAGGTTAGATGATTTGATTGAGTTCTGCCAAAGAACAAAGCAACTCTGATTTTTCGTTAACTCGAGCTGCACAAAAATGCTGGGCGCTTAGTACAAATGTGGCAACTCCTACTTTGATAATATGTAAGCCGAGTTACCTGTTTTACAGAGGCTCAAATGGGCCCCTTGTACAAAGAATGCCTTAGTCAAGCACCCTAATCATTTTGATTATAAGAAGCATAGCAACCTTACCTAACACGACAAATTCGGGCACATGCTTTATGAGAAGGATGGATTACGTAGCTTATCACAATGCACAGTTTACGAGAATATTAAGTGGCTCGAGAGTCGAGTGTTTTGCATAAATAAAAAAAAAAACACGTCTAATATGATCCATGAGGCTGTTCACAAATCGCCCACTTTGTTAGTGGCCATTATTAGGATAAAAGAAAATATCATGCCCCCGTCTAAATTCATATTCAAGGTAGAAGGTGAGCCTAGTATTAAATTATTTATGTGTAAAACACGTGATATAGATTTATTTTTTTTATTAATCTAAGGTTGGAGAGTAGAGGGTTGAAGTTAAACTAAGCCCTAAACTAATACATTAGGGTGAGCCCCAGTAATGAATTTATAAGGTTCTGTGGTCTGGATTGGGCAAAGACCTATGATGGATAAAGAATCTCAAACTTGTGTGAGCTGTAAAAGAAATATTGTAGTGTAGTTTAATCCTTCTAATTCTCCCATCATTGAAAAGTGAAGGAATTGTGTTGGAGACACATACATAAATTAGTTCGTTCTCTTTCATTTAAATATTTATCTAAATCTTCCCATGCGTATTCATTCAAGTTGGACTTGGTCTTTAACAAATCAAGCAGTCTTTTTTCCTGTGGGCAGAGTGCAATGCATGACAGAAAGAACATAAATCCTAACACTATGTTTGGGAAGAAGGTAAAATAAGGAGAAGGAAAAAAAAAGAGAGGAAAATGGAAGGAAGGTTAAAATAGAGGGTCTTTGGGAGGGGGGGCTGTTTTGGAACTTGGGAGTAAATTTTTCAAAATTTTACCTCAAAATTTTTCCTTCAAAACTATGGGGAAAGAGTGAGATAAAGAGGAGATTTTTCTTCCCCCTCAAACTTTTTGACTATAAACAAACAAGAGGTGGCTTCCCTCCCCTCCCCTTTCATTTTCCTTCACCTCAAATTTTCCTTCCCTTCCCAAACATAGGGTTAAAACTCTAACCTGCCCCTCGAGTGGGTCTTAACTCTTCTCAATAGACTCATAATTACTAGTTCCCACCTTCGACTCTTTTGTTTTATTCCTGGGCGCTCCGCTTTTGTAATGGAAAAGCTGCCACAGATCATAGATTCTCATAACATCACTACAATCACATGGTGGAGTAGTTGTAGGGCATGGATCCGGATCCCCTGATTCATCCAGATAGGGCTCTCCTGTTTGGATGAAACAGGGGATCCGTTTCTGAAAGGCATTGGTTGGTCGTGATGTATTTTTCTTTGCCCCAATAATGCAAAAGAAATAATCATTTATGGTTCTTGCAATCAAGCCCCACCAAATTTGAATTTGAACCTTTGGTTTCAAGGAAAGACTTGAAGATGATAATCATGAGATCAAGGGGAAGATACAGGTTCCACTTTGCTAAAATACATTTCACCACAATAAAAGCTGCAATTATAGTTAAGAAAACTATATGACTGGAGCTTATACCCAAAAACTCATCTCCCTCACATAAATAGCATATGAGATTTTATAATTTAAGTTTTTCTTTTAAGTATGAGTTTTCACATATGGTAGTCGGTCCCAAGGGGTGGACCGAGGATACGGGGGGGGGGGGGGGGGCGTTGATCGCCATAATGTTACTTTCTATATTATTTTGTCGTTTCAGAAGGGTCGGGCTTATTTCCGATGGGCGATGGGCCATGGGCTAATTTCTCCATTATTTTTTTTGGGTTCGTGGGCTTAATTTGTTGTTCATTCATCGCCCGAGCCGCATCCAATAGCCGTGAGCTACTGTGCACCGCGTCGAGCCACTTGAAGATGATAATCATGAGATCAAGGGGAAGATACAGGTTCCACTTTGCTAAAATACATTTCACCACAATAAAAGCTGCAATTATAGCTAAGAAAACTATATGACTGGAGCTTATACCCAAAAACTCATCTCCCTCACATAAATAGCATATGAGATTTTATAAATTAAGTTTTTCTTTTAAGTATGAGTTTTCACATATGGTAGTCAGTCCCAAGGGGTGGACAGAGGATACTTGCATTTTTTTTTGGGGGGGGGGTGTGTTGGCCATAATGTTACTTTCTATATTATTTTTTCGTTTCAGAAGGGTCGGGCTTATTTTTGATGGGTGATGGGCTAATTTCTCCATTATTTTTTTTCAGCTCGTGGGCTTATTTTGTTGTTCATTCATCTCCCGAGCCACAGCCAATAGCCGTGAGCACGGGTGGGGGTTGGCCATAATGTTACTTTCTATATTATTTTTTCATTTCAGAAGGGTCGGGCTTATTTTCGATGGGTGATGGGCTAATTTCTCCATTATTTTTTTTCAGTTCGTGGGCTTATTTTGTTGTTCATTCATCGCCCGAGCCACAGCCAATAGCCGTGAGCTACGGTGCACCGCGTCGAGCCGCCGCCAAAATAAAATAGTGGCCGCAACAGAGGAGGTTACAGGCACCTCAACGGACGTGCAAAGAAAGTTGGGAAAGACCCACCCTGGGTCCGGTGAGCCCAACCCAATTCGAAACCAGCCTAGTCGTTGAGTAGAAGTAAAGATGTTGACACGAGTTGATCACGATGGCTGCAACACTGTTGCAGGGGTTGTACCAGGTGATGCAGGGAAGCTTTTCCATTCAACTTTGACTCAAGATTAAGCCATCCGGACTCCGAATCACGATCAATCTTCACCTACAGATTCATCGCAGCGAGATCTTTCTGATGAAAGACAATGAAAAGCAGTCCGAAAGTTCAAAAAGGTGTTGATCAGTGCAAACAATTAGTGGTATCTATACTTTCCTTTTGATTTAGATTATGGATATGTCTTCTAGAACTACATAGATGATATCACAAGAATGTTATCTTCAATGGGAAGAATCAATCAATTAGAAGAACGTCAGTTGGGTGCCTTATGATGGGACATGTGCAACAGTATGCTATGATAAATCTAACTATAATTGATAAATGCTTGACAACCAATACAAAATCATCTAGTGATTTTGTTGAGGTAAACGTCCACCCTCGCTCCTGAGCGGTAATAATTGTAGTCGAGCCCTCGCCCTCACCATAAAACTATTGTTGTGTCGTTTCCTATCACCAGTTGGTTTTGGGATAAGTGGTAGCTCAATGGGGTGTAAGATCCTACAAGTGATATCAAAGCCTCGTAACTTGGGTCTTCGAGTTGTGGCGGGTGTCATTGAGGGAGGGATTGTTGATGTCAACGTTCACCCCATAAAACTATTGTTGCACCGTTTCCTATCACCAATTAGTTTTAGGATAAGTAGTAGATCAGTAGAAGGTAAGATCCTACAAGTGGTATCAGAGCCTGGTAGGTCGGGTGTTCGAGTCACTGGACACGCGTTTTGCGAATTAGCAGCAGGAGTCGCGGCGGGTGTGCCATTCAAGGAGGGATTGTTGAGGTCAATGTCCACCCTCGCTTCTAAATGGTTATAATTGTGGTCAAGCCCTCGCCCTCACCATAAAACTATTTTTTTATGTCGTTTCCTATCACCGATGAGTTGGGTCAAGTGATAAGGAACAGAGCTCGTCTAGTTGCTCAAGGGTATTCTCAAGTTGAGGGTATAATTTTTGATGTAATTTCTGCCCCTGTCGCTAGGCTTGAGGTAATCCGACTGTTGCTTGCTCTTGCATGTTTCTTAAACATCAAATTATTTCAAATGGATGTGAAAAGTACTTTTCTGAATGGATTCTTAAATGAGGAAGTCTATGTAGAACAACCAAAGGGATTTCAAGATCCTCATTTTTCGGATCATGTTTTCAAGTTGCGAAAAGCTCTTTACGGTCTGAAACAAGCACTTAGAGCATGGTATGAGAGATTGACAGTGTTTCTGATTGAGCATGGTTTTCAAAGAGGAAGTGTGGACAAGACCTTTCTTATTGCATAGGTCTACGTAGATGACATTGTTTTCGGTTCAACTTCTGAGCTTTTGTCTGATAAATTTGCTGAAAGGATGGCTCAAGAGTTTGAAATGAGCATGGGTGGTGAACTTTCATTCTTTCTGGGCTTACAAATTAAGCAGACTGATTCTGGTATCATCATCTCACAACCAAAATATGCTCGAGACTTACTGAAAAAGTTTGGCATGCAATCCTCAAAACACTCAAGGACTCCCATGAGCACAACTGCCAAACTCAATCTTGATACTGATGGAAAGGACATAAATGAAACACTCTATAGGAGTATGATAGGTAGTTTTCTCTACCTCACTGCCAGTCATCCTGATATTTCTTATAGTGTGGGGGGTTGCGCAAGATATCAGTCCAGACCTAAAGAATCTCATGTTCAAGTTGTTAAACGAATTCTGAAGTTTATAAGTGGTATTGTTGAGTACGACATTTGGCTGTCAAAAGATACCACCAACACCATTGTTGGTTTTTCTGATGCAGATTGGGCTGGGTGCATAGATAATAAAAAAAGCACCTCCAGTGGCTGTTTCTTTGTTGGAAATAATTTGGTGGCCTGGCATAATAAAAAGAAGACTTGGACTTCCTTGTCAACTGGTGAAGCTAAATATATAGCTGCTGGAAGTTGCTGTACTCAGCTTCTGTGGATGAAACAGATGATGACAGATTACCGAATTAAGCAAGAAATTATGTCTGTGTTTTGTGACAATCAGAGTGCTATCAACATTTCTAAAAATCTGGTACAACACTCTCGAACCAAACACATAGACATTAGGCATCATTTCATTTGTGATCTAGTGGAGGAGAAAATAATATATTTGCATCATATTTCTACTGAAAATCAATTGGCAGACATTTTCACAAAACCATTGGATGCAACTCGGTTTGAATCTCTACGTAAATCTCTAAGGACCTCTCTCATTCCCTAGACTCCATAATTTTTTGTTTATTTAGGTGCACATACACAATTTCACATGACCAAGACTGTTTGGTCTTTCATTTTGTTGCACTGCACGGATCATTTTTTATTCTCACACGGCTCTCTCCGCCTTTATTCTTTGAGAGATGTCATGGTAATCATGTTAAACCGGAGGATCAGGGCTACCTAAGAATATGTTTGATAGCTTCCACTTGATTGAAAAGTTTCATTTGGAGAAGGCTACCATGTTCATTAGTGTGAAAGCCACCCATGATGGTTCACTGCCCCCGGAGTTATTTAAAAAAAAAAGGGGAATAGAAATTTCTGAAAAAAAAAAAAAGAATAAAAAAATCTATATTTAAAAAAAAAAGATGAATTGCCTAATGTCTTGTTGATGGGTGTGCTCCCTATGCAACAATTTCGTTCGTCTCGAGGAGATTTAGGGGGAGTGTGTCACACACATATTCTGTGTTTTATTTTTATCGTTATTTTTATTTTTTTTCTTGGTCATACTATTCACATCTTCATTGTGCGGTTAAATTTATGAAAATTTCTTCTTACTGTCTCTCAAGGAGTGATTTGACCAAACAATAGACGTTAGAGTATTTTTGCCGAGTTGCACTTAATTTTTTCAAAAAGAATGCACTTTGCTCGAGCGACCACTCACATTTGCCCGAGCGAACTTGCTGCTTTTAAGTCCACTCGTCCTCCGTTCCTCTTTCTTTCTTTCTCTTCTTCCTCCATGCCCTAACTGCCATGTTCGTGGTTTTCACCCCGGGTGTGTGCACCCATTTTCATGGTTTCCCAAAGGTAATCCCCTCATCCTCTTCATTACTCATTCTCATTTTGCACCTGTCATTCCATTGTTCATCTTCTAGATGGGTTCATTGGCTTGGGGATTTCGGTTTTGGGGTTTCTTGGCTAAAAATTCTCCTATTTGGTTCCACCTATGTCATTTCCTCCCTTTTATTCATCTTATGTCTTTTGTGATTTGCTTTTGGGGGTGTTGATTGGATTGGAGTATGAATTGTGCCTTCTGCGAAGTATCTCTTAGGATAGTTTATGGATTTTCTTTTGGAAAGATAATGGCTTGGAGAATGGGCTGCTCTACCAATGTTCTTTTGCAGAACTCTGCTCTTGCATCATCTTAGCTGAATACTATTTTTTGGGGGTGATGCTCTCTATTGGTTTGCTTGGTTTATGGATTGTTTCGAATGGGTTTGTGAAAACTCTAAGAATGGGTCTTCTTCTCTGAATATAAATGGGTCTAATCTTCCTGTGCAGATGAAAGTTTTTGGGGGCTACCAGAATGGATTACTAGTTCTAATTTTACCAATCAATGCAGTGGAAATAACCAATCAGACAATATAAAACTAGCTATCTACCAATCACACACCACAAGAAGGCATACACAATATTTAGCGTGGAAACCCTATCCAGGGAGAAAAACCATGAACCAGAAACCAAGAGTTCATGAATAGTTACAGGATATACTCACAAGCTCCTTTACCTCAGTCTGTACCTCGACCTAAGGACTGTAGTTGTTCTTGCAAAGAATCCACTATCACGACATCCACCGCACTCCGTTCTCCTTACTTGATCTCCTCGCACATTGCCAATTAAGATGAACTATCTTCTACAAGAAAGGTAGAAGCAGCAACAACCTTCTAGAGCAGCCCTTCAGAATAGTCTCTCAATGGCTCTAGAGAATAAACTCTCTCTAAGATATCTCTGACTCAGATTAATGAGAGTTGTGGTCTCCGTGTTCACCTCTAGGGTTGAGAGTAATACCCTATATATAGCCCCAAATTCGTGCCTTAGAGTTAGTACACAAGTAGGACTCAAATTAGGAAAAAATGTCTCTAAAGGAAACAATTTCGTTGCAAAATAGGAGACTTTCCCCTTTTGTGCACCTGTTCGATCGATCCGACAGTGCATCCGATCAATCGGACAGTCTAAATAACTGGACGCATATTCAGTCCGATCGATCGGACTGAGGCTCCAATCAATCGGGCCTAGGGAGGTTCGCCCGGTCTTTTCTTTTTTCTTGTCTTTTTCGCTTCAGCTCTTCCGGCAACACAACCATAGTCCATTCTAAAAAATAGAAAATACAATCCAATGGACCCAAAGTTTTGTCCAACCCATGAATTAGCCTACATAAAAATACTAACAATCTCCCCCTTCGGCAATTCATCGACAAAACTCCCTAGAACAATACAAATGTTCTAGCCAAGAGAAAAACTCAAAATACATGAATTTTTAACCCAAAAAAAATCAGCAGCATCATCTTTAAATCTTTGCTTGTTTTCTCCCCCTAACTTCAATATTCTCCCCCTTTTAGTCCATAATTGACAAACAATTCTCTTTAAGCAGCTTCTGTCAATCTGGATTTTGCAGCTCCCCCTCAATATGACTCTCCCTCACGATGATCTTCGTATCAGCACTGGGGTGGGGGCGTGATCTTGTAGATCAGGGGTGATGAAGCTTTGGCACACACACTTGCATTTTCAGACAGTTCAGCAAAGTGTGTACCGAGACAGATGGAAGGTCTTCTTTCTTGACCCAGACAGCTTTGGTTTTCATAGGTGACTCTTCCCTTTTCCTTTTTCAATGCTTTTGGTTTGACGACTTTCACAGCTTATTGCAATGGGGTCGAATGTGTCCTTTAATTCCACAATGATGGCAAGTGGGAATTCGTTCAGGACGTGGCACATTCTTCTTCTTGGCAGCTGTAGTTGTAACATGAATAGCAGGATTAGTAACAACTTAATTTTGAACAAAACAGTTAGTACCTTTGGCTTTTGATGTAGATGCTTTATCAGCATAGCGAATGCCATACTTGTTAGTCTTTGCTTTTTGATTGCACAGGATGTCATCAAGTTTTTTAGACCCAGTATTCATCTTGTTTAGTGAAGCCTTGCTTGTATACAACTCAGAAAGAACCATCTTTAGTCTTCCTTGAAAGTCGGTATTTTCAGCTTGCAAGGTCTTCATATCATGGTTAATCAAAACACACTTCTGTGCTTCAGCTGTTAATTTATCTGCCAACATGTTATTTTATGCCTCTAAGAGACTCATTTTTGTAAGAGCTTCAGACAATTCAGCTTTTATAGAAGTATTCTGCTCTTCAGATTCTTTCTAGCTTGTAGCCACTTTTTCATTCATCTTTAGCATTTTCAAGGTCTTTGCAAACAATATATGATATTCAGTTTGCCAGTCATGTTCTGTCTCTGACTCATTAACATTTTGATCAGTCCCATCATCAGAAACTGGTGGAGTAGCAGAAACTGAAGTTGCTATGAATGCCATGAATTTTTCTTTGCTAGCTTTAGGCTTCTCAGACTCAGATTTTTTATCATCTTCCTCAGAAGTATCATCATCCCAAGTCAAATTGAAAGCCTTCTTTCTTGGCTTTTTGTTAGCACAATCACTAGCAATGTGTCCATAACAATGACACTCAAAACATTGAATCCCTTTAGAAGATTTCTTCTTTACAAAATTTTTAGGAACTTTCAGATCACTTTTCTTCCCCTTCATAAAAGCCTGAATTTGCTTCATAAACTGAACAACAACTTGCGGGATCAATCTCCTCAGAATCAGAATCAGAATCACTGACAATTATCTTAAATGATTCTTTGGAGACTCTCAAAGCAATACCTTTGGATTTTGATTTCCCAGTAGTCCTTAGGTTTGCTTCAAAAGTCTGAAGGTTGCTAACCAAATCTTCAGATTTAAGAGTATTTAGATTTTTGTTCTCCTTAATGGCTACAACCTTTGCATCAAACCTTTCTGGAAGTGATCGCAGAATGTTTCTCATAACTCTATTCTCAGGAATTGGCTCCCCCAAAGTAAAGATATCATTCACAATTGCATTCAGCTTCGAATTGAACTCATCAAAAGTTTCGTCATCTTCCATCTTTATGGTTTCGAAGGCTATATACAATTTCTGAAGTTTCGACTGTTTGACAGTGTTAGTCCCTTCATGCACAGTCTGCAGAATATCTCAAGCTTCTTTTGCAATAGTGCATGTAGAAATTCTACGAAACTCAGACTTGCTAACTCCATTATAGATAGCATTCAAAGCCCTAGAGTTGCAAGTGGCAGCGAACTCCTCTTCCCTAGACCACTTATTTTCAGGTTTGTGATCTATTACTCCATCAGCAGTAATAGTGGGTAAGGAATAACCATTCACAACAGATTTCCAGACTTCCAGATCTATGACTTTCAAGAAGGAAACCATCCTGGCTTTCCAATAAGCATAACTATCACCATTCAGTAAAGGAGGCTTATTGGTTGAAGTGCCTTCACGGTTGGTATCCATTCTAGCAAACTATGGATCAACACAATAAAATAGTGTAACCCACTCTGATACCAATTGAAAGTTTTTGGGGGCTATCAGAATGGATTACTAATTCTAATTTAACTAATTAATGCAGCGGAAATAACAAATAAGACAATATAGAACTAGCTATCTACCAATCACACACCACAAGAAGGCGACACAATATTTAGCATGGAAACCCTATCTAGGGAGAAAAACAATGAACCAGAAATCAAGAGTTCACGAACAGTTACAAGATATACTCACAATCTCCTTTACCTCAGTCTGTACCTCGACCTAAGGACTGTAGTTGTTCTTGCAAAGAATTCACTGACACGACATCCACCGTGCCCCGTTTTCCTTACTCCTCGCACCTTGCCAGTCAAGATGAACTATCTTCTACAAGAAAGGTAGAAGCAGCAACAACCTTCTAGAGCAGCCCTTTAGAATAGTCTCTCAATGGCTCTAGAGAATAAACTCTCTCTAAGATATCTCTGACTCAGATTAATGAAAGTTGTGGTCTCCGTGTTCACCTCTAGGGTTGAGAGTAATACCCTATATATAGCCCCAAATTCGTGCCATAGAGTTAGTACACAAGTAGGACTCAAATTAGAAAATAGTGTCTCTAAAGGAAACAATTTCGTCGCAAAATAGGAGACTTTCCCCTTTTTGTGCACCTGTTCGATCGATTCGACAGTGCATCCGATCAATCGGACAGTCTAAATAACTGGACGCATATTCAGTCCGATCGATCGGACTGAGGCTCCAATCGATCGGGCCTAGGGAGGTTCGCCCGGTCTTGTCTTTTTTCTTCTCTTTTTCGCTTCAGCTCTTCCGGCAACACAACCATAGTCCATTCTAAAAAATAGAAAATACAATCCAATGGACCCAAAGTTTTGTCCAATCCATGAATTAGCCTACATAAAAATACTAACAGTAGACCTGTTTGAACATTTGGGGATAACAGTTTCTATTTATGCAATATTAGCCCCTTTTTCTTTTCTTTTGAAGTTCGGTTGTTGTTGCACCTGCAGTCTAACAGAAATTGGTTTTGGCTAGAAATAGTATTTCTAATAAATGGAGTCTCTTTTTTGCACTTTTCAGCTTCAACATTGTTTCAATGGCTCCCTAAAAGAGACCTCATGAAGAGTCCTCTTTCTCTCAGCCTCGCTTTGATAGTCATTGGTTCCCCACACTAAACAAATCTATTCAATTCCAAGAACAGTTCGTGAAAAGAACTGTTGAGTCTGAAAGAGAGGTTGATGAGGATCTCCTTGAGAAACTAGCTTGCCACAGCTTATCAAATCGAAACTGGTACTCTTTGTTGAAATTCGAAACTTCTGTGATAAACATTGAATGGGTTTGAGAATTCTTTTGCAATATGGTGCTTGTGTCTTCGACCTCCTTGAAAACTTTTGTTCGAGGAAAATGGATTACCATCATTGTGGCAGACATAGTTGACTTCCTTGACATTCCTATTGTCGAAGACAGCCAAGTCCCTATTGATTATGATTTGATTGGCACCACACTTTGTGGTGAAGACACGCTTTGGCCTAGTGGATGTCTCCCTCACAGCAACCTGACAAAAGAATATAGATTTTTGAATCGCTTTGTTTGCCACAACCTGGAACCGAGAGGACACACTTTTGATGTCACCCACAAGAATGGGTATACTGCATTGGCATAGGGAAACATGTTAATATTCCTCAATTGATCTTGAACGTGTTGATCAAAATGTTAACTGCGAAGTGCAACTTCATTCTTCCTTTAGATGTTTTCATCAATGAGTTTCTCTTATGGAAGGAGGTTCCTAAGAAGAGCAATGAGGTCACCCAGCGAATTCGAAGTTTGATAAATTCCCTGACATTAGCTCAATCATCAGCTCACATTCAACCCATTGTTCAGGGTGCAAAGGTAAATGTGGAACAAGCTGCTCTAGATGCAGATGTCTAGGGGTAGCAACAGGGGAATGCAGATCCAATTGCCCGACTTGCAGAACAAATGCAAGGGCTGAATGTTGACACCAAAAATGTCACTTGCCTCTTCAACATCAAGAAGCCGCATGAAGCCACATCCTACCACAAAAAGGCATTGCTGCTTCAAGCATCAGATCTTGTTAGAATCAAACAAAAACTGCAAGATCCTTCAAGACAGCCAAAAGAGGGGTTCACATGAAGTTTCGGGCCATTTGACATCATTTGTCCTAACTTCACCCCTCCGGTAATCAAACAGGAAGACATCAAAACTTCGATTAGAGCCTACGGATGGTCTCAAAATACCTCCAAAAGGCTCTACGTCAAATTTCAGGTCATTCCGACAATGTTTGACCCGACTTCGACGCTCCAAAAGAAAATCAAGCCCCTTGGCAGCGAGAACCACTGGGACAATTATTCATCAAACGGAGCACATGGGCGACTTCAACATGCTTCAAAAAGGCTGCACGTCAAGTTTCAGGTCATTCCGACAACATTTGACCCGACTTTGATGCTCCGAAAGAAAATCAGGGCTACTAGCGGTGGAGCACCCTGGAACCATGACGTCCAAATCGGAGCTAATGGATCATCTCAAAATGACTCCAATAGGCTCCCTGTCAAATTTCAGGTCAATCGAACATCGGTTGACCGCACATCAAAGCGCGATACGTTCCTCGCGGTGAAATCAAGTCTAGCAGCGACGGGACCCTAAATGGCTTCAAAACTCAAACGAAAGCCCATGGTTGGTCCTATCTACTGCTCGGGAAGCTCCACGTTAAATTTCAGGTCATTCTGACATCGTTTGACCTAGTTTCAACTCTTGACAAAAATCAACAACTCTGCGCGGCAAAGTCTTCGGCTTTTCCAAAAAATGGGAAACTTTGTGCCCGGTTTTGCACGACTTCTTGTTGGGTTTTTCTCCAGGAGAACCAAGCCAAAAAATGAGGAAAAATGTCAAGAAAAATACAGGAGAAAAACAAGAAGCAAAAAAGCTCAAAAAACGGCCGACAAAACGACGACCATGGAAATCCGGGTCGCCGGATTTCCGCCGGAAGGCCCTTTTTCCGATTCTTTTCGCATTCCGGGAGTTCCAGCCCCTATGATTTCCTGAAAATCTGATTTTTGATGCTCGGAAACGACTGATCTTCGTCAACATCACGGATCCGCCATTAAGAGCATGAAATCATCACCAATCGCTCCAAGATCGCCAATAGGCTAACCAAGAAAGTGCACTTTCTGTCCGATCGATCGAGAAATCGACAAGACAGATGTCACCGGCCCGCTGGTATCAACCAATGTATGAATTTGCATGATCATCCGACAACGATCAACATGAGGATCCATCGTTGATCATCGCAAGAAGAATCCCAAAAGACGCGGCACGGCCCGCGACTCTTCAAATCCCAAGAGACCACTAAATGCTGTTAATTGACCCAACTAAATGCGGTCATTAACTCATTATTTTGGACTGCCCAATCAGATTCAAGGGAATGGGAGTTACAAGTCCAAGTCATCATGACATTAAAGTTACGAAACTCCTCTCATCATGAAGATTAAAAGCGATTAAATGCCCATTATCTCCACCGGCCAATCAGAAGCCAAGAAAAATGAGTTACAAAATAAAGGAATTAAAACTTGTAACTCCTCCCATTATGTGGTTTTAAATACATTAAAGCCCATAAAATCACCTAAAGGCTACCAAATGCCTATAAAAGGAGGTGATTCCAAGAAGAAACAGGCCTAGACTGAATCCCGGAATTCTGAATTCAAGATCCAGAAGCCTTGCTACTCTGAAGAAACTAGAAGAAACTCTGCTGCAAAAAACACCAAAAGGTGATCAAAGTCCCTTGGGGGGGCGGGGGTGTCCGAGAAAAAGCCTTCTCTTCTCCTACTTAGCATGGCCAAGACGCGGCTCTTCAGCCCGTCTCTTCGTTTTTCATTGGATATAGGACCTTCCCTTGGTCCTTATCCTCTAAAAAACTGAAGTCCAAGCCAAGCTAAAGAATCAAAGCATCAAGCGTTCTCATCTGAAGGATGATGGCGAAGTCCATACATGACTTGCGACCGTCGATCTGAACTGGTCCCCACGATCTCCTGAGAAGTCAGATTCCCTTTCTTACTTTCCTGTTGTACTTTGTGTTTTCTTTAAGAGACAAAAAATTACAATTCTTGTCTTTCATTTTGATGAGATTTGTAAATCGCCTTTCATGGCAAAAATCGCCTCCTACGGCACAAAATCGCCTTTCACGGTAAACAAAATCGCCTCTTACAGCATTCAAAAAACCGTCTCTTTTCTTAAATATTTGTGCAGTGGATAGTTAGAAAAAATGTTGATTTCCTTTCTACTTGCGAAGGTGGATCTTCGGATCACCGCTTCTAAATTCCAAGTAGAATAGAAAATCTGGCATACCCGTACAAAAATATAAGATGCCCTTTTTTCTCCCCCTTTCCTCCCTCCATTTCGAATCCTCTCGGCGACCCCGGGGACGGATGGGAGAGGAGAGGAAAGAGAAAAAAATCGGGTCCATCAAGCTGGCATACCCGGTGGGACCAGGTCATCTGAGAATGCGATGCTTGAATTCTTAGGCTCCTTTCTAGTTGGTGGCCTATGTCGGATCTTCCGTCCGGAAAAAAAAATCAGGAGATGGGATTTTTGGAAAATTTCTACCTTTGAACTTATTTCCATTCCTTCCCATTCCAAAAAAAAAAAAATTTCAAAAAAAAAGAAAATCTGATTTTTCTTTCTTGAATTCAATTTTGAGAAACTTTGATCCTCTACTCTTTGAACTTGATAACTCACAGAAATGTTCGCAGCTATTGTTCTTATCGGGGAATGAGCCATCTTTTCTCTCTGATGAGTTCGATAGGGGTTTTCAAAAAGTAAAATCTCCAAATTTTTTTTTTGGAATCAAAATTGAGAAAGTTTGGTCCCCTCCTTTTCGGATTTAGCGCTCGTAGAAATGTTTGAGCCCTTATTCGTATTGGAACACCGTTCGTTCTCTTTGATGAATCCATAAAAAAGAAATAAAAAAAACCTTTTCAAAACCCACTAAGGTTGCACCAATTGCGTTCTTTGACCAACATGGATCTAAGAAAAGCCTTGTCCAGAGTGTGGAGACAATTAGGCTGTTCGAGGCAATGGTTTTCCAAACGGGTTCATTAAGTAATCCTACCCTTATCTGGGGGCTGATCTATCTGCTAAGGTTTCATAAGGCCGAATTGAAAAGCCTTTGTGTTCCTTCAAAAAAAAATTTTCAAACAAAAGACTTTCAAAAGAAAAAAAAAAAAAACTTCCATCACTTTTGGGTTCACATTCGAGAAATTTTGGTTCCCTCATTTTCGGATTTAGCACTCGCAGAAATGTTTAAGCCCTTATTTGGATTGGAACACCATTTGCTCTCTTTTATGAATCCGATTTTGACATTTCAAAAAAAAAAAAAAACCATCTCGTGTCTACTCCAAGGATGCGATTTACAACATTTGTGCCTAGCGGTGCTAGTACGCCCTTCCGGGTCTACTGTATTCGCGACCGACACATTTGTATCTCCAACCTTATATCATCTTACCTCGAGTGAGCCTCGCTTCTCGGTAACTTGAATTAAGGTCCACAATTGCTTCTAGCAGTCACTGGAACGCTCGCTTGGACTGGGCCATGTTCCCATGAGCGATTTGAAAAGATAAAACCATAGTTCTTCTTCATTTATGATCACTATATTCTTGTGATTACTAATGGACGAGGTCTTGTTTCAGAAGCTTTCCAAAAACTAGCAATGGCAGCTTCATTAACCATCACGTTCGATGAGAACAACTACCAACTCATGCTCCAGGAGGAGCAGAACAAGCGCACTCACAAGCGCCCTGCTAACTGCCAAAGCGTCACCTCCTTAGGCAAATCTCAGAACATCGGGTCGACCTCTACTCCCCGGACCATCATCTTCGGGTCGTTGGGACCGTTCCTACTCCTCGTAGGAGAAACCGCACCAACCAAGAAGCAGAAGATCGCTCCGCAACGTGTCATTGCCATGATACCAAGGGCGAACACAAAGAAGCCTGAAGCCCGTGCCAACCCCACGAAGCCTCAACCTGCAGAAAACCAGGTCTACACTAAGACTTGGTCCCCAAGACCTTCGCCAAAACAAAGGAGGTCCCAGGCATCTATAAGGCCAGCATACCTGGCCCCTCTCAAAGAAAACCGGTTCTATCCTCTTGCATACATGAAGGAGGAGAAACCAGCCTCTTGCCTGACAAAAAAGGCAACCCACCATGAGTCCGCTTGCTCCTACAAGCCAAAAATCAAATCATACATCACTAGGCCTCTGCAAGAAACTGCCAAGGCCTGCACTCCTGCAGTTCGACCCTTTATCTCAACGGGGGTTGAACTCGCAAAATTCAAAGCTTCGCCATGAAAGTCGAAGGACAGAGTCCAAATCCTGTCTATGCCCAGCTTCAAAGAAGACAGGCTCGGCAGCTGCGCTCAAGGGAGTACATCCTTCATTGCTAAAGCCCAGCCGGTGTTGACAGAAGCTCAAATTGCCCAACGCATACGTCGCCGCATGTCGTATTGACAAAAGAGAATAGAGAAGCATAGGACCCAACATCCTATTCTCCAAGTCTCCCAAAAATGGGTCGAAAAAGAAAGACCCGACCAAGTTGCCGCTGTCCATATGGTTGGCAAAATCAGAAGACGTAAGAAGTTAGCAACTAAAATTCATGTCCGACGACCGGTAACTCGCAGCGTCTCCCGGACACGAAGACGCCTGGAAGAATCTTCTGCTCCTTCAAGCCAAGGACAACAGAGTAATCCTTCCTTAGACTCTTCAAGAATGAGCCCCAGCTCAGTCACCAGGACAATCTCCTCATTCAAATCACGGGGGATGAACGTCTTGGCTACAAACTCTGAGCAACCTCACAATCCACCTCCTGATGAAACGACCGCACGCATCCAGTAATTGGAGCAAGGTCAGCAAAGGATTGAGGCTCTGATGGAAAATCTTCTCCTCACTTTGCAACGTCAAGAAAACAACCAATCTCCTCCAGATAACGAGGAAAATGCATAAAACAGTGAGTCACGTGCCCTTACCAAAAAGGACGTTGACGATATCCTCGCCAAAGCAAAAGAAGAGGATACGTTGAAGGAGCATGGGATCAAGCCACCATATCCTTTATGGATGGACTCGGTCCCATTCCCTGCCAAATTCAAGCAACCTACTCTCCAAACATATACGGAAAAAGGTTCAGCCAGACAACACGTCATCCACTTCAAGATACTGACGGGAGCTATCGCGTATCAAGATGCCCTCAAGATCCGTCTCTTTGCAAGTACCATAAAAGGTACGTCCTTCAATTGGTACTCCACTCTGCCAGAGGACTCCATCCAAAATTGGGCCATGCTAGAGACGCGCTTCCTGACCCACTTCAAAGGTGAGGATCATCCTATTACTATGGCACAACTTTGCAGCCTAAAACAGGGAGAGAATGAGTCAACTTACGACTTCATTCATAAGTGGAATGCGATGGCATATAAGTGCTCAGATGTGTTTCCACAAGCGTCGCTCGTCGACATCTGCCTTAACAACATGAGAGCGAGAATCCACTCCATGATTATCGATAACAAATCAAAGAATCTGGGAGAACTCCTAGAAGCAGTTATGGAGGCTGAAACGGTGATCAAAGACCTCAACAGTTAGCAGTCATCAAAGAAAGAGCCGGCTACCATTCTGACCTCAAAGCCAAAGAAAAAGGAGGTTCTTAATGTGCAAACCATGTCAGCTCCTCAGCAACCAAAGAAAGCTGAAAACAAAGCTACAGGTAAAAAACCTGAACTCTTTGATGCCTTCAAAGAACGAGTAGAGAAAAAATACCCGTTCGATGAAGATGTTGAAGAAATCTTCGAGGCTCTCGTGGCAAATGGTAAACTCACCTTGCCTGAGCCCAAAAGACTAGGAGATGTTGGCAAATCCAACAATCCTCGGTATTATCCATACCATCAGATGGTCTCGCATCCTCTCAATCAATGCTTCGTTGTGAGAGAGAAGATCAACGAGATGTGGAAAAATGGAGTCATCACCTTTGACAAAAACTATGGGTCTGCCTCCGTTAACATGATGTCGTATGGACAAACTTCAAAATCACCAAAGGAGAAGACCACTGCCTTCAAGGTGATAAAAATGACCCAAACGTCCCAAGAGTTGGTCCCTTATCCAACACCCTATATGGGTACATCCCGCTCTCCTAGAAGATGAAAACTGGGAGATCGTCAAAACAAAGCCTACCGCTCGACAGCGAAGGCAAGCCAAGAGACAACTTCACAAGCTCAAGCAGCAGGAGAAAGTTCAACCAAAACAAGAAGTTCTGGAAAAGGAAGAGACCTCTTCCATTGCTTTGCTGGGGGCAACGGAAGAATCCAAGGCTTCAAAGGTGGAAAGAAAATTCACCATTGGTGATTTCATGCCACCTCAATTCACAAATGAAACTAGGCAGGGGGCATCATACTCTTGCAATTTGGTGATTGGATTCTCCATGGATGGATATGAGTCCAGTGACACTAACAAGTGGGAGGAATCCCTCGAAACAGGAGAATATCTCTCCGATGAAGAATGGGTTCCCGAATCTCACCTTATGCCGGTAATTTGGTATAACCCATATGGGCAACAGGGATCCTGGTCCGATTATGAAGGAGAGAGCCTGCTCAAGGAAATGTTGTTGACTCAGTACCCATCAACGCTCCAGCAGAACTCAATCATGTTGAACCACAAGCAGCAGACGAAGAAGAAGATTTGGCTCCCATGCCTGATCCTGAAGAGTATGCAAGGATCTTGAGGCACCTTGCCTTAGAACAAGAGCAAGATCTTCGCGATCAAAATCCGGAACCAGAAGTTCTTGAAAATCAATAGGTACCTCCTCCCTCAACTCTTGAAAATGGAGAAAACTGCTAGCTAGAAGACCCTCTCACATCTGATGATGAGTCCGACTCCCAACAGTCCACTCTGGAGGGATCTCCCATCAGGACAACTTGCAATATGATAGCTCAGGATGATAGCGCCTCTGAAGCATCATCTACCGAAGACACGTACTCTCCGGCTACACCTGATAGTATATCTTCCGGAGCTACATTTTCTCGGGTGACTTCCATTGAGATAATTTCTTCTCAGCCTTCATCCCTTGAAACCGTGACGTCGCATCTCACAGCTCTTCCAACCGATCATCCCGAAGAGACTTCAGCCGATGGAGACCTGGTCAGTTGGTCCCAGATACCCGACCTCATAGGAGATGTCTGGACCAACAAATTACTCAACGAAGGAGAAAAGTTGCTGGATGCTGTTCCGGACTTGTTCTAGGAAAATGCTCCATGTAACGCAATCACTAAGGATGGTGACTCTGCTGCAGACACATCTTCAGTTAACGAGAAGGATCAACCCAAGAATTCCAAGGACGATCTTCCAAATGAAGACCCTTCTCAAGAAGCTCTTGAAGTTAGTAGAGGTACCTGTTCTGGCTGGGATTACCACAAAAACTACAACCAACCTTCTTCTTCTTATCTAAATCCTTCGGGAACACAAAATGTAAACGCCCCAAGTGGCAACTATAATGAACATGCAGGCCCGAAGGAGGCTTTCAAGTACGACTTGATTGAGCACTTCAAACACATACCTGCACGACTGCACATCCTGGACTTGTTACGAATGTCTCCACAAACTCGTGATAGTCTCATTTCAGAACTACAAAGGCTGAATACGGATGTCGACAAACATGCCCCACAAGTCCTACAAATTGAAATGGACTATAGGGTTTAAAAATCAAATACTTTCTCAAAGGGAGAAAAGAAGAAAACTGAGGGATTAGGCACCGAATGCCTCTCGGTACAAGAAGCAACAAATGCAACCATCGCCTTCAGTAAGGATGACCTCCTGCTAGGTGAGACAAAGCACAACCGACCCCTGTACTTCACAGGGTACATCAAAGAGATGTCGATACACAAAATCCAGATCGATCCAGGTTCTGCACTCAACCTCATCTCTACTTCGGCACTTGAAGAGTTGGGCATCCCACCTAGCAAGTTGAGTCACACGTCTGTATCCATCTTGGGTACGATGGGAGCGCTCAAAGGCCTATCAGCAAAGTCAGGTTCAAGTTGCAAATTGGTGATCTTATCTCCGAAGTCACTTGTATGCAATGAGAATCCCTTCATGCTACAACATCCTTCTTGGACGCCCCTGGATACACGAGAATGGTGTCGTCCCTTCAACTCTACATCAATGCATCAAGTTCGTTGGCAACGACGGATCGATACATCGAGTGTTTGCAGACAAAAAGCCCTTCAAAGGCAAAGAAGTCCATTTTGTAGATGCTCAAATGTACAAAGATGAAAAAGAAGAAAAGGAGGAAGAAACAACTCCCTTCACCGAAAATCTCCAGAAAGATAAAGGCAAGACTCCTCAGCGATCATCGGAAGAAAGCAAACCTTCTCGTAAATCCGAAGAGAGGGATCCATCTCCCTTCGTTGTCTCCCTAAGATCTTCAAAGCCCTTGGTTATAACAACCAAAGCAAAGAAGACAAAGAAAAAGTCTAAGGGCAAGTTTGTAGTCTCCTTCGTGTCTCTCATGCAAGACACGGATTTAGAGTCAGAGCCGGAAGACGACACATCACCAAGCCAAGCTGACACTCAATAAGTTCAGCCTGCTCTACCTCCAATAGAGATGCCTGCTGACGTAGAAGATCCTACTTCTGCTTCCTTCGTTGTTCCGGCAACCTCAGCAAAGGAGAAGCCAATCTTTTTTCACAGAACAGAAGCTTCTTCATCGAACTCCTTGCTTGAACCTTTCCAAAATGAAGGTATGCCTCAACTATTTCTATATAGTCCTATGGCACAAGCTATTATGAAGAAAATGAGTTATGGCACTCAAAACCCAGTCGGTTTGGGGCAAGGTTGCGATATTCTCACACCATTGGAGCCCGCCTTAACCAAAGGTCAATTGGAAGATTGGAGACTCTACGGTCATCTAGAAAAATCTTCACATGGGTTGGGGTATGATCCCGACGCTCCCATGAGATAGTTGACACAGATGCTGAGGAGTCATTTGCCGACCAAGCCTCAACATCTCATGTCCTTGAAGACATCAATCTCCCTGGATATCTCTTTGAAGAGTCACCCGTCAAGGATCCAGGAAGCTCTACAGATTGGTATGATTTCTCTGATGATGAAGAGGAATTATCCGGTGATATAAACATGTGGCATTCTAACCCAGAAGAGCCATTGTCTCCAAAAGAAGTGGCCTACTTCAACCCAATTTCAACAGGCGATTGGGACCATTTCATAGCAAGCCTTGGGAAGATCGCCGATCCTGAAGACCTATGGCCAGAAACAAAGCCTTTGCCTGAAAATACCCTTGAAACTCCAGAAGGTTTCGTTGAGTTGGAAGCCTCCGAAAAGGAGGAACCACTTTCGAACCTTCCAACGGAAGAACCTATTCAAAAGATAGACTTGGGAACACCAGATAACCCATGTCTTATATTCATAAACAAGAATATAAAGGATGATGAGTTACCCGAGTATATCTTTTTTCTTCGTGAGTTCGTTGATTGTTTTGGATGGTCTTATGCTGAAATGGCTGGCTTAGACCCCAAGATAGCAGTCCACAAACTCAATCTGCAAAAAGATATCAAGCCTGTCAAACAAGGCCAAAGAAGATTCTATCCAGACGTGAATGACAAAATTGAACAAGAAGTTCAGAAACTCAAAAGCGTCGGCTTCATCCGTGAGGAACAACATCCTGAATGGTTGGCCAACATCGTCCCCGTGACAAAGAAAAATGGGCAGATCAGGGTCTGTATTGATTATAGAGACCTAAATGGCGCTTGCCCTAAAGATGAATATCCGCTCCCCATACCAGAGGTGATGATTGACAACACCTGTGGGTTTGAGCGAATGACATTCATGGATAGCTTCTCTGGCTACAATCAGATAAAGATGCATCCTGAAGATGAGAAACACACATCATTTCGGACCCCATTTGCCGTGTATTACTATACAGTCATGCCATTTGGTCTGAAAAATGCTAGTGCCACATATCAGAGGGCTATGATGAAGATCTTCCAGGATATGCAGCACAAGACGGTCGAATGTTACGTTGATGACCTCGCCGTCAAAAGCAAAAGAAAAGAAGACCATCTCAAAGATCTTCGAGAAGTCTTCCTCCGACTTCGCAGACACAAACTGCAGATGAATCCACTAAAATGCTTTTTCGGTGTCTCATCGGGTAAGTTTCTCGGATTCATAGTTCGGAAATGCGGGATAGAACTTGACCCCATCAAAGTGAAGGCTATCCTAGAAATGCCATCTCCAAGAACCCTGAGACAACTAAAAGGGCTTTAAGGGAGGTTGGCATACATCCGACGGTTCATCTCCAATTTGTCAGAGAAGTGCCGTCCTTTTTCCCTCCTAATGAAGAAAGGTGTGAACTTTGTTTGGGATGCTGAATGTGAAGCAACATTTCAAGATATCAAGACATACCTAACTAAACCTCCAGTGCTGGCTACCCTTACCACTGGAAAACCATTCATCTTGTACACATGAGAATGACGAGGGAAAAGAAGCTGCGCTATACTACCTCAGCCGTATGCTGGTAGGCGCGGAGCATCGCTATTCTCTAGTCGAGAAAGAATGCCTTGCAGTGATGTTCGCCGTACAAAAGCTGCGTCACTATCTGCTGTCCAACAAGGTATACCTGATTTCGAGGATCAACCTCTTAAAGGTCCTTGTCACAAAAGCAGGTTCTCTCAATGCCCGATTGGCAAAATGGTCCATCCTCCTATCACAATTTGATATCAGGTATGTACCACAAAAGACAATCAAAGGCGAAGCTCTAGCATACTTTTTTGCAGAGCATCCGTTGCCTGAAGATTCCCCACTTAAAGATGATCTCCCAGACGAACCTGTCTACAACGTGAAGACCTTCTCACCAAATGCCTCCTGGGACATGTACTTTGACGGTACAACCAGGACCAATGAAAAAAAAAGAAAGAAAGCTGATCTCGGGAGTCGACATCCTCTTTGTTAGCCCCGATAAGCACATGATTCCACATGCTTTCTCGCTACTGGAACCATGCTCAAACAATGCAGCTAAGTACCAAGCCCTGATTGTAGGATTGGAACTAGCCGTCGAATCCGGCATCACCATGCTGGAAGTCTTTGGGGACTCTCAACTGATCGTCAACCAGATGAATAAAAAATTTGAAGTCAGGAAGCCTGATCTGTTGCCTTACTACAACGAGGCGCAATCACTTCGCCAAAGATTTGACATCTGTCACATCACCCACATCCTTAGAGGTGAGAATATCCGTGTAGATGCCCTGGCCCGACTCGCCGCATCCATGGCGATCGAGGAAGGGGAAAACATGCAAATCACAGTGTGCCAAAGAGGGATTTTCCCTCCTCTTAACACACACCAAGCAGTTGCTGAATGCCACCAATTGGCCGGAAGTTGGATCTCCATCCTCAAACCTCCGATCGGCGACTGGAGAGATCCATTCATTGATTACACCATGTTTGGAATCCTCCCTGAAGATTCAAAAGAACGAGTAAGCGTTTAAAGGCGAGCCCCAAACTTTCATTTGGATCTACCTTAAAAAATGCTTTATAGAAAATCCTTCGACGGAGTACTTCTGCACTGCTTGTCACAACAAGAGGCTGAGGAAACACTCAAAGAAGTTCATGCTGGTCTTTGTGGAGCCCATCAGGCTGGGCCCAAGCTCTACGATCAGATAAAAAGATTGGGATATTATTGGCCTACCATGGTAGCTGATGCCATGCAATTTGCTAAACGCTGCCGCCAATGCCAAGTTTATGGAGACTATGTCCATATGCCTCCAGAATGGCTACATCCTACAACAATCTCATGGCCGTTCGAAGCCTGGGGTATGGACATCGTAGGTCCTATCTATCCCCCATCAAGCAAAGCCTATCGCTTCATCTTCGCCGCTACGGATTATTTCTTCAAGTGGTCAGAAGCATTTGCGCTCAGTGAAATGAAGACCTCATCAGTCCTTCAATTCTTGCGCACCAACATCATTTGTCGCTTCAGCATACCTAAAAGATTCGTCCATGACAACGGACCACAATTCCGGGATCACCGATTCTACAGGTTTTGCGACAAATACAAAATCCAAAGTTATCTTTCGACTTCGTACAATCCGGTAGCAAACGGATTAGCAGAAGCCTTCAACAAAACACTCTGCAAAATCCTCAATAAAATGGTCTCTAGTCTCAAAAGAGACTGGGGTGACAAATTGCCTGAAGCTTTGTGGGCTTATCGAACCACCGTTCGAGGGCCAACCCATAGCACACCATTCTCTTTGGTCTATAGATGCGAAGCTGTTGTCCCTTTGGAAGTACAAATTCCTTCCTTAAGGGTATCTTTGCAAAATGACATGATGCAAGAAAGCAATGTCAAACTGAGACTCCAAGAACTGGACAATCTCGATGAAAGATGGCTTGAAGCCTTACAAAGAATTGAGTTGTACCAAGCACGCATGGCAGGATCTTTCAACAAGAGGGTTCGGCAACGCGCCTATAAAAAGAGCGACTTGGTTATTGCAGTAAAAAGGCCATTGGTTTTCGCCCACAAATCCAAAGGCAAACTCGAACCAAAATGAGAGGGACCCTTCGTCATTGACAGACTCTTCTCCAATGGCGCATGCGCACTTCTAAACATAGAAGGCGACAGATGTATGCTGCCCATCAACGGTAAGTTCTTGAAGCGGTACTACCCTTGAAGACTTACGCCACTGGGTCAGAGCAACGCCTGCACAACCAAAGCCTATTCTCAGGTACTCGCTCGTCAAACCCGTCTCTTTTAGATTTTTCATCCTTATGTTGAGATTTCTAAAACTTCAAAACAATGCTTACTTTTATATTTTCATTGTTAAAAAAAAAAATCCAAAAACCCAAGTTTAGGAGCCTTTTCCCGGACTTGACCAAATTTTCAACCCTTGAACCCAAAATTCATGGTTTGAAAACAAAATCAGGACTTAGGAATTTCCACCATAGTCCACCCTGACTTTTACAACCAAAAAACGGTTTTAAGTCAAAATTTACGACCCTCGTGTCTTTAAACAAAAAAAAAAGGCTTTTTAGAAACCGTGGGGAAGTGACCTTCAGTCGATACTCGCAAAACCCAAAAATCAGAACGATGCGAACCCCATTCGATACTTCCAAAATTTCAAAATCGTGGAGATGCAACATTCCCGTTGATATCCACAAACCCAAAATTCAAACAAAACTGAGGTCCAAAAAAAGAAAACCTCAAATTTCAAAAATCGTTGGGAAGCGATATTCCATCGATACCCTTAAAACCAAAATTTTGAAAAAAAAGCAAGGAAGCGACGCTTAGTCGATACTTGCACCCAAATTCGCGGGGAGGTGACATTCCATCAATACTCGCAACTGAATGAGTAAGGAAGCGACATTCCATTGATACATGCAAGACGATTCAGCAGGGAGGTGACTTTTAGTCGATACTTGCATTTTTGAAAACCAAAAACTCGGCTATAAATGCCACCAAAATCGGCTATAAATTCCACAAACCCGGCTCTCATGCCAAAAATCGACTATAAATGCCAAAAACCCGGCTCTCATGCCAAAAATCGGTTATAAATGCCAGAAAACCCGGCTCTCACGTCAAAAAATTGGCTATCAATGCCACAAAATTGGCTATAAATGCCACAAATCCTGGTTTTCACGCCAACAAAACAAAACTTGGTTTTAAAAAACAATCGGCTATAAACGACACAAAAAATCGGCTCTCATGCCAAAAATCGCCTATAAACGCAACAAAATTTCTGCTTCCATGCCAAAAAGCAAACCGGCTTCCATGCCAAAAACAAATTTCGGCTTTTATGCCAACAAAAAACAAATCCCGGCTATCAATGCTACAAACAAAAATTTTGGCTCCCATGCCACAAACAAAACCGGCTTCCATGCCATCCCAAATTTTGGCTTTCATGCCATTTGAAAAAAACTTCAGCTCCTACGCCACAAAATTTGGCTCCCATGCCATTTCAAAATTCGGCTTTCATGCCATCTCAAAATTCGGCTTTCACGCCAAAACAACCATTTGATAAAAGGTTTTTCACAAAATGACAAACTTTTGATCAAATTTTCAAACAAACATTCCCATTTAACTATTGCTTGAATTTATCACAAAAGAATTTGAGTGAAAGGAGGGAATATAAGAAAAGAGAAGTGCTAAAAAAATGTCCACAAGTACTACAAAAGAAAGAGTACCAAAAATATGTGTGTATACACGGGTACCTCAAAAAGAAGAAGAAAAAAGTTTGTTACAAAAGTCAGGAGCTCAGTCTCACATGGTCTTCAACCAAAGACTCAACTCCTTAAGCAGACTCTTGGCCTTAGGCTCTAAAACTTCCAGGCCACGCTTCTTCAAGACCCTCCCATAGAATGCGGCAGAACGTCGCGATCCGTCTGCAGCACAGGGAAGCTCCTCCCAAAGTGTCACGACCCCGGACCGGCCCGCCCCACGAAGGAACCGATCCGGAGTCGGGACTAAATGATGATGATCCACAACTGTTAAAACTCTCTTTAAATGGTAACAACACTTACATTTATTTAATTTCCTACAGGTATCCGCGGTGAGGATATCACAACCATAATGAATATTTCTTATAAGTGCGGAAGCATGTAGCAAATCAAATAGTCAGACTATCACTAGTCATGAAAGCATTAACATCAAGTATCAAAAACTGTATCAGAATGAGCAATGATCTACAGCATGTTTCCCAAAAGTAGTTAAAGTTTAACAAAAGATCATTTAGTTACAATTCCCAAAATTAGAGGCCAACAAAAGACCAATATAGACAAAAAAATAACCCAAAGAATGGTTAAATAGTTCTCCTCAAAATGTTACGCCTCTCTTAGCAACCCGACGTCTACATGACATCGTCAGCACGCCACTCGACTAGAGGTTGCGGTTCACCTACCGCCTCCTCCGGCTCCTCCTCAAGGAAACTGGCAACGGGACCTGAGTACCAAAGCAAATGGGTCAGACACGACGGTCGGGCAAGAGAATGAAAAGATACAACAACATAAAATAAAGGAAATACCTTGAAAAGCATAGAAAATCTGTTTCAACAAGAACTCTCATAAAGTAGATAAATCATTTGTTAGAAAACAGGTAAATAAGATAAAACATATCAGGTAACCAAGGAATCGGGAACTAACAAGATGGCAATCACGTAAAGCTAAGTCCTCTGTCACTAAAGTGACAACAGTATAACGGGACGTTGATCTCAGTCACACAAGGTGAGGAGAATCAATGCAATCAAATATACAATATAAATAAACGGGACGGGACCACGGTAGCGAACCGGGTATCGTGACGGGACCACGGTAATAGACCGGGTATCGGGATCCAAACTGCAGCTGGCGGGACGGGAGAGGGATCTCCAAGTCAGTGGATCAAACCGACAAGGTATCCAAGCTTAGTGATGCCGACTCATAGGTCAAATAACAAATCGAGACATATGCAAGTAAATCAAGTACAACAAATAAACGAGCAAGACGGGGGTGCTCAAGGGCATACTGTCATTTCATGTCGGGCAATACATTTCGGGACAAATAACTGTTACTAGTGTAACCATCATCCTTTCGAGAAAACAAATCATATAATATAAATCTTGGAATGAAGTGAAACAATGAACTATAACAATTTCGGGTAAAATAATGGTTTCAAGATCTATTTAAGTGATTAGGGGTCCCGTATGTCGATTATAATAAAGACTTGGTACTCCTTGAGTTAGAAGACATTCCGGGCTCCTTATGCACCTTGAAGTTTCAAATCTTCGAATGAAATCTTCGTGATATGGTTTCTTTCCACGAATGGCCTCATACATTGTTTAGCAAACCTCCTTGCCATCGAGGGGTTCCCAGAGAATAGACCCAAACATTGAAATAGTTAAACATCGTCCCAAACATAGCCTTGCCCAACAGGGCCCCTCGCTCTCTGGAATGGCTGTCTGGGTGGGTTCGCTCGAGCGAAGTTGAGGTCGCTCGAACGAACTCATTGGGTCGAGCGAATATTTAAATGCGTTCGAACGAACAACTCTCTGGAATGAGTTCTGGGATGTCCGCTCGAGCGACCAGGGGTCCGGTCGAGCGACCAAGCTACTGGAATGCTCCGAATCCTTTCCTGGACAGGTCGCTCGAGCGAATTGTCCAGAACCTGAATTAGGACCAGTTCAGCTCCACAATAACTCTTCGTTTTTACAACCCCTTCTTAACCACTTTCATACATCAAATGAGGAGTATAAATCTCCATTCAAATAACCTTAAATCTCCAACCACAACCATCCCATTCTCCTCATCTCAATACATTCAATACAAGGGAAAAGGAGAAGGAAACCATTTCACCTAAGAGTACATGTGTAACAAAACAAGAGGAAATTAAATGCTATGAGCTAACATATCTTTATGACCATAAATGCATCCTTTAATACTCCATCAAGAACATTTATTTAAACCATAAACACATTAATGAAAGCATGAAGATCCATAAATGCTTCACCAAACCATTTAAAACTTAAAACACCCAATCATTCACTTGCCTTAGGTCCAAGCTAGCCAAAAAAATCAAGCCTCTAATCACTTCTTAAGCTCACTTCCAAGCTACAATAAAAAACCCCCAAAACAACCCTAAAATGGGTTACACAAAGAATGAAAATGAATGAACTTACAATAATGCAAATGTAGCTTCTCAAGGGCTAGGAGACAACAAATCTAGAAGATGGGAATGATTACTCACTGGGATGACCTTCAAATGAAGAGAGATATCTCAAAGAAGATCTCAAGGTTGGAAGATTTCCCCAAAAATGGTATCAAGATGAAGCTTGCAAGATGAGGAAGAGGATGGTGATCTCCATTTCGAGTTTGGTGCAAGATTGGTGAGGATTAGAGATGGAGAAGCAAGAAGGAGAAGAGAAAAGCAAGAGAAAACCCTAGGTTCAGTTGTTGTGCTGGAGCAAGAAGAATGGAATGAATGAAGGGTGGGTTTCCCTTTGTTAACAAATGAGGTTGGGTCCTACAGCTAAAGGAACTAGTTTGGCTGAAATCATCTCTTTCGGGACCTCTAATGAATTCGACGAAGAAGGAAGAAATGATCGTCGAAATATCTAGTTTCCAAAAAGTATATGTTTCGCGGGTTTCGGAATCATCAAGTTTTGGGTACAGATTTTGTGTGCAATGACTGTTTTGCCCTCAAGGCTATGAAATCAGGTTTCTGGATCTCAGATGGACACGGGATCAACATGAAAGTTGAATGAAATAACAATATCAATAAAACGGGATTAAAAACATGAATGCAAAAATCTCCGATAAATCCTCGAGCACATGCCATGCCATGAAAAGGAAAACCCCAAAGGGTCCCACTAATCACAAGACAACCAAAACTCCCCAAAACTATATCAAAAGCTATTCCAAACTCAACTTAGCCAAAATCACTAATCAAGCTAAGCACTAACACCCAACTTAATTAGTACTAATCAGGTTCACTTGAGTCGGGGTCTTACACAAAGAATCTGTCATTGCTCGTACTTTTGAGTCTTCCTTCGGAGATTGTTCTCAGCCTCCTCGACTTGGCAAATCAGAGATCCTTCTTTGGCACGAGCTTTCACAATAGCATCCCATTTCGCAGCAGCTTGTTCCTCCAATAGCTCAAGAGGCTGCCTGGTCTCAACGACCTCTCTATCAACACGGCGCAGGTCTTCTATTAGCCCAATGATAGCCAACTAGGTAACGTTCCTCTCTCGAACAAATTGCTTCCGAGTCCGCGAGATTTTGTCCAGCTCAGACTTGACCTCGTCAGAAGGCTTCAAAAACATCTCATTGAAGAAGTCACCACTTGGGAAGCTCTTGGTTTCATTCCACTTGTTCCCTAGAACTATGACTTCATCAACGAAAGCCTTCGCATCTGCAATGTCCAGGCTGACCTCTTTGCTATCAGCAAGGATGTCCTGTACATGCTTAATCATGCCAAAGCCAACTTCCAAATGGCCAGAAGAAAGAGTTTCGATCCATGAGCTCAAAACGCTCTTCAACACTTTCTTTGCATACTCAAGAGATGTCCCGGACGAAGGCTCGCCCCTCTCCATTGGTTGACTGCCCGTGTCTTGTCCTGCTGGAGGAGTGATCATCAAGCTCTTTCTAACCGGAGACACTGGCGAAGGAATCTGCTTAGACGATTTCCTCTCTGCCGCATCGAAACTGGAAGAAGAAGTCCCTGCTTCTGGTTCAACTGCAGGCATCCCCTGCTCTGGCACTGAGAAGGATGGAGGAACTTCTTCTGTTGCCTCACAATCTGCTAGCAAAACAAAACAAAAGTGGTATGAATATGATCCTGTTGAAAAAATCATTATCATAAGGGTTATTGCTACAAATACCTTCTTCGACGATCGGCGGAATACTTTCTGCCTCCATGAGTTCATCCGAAGCGTCTTCAAAGGACGCGTCCATGGATGGCTCAAAATCATCGGAATCCTGTGACAAGTCAGTTGACAAGAAAACAAGCAAAATGTTAGCAAATGACAGCACAGACCAAAAAAACAAAAGAAAATACAAAGAAATCATGGCAGGTGAAGATTTTGGAATCACTCCAGAGCCCCTCGATTCTTCTTCAGATGACGTAATTGGATCTGTCACTGCTTCATCAGCTGGGACCTCAGGCATCGCCAAGTCCTCATCTTCCACTGAAAAAGGGAGAGAAGGCAAATCGAAAACAAGAAAATCTCAAAGAAAGAAATGGAAAGAGAAAGAGGAGGAATCATACCTTCATCAACGGTTTTTTCCTCTCGGCTCCTCTTTTCCGGAGGCTCATCAGCGTCCCCTGACATCTCTTCAGCGGTGGTGAGAGGGACTTCCGCATCAGGAGAGTCATAGTGTCGTCTCTTGTTACGGTGCTGCCCTCTCTTCCTCTTGCTTCTATAGGATGGTTTACTTGAAGAACCCACCCCACTGTCAAAGTCAGGAGCTTCGCTTGACTCCTCACCGGATTGTCTACTCTTTCGATTGCATCCAAGCATTGATCTCGGCTTCCTCCTCTTCGAGCTGATCCAAGACCTCACTAGGTATCTCTTGTACAGCTCCTGGTCTGGTGATTTCCTGCTCATTAAGGAAGCCGATCTTGTGCTTCTCTCCGGAAAGAAAAGCCAGAACTTCCTCTAGACGGACTCCATCCGATCTGCCAAGACCCTTCCGAGGAGATTGCTTGACATCAAGCTCCTTCTTGGAAAGCCCCCGGTACACTGAAAAGCTTTCTGCAAACCATTTTGTGAAGCCGACAATCCGGAAGGTGGGCAACTCAGGATAGGAAATCATGGCGGTAGTGTCTTCTGCACTGTAAAAGGCCCATGCATTCCTCCCATCCTGCAAACCTCCAAAGCGCTTCACCATGCTCGAAGGCGCTCCAACAACGCCTTGAGAGAAGCCCAACTGCAGCGCGAAACGCGAGGGAACATACAGCTGGATGTCAACAAAAAGATGTCTCTGGTACACCATCGTACCAACACGTACGTTAAAAAGCCACCCCTTTTCTGCATTGGTCAAGGAGTAAGGTCTTCCCGACCCCGCCCTGGTGGAATCACGGGAGGCACCAAAGTCGAAAGCCTTCTTCCGCAAACCTGGAGAAAGCTTTATTGTAGATTGCCCGATCTCAACGTCCCTGAACCGTCGGATCCTCAAACTGGCAGACAAAAGAGATTCAGAAACGGCTGTCCCTCTAGCCAACCGAATCATGAAAGGGTCATCATCCTGCGCAACTCCTAAGCGATGGAAGCCTAGACAGTGGTAAACATACCACGAATAAAAAATATGGGCTGAAAATACCCTATTCATAGGGAGCCCCGGTCGAACCAAGAAAGCAGCAGCCTGCAGTTCGGTGCACAAGTAGGAGTAAAGAGCTGGCACCAAAGCGAACCGCTCTCCGAACACTGTCTGACAAGCTAGAAAAATACAGTGCGGCTTGATGTGTGTTCCATCTCCAATAAAAACAGCCTCACCCAACCAATAAGTGAGGTAAACAGCGAGATCTCTTCGTAGTGCAATGTCAGAACAAATGGCGTCTGTACTCTCAAAGAACTTCATCAAGTCATCTCGCATAATGGAGATATTCTTTGAACCTGGGTTCTTGGCCCTAGCATCTTGGGCCGTGCCATTAGAAGACTCTCCACCGTCAAAGAAGTTGGAGCTGCAATTCTTCCAACTGCTACACCGGACTTTCGAGCCCTCCTTCTCCTTCAAAAAATCATAAAAGGCGACGAGCTGAAAGTACAGGAGCCTGAACTCCTCAGACTGCTCCTCAAGAACGCTGTCGATAAGCATTAACTCCTCATAGAGTTTGCCAAGGATAGGCAGCCTGGTGATGACGCTTAACTCATTCAAGGTAAAACCAATCTCACCATTCGTCACAATGAAGGTGTTGGTTTGTGGAAGGAATGACTCTAGCATGCCCATAAAGGCCTCATCGGAGAAAACCATGGTCTTCCGAAAAGCACGAACCGCGTCGAAGATCCTGGCCTCTCTTAAAATGGCTCCACTAACCTGCAAGGTGTGATCAGTCCATGATTCCCAGCTCGAATCAGCACTGAAACGGCCACGAAGTCGAAAAGACTTCACCCAACTGCTGCTGTCACCCCGGAAAATGCCAAGGCCAACCGGTCTCAAATTAACCGACGGATGGTCAGAACCCTGGTAGCCACTAGAGGGCATCAACATGTCCATACGGACATGCAACTTCTCCGTATATCCGAAAGGGCCGCCAACAAAAACCCCGGTCTTTATCACATTGGTCCTCTTCACCCAGCTTGGAGGATCCTCCCTCTTGGGGCACGTGGGAGAAAGACTCATGATCGGTACAGTCCGATCAAAGGTCGACCGGGTGGAAATAGTTCTCTCCTCACCATCAGTTGTGTAAGAGAATTGAAAGCATCTCATTTGGTACGTCAAGTCGTCAGGGACTGCATCGCCAAAGAAAAAGGTAGGCTTGGGCACAATGCTCTGATCATCCATGACCCAAGGACGATTTCTTACCATAATTCTGTAGAACTCCTCATCCTTGAGAGCGATCAATCGCTGTCTCATCTCATCACGGTTGAGGGAGTCACACTCTTCCAAGTTTCTCTCCACAAACTAGACCTTCTCCCAGGCCTGCTGTACGGCCACATTAGGAGACCTGGTAGACCGACGAGGTGCATCAGTAGCAGGCTCTTTGCCCTTGTTCGTTCTGGATGAACTACCTACAAAAGAATGGAAAATAAAAAAAATCAATCATTAAAGCGACATAATTTTGCTAAGAAAAATTCTAGTGAAATTTTGGCATGATTCCGGGACAATTCCAAAGAAAAGGGAAACATCTCGACAAACATAGGAATCTTGAAGATGAGCTCAAAAAAGCATCCTCAAAGAAGGTCTGAACTGAAACATTGCTGCGAGATCAAACCAATATCATCAAATTTCCGCAAGCTTGAAGAAGGGCTCAACATTACTGCGAGCTCCAAACTTCGAAACTTGCAAAGCTCCTCAAAAATCCAGCAAGATTAGGAAAGGGCTCAACATTGCTGCGAGCTCCAAATCCCAAAACTTGCAAAAGATTTCTAGGTATGCATCATCATGCTCCCAATCAATTTACTAAAAGCATGCATCCAAAAAAATTATCATGCATTAGATGCTAGGAAAACTTTCACCAAAGTTTGATCAATTCCAACCCAACTTGGTCAAAACCAATCAAACTTTGTCAAAGTCAAAATTCATGTTGACTTGGCCTAGAGATTCTAGTCTTTTATCTTGATGCATAAAAAAAAAAGAACCAAAGAAAGAAAGAAAAACAATATGCATGAACATCTTGGAATACATAAACCTGAACATCTTGGAATACATAAACCTCATCATCGTGGTGCATAAACTTCATTGTCATGGTGAGCAAAAAAAAAGAGAAACAAAAAAAAAAAAAAAACCAAAAAAAAGAGAGAAGTTTAAAAAAAATAAAAAAATTGGGCAGTAGGCCACGGCCCATGCCACGTGGCAGTACGGCTAGGTCCGTACAGCCAATAAAAAAACGTGCAAAAAAAAAAAAAAAACACAGCACGTGAAAAAAAAGAAAAAAGAAAACACATGGACAAAAGAGAAGAAAAAGAAAAGAAAGAAAAAAAAAGAAAAGAAAAGAGAAAGAAAGAAAAAAAGAAAAGGAAAGGAAAGGATTCTACTTCTACAATGGAAATCTCTTGTGAAGAAAGAAAACTTGCTTGAAGCCATTGATGGAAAAGAGGAAAAACTTGAAGATCTTTGAAGAAGAAGAAGAACTCTTGATCTTGGAGCACTCTTGAAGACTCTTGCAAAGAAAGAAAGCAATGAAGCAAAGATCCAATCTCGTCTTGCTTTTATAGAAGAGAGCAAACTAAAAGAGGAAATAAGGAGAAAAGAAAGGAGGTAAGTGCTAAAAATTAGCAACCTTCCCAAAAAAGAGAAATTTGAGATATTCTCTCCCAAAGAGAAGATTCTTTGAGAAATTTTCTCCAAAAAGAAAGGGAATGAGAAATATTCTTTCCCATAGAGAAATACTTCGAGAAAATCTCTCCCAAAAGAAAGGAAACTTGAGAGATTCTCTCCAAGTAAGAATATTTTTTAGATATTCTCTATTCAAAAGAGATATTTTTAAATATTCTTTACAAAATGACACCATGTGAGATCTAAGCCATCTTTAAAAACTTAAGGTCCTATGGGCTAGCCCACATGAGTCAGGTTTGACCACCTAGGCACTAAAAGGGGTTTCCTTCAAAATTCCTCTTACCAAGAGCATACAAAATGGTTCCATGCCTCTTTTGAGTCGATTGAACTATTAAAAAAAAAAGAAACGAAAAGAAAGCCTCATGAGTTTCCAAAAAACCAAACCATCTAACCTCATGAACCAAATTAAGCCAAAATCTTGAAATTAACAACCCACTAAAACCACACCCTGGTCCCCTAACTTGCCACACAAAGCTTGTTGGGTTACATGGCCAAAACCAAAAAATCCCCGACCCCCCGGCTCGCCACATACAGCTTCTTAGGTCACAAGGTCAAAACCAAAATCCGACCCCCCAACTTGCCACATACAACTTGCTGGATCACAAGGTCAAAATCAAAAAATAAAACCCCGACCCCCTAACCTGCCACATACAGCTTGTTAGGCCACAAGGTCAAAAACCAAATAATCCTTCTTGATCGCCTGATGCGCCACATAAAGCCCTTAGGTTCAAAAGATCAAAAGGAAAACCCAAAATCCAAAACCCGGCCCAAATCTAACTCCCTCATGTTATTTTCAAAACTTTGCCTTGAGATGGTACGTGATCCCTCTCACTACCATGAAATCCCTTTGGAAACTCAAAAGGTTAATAAAAAAACTGCTCAAAGACTCTTGGTCAATTCAAAAGCTCTCCTTTAAGTTTCTCTTCGAGGCACATCGACTCCAAAAGCTACTCGTTGCAGTACCTCGAGGGGGCATTTGTTGACACCAAAAATGTCACTTTGCCTCTTCAACATCAAAAGGCCGCACGAAGCCACATCCTACCACAAAAAGGCATTGCTGCTTCAAGCATCAGATCTTGTCAGAATCAAACAAAAACTGCAAGATCGTTCAAGACAGCCAAAAAAGGGGTTCACATGAAGTTTCGGGCCATTCCAACATCATTTGGCGTAACTTCACCCTCCGGCAATCAAGCAGCGCTCTTAGCGGCAGCAGCGTCGAAGACATCAAAACTTCAATCTGAGCCTACAGATGGTCTCAAAATACCTCCAAAAGGCTCCACGTCACATTTCAGGTCATTCCGACAATGTTTGACCCGACTTCGACGGTCCGAAAGAAAATCAAGCCACTCGGCGGTGAGAACCACCGGGACCATTATTCATCAAACGGAGCACATGGGCAACTTAAACATGCTTCAAAAAGGCTACACGTCAAGTTTCAGGTCATTCCGACAACATTTGACCCGGCTTTGATGCTCTGAAAGAAAATCAGGGCTACTACCGGCAGAGCACCCCGGAACTATGACGTCCAAATCGGAGCTAATGGATCATCTCAAAATGACTCTAATAGGCTCCCTGTCAAATTTCAGGTCAATCGGACATCAGTTGACCGCACATCAAAGCGCGATACGTTCCTTGTAGTGAAATCAAGCCCGGCAGCGACGGGACCCCAAACGGCTTCAAAACTCAAAAAAAAGCCCATGGTTGGTCCTATCTACTGCTCGGGAAGCTCCATGTCAAGTTTCAGGTCATTCTGACATCGTTTGACCTAGTTTCAACTCTTGACAAAAATCATCAACTCTGCGCGGCAAAATCTTCGGCTTTTCCAAAAAATAGGAAACTTTGTGCCCGATTTTGCACGACTTCTTGTTGGGTTTTCTCCAGGAGAACCAAGCCAAAAAATGAGGAAAAATGTAAATAAAAATGCAGGAGAGAAAATAAGCAAAAAAGCTCGAAAAACGGCCAACAAAACGGCAACCAAAGGGGAAAATCCCCCCTGGTCACCGGCGACCCTGGAAATCCGGGTCGCCAGATTTCGGCCGGAAGGCCCTTTTCCAGATTCTTTTCGCGTTCCGGGAGTTCCAGCCCCTGTGATTTCCTGTAAATCTGATTTTTGATGCTCGAAAACGACTGATCTTCGTCAACATCACGGATCCGCTGTTAAGAGCATGTAGTCGTCACCGATCGCTCCAAGATCGCCAATCTTCTGACCAAGAAAGTGCACTTTCTGTCCGATCGATCGAGAAATCGACAAGACAGATGTCACCGGCCCGTCACCGGCCCGTTGGTATAAACCAATGTCTGAATTTGCATGATCATCCGACATCGATCAACATGAGGATCCATCGTCGATCATCGTAAGAAGAATTCCAAAAGAGCGGCACAGCCAGTGACTCTTCAAATCCCCAGCGACCACTTAATGTTGTCAATTGACCCAACTAAATGCGGTCATGAACTTATTTTTTTGGACGGCTCAATCAGATTCAAGGGAATGCCTATAACTCCTCCCATTATGTGGTTTTAAATACATTAAAGCCCATAAAATCACCTAAAGGCTACCAAATGCCTATAAAAGGAGGTGATTCCAAGAAGAAACAGGCCCAGACAGAATCCCGGAATTCCGAATTCAAGATCCAGAAGCTTTGTTACTCTGAAGAAACTCTGCTGCAAAAAACACCAAAAGGTGATCAAAGTCCCTTGGGGGGGGGGTTGTGTAAAAAGAAAGCCTTTTCTTCTCCTACTCAACATGGCCAAGACGCGGCTCTTCAGCCTGTCTCTTCGTTTTTCATTGATATAGGACCTTCCCTTGGTCCTTATCCTCTAAAAAACTGAAGTCCAAGCCAAGCTAAAGAATCAAAGCATCAAGCGTTCTCATCTGAAGGACGATGGCGAAGTCCATACATGACTTGCGACCGTCGATCTGAACTGGTCCCCACGATCTCCTGAGAAGTCAGATTCCCTTTCTTACTTTTTTTGTTGTACTTTGTATTTTCTTTAAGAGACAAAAAATCACAATTCTTGTCTTTCATTTTGATGAGATTTGTAAATCGCCTTTCACGACAAAAATCGCCTTTCATGGCACAAATCCCCTCCTACGGCACAAAATCGCGTTTCACGGCAAACAAAATCACCTCTCACGACATTAAAAAAGCTGTCTTTTTTCTTAAATATTTGTGCAATGGAAAGTTTGAAAAAAGGTTGATTTCCTTTCTACTTGCGAAGGTGGATCTCCGGATCAACGTTTCTAAATTCCAAGTAGAATAGAAAATCTGGCATACTCGTACAAAAATATAAGATGCCCTTTTTTCTCCCCCTTTCCTCCCTCCATTTTGGATCCTCTCGGCGACCCCGGGGACAGATGGGAGAGGAGAGGAAAGAGAAAAAAATCGGGTCCATCACTGAATGCTCACATCGATGCTCAATTCAATGCAGTGGATGGCTGACTAAATGCATTTGATGGTCGTTTCAACTTGATTGATGAGGCTTTAGTTGCGATCCTTGCTCATCTTGGGAATTAGTGACTGAAACTGATTTGTTTTGGTGTCTTATTGATGTTTTATGCTCTTGACTATGCCTTTCTGCTATTTTTTGTTAGAACAGTTTGTGACCAGACTTTTGATTCTATCTCCTGATGATTGTGCACATTTCTAACTATGTTTATGCTTTTCCCCTGTCAATTTTGAACAAAAAGGGGGAGTGATGACTTGTTGTTATATTTCCTTGTTTCTATGCGATGATGAAGACTCTTGATTTCTATGATGAAACACTTGATCTAGTGACGGGTTTTTGCAGGGGATTTACAAGTCAAGACAGCTTTGGAGTAGATTATTTTTCGGATGTTTTTAGTATTAGAACTTGGGTAGATTTTTGTGTATCTAGGAGTTTTGTCAATGAATTGCCGAAGGGGGAGATTGTAAGGTTTTATGAGTGTTGGCTAATTCATTGGTCAATGGACAAAATAGGGTTTTACAATGATGTAATCCATTTTAGAATGGACTGCCCAAAGTTTCAAGTGAAGAAGTTCTGTTGGCTTGAACCTGAATGTGTTCGCTCGAGCAATGCTCCATCCGCTCGAGCGAACCCCTCACAGAAGCTTTATTGCTCGAGCTCACCTTCTCATTGCTCGACCAACTTTGTTCTGAATTGAAGCCTGAGATAGAAGCATCTTCGCTCGAGCGAACTCCTCTGTCCCCTCGAGCGAACCTGGGCGAATCCTATACCTATCCGGAAACTATCTCCTATTTTCTCTCAAGAGGCTAACTTGTAACCTAATCATAACACAACTCTTAAAGAACGAACCAAGGCTTATTTATAGCCATTCTCTCTCTAATCAAAAGTACTTTTCTTCAATACAAAACCTTAGAAAAGATTTGTGAGAGATCCATCATCCCCCAAGGCTTCTAGTTGCTGTTCTTAAGATCAAGCTTTGGTTTCTCGTTCTATCTACTCTTTTGAAGTAGAGACGTCTTGAATGCGGCTTCAAGGTGTTCGTTTCAAAGCACGGTGAAGGTGTACGGCGAGCAGTCGACAAGATAGCGTAGTCCTTAGGGTGAGTTGCAACTGGGAAAGGGTTGTGAGTTCTTTCTTGCAACTTTCAAGTTATTTTAGTACTTGGTTGTCTGTTGGCCTAGACGACAAGGCCCGTGGTATTTTCTCGAGTAGGGTTTTCCATGTATACATCGTGCGTCATTGTCTTTTCTTGGTGATTGCTTTTAATCTGAATTAGGATTAATTTCTAGATTAATCACGTGGCTTGGAAATCTGTTAGGATTATTGTTATTGGGACCTAAGCCTGTGTTAAGCCCGATTTTTCAGATTTGATACGCAACGGTAGTGGATGATTGGTCCTATAGGACATCTAATGTGTAGAACAATGGTCGAGGATTTTATCAAACGAATGTAAGGACAATGCAACAGTACGATAGATCGTTGATTTGTAGAATGTAGTTTTAATTGCTTGATTTGTCTTTGATTGACACTTGGGTTGATCGGTCATTTTAACAAAGTGTTGACCATGATGGGAAAACCAATTGATCAAAGTGTTCCAGGTTCAATGTCTATTGTTGTGTCTTCGACCTTAGTGGGAATGTTACTCTTCATTCCTGGGCCTCTTTTAAAAATTCAAAAATGAAGGGATTTTGAGGCAATGAATAATAATAGTGATCATGGGATATGGAAATACGATAGAATAGACAACTTCATGGATTGAAAAACAGAAATTATATGCATATAACAGTGGATCCAGTAGAGGCAAAAGAAAGAAACATCTATCTAGGATGTGTATTAAGATCCGGAGATGTGAACATCTATGCAGAGAGTAAAATCTTAAGTGATTTGTGTTTGGAAATGATATATATTTGGAAATTAATAACTGCATTTGGTAGATGCTATAATTATATCCAATTTGGGAAGAGAGTGAATTCTGTGGGGCAATAGGTGTTAAATGGATTTAAAATCAGATCAGAGGCAATGAAATGCATTTGTAATTTTGTATGCATAGGACACTGATAGCTTTTGAATATCCAAGATAGTTTGTAGTGGTAATGATATAGCATGTGTGATGTGAATCTTTTAGTTTTGTTAATCTGTAGGTGTTGAATGTATGGTTTGGAATAATTATGAGTTTAAGAATAAGACATCAATAGGAACATAATAACTAGACTTGTTATGAAAGAGATCTCCATTTGTAAATCATGTCTAAGTGGAAAAGACCAGATATGTCATGCTTTGAAACTAAATTTACTAAAAAGTCTGCATTTCAAGGCATGGGATTATTTTTTTCATTGAAGTCCATGATAGTTAGGTTCTAGAAAATCCAATCACTTTCCAAAAGACAATGTGATGACTTAAAATCCGGGGCCCTCGAATTCTGCATGGCAACTATAATGTAACTTACCATATTCATATGTCAAGAATAGTTTGGTAAAATAAGATACCAAGAAAATATCAAAATGTAAGAAAATCATATTACAATTGGCAAAGCTAATTATAACATGATTTAAGGTTGAATAATTAAAATCCTTCACCAAGAACAAAGGTCGTAACCAAAATATACAAAAGAGAAGAAGCTATTGTTCTCTATTTTTTCCGGTGATAGAAATGCGATATTCCGTCTTAGTAAATGAAAACCATTTACAAAAGAAAAGGAGAAGTACTTGACCCAAGATAGATAGGAAAAATACCATGAGAACGTATTTTTCATTGCAACTCAATTTTCAAATATATTTGAATTTTACATAGGAGTTTTTGGGACTCCACATTCAAACTCGAAGGTGACAAGTCATTTATAGAACACATGACGCTCCTATCTATCCTTCTATAGCCTAAGATTACATTTGCTATAAATTTTCAATACGTGAAAAGGAACCATACGACAAAAATGGAAGAAATGACAGAAATACATTTTCGTGGTCTCAAAGACCATTGAGTACATAGAAATCAAATTTGTCATATTTTTCAACTTCTTTATCAATTTTGAGCTTAGCATTCAAAGTTGGCATCCTTGTAGGTAGTCGGATTTTTTAATCCAACCACAACCTTTTCATCATGTCACTTAGTCCATTTTTATGTTCCGTTTGTAGCAAAAACAAGGTTTACATGATGGGATTTTGATCCGAGATTGCATGGTCCCCACGTAGACAAAGAAAATGAGAAATTGAGGGAAATGGAAGGAAATTAACTTCATCGAATATAAAAATCTCCTTCGAAGGGATACTCCAGAGGTTTTGGGTACCTTAGGGTTCTGAGAGACCGTTCGTCACCCCCTAGTGCAAGGGTGCAATTGTAGTAATAACAAACTGGTGAGACCAGGTCGATCCACAACAACCAATGCTTTTTAAGAACCTTTCCAACTTTGACCTGTCCTAAATAAAAACTAAATTTGACCTAAATGGAACTAGTCAAATTACATCAACTTTTCTAAAACAACTGAAATTGAATAGTTTAGATACAGTCTTTCTAAAAATAAAACTCTAATCTAATAAAAGAAACCTAGGCTAGAAAGTCCTAAACTAACTAGAATATGCAAAATTAACACACTCATCAAAACAACCAATTTAACATGATAAATAAAATAAAAATCTAAATCTACTTTCCAAACATCAATTTTATGAAAATATGGATGAGCTATGAGGCCTTAAATGCGAACAAAATGGAATTTTATGCAAGTTTCTAAAAAATTTGATGAATGCTGAAAAATTCCAGGTATGAAAAACTTGTGCACATGCTTGTTTTCACTGGACTACACGACCTACCTAAGATGCTCTGAACCTAAATCTAATGTCTGGAATTAGAATGTTGATGATGCATGAATCCAACCAAACAAAATAGAGAGAAAAAAATCTTTTAAAACGAGAAAGTTATGACTATTTAAAGATGCCTAGTTGAACATGCAGTGTAGTTGAAATCTGATACGGGCTGTTCGTATACCCCTGGTTTTGCCATTGTTTGACCCACTTTCCAAAGGATTTTTTGGTTGAAATTTGGAGGTCTCAAAGTCCTTATTACATAATTTAAATATGCTAATTATCAAGGAAAAACAACCACGTTTCCCTGGTTTTCAACTTACGAACTCTTCGAACAAAGTTGGGTCAAATCTGCTATAAAATCAAGTCCGAATTTAATATGTCTAATCAGTACTCAAACTGTGATTTTCATAAAAAAATATAATTTTAAACATGAAACCTAATTCTAATGAATGCACTAATCACTTTACAACCATAGATGATGCAAATAATATAAATAGAAAGTTTCTAATATAACATAAAAGATGCAAATAGAAGTTTCCTATTTAGTAAAATTACTGTAAAATCAATCAGAATATTAACTGAAATAAAAAGAATAATGGAAGAAAAATAAAAAGCAGAAAAGCTGTATCAAAGATCTAAAAATTAGATTATCATCCAAGCATTGACAATACGATTATGTAGTCCTTCTCCTCTCTTCTCAGAGTAGGAAAATTGCAAGTGATTACGTGATGTCTCTCAACTTTTAATTCATTTTTTATTTTCAAAATTCTAGATCTAATCACGTGAAATATTGTCTCCAATCAAAACACATAAAAGAACTAGAAGTAGAAAACTAAACCACTTACATAAAGAACACGCATAATCAATCCAAGTAGTGTCTTTATTCCTTGATCTTTGAGTACTAGAAATTAATATTCTTCAATCTCTCCGAACCTATGCCTAAAAGAATTAAAAGAAAGAAGAAGAAGAAAGGGACTTAGAGAGTGAAAAGGAGTGGAATGGAGTGGAGAGAGAGAGCCTCCAAGGTGTTACACATCCATCCCTTCCCCATGGATCCTTTTATGCTTTTTGCAAATTATTTTTTTAGTAAAGAAGCTCTTGTTTCCTTTATGTGTGGAGACTCTTGCTTAGGCTCTAAGCTAACTTCTTTGTTCGGAAAGACTTTTAAACTTGAGAGATCTCCATGCCTTATTAGGTTTCTTGATGCACACACCTTCCGTGTATAATTCCAAGAATATATTTAACAATTACATGATGATGTAGAGGGAAGAAACTTACCAAATATTGAGATTTCTTAAAACTATAACAAATTAATTTCCGAGGTCATATCTCCCTCAATATAGCTTTGATATACACAATCTTGAGCTCCACCAATATCTACTCGAAAAGAGCTTTCCAACGGTGGCTGGATTGTGCCAATCTGACACTCGGTTTGAGAATTATGGCCATTTTAATTTGTTGCTGCTGAAAATTCGAGAATAATTGTGCACAAATGGAAGCTTCTATGTTGGCATGCAATGGGGTGTGTGAGACCAATGTTGGACGTCCAAGGCAGGCTGGACTCTTTCCTTGCTTGCTCATTTGTCTTTCGTTTGACCTCCCTTCTCAAATTTCAGCAATGTGGATCCCATGTTCATTTTTCATACAAATTGAAAGAAATAAATTTAACATTAATCACATGTAAGAAATAAACATGAATCATGCATGGAACCCTACATGCCTAATGATGCACTGAAATGACAAACTTTCCAAAAATAAAACATGGTGCCAAAAATAGCAGGTATACATTGATGAAGCCAAAAAAACTAATTTTGGGGTGATAAATGAGATGAAAAATCTTAATTCAAAAAAAGTCATGCAATGTGGTGAATTTTGACTTATTTTGACCATATTTCCAAAAATAACCCCAAATGCATGAAATCATGAAATTGAGTGCAATTCAATGAAACTAACGCCGATTAAGTTCGCAATTGCAAATGAAATGATGACCATATGACCTAATTTTGTGGACTTATCAGAGACTTATTAAGTAATATGAGTTGTAGACCTCCTTCCCCTTTGAGAGTTGGTTCTTCTTTTTTTTTTTTTTCTTGGTTTCCTCCTTTTAGATGATTGGGATTTTTATCCAATTTCCAAACCCTTTTAAATGATCGGTTGTGGGAGCCTTTTTAGTGACCCCATGATGTGGATCAAGGCGTGACCGCTTCCAACTGTCAAGTAATACCTGAGAATCTCTAGGGGGTAATGGAGGAGTGGTCCACATAGGCGTCACGTCTCAATTTTTATTTAGCATGAGTCATGCATCTTGGCGTTTTCATGGATTTGATGGGGCCAAATTTGAGTGCCACATACTGTGAGATCCAGATTTTTAATTAGGGTCATTAGTGTTAAGTATTCTGTTTAGCCTAATTAACTATGATTAGTCATTTGATTTGAGATTTTTATTCAAAAGGACCCATATGTATTTTGGTTTAATCATAGGGGGCTTTTTCCAAAAATCCTATGAGCTTATCTTTTAAGAAGCTCCAGTAGCTTCTTCATTTTTCTCTGGTTCTCTCCCTTTTCTCTCTCTGTCTCTCTCTAGTTCCAGTAACTCCAGCCAGCCTAGCCCTCTCCCTCTCTAGCTCTCTGTCTCTTCTCATCCTTTAGCAATCACCATCATCATCTACTCTTCATCTTCGTCTTGTTCATCTTCTTGGTTCAAGCTTGAAGAAAGCTTTTAGAGGTGGGTTTTGAAGGAAATCAATTAGAGATCAGCTAAGTTCAGTTAATCTTAGTCCAGAGGCAAGTTTCTGATATGTTAAACATGTTATTGCAAATTGATTTCAAGAATTATGATGAATTTCAGTTATTTTCCATTAATTTTTATATTTTAGCTCAAATGATGATTTAGTAAACTTAATTAGAAATTATGTGTTTTAATTGGATTAAATGATGTTTTAGAAATGTCTTTTGATGTTAGAACATGTTTCTCATAGTTTATGAAGAGATTGGATTGAAGACGACTGGCTTGTGATTTTAGGAATCCTAGTGTACCCGGTCGAGCGGCCACAAAGGATTTTCTGTACATGGCGTTTTCTGCAACTGCGACCCTCTTGTATCGATTTCCTTTATACCAGGTCAACCCGTTGAGAACTAAGTCGATTGGATACACTGCAAGTTGATCGGCCACTTATGATTTTCTGTCAGTTGCATTTTCTATAACTGTAACTCTTCCGTATCGAACTTTCTTTGTACTAGGTCAACCCTTGAACAGTAAAATCAAACCTCTCGGCGGTGAGAACCACCGAAGCCATTACTCTTTAAACGGAGCATATGGGCAGCTTCAACATACTTCAAAAGGGCTGCACGTCAAATTTCAGGTCATTCCGACAATGTTTGACCCGAGTTTGACGCTCTGAAACAAAATCAAGGCTACAGGCGGTGGAGCACCCCGGGACCATGACATCCAAATCGGAGCCAACGGATCATCTCAAAGTGACTCAAACAGGTTCCCTGACAAATTTCAAGTCAATCGAACATCGGGTGACCGTACATCAAAGCGCGGCATCTTCTTGGGCAAAATCAAGCCTACTGGCAACGGGACCCCAAACGACTTCAAAACTCAAACAAAAGCCCATGGTTGGACTTATCTACTGCTCAGGAGGCTTCACTTCAAATTTTGGGTCATTCTGACACGTTTGACCTAGTTTCGACTCTTGATGGAAAAAGCGGCCACAAAGTCTTCGACTTTTCCAAAAAATAGGAAACTTTGTGCTCCGATTTGCACGGCTTCCCATCAGGTTCGCTTTAGGAAAATCAAGACAATAAATGAGGAGAAATGTCAAGAAAGATCCAGGAGAAAACGACAACGAAAAAGACCAAAGAACGGCTGAGAAACGGCGACCAAAAGGGGACCAATATGGTCGTCGGTGACCTTGGCCATGCGGCGACCCTAGCCCATGGTGCATGGTCGCCCAGCGACCATGGAAATCCGGGTCACCAGATTTGTCGCTGGGTGACCCATTTTCTGTCCTTTTTCGCGTTTCGGGAGTTCCAACCTCTATGGTTTCCTGAAAATCTGATTTTTTATGCTCGAAATCGACTGATCTCCATCGACATCTCGGATCTGCCGTCAAGAGCATGAAATCATCATTGATCGCTCCAAGATTGCCAACCGGCTGACCAAGAAAGTGCACTTTCTGTCCGACCGATCGAGAAATCGACAAGATAGATGTCACTGGGCCGCTGATATCAACCAATGTCTGAAGTTACATCGCCATCCGACATCAAACAACATGTGGATCCATCGGCGATCATCACAAGAAGAATTTCAAGAGACGCGGCACGGTCCGCGACTCTTCAAATGCCCTAGCGACCACTTAATGCCATTAATTGACCCGTTTTATGACAACTTAATGCGGTCATTAACCCATTATTTTGGACGGCCCAACCAGAATCAAGAAAATGGGAGTTACAAATCCAAGTAATCATGGGATTAAAACCATGAAACTCCTCTCATCATGGAGATTAAGGGTGATTAAATGCCCATCATTCTCCACCGGCCAATCACAAGCCAAGAAAAAGGAGTTACAAAATCAAGAAATAAAAACTTGTAACTCCTCTCATTATGGAGCATCAATGCCATCAATCCCCATAAACCCACCTTATGGCCACCAAAAGCCTATAAAAGGAGGATCATTCCAAGAAGAAAAGGGCTACACACACATACACATAGACGAACACATACACACGGGTAGAGAAAGATCCTTACTCACAAGCAAGGAAGAAGAACTTTGAAGAAATGCTTCTACTCTGCTGCTAAAACACCACAAGGTGATCGAAGTCTCTTGGGGGGCCACCCCCCCAAGGCCACATCTTTCCTTCTATCCAACATGGCCTAAACGCGGCACTTCAGCCCGTTTACTCGGATTTTCATTGGATATAGGACCTCTCTTTGGTCCTTATCCTCTAAAAAATGGAGGTACAAGCTAAGCCAAAGAATCAAAGCATCAAGCGTTCTCATCTGAAGGACGATGGCGAAGTCCATACTTGACTTGCGACCGTCGATCTGAATGAGTCCCCACAATCTCCTGAGAAGTCAGATATCTTTTCTTACTTTCTTTTTTGTATTATTTGTAAAGAGACAAAAAAAATCACATTTCTCGTCTTTCTTCATTGATAAGATTTGTAAATCGCCTTTCACGGCACAAATCGCTTTCTACGACACAAACCGCCTTTCACGGCACAAAAATCGCCTTTCATGGCAAACAAAATGAAATCGCCTCTCACGGCATTTAAAATATTGTCTCTTTCTTAAAATATATGTGTAATGGAAAGTTAGAAAGAAGAATTGATTTCCTTTCTACTTATGAAGGTGAATCTCCGGGTCGCCACTTCAAATTCCAAGTAGAATAGAAAATTTGGCATGCCCGTGCAAAAAAAATGTTGATGACCTCGCTTTTCCTCCTTCGCCATGCTCCTGGCAGCCCCAGGGGTGGGAAGGAGAGGATGAAAGGTCGGAGCCCCCATCAGCCAACTAGGGAAACAAATTAGAGCACCACATAAGAAATTGGACATTCTTAGTACCAAAAGGCCACTTGAGTTGCTCGACATGGATCACATGGGTCCTTCCCAATCTGAAAGCATTGGTGGTAAAAAGTATATTTTTCTCACTGTTGATGACTTCTCTGGACTCACATGGGTTCGATTTCTTATAGATAAATTTGAAACTTTTGGTGTCTTTCACTATTTATGGTTACAACTTATTGTAGATAAAGGCAATCAATTTGGTGGGATTTCAAGAATCAGATCTGATCATGGAATTGAGTTTCGGAACTCATCCTTTAATTCTTTTTGCAATGAGAATGGCATGAAACATGAGTTTTCTATTCCTAAAACTCCTCAGCAAAATGGAGTTGTTAAAAGAAACATCTGGTTGTTCAAGAAATGGCCCGTGTTATGCTCCATAGTAAGAATGTTCCACAAAGGTTTTGGGCTGTGGCGGTAAACATTGTTGTCTATGTGATCAATTGAGAATACATCAGGCCCAGAAAAAAGAATACTCTGTATGAGATTTGGAATGGAAGAAAACCTAATGTAAAATACTTCAAAACTATCGGAGTTAAGTGTTATATCTTAAAAGATCGAGAGAATCTCGAAAAATTTGACTCCCGAAGCGATGAGGGAATTTTTCTTGGATATTCTTTAAATAGCAAAGCATACCGAGTATTTCATTTGAGAATTCTACTGTCATGGAATCCATCAATGTAGTAGCAGATGATGCTGGACCATCTTATTTTTCTGATGATGAAGATGAATTCACATTTGCTCCTATTGTTTCTCAATAGGATGAGCAAGAGGAAAACAAAGTGGAAAACCCACAAACTAAGGAACCAGAAGAACCAAAAACACCAGTTCAAGAAGCAGCTGTTCCTGACTCAAACTCAGAAATTGAAGCAGCCATGTTTGGATCAAATTTGAAGCCTTTTGCTACGGATACACCAAACCATCTACTTTATCAAAGCAATTCAGTGCATCCAAGATTGCAAAAAGGACAGGTAATCAAAGATCACCCTTATGACAAAGTCATTGGTGATGTGCATGCTCCCTTCAAAACTCGAAAGCAGGTACAAAACAAGGTAAATTTTTTGTGTTAATTTTCCTCTTTTGAACCTAAAAATATTAATGAAGCTTTTATTGATGACTCTTGGATTAATGCCTTGCATGAGGAGTTAGGACAATTTGAGCGTCATAGTGTTTGGGAACTTGTTCCAACGCCTTCACATGCCAATGTCATCGGAACAAAATGGATTTTCAAAAATAAAACCGATGAACTGGGACAAGTCATTAGAAATTAGGCCAAATTAGTTCCCCAAGGCAACACTCAAGTGGAGGGAATTGACTTTGATGAAACTTTTGCACCTGCTGCTCGACTTGAGTCCATTCGTATTCTATTGGCAATTGCTTGTTCCTTGAAAACCAAACTATACCAAATGGATGTCAAGAGTGCGTTCTTGAATGTCTATGTTAATGAGGAAGTGTATGTTGAACAACCAAAGGGTTTCCAGGATCCTCACTATCCTAAACATGCCTTTAAATTGAACAAAGCATTATATGGATTGAAGCAAGCCCTTTGAGCGTGGCATGAAAGGTTGACCACTTTTTTACTAGAAAATGCCCTCAGAAGAGGTAGTGTGGATAAAACCTTATTCATAAAAAGAGAGTAGAAGGAAATCCTGATTGCTCAAGCGTATGTGGATGATATTGTCTTCGAATCTACATCTGACAATTTGTCTAAAACTTTTGCCACCTGTATGTCAAAAGAATTTGAAATGAACATGGTAGGAGAACTCTCATTTTTCTTAGGGCTTCAAATCGAACAATGTGAGAATGGGGTATTTGTCTCTCAAACTAAGTATGCCAGTAATCTTTTGAAGAAATTTGGAATGAACACTTCAAAACATTCCAGCACTCCAATGAGCACCTCTGTCAAGCTAAGTTTATATTATTCCGACAAAGACTTTGATGAAAGATTGTATCGTAGCATGATTGGCAATTTGTTGTACTTAATTAACTGCAAGCAGACAAGACATCTCCTTCTGTGTATGTGTGTGTGCTAGATACCAGTCAAGACCCAAGGAGTTACATGTTCATGTTGTAAACAAAATTATGAAATAAGTGAGAGGCACCATATAATTTGGGATATGGCTTTCAAGAGATACCAACATGAATCTTGTTGGTTATTCAGATGCTGACTGGGTAGGCTGTGTTGATGATAGAAAAAGCACATCTGGTGGCTATTTTTTTTATTGGCAACAATCTAGTTGTGTGGCACAGCAAGAAACAAACGTCAACTTCTCTATCTACGACTGAGGCAGAATATATAACAGCTGGAAGCTGTTGCACGCAATTATTGTGGATGAAGCAAATGTTGTCTGACTACGGTATTGATCAGAAGACAATGGGGGTCTATATATTGTGATAACAAGAGTGACATTGACATATCTAAGAACCCGGTACAACACTCCAGGACCAAACATTTAGACATCAGGCACCACTTCATTAGAGACTTAGTTGAAGAGAAAAATCTTTGATTGGAACATATTTCTATAGAGAACCAATTGGCTGACATCTTCACCAAACCCTTGGACCCTACTAGGTTTGACTCCCTCCATAAGTCCCTAGGTATCTGTCCTTACACCTGATTCATTCATTTTATTCTCACATGCACACTCAGTCATTCATCATTATTTGATTTCCTAGCATGTGATTCACTTAAGTTTGCCAAGTTATAGATTCATGTTTTTCTACACATGTAAAAATTCACTGTTTGATGGTTATGGTGTGTTTGCATAATTTTAGATCTCCTCTCCTGACAATTTTTCTTGAAAACAAAGGGGTTCTTTTGGTAAACCACAAGAATAAGGCTACCTAAGAGCATGTGTGATAGCCTCTATATGATTGAAAAGTTGCATTGGAAAGGGCTACCATATTCATTAGTGTGAAAGTTACCAATGAAGGTTCCCATTTGAGAAATGAAGAGAACAAATAGAAAAAAAAAATTGCCTGAAATTTAGGGGGGGTCTTTAAGCTGTTAACTTTGTCAGAGTGGATGTTTCTATCCTATGTGACTATATCATTTATCCTAGCACAACCATTTTTTTTTAAGATTTTTTTTTCACTATCACTTAAAATCTCAAGCTTGGTGGAATCTGTATGCATGATTGCATGATCATTAAGGGATTTCATTTATGATACTTTGATTTGTTATTGTGCAATGCCTTACACACTAGACCACTCAATTTGAGCTGCACAATTATTTTTTACTACACCAGGTGTGACCCAACTTTGCCTAGGTCCGATCAATCAGACATCCCTGTCCGATTGATCGGACAATGTAACTGGGCCTTCTATATATTCACCCGAATTTCATTCCTCCTCATCGCTTTGAATCTCAAGCCCTAGCTCTTATTTTCCCTCTTTCACCAAGGCTACTCCATTGTGCTTCTTGTAACGCCCCAATTCCGGATACCGATATAATCGTTCGGATACCCGAAGTTGGCGCGCTACTTCCCGGAAAATCCGAGAACTTCCAAGATCGTAGGCCGCAGTGAGGTCCAATTTAAAACTTTTTGACCAACATAATACTCAATGGTTAAATCTTGCGGAAGCATAACAATTTAAACAATGCGGAAGCAATAGGTATCGATATATATTAAGTGTGAGCAGAACAGTAGTCTAATTAAAAGATTCAGTGTTAATCAAAGTTAATACATATTTGATTCTACCCGACTCACTACAAAAATGCCTCTCAAACCCAAAATAAGAGGACTCTCAAAACCCTGGTGTGTAATCTCCGCCCTCCGGCTCGACGTCCGTGTCGGCCGGGCCCCATGCGAACTCTCTAGCGACAGGTGCCTCCACTAGAGCTAATGCATCGTCTGGGATCTCTGGGTCAAGGCCTAAGCACCAATGTAGGGTCAGATCTAAAAGATCCGGCAAGTTACAACATACTACTAACATAGAACATATATATCAAAGGAAATAGAGACGGGTAAAATAAATTAAATGAATAGCAAGGTAAAGAACTAGGCAGTTGTGCATTTTAATCACAGAGAATCAGGATAAATAGAAACATCTAAACTACTACAACGAAATGGCACATTCACACGAGCTGGAATACCGCGGGATATTATGCCGCGGCCCTCCCATACTGAACACAGTTGCGGCGGGGAAATCTCACCAGTGCTGGGAATTACTAATCCCGCAAATAATCTCATCACACTCATCATACTCATCACTCGAAGACCGGCACGATATCACACCGTCCGTCTTAACCACACAGCTCATCATGATAGCTCCACAACACTCAACTAGCTCCTACCGGGAATGATCAGTCCACAGGCTGAGCTTAAATGAACCGAGTGAATGTTCATGCCGACTCGAGAATACTCTAAGGGTCTGTGTCTGTCTAGGCTTTACCTTGCATGAACAAGGTCCTAACCAAGTCTCTAAGAGGTCTACACATCTCAATACAGTCTCTGGATTCCATTCAAGGTCCAGGCCCACTCGTTGGATCCATACCAAGGCCCATTAACACTTGGCCTGGTCTAAATCTGTCCAAACGAGGCAACAATCCATTTCCTACTGATAACTGTTCATTTCAATCCATTATGACTTAAAAACCCAAATAAACTACCTCTTCCAACTAAAGGTACACATCTCCGCACTTAGGCCCAATAAGGGCCCGCCTAGACACAGACACAGGTCAATGATCTCCAATCGTTCCAACGGGTCACCTCTAAGATACCCTAGGTTCAGGTCCTCCATTTAATTAATAGCAACAGCTACAATAAAGATCTAAGAATGACAGTAAATAACAAAAGTGAAGTATGAACTTCAATGAGGGAATCAACAGGGAAAAGCAACGGTCCAATCCTAGGTAATGGGCCACGTTAGGTTCAGGTCCATCTCCGGTAATTTGATCTCTAAACGAAGTCATTGATGCCATAAGATACTGTGTTTGGTGCTTAGGAAAAGTACGGGCACCATTGACAACTCTTAGAGGTCAAATCATCTTAGATTAACAACCAAAACCCTAATCGGTGGTCCCCACGAGTCAAGGTCGAGCCACGCCATTGACTCGTGCTTGGCACATTGATGGAAGTTCATTTGGATGGTTAATGGGCCCCACAATCGATCAATCATAAAACAATGCTAAACTCACATCCTAGTATTCACAGTGTGGCAGGTCGACCTGGCAAGGGTCGGGTCGATCTGCTCCACTGGAATCAAAGTTGGGACTTGGTTTGGATTCTAGAATTTCGAGTGTACCCGATTGACCAGGTGGCCAGCCGGTCGATTTGGTACATAGGTGTATCTGAGTCAACAGATTCCAGGCCAAATCTCAACTTTTGCACTAAAGTCTGGGTCTGATGGAAATATCCAAGTCATACACAAACTATTCGAATTTGGGTTCAAATTATAAAATCTAATGAAATTTCTAAAGTATAAATCTAAAAGGGTCCAAACTAATTTAGGTTAAATAAAGACTAATGGATCTATAATTTCAATTTTCTAAAATTAAAGAGGTCAAGAAATATTATTTTAAAGGTAACAAGTTAATTTATTCTAATAGGGTTCCATTGTACACATTAGAAACTAAGTGTTTTATTTAATTAATAAAGCTACTGGGATATGGATTAGTGGGCCCCACTGGGCCCAGCTCCAATTTGGTTTGATAAAAACTAAAGAGGTTTATATTTCTAATTTATGAAAATTAATGGTGCTAATAATATACATTAACAACTAAGGGATTAATTTTAATTAGTAAAATTAGTGGGTTATTAGATCAGTGGCTTAGAGGAAGGGAAAATGAGAGGGAAGAAGAGGGGAAATGGGAAAGGAAAAAGAGGGAAATGAGGAAGCAGTGACTGCAGCAGCTGAGAAGAAGCTACAGCACAGTCACAGTAGCAGGGGCTGGAATGAGGGGAAATGGGGGAGAGGAAGAGAGAGATGAAATGGAAACAGTTGCTGCAGCTCCCAGATGAAGTTCCAGCAGAGTCACAGCAACAAATCTCAGCTCAACAGTGAAGATGGAGAAGGAGGTTGGAGTAGCAACTGTTGTAGCAGCTCCACTAGGAAAGAGTCCCAGCACAGAGTCACAATATCAGTCGTTGGAAGAGAGGATTGAGGGAGAGGAGAAGAGGAAATTCAAGTGAATAGTGGTGGCTGGGTTTAGGGTTCTCCTTGGGGTAAGAGCCATTTTATAGGTTAGGGGGGGGGTGATTAAGGACAATAATACCCTTTAGGGTTCCATGTGATTAGGGTTAGGGTTAGGGTTAGTTTGGTCTTTGGCTGGAATCTTCTAGAAGAGCACCATTAACACTAAACTAAACCCCCTCTTAATTAATTAAAACCAATAGCTATGGCCTACCTACACTAATTAGCCTAGGATTAACCCAAAACCCCTTACTAATTAAAATACTAACCCTACTAATCTAATCTAACTACAAGCTAGAAGAATCTAACTAATCACCCTAATAAACCCCTAATTAGCACAATCAAATAGTAATTAGCCATAATTAGCAACAATTGACAATAATTAGCATAGATTAGCATAAATTAGTCTATAAAATAGTAATTAGAGGGCCCACAAAGGGTGGGGCCTCACATTTCTAACCTATTTCAATGGTATTTTCTTCTCCATTTCTCTTCCATTCATTCCATTTCCTTGTTATTGGTTGGTTTTGGTTCTTGTGTTGGAAGATTGGATAGTTGTTTTTAGTTATGGAAGTGGAGACTGCGAAGTTGTGTTTGTGGAGGCATTCCTTGTGGTGCTATTGGAGGGCATAGACAAGGGCCCTTGTGTGATTTTCAAGTGAGTATAGTGTTTGAAGATCTTTTGGGAAGTACTTTGCAAGGTAATTGGTGTTTGGATTCTTCTCTCCATTCAGTGCACACCAAGTGTTTGCAAGTTTGCACCAAAGAAACCAAATGGCTCCAAAAGCTTCCCAACCTCGCAAAAGGCCAGTTTAACATGCTAGCTCATCATCTTTCACAACTTTCAACTCCCAAATTCAAAGTGTTACAAAAGAAACATCGTTTGAGGATATCTTTTCCAAAAACCACTGATTGGGATGATATGAATGATGAGGATAACACTGATTGGGATGTATTTGCTACCACATTATGTGGACGTCGTCAAAAGTGGTTAGGAGGTGTACTTTAAAAAATTCCTCACACCCTCTTATCGCGTTCTAAATATTTTTGCTTGTTTCAATGTTGAACCAAATGGATGCATGTCAGAGATCACAATGGAAACTGGTTATCTTCTCTACATGATCAGGACTGGTCAACCTATTAATCTTCCTGTCGCAATTTTTAAACATATCCTGAATGCTCTTCAAGGTGCAAAAACTACTTCTCTTCCGTATGGCAGCCTTGTGACAAGGATTCTCTTCTCACATGGAGTTGAAATAGGACCACATGATGACATTGTTCGTGGAACAGGGAAGATTACCTATCAGACTGTTAGTTTGTCATCCTCGCATGTCCAGTCTGATGACAACGAAGTTGAGGAAGAAGAACAAGTTGTTGTTGAAGAAGAGGCTGATGATACTGCTGCTCCACCACAGTATGACCAACAGATGCCAGTCTACTTTTAAGATTTTGAGAACCGCCTCTTTGATCAATCTACTCAAATCGAAATGCTGGAAAATAAAGTAGATGCACAGTTTCAGGAGTTATTTGCTCGCATGGAGCAGATGGACATTAGGGGTAATAGAATTGAGGGCAAGCTTGACACCCTCCTTCGTCGATACCCTCCTCCACAGTAGTCCCTGGTTTCTCATTTATTAATCTTGGCACTGTTTCTCTAGATGTTTGTCTTTCATTGTTTTTGTTTTTGAGCTAACATTAAGTATAGTTCATTTAGGTCATGGTTATCTTTTTCATCTTATTTTTTTTTCTAAACCTTTCTACTTGGATATTACTGATGCTTCACTTACACTCTTTTGCAATCCTAGTGCATCACCGGCTAATATAAGCTTACTATATTCTTTGCCAATTTATGTCCAAAAATGGGGAGAGTGGTGTTTGTATTTTCTTTCATGTTTTATTTAACATGATATTTTGTCAAGAATGCTTGTGACATGAACTGCAGGTCTCAACCATATTCAGATTGTACTGGCTAGATAATCAAGGCTTACCATATTCAGATTATACTGGCTAGATAATCAAGGCTTACATGGTGGTGATATTTGAAGATTTTATTGTGCGGGATTATTTTTTTTTGGGTAGATTGCATGTATTAGGTTGTTTTGTCCATGAATTGCCAAAGGGGAAGATTGTTAGGATTTGAGTGTTGGCAAATTCATTTGGATGGACAAAACTTAGGTCTATAAAATGTAGTTTCTATTTATTCTAGATGGACTGAATCACGCATTCAAGAAGATCAAAGATCGTCCGAAGATTCAACAAGTCATCATTTTGAATTGGATCAGTTCATCCAATCGATCGGACTCTCTGTCCGATCGATCGGAGCTGGGATGCCTCCCAGTTAAAGGACTGTCCGATCGATCGGACCCTCCGTCCGATTGATCGGACAGGTCCCCGGAGAGCTCTCAGTTATTTTGCCTGTTTGATCGATCGGACCCTCTGTGCGGTCTATCAGACGTCGACAGGTTTGCTGATTTTTCAATGAATTTCGTTTCAAACTCCGCTATTCTTATTCTCTTCGAACCCAATCTCTCCCACATGATCCAGAAGCCTTATATAAGCCCTCAGCCTCATTAAGGAATGTATCTCTTATAGTTCTAAACCTTACCAGAGATATTTCTTCTCTCCAGAGAGCCTTTGTGAGGTTTATGTGCTGAAGCTTTCTTCGTCTGAAGACTCATCCTCAACGTTTGCAGTTGATTCACCTTGTTCAAGGAATGGAGATTGAAGTGCTAGAGAAGGTGAACGACATGCTCGTCGACAAGTTCCACTACGGTCCTTAGGTTGGGTTCAACTGTAAAGGGGAGTGGTATATCTTGTAACCTTCGGTTTATTAGTCCTTGATCTTTTTGGACCGAGGTGAGGTCCCGTGGTTTTTTTTCTCTATTTAGGGTTTTCCACGTAAAAAATCATGTGTCCATCTTTGTGGTTGATTGATTGATTGATTAACTTAGATTATTGCTTTATTATTTCCACATTAAAATCTGAGTTGGGATTGTCTTTATCTTTAGGGTTGTTTCTAGATTGACCCTCTTGGTTTTTCACACACTGTATTTACCTAATTAATTTCCAAATTTAGATTCTATAGCCTGGAGATGTGCCCTATGATAGTCCAATGACCTTGAAACTTTAGGAGACCATCATTGTAGGTGATGTCCATGACTGACTTTGACCTATAATTCTATTAGATTGTTATTTATTTGGAAATACCACCTTTAAACATCAATGTTGGTAGTTTTGATGGTCTCAATACCAAGTATATGATGTAATAAATTGATTCATTTCTTTATTTATCAATACAATCATGCTTTCCCTTTCATGAGATGAATGGTGTTTAATTATATACTTGCACATAACCAATACAAATGGCATAATGAGTCCACAAGTATACTAGATGTAATACATGTGTATGGTTGAGATCCACATACAGGAGACATGTATTGCAAATCTTATACTTAAATATCTTCACAACCTGATGAGATTGGGCATCTCATCTGACAAGGTTGCAGCACTTTGATCACTATGAGATAGTGTGATTTATCTCGATCATCGGAATGTAAGGCTGTTTGTGACATCAATGGTACCCACTGTTTTATACATTGTATTTAGATTATTGGTTAAGGTGTTATTGCCTTCCCATTTTAAATTAGTATTTAGCATTTGTCAGTATTAGTATTAGTATCTTAGTTATATTGGTCTTTTGATCAGTATTTGACTTTGTCCAGTATTTTAGTTATATCGGTATTAATGGCTTGATCAGTATTTAGTTGTTAGATATGTATTTTGTTTTACTTAGTATTTGGTATTTTGATATTTGGATCTCAAACACATGTTTATTAGAGATATATCATGTTATTCAATATTCTGATATCTCTATTATTATCAGGTTATGACTTTTATTTTATCATGTTTTTATCTGTTGTCCTGTTAATTTGTTAGTATCGGCTATATTTATTTATTTAATCTGCTTTACTCGGATTTTAAGATAAACACACCATTGTTTTGCATACCAGCTTCTTGTCACCTTATGATTCATCCTTTAACATTTCAGATGTTTGACTGGAAACCATATGATTTCTGTTCTAATCTGTAGATGTTATATAGACATTGGGTTCCGTGAGTTGCGTAATCACATGAGATCGTTTTATTTTTTGTTATCTGTATTGACCTTTGTTGGTCTTTCTATTTGGGTTGTATGTTAAAATACATCCATTTCCTATTATGATATTTAATATTGTAAATAAAGAGTTCTATTTATGCTCTACTTCTGTTCTTTAATTAGGAATTTTATCCTGTGGGAATGTCCATTTCGATGACCTTTCTTTATCCTTTTGACTGCTTGGCTTGATCGTTTAATAGTCACAGTGAATTTTGACACATGATTTGGCTTCATAGGTCCTTTATATGGCCTAATCTTCTAAAACTTAACCTTTTATATATGTTCTAAAAGCTATTTCCAAAAGTAGTGATGGCTCACTTGTACAACCATGTAACACTTTTAGATCACATCTTTAGTAAACCACTCTGAGTACCCCTGCAATGCCTCAATGACAGCCTTACCTTCTTCAATATTGGTTAGGGTTTAATGCTTACAACACTAAGTTTAGCATTAATTTTACAAGAAAAAACCCAGTAAGTAAGCAATATAAATCACATGTCATGATACATCAAAATAGAAACGATAAACATAGGTTACATGGATACCTCTATTAAGTGAAGATAAATTAGAGATGCATGCGTGTGCATGGTGAAGGGTTAAATTACCTAGAATCACACTTTTAAATCAAGAAAAAATAAGTTAAATAGTGTCTCAAGGGTTATAACTTGTATGGCAACCAGATAAGCTAAATATCATTCTGAATATCTGAAGATATGAGAGACCTTAGTATTACACGTAGTTGGATAGTACTGCCAATGGGAATCTGGACCTTTGGATTAGATTGTAATCTATTCCTTGGCATATTACTAATCTATTTGCATGCATTTGTCTTACTTTTTCAGATATTCGCATGACTTTTCTTATGCTCCCGGGTTGCCTGTTTTTTTGTTCTGTATATTATTTGGTTATGCTTTACTCACGCCCATCATGTTTATATGTGTATGTTATGTTAGGACACTCTTTATGTTATGGTTATGTCCATGACCAGTATACGTTATGCCTGTTGTAGTATGCTCTTTTGCTTACATTTATGTTTCATGATCTATGACTTGTATGTATCACTTCTAGTGTTAGCACCACTCAACTCCAACCCTATCACAGTCGGGCCAGTTGAGTGCGGTTTAGTATCATGTTATGGACTGGCTGCGGTCTAAATTAATTTATGGGAGGTCATTGGTGCTTCGGGTCCATGATGGAGATTTTGGGGCCCTCTGCCTCCTAGTGGTATGATCATGTCATGTCATGTTTCATGCTATTACCTAGGCCATGCATAGCAGCCAATTTAAGAGAATATATAGCTAACGTGGTTATGCCAATGTGCTAGGACACACTGTTATATCATTTCTAATGCCTTTTCATTCATAATCATGCCTATGTTATTTGGTATTGACATCATATGATCATCCGTCTTTTATTTTTATTTGATGCGACATCCTATGCGGTTTATATTTGTTTATCTTATTAGATCGTCGTGTCTAATGGTGCTACACTTACTGTTACAGGTCACAACTCCGGTACCTTTGCCAATGAGACTAACAAGGTCGAAGAGACTCTTTAAGGAGTAGTCGAGTGGATCCTAAATGATGTCTTCTAGAAATCTGTTGCGCATGAGAGCTATCACCCAATTGCAATGTTGGCTCGGATGGCTATGTTATTGTCATTAGAACCTTGATTATAACGATGTGTTGTAAGACATTACTTTACTTCCTTCCGCTACTTCTCCACTTGTTCTTAACTCTAATTTGAACTTAAATATGACCTATGGACATGTTTTTACTATGATCCATATTTATTATGCTATGGATGATGAATGTTTCACGGAAACAACAAATTATTGTATGTTGTCTAGGGGGTAATGAGTTATATAGGCTTTTGCACGTAAAAAAAAATGTCCTAATTGTGATGGCTTGATACGATGCCTCACACATGAATACTGTGGAGACTCTCGCTTGAGAAAACAAATACACGAGTCGGATAACTAATCCCCATGTGATGTAACGCTTCAGTAACCGGGTGTGATTAAGTGTATCTTACGTAGGGGGCATTACGTTCGAAGTTGGTATTAGAGCATGTACTATTCTATGAGTTAAAGACTTAGAACTATAGGGCACATGTTGAGGTTATGCTATGACCATGGGATATTCATGTAGTAGAAGGTGTGGTGCTAGGAAAGGTTATTGTTTTGTGGACTAACTATGATTGTTTTACAGAGAATGCATCCAAGTAGCGCCTAACCCCCATCTCACACCGAGAAGTAACTAAGGGGAATCAGAGGAATTCCCCATGACAGATATGGGTTTTGTGCCAGGTGATGACCTACCTTCACCACCTCCACTTCCTGAGGGTCGATTTCACATATTTTTGTAGACCATGATGGAGCAACAAAGAGCCACAAACGAGGAGGTCACTAGTAAGAACGAGAAATAAGCTGCCATGCAAGCTCATGTCTTAGCTCTAATGGAAAGGCAAACCCAACCGGCAGTGGATACACAAGTTGTAGTGAAACAGCGGGAGAATGATCCTAGCTCATTGTATGAGAGGTTTAGGAAGATGGGTGTTGTTGAGTTTACCAGTAGTGAAGATCCCTAACAGGCGGATAAATGGATCATGCACATAGTTCTCTAATATATTGGGAGTCAAAGGGTCTCGTTGGTTGCCTCTATGTTTCGAGACATAACTGATACATGGTGGAAAAGTGTGTCTTTCCTACAGGACCATGGCTATAGCAGTAGCATGGGAAGCTTTTAAGACCCAGTTCCGGAAGAAGTTCATTTTTTACCACGTGACATGCTAGAGAAAGGATGAGTTTCATCGATTGAAGCAAGGGCTCATGATAGTGGCTGAGTACATGCACGAGTTTACGAGGCTCTCACGTTTTGCCCCAGAATCCATCAATACAGAGGAGAAGAAAGTAAATCCATTTTGTGTATGGTTTGAGGCCCTCTATTCAGGAGGATATTGTTGGGATTGGTGTATGCCCTAAAGCCCACTGACTGCACTCACATCTCTGTTACTGGATATTTATTGGTTATTTAATAGAATGACATCTTTCTCTTATTACTTGTGTATATGTATGGTTGTGTAAGGCCCATTGTTTTCTAGTAAATGACTTGGGTGTGTAGTGACTGCACACAGAAAGGTCTAAGTCATGGACACTGGAAATAACTAATTTGTTCATAACTGAGAGGTGGAGTTGGGCACTTCATCTTGGTATAAGTTGTAGTGAGAAACTCTCCTGTGTTCAGGGTGACTTACCTTAGTCACGGGAGGTCTTTCCCGAATATATCTCATTAGTGCATGTGGCATGCATTGAACAGGACCATTAAAGGTGTGATCTCTAAAAATAGTACTATCACAGAGAGAGATCAAGTCACCTCTTGCTACTGAGTGACCAGTGCTCTTAATCTTGAGCATTTGTGGATGAACTGACGAAGTCAAGTTCTTGTGCTTTAATTCACTATAGGGTGAGATCTTTTTCATGGGTCAACAGCTCTGTGTTTTGGGTGCTCGGGCTTGATTAGTTGGGACGTGCAAATGCAATATGGAATCTATGCCATCGTGTGATGGAATGATCGTCCCCTTAGAATTATCTGATTAATCATCAGAATCTAAGATCTTAGTATATGGATATTGAACTTGTGGGTCGCTCCCTGGATCAAGAGAATGATATCCGGATGATGATTAAGTCAAGGGTATGAAGTTCTAAGGATGAGATGTAATCAAGAAGGTAGATAGTACATCGGTTAACCTACTTGATTATGGATGTTACATAGAGGGGCATTGTGGTCATTGTACTTGGTAGGTCAAAGACAATCGTCAGTTTATGATGAGCTTAATTTGCAATTTAATATTTGTCCCAAGAGTGCAACCATAACTCTCTAGTGGAATGAGTTAAGGTTAAAATGATCCTAGTGTTGCTATGGGGTTAGCATGGACATTTTGGTCATTTTGGAAGCCAAGGGCAAATATGTCTTTTGCTCCCTTCTCTAGCCACTTTCCTAGATTAGCAAGGTTTCCTAAATTGTTTAATTGTGTGGAGAAATAATTTTTGAGTGTAAATTCAAATAGGCCCATGATGGCATACATGAATTACAACTCTAGATAAATTATTTGGTGCATGAGCCATAGTTTGTTTGGGCTAACCAATGTGGTCCCTAGTATGTGGGTCCCAAGTTTGTGTAGGTCCTATTACTTGGAAGGATTTCTCTTTGTGCAAGAATTCCTATATTTTATAGAGTTCCTAATTCTACTTGGATTCTAAAAAAGAAGGAGGTGTTGGACGTCCACATTGTAGTGTTGGTTTGTTTTTGGAAAGCTCCTCTTAGTTTCCAAGTTCTATAAGGAAACATCTTCAATAGGAATTCCTCCATAAATATATGGTTCTCCCCTCCCTTGGGCGTGTAACATATAGAGAGAAAGAAGGAGAAAAATTCTCCTTTGGGCGTGCAAGAGTTTGGAAACAAAGAGAGGAGCTTCCCATAGAAGAAAAAGTCCAGCCCCTTTTTGGACGTCCTTTGCACAAAAGAAATCCTAGCTGATTGCACCTTCTCTTCTTGAAGAAAGACCACATACGATCAAGGAAAAACAAGAACAGAGAAACCTAGTAAGTTCCCACCAACACTAGCCAATCAGATTTGGAGAAAAAGGAATAGAGAAGAAGATTAGAAGAGAACTATTGCAAGAAATTCCAGCAAGGTGTGCAGGAATTAAATAGTTTTAGATCTGATCTTCTAGTTCAGATTTCAGAGGTTTTTCAACCCAAAAACATCAGGTATGTCTTCTCCATTGTATCTTCTTTGATTACACACAAGTTGATCATAATTACATGGTGTTTATGTGCGATTTCCATGGCTGGTTCACTTTCTATGTCTGATCCTAGTTAAAAGTTTTAAAATTCCAGCCACAGAACTCTTCGTTTCATCAAGAGTTCAGATCTGAATCGTGCATTCTTTCGGATATTACAATGGTGTAGAGGCTAGGGACATATGATGCTGCAGTAGTCAGGGCATGCTAACTCCCATTCAGGCTCAGCTAGTGAGACGGCCTTTACCCGCAACTCCGAGGCCCCAGTACTAGTAGCAAAAACCTAGGCAAGCCCTAGCTCAGTAGCGGCAAACCTAACAAAAGCCAGGGCAACAAACACAACAACTACAATAGAGGCCTTAGGCGGTTGGACATGTTTATGCCATGACTCATGAGGATGTAGATGCAGCTAGTAATGTGATTGAGGGTAAGCTTCTTATTTGTGATCACAAGGTTAGGGTTTTAGTTGATCTCGGATCCACACACACCTATATTACACTGTACTTTACTAGTGTTATCGGAAAGAAGCTTATGCAGTTATAGTTTGTCCTAACAGTTACTACTCTAGTAGGGAAGAAGGTAGTGTGAGAAGTGCAATTTCTAGAATGTAGGGTTAAGAAGGAGAGTTTGTTATGCCTCCAAATCCGATAGTGTTGGCTATGCATAATTTGATGTAATCTTAGGGATGGATTGGTTGGCCAGATATCACAATAACATGGATTGCTCTAACAAGAACATTACCTTCAACGTAGATGAGTCAAGTGTAGGAGTGATCTTTTAGGGTATGAAGAAGATTATGGATACTCGATTAGTCTCAGCTCTTAATGCGGAAAGGTTGATTCATAGTGGGTACGATGGGTATATAGCCTTTATTATAGAGAAAAAACAACCTAAGAAGCTAGAAGAGATCCTGGTAGTTTGTGAGTTCCCAGGTACATTTCCGAAGTAGATTATGGATTTACCACCTATGAGGGAGATCGATTTTACGATCAAGTTGATGGAGGGGATAACCCCACTTCCTAAAGGTCCGTATAGGATGGCACCTGCAAAACCACAAGATTTTAATCACCTGATTGTTTATCCTTGGAGAGCACATGTTCTCTTTGTGAAGAAGAAAGATGGTACGCTAATAATGTGCATTGACTATAGGCAGTTGAACCAAGTAACGATTAAGAAGTATCCTTACCTAGAATAGACAATTTACTTGATCAGCTATAAGGTACAACGCATTTCTCCAAGATTAAGGTCAGGCTACCACAAATTAAGGGTCAGAGAGCAGGGTACACCTAGAATAGCCTTCAGGATGATGTATGGGCACTATAAGCTTTTAGTTTTGCCATTTGGACTGACAAGTGCCCTTAAAGTACTTATGTCTTTGATGAACATGATCTTTACACCTTATTTCGACCAATTTACAGTATTCCTTATTGATGTCATTTTGTGCACTCGAAGTCTAATAAGGATCATGCTGAGCATTTGAAGACATCATTACTTTTGAGGAGCCATGGCTTGTATGCTAGGCTTGATAAGTGTGAGTTTTGGTTGAACTAGGTTGAATGTGATCAACAACCCAAAGTGCAAGGCCACGTTATAGTAATAATTCTCGGTTGAGTCTGAGGTTGATCCTTAGGGAGTGCGAAGTGTTAGGAATGGTGTATATTCCAATTTGATGGATGCATGTTCATCTTAGCAACATTCGAATTTTCACATGTGCATTAAGTTTGAAAAGCTTGAAATCTTGAATTTTCACAAACATGATTTTAGAACTTCCAAACTTGCCTTTCATGAAGGTCTTATTTTTCTGTCTTGGATGCACAACATTATAAAATCGATTTTGATCAAGCATGTCCATGGTCATGGATTTTCAAAACATCTTAGGCATTGATAGGTTCATGTTTTGATAAACCTTTTGAGTTGATTTAAACATGAATCCAAGCTTGGTGTCCATGGACCTTTGAAACCTTAGTGCTATTGGAAAATCTTTATAGGATTTATATTGGTCACTGTGACTTCGGTGAACCATTCGGTCTATGCCCGGTTAACCGAACTAGCTCATGTTGGTTAACCGACCTACACTGAACCCACTTCGGTACATATATCTGGATGCTCATTTTTCGGCATTTTTGAGTTCAGCAAACACTTCGGTAGCTCAAATTCGGTTAACCAACATGTGAAACGAACTTAAGTCTTCGACCGTTGTAATATGACCGTTGGAATCTCGGTTAACTGAATTTGAGAAAGGGGGGGGGGGTGGGTTGTTAACTGATTGCTAGTCGTTGGAAAACTTTTTCTATATATACCATCTCATCCCAAGTCCAAGCAAGAGAGACTTTGATGGATTTCTTGAGCATATTGAGGCCAAAGAAATGGGAATGAACTAAGGAAGGCTAGAAGCTCAAAAGGAAAGCTAAAGCTTGGAACCAGGTAAGATTTGTTTTCTCATGATATGTTTTCATGCCTTGTTTAAATTATTGGTAAACCTATTTTAGCATGTTAACTATGATTTGTTAAATCCATATAGCATGAACGTATCACTTTGAATTGACTTAATTCTTGGATTCTTACCAACTAGAACTCTAACTTTCATATCTATGAATCATGCTTTGGACACATCTTTGAAATCATTTGTAGTATGTTTCTAACTCTTGATTGAGTCTTTAGCTTGTTGTTTTCCATAGCTTGAAACATATAGTTAAACTAATTTTTTCTTGGAAACAACATGCTCACGCATCACATGTTTTGGTTTTGAAATTCCACTAAACTTTCTTAGCTTTATTAAGTCATATCATTATCATGTTGTCTTTGAACTATACGTGATTAGCATTTTACTGAAATCAAATCTTTTCTATGATTTAAACTTTAAAATCTTTAGGATTACACTTTTGAGTTAAAATTTTAAACTTTATTGAAGTCGTCATACATACATATTGATCATTCATCTATGCATCTTTGGGGTGTTTGTGTGAGTTGTATTTTCACTTTTATATCAGCCTATCGTAGAGGCATTTTATTCACCTTAAATTGTGTCTCTTTGAGTGTATCTTAGACACGTTCGAGTGAGAAAAACTTTAGGCTTTTAAAGGTTATTGCTTAGATTAGAAAAGCATATTGAAGAGGTTATTGCTTAGCATAGAAAAGCATATTGTAAAGGTTATTGTTTAGCCTATTGAAAATCATCAATTTGAGATTTTAGAAAATCCGGTGGGGTGTAGGACCACAAGCTAGTAGTGGATATAGGCATTGATGGTGAACCACTATATATCGTTGTGTGATGTTGTATGCTTTGTGGTGATTGTTTACAGCTTCCACAATTTATTTGTTTCATGATCATCACTTGTGCCCAATTATTTTATTAAGTTAAATTTAGATTAATTGGCATAAAACTAAGCTCACCCGCCTATTCACTCCTCCACCCTTCTTGGGTTTGGATCCCAAACTTTCAATTGGTATCAAACCCTTGGTGCTCTTGATTAAGTGTTAAAACTTAGAGTTTAGAACCCTAGTTTAGTGCTTTCCTGAATATCATTAGAATGGATTCCGCTATATTTTAAGATGTAGAATATCCTTCTAGCCCATTCCTTTCAACATATAGAGATTCAAACATTGAAAATAATGAATCTCAATGTAAACTAAAACAAGATGAAAATCAACAAGAAAATGAATAATTGTATACATTTTGTGAAAAGCTTGTTAAGAAAAATGAAGGCTTAAAAGTTGAAGATAAGAATCTAGCTAAAGAGTTAACCTATTCAAGAGATCAACTTAGAAATCAAGAAGTAATAAAAGACTTAGAATCTAAGTTGACTAATTCTGAAAATAACCTATCTAATGCTCAAAGTGAAATCAAAGAATTAAAGATAGCTTATGATGAGCTCTTAATGGAAAACTTAAAACTAAAAGAGGTTAATGAAAGCTTAAACAACTTTAAGGGAATTGAAAATGAACTTATAAAAGTGAAAACTGAGAACTCATCCTTTAAAAATCAATTCACTCAACTTGAAAGATATAAACAAAAGTTTGAGGACAAGTTTACCCAAGGTGAAGAGAAATTTCAAATTCTATTTAGATTGGGTAAATCTCAAAGAGATAGGACTGACCTTGGTTATGATAGGTGTACTTCATGTGACCCTAGCACCTCCACAATATCTATGAAAGGTGAGCCCTCTTTATCTATTGCTCATTCTTCTTTGCCCTTAATCAAATGTCATTATTGTGGTACCAAAGGGCATTTTAGGTTTGAGTGCAAATTAAGATAAAGCAATGTGTCTCAACCCATTTATGATTTTAAACAAGTTAAATCAAACTTTATGAAGGGTAAGACATTGAAAACCAAGGATGGCTCCAAAAAGATTAAATTAGTTAAACCAATTAAAAAGGAGCGCCCCTCCCAAGATAAATTCTAAAAAGCTTAATCAATTGAAACCATACAAAAAGGAATCTTTGAAAAAGAAACTTCTCAACATACCTCTGTAACTCAACAAATGAAAGGTCTTTTCAAGAAAGTTGAAAAGTTAAATCTAAAACTCAAAAGACAAAAAGATGGAGGAATTAATAAAAGAAATGAGAAGAAAAGTAACCAAACTAAAATTTCACAAGTCAAATCTCCTAGTGTTGTTGGGACATCACAAGTCAACCCTAAAAAAAAGAGCCTCTCAAGACCTTAGGTGAATTTCCAAAGTCATATGTCTCGAACACTCTTAAGGCCTTGAACCTCATAGACCATCCTATGCCCATTGTCATATCTAATTGTTGGTCATGATACATTTGCATTGTGTTATTATAGGTACATTTCTTAAAAATGCATAATTATTTATGATCAATTGATTTTATGTTACACATTTACATCATATGGTTTTCAAGAACATTTGACTGCAATTTGTTGGATGTCATAGTAATACCCACTTGTTAGATTTGCATCTCGATCCTATACAATTATATCTCTTAAAATTCATTTCTATGTTGTGCTTTATTGAAAATCTTTCCCTCATGATCATTTGATTATGGCTTCATGAATCCTTATAGTAAAATATCTTTTCCATGATCAATTGATGGTTTTCTTTATCAGGTTCATTTGATTTATTGGATGTTAGTCATATCATTTTGAAAAATCAAATGATTTGAAATGATAAGAATTCCCTAATGATTTTCTTTTAGTAATATATTTTCAAATGGAAAATTATTGTTTCCTAAAAATCAACTTGTATGTTCACATAGTTACATTATTTAAAATACAAGTAGAAGTTGATTGAGCTTGATTTTCATTTTAAGCTTCCTATTTCAAATATTTTAAATGAAAATTCAATATGGATGATGTTTTTTGTGAATGTAATTTGCATGAATGACTGATTAGATAATATTTCTGAAAAATGAAAATTTATGGGCTTTCTAGTTAAATTAATCTTGATGAGTAATTGATTTTGACAGAGCTTTATAGTAATTCTTTAGTGATTAAAATCAAATGCTTTCTTGGATGGGAAACTATGCTGGGTATGTAAGTGATTGTGTGATTTTGTTTTTTATTTTTTATAATTTTTTAATTTCTATAAAGTTCGGTTAACCAGACTTTAAGTTATTGGTTCATCGACAACTTACAGTAGCGTTAAAACAACTGCTCGTAGAAATCGTGTTTTTCACTATTTCATTTCCCTGTTCTTCCTCTTATGTTCCCATCACCTAGGACTTGTTCCAACCTTCTCTTCTACCCTTCCCAAGGTATTTTCTTCCTCTATTCTACCGTTCCCGTTCGAGACCCCGAAGCCCGACTTTTCTAACTTTGAGGGCAAAACAATATTTTTACACAAAATCTAGACATAAATTTCGATATCTCCAAAATCCGCGAAATATATATTTTTTGAAAACTAGATTGTTTTACGAACAATTTTCCCTTCTTTATCGAACTCATCCTAGGCCTACAAAACCATTTTTTCTAGCCCAAGAAGTTTGGTTAGTTGTGGGACCCACCTTGATTCTCTATATAAAGAGAACCCATCTTCACTTTACTCTTTTTCTTGTCAAATTAATTGTGGAGGAGTGCTCCAGCCCACTTTAGGGTTTCTTCACTCCTTCTTCTTGCTTCTTCATCTCCAATGCCCTCCAACCTTGCCCAAATGGAAAAATGGGTGTCATCTTCTTCTTCCTCAGCATGAGAGCTTTCCTTTGATGCCATTGAAAGAGGAATCCATCCATCCTACGGTCTTCACTAGGGTATTCTTTGAGCAAACTCTTGTCATTTGAGGAACTTCCAAGTAAGCAATTACTCTCTTATCGTAGAATTGTGTTCTCCTAGCCCTAGAGAGTCTCCATCTCTATTATTGGGAGCTCTCTCCTTCTTGTTCATTTTTGGGGTTTTTGTGTAGCTTGGAGACTTGTGGCTTGGGAGTGAGATTAGGAGCTTGTTTAGCTACTTTGGTGGCCAAGGCAAGTGGATGAAAAAATGTTTTGATGGTTAGCATGTTTTATGAGAAATATGAGCTTCCATTTCTTGTTGTTGGTGATTTCACTCTTACATTAATTATTTATGCTCCTTGCTATGGTTTCTATTGATTTCGAAATATGCATATTGACGAGTCTTTTCCTCTTATTCAATCCCTTGGAAATGTATACATTTGATTTTGCTAGAACTTGTCTTATGTCACATGTAGTTTTCCATGGATGATGGGTTTCTTGAAATGAAATGAGGATGAATGTGCTGGATTCTTGATGTATTTCTTTTGCGGAGTGTTTTGGTGGTGGAATAAGGGTGTTTTGGTAAGGCAAGGAGACCCATATTTTGGTGTCAAATGAATGGCTCAAAGGAGGTTTGAAGGGAAGAAAGGAAGGAGCCCAAAATGCTCAGAAATCAAGATTCTGAAGGAGTTTGCTCGAGCAAACCCAGCCCCTTCTAGAGGCCAGTGGGCTCTAGCCAACCTTCTGGTTTACTCGAGCGAACTTGGGTTCACTCATCCTAGAGAGCCATTGGCTCGAGCGAACCTCTAGTATGCTCAAGCCGACCACATGTCGGGCTTCGGTCTATGTTAGGAGTCTAGGAATGATGTTTTTATGCTTAGGGAGGTTGTGTTTGGAAACCCAATACGATGGTGGGACCTAGGCAGTGATGTATGAAACTCGGTTGAGAAAGAAATCCCATCACGGAGGTATATTGAGGACTCTTTGACTTATTGAAGTGTATAGAACACTTGCAATGCCTTGATCTTTAGGAGTGCCATACAAAAAACAAAACTTGACATACGATTGTCTTATACGCATCGAACTAAGTCTTGAAGCCTCAATGTATGGTCCGGAATTCTAAGGAAATCCATTTGTGTTTTCACTTTACCCACATTACTTATGTACTTTTCCGTTTTCATGTGTCATGACCAGTTATGCTTTGGAAATATTGAATTATGCAATTTTGAGCATATTGCTAGCCTGTATATTTACGACCGGATATTAATGTGATATATGTGCTTACGAGCACCCTGTTTAGCCTGTTTGGGTGTTATACATCTATATTTGTCCTGATTTCTTCATGTGACCTATGTGTCGGCACCACTAAGCTTGGACAATCTTGTCGGCTTGATCCATCGACTTGGGGTCCCCCTTTAGCTTTTGCTAGCTGTAGTATGAATTCTGTTCTATTCTGCTACCCAGTTCCACGGGCGTGGTTTTGTTTAGTATATGTAAATATGTATATAGTTGGTTCTCGTCACTTTGCGTGTCTGAGACCAACACCTTTAATGTGCTCTCAACACCTTCGCGTGTCTGAGACCGTCATGTTTGACCCACTCTTTTGGTACTCTGGTCCAGATTTCTCTATCCCCGAGGAGCTGGAGGAGACGGCTGGAGAGCCGCAACACGTAGGAGAGTGGTAGGCCGATGATGTTGTTTAGACATTTGGTCAAACCTTGAGTTACGAAATATCTTTTGGGATAGTGACTGACACACTTTGGGAATTCTTTGGGTTGTACTGGCCTATGTTGGCCTTTATTTTTTGAAATGATTAACTAACTCATATTTTGTATAAACATTAACTTTTCATTTGGGAAATGCCATATGATCATTTCTCACTTTGACATCATATTTTATATATGTGTGTTGTCAACCTGGTATTATGGAATGAACTTACAAACTTGATTTGCTACACGCTTTCGCTTCCTGATTGAGAATGACCTGTGTGTGTGATATCCTTATCCCGGAAACCTGTGGGAAATCACGTACTTGGATGTTGTATTCCTTCGTCATCCACGTGCGTAGTAGCCAAATAAATAAATGCACACAATGCAACATGCATCATTATCGCCTGATCCCGGATTAGGTGCACCTCTTATGCATTGACCCAGTCTGGGGCTGCGACAAAAACATACATGTAGCACGTTAACATACATGTTAGCCTCTTATGCCATTCATTTTCAATATGTTAAATAGGTGCTCCTGAAAGGTATCTTTTATTGATTCATGAATGGAGGTATGTTTGCTATTTTAAGTCAAATGGGGAGAAAAGGATGAAAATGATTAAGAGGGAGAAATGGTATAAAGGGGAGAAAAGGAAAGCTAGCTCTTAGGGGGAGTTAAGAATGTACAGCTGAAAAGGAAAATTTTAAAGAAGATGTTTGATTAAGGGGGCGGAGAGCAAGCTCCAAGCATCAAGAAGAATGAAGGAAAAGATCTAGAGTCCAAGCCAAGTTGAAGAAGCATCCAAGAAGATTTCAAGACCTGTCCAGATCAGGAGGGAGCTGAAGACCTAACGTGAAAATTATGTTTGGTGTGTGTTGCCATCAAATTGGAAAGGGGGAAGACGGTTAGAAATGGTGTATATTTCAATTTCACGGATGCATGTTCATCTTAGCAATATTTGATTTTTCACATATGTATTATGTTTGAAAATCTTGAAATCTTGAAATTTTACATACATGGCTTTAGAACTTTCAACCTTGCCTTTTCATCCATGTCTTAGTTTCCTTTCTTGGATGCACAACATTATAAAATGGATTTTGATCAAGTATGTCTTTGGTCTTAGATTTTCAAATAATCTTTGGCATTAATAGGTTCATGTTTTAAAAAACCTTTTGAGTAGATTTAATCATGAATCCAAGCTTGGTGTCCAAGGAAATTTGAATCCTTAGTGTATTTGGAAAATTTTTACAGGATTTATATTGGTCACTTTGATTTCGGTATATGATTCAGTCCATGCTCAGTTAACCGAACTAGCTCATGTTGGTTAACCGACCTTCATCGTACCCACTTCGTTTCATATATCTGGATGTGCTTATTTTTCAGTGTTTTTGAGTTCGAAGAACGAATGGTAACTCGAATTTGGTTAACCGACAAGTGAATCGAACTTAAGTCTTTGACTGTTGTAATATGACCGTTAGAATCTCGATCGGTTAACCAAACTTGGAAGGGGTTAACCGACTACTAGCTGTTGGAAAACTTTTTGTATCTATACCAGCCCATCCCAAGGCCCAAGGCCCAAAAAGAGAGACTTTGAGGGACTTCTTGAAGCATATTGAGGCCAAAGAAATGGAAATGAGCTAAGGAAGGCTAGAAGCTCAAAAGGAAAGCTAAAGCTTGGAGACAAGTAAGCTTTGGCTTCCTCATCATATTTTTTCATGCCTTGTTTAAATTATTGGTAAACCTATTTTAGCATGTTAACTATGATTTGTTGAATCCATAGCATGAACATATCACTTTTAATTACTTCTTTCTTGGATTCTTCATTTGGATTCTTACCAACTAGAACTCTAACTTTCATATCTTTGAATCATGCTTTGCACGCATCTTTGAAATCATTTGTAGTATGTTTCTAAATCTTGATCGAGTCTTTAGCTTGTTGTTTTCAATAGCTTGAAACATATATTTAAACTCAGTTTTTTCTTGGAAACAACATGCTCATGCATCACATGTTTTGGTTTTGAAATTCCACTCAACTTTCTTAGCTTTAGCAAGTTATATCATTATCATGTTGTCTTTGAACTACATGTGATTAGCATTTTACTTCAATTAAATGTTTTCTTTGATTTAAACTTTAAAGACTTTAGGCTTACACTTTTGAGTTAAAATTTTAAACTTTATTGAAGTCATCATACATACATATTGATCATTCATCTTTGGATCTTTGGGGTGTATGTGTGAGTTGTATTTTCACTTTTATATCAGCCTATCTTAGAGGCATTTTATTCACCTTAAATTGTATCTCTTTGAGTGTATCTTAGATACATTCGAGAGAGAAAAACTTTAGGCTTTTAAAGGTTTTTGCTTAGCCTAGAAAAGCATAAGGTAAAGCTTATGGTTTAGCCTAATGAAAAGCATAAATGTGAGGTTTTGAAAAATCCGGTGGGGTGTAGGACCACAAGCCAGTAGTAGATATAGGCATTGAGGCGGAACCACTATATATCGTTGTGTTATGGTGTATGCTTTATGGTGATTGTTTATAGCTTCTGCACTTTATTTGTGTCATAATAATCACTTGTGCCCAATTATTGTATTAAGTTAAAATTTGGATTAATTGACATAAAACTGAGCTCACCCTGTTCACCCTCGCCCCCGCCCTATAGGGTTTGGATCCTGGGCTTTAATGAAGCACTTTACTTGAACCTGTCCTATGAAAAATCTAAAAATTAGCCTAAAGAGAAGCTATACAAATCACCCTCGTATTCTGAAAAAATGATTTAATTACAATCCTTTAGAACCAGTAAAAGTAACCTAAACTAGAGAACCTAGTCTAAAAACTTATCTAGTTTGCTGCAAACACCATAAAAAGCATTAAACTAACCAATTGCATGAATTAAAATAAAAATCAGATTATTAAAAATTAAAAAACCGGAGAAATAAAAGTGCTGGAAAATCAATAAAATCATTATTTTCTAGGATTCAAGGATCCTCTTCTTCCTAATGATTGGAGGTACACTCAATCACAGTCTCCACTCTTGTATAGGTCCTCAATCTACACCATCGGAAAACAAATGTAAAGTCCTTTTTAATGTTAATTTCGGAGATGATTTTATTCATTAAATGGTCCCAAAGAGTTCTTTTGCACATGCTCGCATTGCCTCCAAGCATGTGATGTCTAAGAAGAAGACAAAGCACAAAAAAGGTTACTGAACATGGCAATTAACAATAAAATAATCCCTCTATGTTAATAAAGAATTACCTTAGTCTTCTAATCAGGATTGTCCATAGAACCAAAAAAGGTAAAAAGGAATCACCCCTACTCCTAGAAAATAAAGAAAATTAACCTAGCATTGACATCTTCTTCAACGTTTGAAAAAATTCAGATATTGTGCAATTTGAAGGAGAGGCAACTCGAGACTAAATGGCAGTACGACGGTGGTCAACAACCCAAGTGTAAGGCCATAATGTAGTTATAATACTCGACAGAGTCTGAGGTCGATCCCCAAGGACCTAACATCCAATTAACTTATACATGTCCTAAGAGAATCTATGCAAATCCAATTTAATATTCTAAAAATTAAATTAAATCACAGTCAATTAAATCAATAAAAAATTCCTAATTAAAAAAATAAATAATCTAAAAACCTAGTCCAGAAAGCAAGTAAATTGTAACCACCATAAAAATAATCAGAAAACCAATTGGAGATGTAAAAGTTCAAAAACAATTAAATTAAAATTTACACTACAAAAAAAAGGACTTTTAGTCTCGCTTTTAAATTGAGCTTTTATGTCGCTTTTATAATAAAGTGACACAGTATGGTCTGATGTGTCACTTTAGAGGAGGAGTAAACGAGGAGGAGGTTTGTTGTGTCAATTTTTTCTATAACGCGACACACAAAACAAATTTATATCTCATTTTATTCTTAAAGTGACACTAGCGGAGCAAAATTTTATTCTAATCTCCCCTCTCGTTCTCTTGTTCTCATAGTCTCATATCCCTCTCTGGCCCTCATCTCCATCTCTCGTTCTCTTGCTCTCATATCCCTCTCTGCCCCTCGCTCTCATGTCCCCCATCCCTAATCGTTTTGTTTCCCCCTTCCCCCTCTATCGTGGAAATGAAATAAGCCCATATCTCATTCCCACACCCCAAGCCCTAAAATCGATTGCTTCCCTCTTTCCCCCTTTTCTTCCCTCTCTCTTCCTCCCCGGCCAGCACCAACACTCGATCCCCCTCTCCCCTCCCTCTCTCCGCGGCCCTCTCTCCCCCCTCCCTCGTCACCGGTGGATAATCACATGGAAATGGTAGAGCACCCTGCCTTCCGACCCAACGCCACAGATCCGGAGCCACCGCCAGCGACCAAACGGCCAGCATCTTCTCAGCGACCGGCATCTCCTTGCCTCTTTTCGTCTCTCTGGTATCTCCACGTGTTGCCCATGGAATCTCTCTCTCACCCCGAAATCCCTCCCTCTCAAAACCCCTTTCCCTTCAGTTAGTGGGAAAAAGGCGCTCGAACCTGGAGTAATCGACAAAAAGGTGTGTGGAATGCTAATATTCAGAGATGGGTTCTTTTTGCTTACTTGTGTGGAAAGCTGCAATCTTTTTGGGTTTTTTAGGGGAATTAACAGAAACTGCCTTTCAAATGGGTTCTTTTGTCTTGCTCTGTTTTTAGGCTAGTTACCTTTTGTGTTTTCATGCTCAATCTTCTTGCAACAGCATCACTTAAATAAATATTCATCCTTTGACAGCAAAATAAAATACAAGAAGACGTGTAGCTTGATGTGAAAAGGAATTTTGCAGTTCATCTTTTTGTAGCATTATAGCATTCATCTTTGGTGTGATCTAGCATGACATGTGTTGCTCATGTTAGAATGTGGTTTGACCTGATATAATCTGTTATTCCCAAGCTGTTATTTTGGAATCTTGAGATCGAATTGGTGGCTGAGTTTACACCTACTACTCGTTTGTTTTTCTTGTGGACATGGGTGCATAATGGTACACTTATTTGCTGGGACACAATTTATCATTCTGTAATTAATTTAGAAAAATGTATTTTCTCAAAGCAGGTCTGAATAGATGTGCTGTATGTTGTCGATCATGATTCAGGTTGCATGGGGTTTGCAAAGAAAATTCCTTGGCACCATTAATCGGAAGACTGAGACTGCCACTTTACCAAAAGTATGGTGACAATTCTGGGTTGTTTGACCACAACTAGGAGTGGTTGTTTTCAAATTCTTTATTTTAAGTACTAATTCATTGTTTGATTCTTTAATCTTTCAAGCTTTAAGTTCTATGATTTTCTCTGGTTAATGTTCAGACCATAAGTAATTAGAAAAGATCCCATTCTCTAGTTAAGTTCTTGAGAAGCGCTCGGATTTAAGGTATCTTGTTGATTCTTAAGATATGCTCTATTACTTGCATTGATATTAGAATTTGAGTTCCATTTAAACCCTAAGTTTTCTTGTAGGCAAGGATTTGCCTCTAACATATTGCAATGGTACCCAAGTAGAATGGAAGGTTGGTTTCCTACAGATGCATATACCATCTCTCTTAAATAACAGTACAAGGCAAGTACTTCTTTATTTATTTTTTCCCTGAAATCTTTATTAACTCATGGAGTGATGATTGATTAATCACTCTTAATGTATAATTATTCATATTGGTTGATGTTTTATGGGTTTGATGCTGACAATTTAAGGAGGGAGCACAAATCTATATCAACTTGAGTTGCTTTCATGGATTTTCAGTTTGTACGAGTTGGCCAATAGGCCATTGTCTAATGACTCAGATTGTTGAAATGATGGTACTTTGATGGTAAATACCAATATATGTGATGTAAACATTAAGACTTTAACAGCTTTAACAGTTAAGAATCTGAACTTCATGGAGTGATTATTATATGAACTTGTGCCTTCACTCTGATATTGAACCAATGAACTAAGTGCATAACTTATCAGTGATTTTCCATACTTTCCTCTGTATAGACTCCTTAACCAGGCTAGATATTGCACTTGTGAAGAACAATGCATGTGTTGGCGCAAATATTGGTATCGCTCTTTCCAATCTAAGACGGAGGAATAATATGGGTGAGTTCTGGTTTCCATTGTTATCTACGTTAACTACATCTCTCTAATGAAGTTTCATTCCCTATATGTTCCTTAACTGGTGTGCATAAAATTAGTCTTGATAGTGCTGCTGTTACATTGCTATTGGCAATTATGATAATTCAAATGTTTCATTATGATGATGTCATTATTTCCGTCACTATTAGCTTTTGAAGCTAGAGTAAAGTGATACAAAGGCAGTTAGTCCATGAGCTTTTAAAATGCTCTGCCACCATTGCTGAAGGAAAGGTTCCCAATTGGAAAGGGGTTGAGCCGGCTCCTTACTGTTTTATGTAAATCATGAGAAGTACCATTCCTTTTGACTGGCAAACAGGGCCACTATTTCGTTACATGTTCTGCTAACATTTCTGTGACAACATATGATTGCATTAATACTATGAGATTGAGTTGTCTAAGATTTTTGAGGAGCTAAATGATTATTGACCGACACCAATTGGTTGCTTGGTCCTGTAAATGGAAAGTTCATCCTACAATCCTCACTTAGCAGCAAGATCCACTGAATCAATGAGCCTTGGTCCCGTTCATGAAATCTAGGTCATGCTATATTGGACCTGCTTTTAAGCTGCTGGCCTAATTGAAGTTTCCAATTTAGTTTCACTGTTTCTTTTTTTTTTTTTTTTTGAATGGTGCCTATAACTATTGTTCAATGTGTTGGTTATGCTATTCTGGGAAGACGTCAAGAAAACACTCCATGTGAATGTAATGAAACCTACAACAGACATCCCCTCAAATAGAAGTACTAGAGAAGCCACCCTCATACTAATCACATCAAGGAACATCAACTTACTATTAGCATGTCATTTTCACTTTTCTGAACTATTAGGATCACCTTCTGTGGTTTTTGTTTTTCTACTAATTCCTATTTGATGTGATGCTATCTGTCACTGTGTTTTATTATTCATTAGTTTGGTTAGATTTGTTGTTATTGAATAGAGCTTGCTCACTGATTTTCATGTTATGGGGTTCTTCTTTGTTCTCAAAAGAGTGCGATGATAAAAAAAATTGGGTCGGAGGACCTGCCAGTGGAAAAGGAAGAGGACTCGCGGCATTGATGTTTCCATGATTTTTGCAGCAGTGACCAAGCAGTGATGATTTCAAGTTGGGAGGTTCCTGAAGTATGAGTTCTTTCCTCCATGCTACCTTGTGAAAAAAATCCTATAAGGACAGCTGAAGGAATATTTCAGTTGATGGTGGTTAGTTATTTTCCCTTTTTGTTATTTCTTTCATTTTTACTTTTTTGAAGCTTTCATGTCACTAGTTTTGGAACATCCCTTGGATAATAAGGCCCTGTTACTTAAAAGGGTGGTCAGAACCATTTGTGCCTTTCAAATAGGACAGTATAGCCAATGGTGCCTTCATATGGTATGCACCAACCAGCTCTATTTATCTTGCCAAGATTGTCCAACTCCTCTTTCCTAGGAAAATTCTAATTGCAGAAGAATGTCTTCTTACTGCATTGCATTCCAAAATTTTCTATTAGCATGTAAAGCTTGTAGTTTTACATAGTAATGCATTGGACCCTGGAACAATCCAGAAATTACAGGCATTTTGGAGGTTAAAAGTCTCAGTCCTTCTAGTGGTTAATTTCTTTAGCTTGAAAAGTCTTATTTTCTTTTCACATGCTTTGCATAGTTTTGTCATTTCTGAGATGAATTGTTTGTTTTCCACAGGCAATTCTTGTTAAAGAGTAGCACTCTGGCAATGAGGTGACAAGCAGTATGAGTTTCAAAGAAGCTTTGGTACCTAATATTGTAGACAGCATGAGTTCTTTGTGGAATTTCCTTTCTTAAATGTTTTCTAGAAGCTTTTGAAGGCATGTATTTTTTTTTTCATAATACTGTTATACGTGTTTGTTATTTTGCAGGAAAATTTTGATGAGGAAACCAATTTTAAGAGTGAGGGGACTGATAATGTGTTGTTGGAAGAAGAAAACAATGTAAACTTCCACTCTTGATTCCATATTTTTATTATTATTACTATTATACTACTACTAATGCTATTATTATTATTATTGTTGTTGCCATTGTTGTTGTTGTTGTTATTATTATTGTTATTTATACTTCATGCTAAAAAATGTGATATATGAACATTGATTTGTTTATTGGTAACAGGACTACCTGCCAAATTAAAGGCTTAGGATGGGGAAACTTTATTTGAGTGGATACTTTGAATGCTTTTATAAAGAAGGTTTCTAACTCCATACAAAATAGTCAAACAGCATGTTAAAAAATTCCATCCATGTGCACAATTATGCAAGTTAGAAAAGGAAATAGACCCACTTTGACTTCATGTGGTTGATATGTTGGCAAACATGATATTCATATAGTTCATGTTTATCTCAAATGTTAACTGGGATAAATCAAAGTTTTAATCTTTAAAAAATAAGCAGTCTTTTTTTCTTAGAAGCATCTCATATATACGGTAAGGATTTTCCAAGAACTGCGACTGCATTTGAACATATTTAGCTCGCAAAATTGCCTCTGGTTCATAGAGAGAGACACAGCAAAGCATATATCCTCACAGAAATTTTTAGTTCCAAAAAAATGGGCTTGAATAAAGGCTTCTTCTAATTACAGGTGTGCCACATAGATTTTTGTCCTGTAAATAGGTCTGATACCAGATGTCTCAATTCCTGATCTTTGAATATTTGTGCAGAAACAAGCCGACCTCACTTTGTTCTTTAGGTGGGGTGACTTGCAAAATAATGCTTGTTTCACCAGTGTCCTTTCCTTTTTCTCTTTGTTCAATCTCTCTCCAACAGCTTCAACAGGCATGGAAATCTCCATAAGCCCATCTCTTTCAGAATCAAAGCTGCAAAGCTGCCTCCAGGAGTATGCTTCTCAACACATCTCACCTCTCTCTCAATTCTAAAATTCATTGCAATCTGCTTTCTATATCAACTCACAAGTTTACTTCTCTGCTTATCAAAGCTACAATGAAAAACACTTTTGGTAAGATGTAGATCGTGAACATCTTTAGTTGGAATGTTAGAAGTTTTTGAACTTAAAAAGGACATGCCATGTTCATAAATTTTTTATTGGAAGAGGCAGTGATGATGATCATCAGTAAGATGATTTTATTTTCAAAAAATTGTTGCATCCAACTAGCATTAAGTGTGATTTCTGACTTGAGCTGGCAGAGCTAGGATAAAACAATTTATTTTATTTTATTGGTTTGGGGAGTTTACTAAGCTTGAGCTGTTCTCTTACTATGAGAAGAGGTTTGTGATCATTACACTATTTGCTTGGTTGAAAAGGGAGGAAAAGAATCCACAATTTGTTTATTTTTCCTGTTATTTTAGTATTTCTTTTTTTCTGAATTTTGTATGCTAATGTAGCTTGAATTCTTTCAATTTTTTAAAGTCTTTTGTCCTTTTGAAGATTGCAATACCATTTCTTTGCGTTCTTCTTTTCTAGTTGTGTGTATGTGCAGATGTGGGGTCGTGTATGCATTTGGGAACTGAGAATGAATGGAAAATAATTTAGCCTTACTTTTTCATTACGTTGAGGGTAGGAAATCATCTGCAAGAAGTAGCTTCTCTGCACGCTTTGTTGTGTGTCGTGACCGGCTTACAGGGTGCAAGAGACTCTTTGAAACATCCACTGAAAATTTAGGTACTGAAGACTTCAGCTGTTGCGACAAAGCTGCCCATCTGATTTCATCACGAGATCTGACAGATTGTTTATCAAATGAACAACAACTTTCAGATGGTTGCCACCACGTTTGTCAGTTACTGCAGTTGATGTGTTCGCAGATGCTAGAGTTGCTATGATGTATTGATTTTCAAAATGTTTCAATTATGATAATTAAGGAATTCATTTATGTGCAAAAGTTCTTGTAAAAGCTTAAAAAGTTGGGGCTTTTACTTTTCATGTTTTGTGCTGATAGCAACAAGACCTATATTGGTATTGCTGTACAACATTGCCATATTTGTAATTGACACCCTCATATTCTTTCATGTGGTGAACATGTCTTTGTGCTTTCTTCCTACAAGGGATGTAGATGTTTGTTACTGGATGTGTGTGTGACTGATTTGTATACCATTTGTATTGATATGTTCCTTGCAAGCATGTGAATGGAAGTATGTCATTTGTATTGATGTTTTAGAAACGCACTCTTTAAAATGAGATGAAGAATAAGTTTTTCCCTCTTAACATCTTCAGAATGCAGGTTCAGTTCTTTATTGAGTCCATGTACAAGTATTCATGTTTTACATACTTGGACTTAAGGTAGGTCTGGATTCCACACCTAAATGGGTTTTTCAGCAGTAGTTTGTGGTGTTTGTTGCTATGAGTTTGTGGTGATTTGAAAGTGTATCCATACTGCAGCATGTTATTAGTAATGTATATATTGCATTTTTATTTAAAAAAAAATGGATGGTATCTCGCTTCTATGGAAACTGTCACAACTGATGACCACTTGTGTCACTTTTGGTCCAAAAACAACATATTGATCACTGCTTTTGAAAAGGGAGACAACAAAGTTATCTTTCTTGTGACGCTTTTAAGTTATTTCAGTGTCACTTTTGGGTTTAAAGTGACACAAGTAACCATTTTTTTGTGTCACTTTGATAACAGAAACTGACACAACAAATGTATTTCTTGAGACGCTTTTACGAACTTTTAGTGACGCCGGCAGATAAGACGCTTGCATAGTAATAAAAAAAGCGACACAAACCACTTTTTAAGACACTTTTAAAGTGACTCATTAAGACATTTTTTTTGTAGTGTTAGAATTGAAGAAAGGCCTTGTAATCTAAGGGTCGGGTTCAGTTTCTCTTCTAAGTAATGAAAATATGGGTGACTTCATTCAAGATTTATTGATATTTAATGGATTACAAAATGACCCTTGTCTCTTGTGATTATTCTCAGTATTTTGAGGTCTTTAAGCATGTGATATATCATTAAGAGATAAATCATCAAAAAAGAATAAATAAAAAAAATAGATTAATAAATTGAAAATCTTACTTTCATTTGATCTTATTTACACAGAATCTAGAATTTCCTTCAAATTTCAGAAACTTCATGCTAAAACCCTTTTCCAAAATCCTAAAACCAACCTCGCCTCATTTCACTCTCACTCCCATGCAAAAACTCAGCTAGAGCTCATCTCTTCCTTATTTCTTATTCCATTTCCTTGCTTCCAAAACCACGAGAGAATCCTGAATGTGGGATTCCTAGGCTCTAATCTCGTCTCCTTTCCTCGTTTTCATCTTCTCTAAGCTTCCATCATTTCCATTTGTTCTCCATTTGTTTCTTTTGGTAATCTTTCACTTCCAAACTCTTTTCCTTGCTTGAAAATAATTGCTGGAATATGCTTTGTGTAGAGGTAACCATTTTGGCACCTTACCTCTTATAGTTTCTTAAGTTGCATTTTCCATAAAACTTATAATATAAGTTCTAAACATGATATGCTCAACGCAATGAAAGCCATCTGTGCCTACATCTCAAGAGAACCAAAAAGAAAAAACCCATAGTACAATAATTTTTAGTTTATTAACAAATGTGTTCATTTTCTTTGAAAGAAAGGCAACATATTTATTACCTGAACATGTACGGTCCATTTATGCTTTCAATGCACATATTGTGCACCTGAGCTTGGGCTCACCTAGGGGGCCATCCAAGTGGACAAAAAAGTCCCCTTATCTACATGGCTCCAACCAAGTTTGTGTTAGGGATTTTGTATTTGCAATTTGATGGATGCATTTTCACTCTAGCATCATTTGAATTTTCACACATGCATTGTTTTAGAAAAACTTGAAATCTTGTTTTATACATGCATTGGTTTTTAGACTTGTAGAAATCTTGTATTATGCATGTTTTGGTTTTTAAACTTGGATGCAATTAATTTGAAAAGAGTTTCTAGAAATCAAGCAAGCCATTGGGTTAAAGTTTTGAATCATTTTAGGCTTTTTAAGTTTCATGAAGGTTTGAGTTAAATGTTTCTTTCTTTCACATGTTTTAACCTTAAGCTCAAATCCTTTCAAGCTTTCCAAAGGTTCTTTCTTTAAAATCATTATTTTGATTTGGAGTTTTTATGACTTTAGAATTTCAGTTTTCATCATCTTTCAGTCATGATTTCATGCTTGATAAAAGTGTCCCAAAGTCCCCTGGAAGATGCCCTCAAATATTGCAAATTTCTACAAATATTCAGGATTCTGGGCTTCACCAGGTCAACCTGCCTATGTGGCCGGTCGACCGGGCTGAAAGTCCTGGGATCCGAACCCTAGAGGGGGGGTGAATAGGGTGAGCTTCAATTATGACCAATTATAATTAATTTTAACTTCTTTAAAACAAACTAGTCACATGTGATGATTAATCATACAAGATGCGGAAGCTAACAAAAGAATCACCACAAAGCAATCACCATCACACAAGTATTTATAGTGGTTCGGCCTCAACGCCTACATCCACTACCGGCTTGTGATCCAACACCCCACCGGATTTCCACTATTTATGCTTTTCAATAGGCTAAGCAATAACCTTTACAATATGCTTTCCAAGGCTAAGCAATAACCTTTACATTGATGTTTTTCAAGGCTTAACATCAACCTATACCTTATGCTTTTATAGGCTAAGCAATAACCTCTTCAACCACAAGGTTGGTTATCTCACTAAGATAGTGTCTATAAACACTTGATGGAGATTCAATTAAGCTCATTACAATGCCTCTTAATTAGGCGGATATGGAAGTGAAAAACTAATACACACTCACACTATGAATGCAAAGATGAAAGTACATGAAGTGTGTGTGTGTGGTCCTCAATCATTTTGAAAATGAAAGCTCATAAATGTATGCCTAAGGCTTTTGAAAGTTTTAGCACAAAAACATTTATAATTGAGGAAAGGCTAATCATATGTTAAAAGTAACAACTTGTTAATGAGATCAAAGATTTACAAGTTGTATGAAATTAATTAGCTCTAAACATGTGAAGCATAGGGATGTCAATCAAATCAACAATGAAGCTCAAAACATAAAAATAGATTTGATTGAAAAGAGGGGACAAATCATATGTAATTATAAATACAACTTGAAAGTGATATACCTATCAAAGTAAGGCAAGTTGTGAAACTTTAAAACAATAATACACATATGATTTGTAAAGATGTTGAATCCAAAACATAAGATACATTTGAAAGAGATTTTCTTACGATGGAAAAACAACAACCAAAGATTCAACCAAGTATATGAATCATGTTACATATTTCATTAACATGATCTACTTAGATTTACCAAAGATAAAGTACTACTTGGATTGAATCAAATGGTGATGCATCCAAAACAATAGATCTATTCAAAGTATAAAACATGCTAATGATACACCACATCATAGTTTATCATGTTACTAAAGATTTACCTAAGATAAAACAAAACATGAAAACATATGATTTGTAAAGAAGTTGAGTCCAAAACATAAGATAGTTTTGAAAGTGATTTTCTTATGATGGAAAACAACAACCAAAGATTCAACCAAGTATAGGAATCATGTTACATATAATTTCAAAGGTTCTTTCATTAACATGATCTACTTAGATTTACCGATTCAAGTACTACTTGGATTGAATCAAATGGTGTTGTATCCAAAACAATAAATCAACTCAAAACATAAAACATGTTAAGGACACAACACAAACATAGTTTATCATGCTACAAATGATTTACCAAAAATAAAACAAAGCATGAAAACATATGATTAAGGAAAGTAGAGCTTACTTGGAGATTTAACTTCATTAATCCAAGCTTTAGCTTTCCTAATGCTCCCCTTCATCCCTTAGTTCTTTTCCCTTGAATATGCCTCAAAACCTCTCAAGGAGGGGCTTAAAATTTTCAACTTTTGGCAAAGGAAAGAACTCATATTTATAGCAAAAAGTGCTCAACGGCTAGTCCTCGGTCGACCGGGAACACACAACGGTCAGAAAAATGACCGTTGGGGCGCCAGCCCACTTTCTGCCTGCAGTGTTCCCGGTCGACCGGGACCTCTGCGCCGGTCGACCGGCGACACTGCCGGGCCACCCCCCTTTTGACAAAAATTCCAATTTTTGCACATTTGAAGGTATTTCTTTGGGAGGATTTTTGGGCCACTAAACCAAGCTTGAATACATGTTTTAAATCATTCTAAGAGGTTTAAAAACATGAAACATAAAAAGCCTAAAATGATTCAAAACTTTAAAACCAAAGGCTAGCTTGATTTCTAAAACTTTTTCCAAAAACAAATGCATCCAAGATTGAAAACAAAACATGCATAAATCAATGCTTTTTCAAGTCTGAAAAACCATGCATGTATAAAACAAGATTTCAAGTTTATTTAAAACAATGCAAGTGTGTAAATCAAATGATGCTTGAATGATAATGCATCCATCAAATTGCAATCTACAAAATCCCTAACACGGGCTCACTACAGGTCGACAGGGCCTTTGAGCACCAACGGTCAATTTTATGACCGTTATGTGTACCAGGTCGACCCGGGGGTCATGGGGTCGACCGGGGAAACTAGCCGTTGGACTGTTTTTTCCTATAAAGTCCATTCTATTCCATCCTTTTTGAAGTGTTGATAAATGAACTTTTGAAATCTTTTTGGAGCCAAAGAAAGGGGATGAAGTTGTAAAGGCTAGAGGGGTTTTGGAAATCAAATGCTTGAGTTTTTAAAAGGTACATCTTACTAGTTATTTTGATTTCCATTCAAATTAAAATCAATGCATGTTTAAACCTTTGTATTTTCTTAAATGCATGATGTCTAGTTTTGAAAGGGATGTTTAGCAAACTCAATATCATCTTTGGTAATTAGATTGGTTTGCAAACTCTCTTGGCTAATTCACATGTGTTCTTAGACTTTAATATTCATACAACTTGTTTTAGTTCATTTCTTTAAGTTGTGTGAATCTTCCATGTGATTAGCATTTACCTTCAATCATTATTTTCTAAGCTTTGATTTTAAAGTGCATCATGCATTCATTTAAGAGCTTCATTGTAGAGATTGATTGAAGTAAAGCATCCATACACTTGTGCACACACTTTAGCATATTCTAGTGTATGTTTGTAATTTGAATCTCACTTTCATATAAGCCTATTTAGAGGCAATTCAATTGTGCTTTAAGTGTATCTCATAGAGTGTTCTTGCATAGACACCTTCTTTGAGAAATCTCTCATTTGTAAAGGTTATTGCTTAACCTAAGAAAAGCATTGTGTAAAGGTTATTGCTTAGCCTAGAAAAGCAACTTGTAAAGGTTGTTGTTGAGCCTAGAAAAACAACATTGTAAGGGTTATTGCTTAGCCTATTGAAAAGCATAAATAGTGAAAATCCGGTGGGGTGATTAGATCACAAGCCGGTAGTGGACGTAGGCATTGAGGCCGAACCACTATAAACCTTTGTGTTGTGGTGCTTGCTTTTGTAGTGCTTGTTTATATTGGCTTCCGCATATTGTTTGGTTAATCATCACTTGTGACTAGTTTATGTTAATAAGTCAAATTTGGTCTAAATTGGTCATAATTGTAGCTCACCGTATTCACCCCCCCCCTCTAGGGTTAAGATCTCAGGACTTACAATTGGTATCAGAGCCTCGTGCTCTATCCTTTAGGATCAAGTGTTTGGAACTCTTGATTATGTGTAAAAACCTAGAGTTTATAACCCTAGATTTGTGTTTGAATGAATACTTTTGATATGGATTCCACTAAGCTAGATTGTTTAGACTTTTGTGTAGATTCTCCTAGACCTCTCATTCTTCCATCTATTGGAGATTCAAACATTCAATCAAAAGAATCTCAATGTGAATTAAATGAAGAAGAAGAATATGATGAAGAGGATCTTCAACAAGCCTATGAAGAATTATACACATTATCTCTAGAGCTTAATAAGAAAAACAATAAATTAAGAGAAGAATAAAAAAGACTAAACAAAGAACTAGTCTCTTCTAAAGATGAGCTTAGAGAGAAAGAAGAAGTCATACAATGTCTAGACTCTAAGTTCATGATCTCTTTAAATAACCTATCTAATATCAAAGATGAACTAAATGAATTAAAGATAGGAAATGATGATCTTAAAAGGAAAATTTAAACCTAAGAGATCTATTAAAAAGGCAAGACAAAGACTTTATCAATTTAGAATCCAAGTTGACAATTTCCATGGAAAACATGTCAAATGTTCAAAGTAAGTTAAAAACCTTAGAACTTGGATCTAATGTTGTTAATGAACTTAATTTCAAATTAAAACTTGCCAATGAAGAGCTAATCAAATATAAGGAAATTGAAAATGATATTTTAAAAGTCAAAAATGAAAACTCAATCCTTATAAGCAAAGTCACTCAACTTGAAGGATATAAACAAAAATATGAGTGCAAGTTTACCCAAAGTGAGAAGAGACTTGAAAAATTATTTAAATTGGGTAAATCTCATGGAGATAGGACGGGTCTTGGTTTTGATAGGAATATTTCACATGACCCTAAATTCACCAACACATTTGTGAAAGGTGAGTCCTCTTTCTCTAGCACTCTTTCTCCTTTGCCCAAATCCAAATGTATTTATTGTGGCATTGAAGGGCATTTTAGGTTTGAGTGCAAATTAAGAAGAAGCCATGTGTCTAAACCCATCTCTGAACCCAAAAAGGTAGAATCTAAATCTATGAAGGGTAAGACACTAAAAATCAAAGAAGGCTCCAAAAAGATTAAACAAGTTAAATCAATTAAAATGGAGTCTCCTAAAATAGACTCTAAAAAGTTTAAACAAGTTAAACCAAGTTTAAAATCATCTATGAACAAAAAGCTTCTTAACCTATCTCCCTTATATCAACCCATGAAAGAACTTTTGAAGAAAATTGCTAAGTTAAATTTAAAATTCAAAAGTCAAGTAAATGGAGAAAATAAGAAGAAAAGAAAAATGAATCAATCCCCTAAGAAACAATCACACCAACTTCAAAAGACTAATCACCAATCTAATCTAAATTTAGTAAAATCTAAATATCATGGTGATAAGTCCAAATTGAAAATATATCAAGTCAAATCTCCTATAGGTGGTGGGACTTCCAAACTAGACCTCAAAGATCAACCATCTCAAGACCTTAGGTGGATTCCTAAAGTTAGATACTTAGACAAACCTTAAGGCCTTGAACCTCATTGACCAACCTATCCTTTAATAGTTAAATCATATTGGTGGTCATGATTCATTTTCATTTTGTTTTTATATAGTTACATTTATTAAAATGCAATTTTTCTTTATGATCAATTGATTTTGTTTTCATGCACCATTCTAAGTTACATTTCATGGTTTTCAAAATCATTTGATTATAAGTTCATCATGTTAGTTTTGCTTATTGCTCACATTTAGTTATATGACTTGCATTGCATTTCTATACATGATCAATTGATTGTGATTTCAAAAGCTTTCATAGCTAGATTATTCATGATCAATTGTTGTTGCAAAATCATTTGTGTAGATGTCATAGTAAGATTATTTGAACAAATGATTTGAATCAATTTAAGTTTTCCATGGATTTCTAAGGTATACTTTATTATGGAAAATCATTATTTTGAAAAATCAACTTGTATGTGTTTCATTTAAGTTATATCTTTTAAAAATACAATGTTGAAAATTGTTATTCAAAGTCATTCTTTTTATGTTTATTGTTGGATTTTGTTTATTGAAATGATTTGAAGATTGTTTGAATGGAAATGCTCTATAACATCATTAGTTATAATCATCTAAGCATGTTCCATGTTCTCATTTCCTTTCCTTTTGGTTTCATCATCTTAGAAATGGAAATGAATGTTGTTTGCATGTTTCCTTATTTGTTTACATTCTTTTTATATGCAAATGTCAATTGGTTCCATGTATGGTGGTGATATTAGTTATATTTGTAGAAACCATACTAGAACTCAAATCCATCCTCTATGCCTTCTAGTCATTTCTTTTTGGATGGTTATGATGTCGATTCATGTGAATTCTCTAAGTGATGTCATCCTTATACATGTTTCAACTTCATAGTAGTGATCTTGATCATATGAAACTCTTTGAAATCCATTCCTTGTATTTCTATATGTTTGATGGATATCTTAGATGTTGAATTCATTTTATTTTGACACTTTGAGAATTGCATGCATTGCCAAGTTATATCCTTTTACATTGCAATTTCTCTTGTTCATCACTTTGCTCATTAGTTATATCTTTAAAAGTGATGAATATCGATCTATTTATGATGCTTGATGGAATTTTGTATTTGTCACATCCTTGCTATTAATCATGTTGTCATATTCAATTGGTTTCATTTGGTATAATTTTCCATTGATTTCATATCCAATTGATGTCTTATCTTGTGTATGTGATAGACCTTGTGTACATTGGATTGAACTTGATAGTAATATATTCATTCCATGTCACATTCCATTAGCATCATAAATTTTATGATTGCCTCCTCCCTTGCTCATATAGGTAAATCTCATGACCACCATGTTTATGTGTTCATAATATTGGTTGGTTAATTGTTGAGGTAGGCTTCATGTTTGAATTTCATTTCACTCATCTTGCACATTAATAGTCATATTTTTGATTGAATGAAATGATTTCAAAACTTACATAGCATATGATTTTCATAGTTAAATTATTTAATGCTATGTTTAGTAAACCCCATTTCATCATGGATAGCTCTAATTTGGATTTATCTTAATAGTTATATTCTTTATAACTCCATTTTAGAGTGATTGTTTTAATAGAATTATCCTTGAATCTCAATTGGTATACTTTGTTTTTCCAATTGGTATCCATGACTGCTTGTTTCATTGGCCTTGCTTTCTTTTGGTAATTTGATCATATTGAGCTTTATAGTTAAACATGTCTAATCCTTTCCTTGAAGTTGACCCTCATTTGGTTAAACCATCTTCTTCATGAACCAAATAGTTATATCTATGTCATAAGTTTGACAAGAGGAGAGAATGGATTGAGGGGGAGTGTAAACCTTCATAGGAAGTATTAATTTTGATCAAATTGACCATTGGATTGCCTTTGAACCCTTAGAGTCTTATTCATGATAACCTGTTATGAATTTCATTTTTTTATTTCTTTTGTTAACAGGTGCTACTAAAGGTATTTTCCTTATTTCATGTGTGCAGGTACCTTTGAAATTTAATAACAAAGGGGGAGAGAGCATTCAAGTTCTCTAAAGGGGAAGAGAATGTCCAAGCTTCCCAAGGGGAGATGTTGTATGATCTTCTGCAGGGGGAGAGAATGCATATCTTGCCAAAGGGAGAGAGAGGCATGGTCAAAGGGGGAGAGCTATTAGAAGAAAGAAAGCTTGGAGCTAAAGAAGATGCTTGGTCATATAGAGGAAGATGAAAAGAAAGCTTGAAGATTGATCAAGCACCAAGTATCAAGAAGATTGAAGAAAAAGCCCAAGAGCCCAAGCTAAGAGAAGAAGCGTCCAAGAAGATTTTAAGACTTGTTCAGCTTAGGGGGAGCTGAAGACTTGGTGTGTAATTTCAGTGATGAGTAAGTTGCCATGAAATTGTAAAGGGGGAGATTGTTAGGGATTTGGTATTTGCAATTTGATGGATGCATTTTCACTCTAGCATCATTTGAATTTTCACACATGCATTGTTTTAGAAAAACTTGAAATCTTGTTTTATACATGCATTGGTTTTTTAGACTTGTAGAAATCTTGTATTATGCATGTTTTGGTTTTTAAACTTGGATGCAATTAATTTGAAAAGAGTTTTTAGAAATCAAGCAAGCCATTGGGTTAAAGTTTTGAATCATTTTAGGCTTTTTAAGTTTCAAGAAAGTTTGAGCTAAATGTTTCTTTCTTTCATATGTTTTAACCTTAAGCTCAAATCCTTTCAAGCTTTCCAAAGGTTCTTTCCTTAAAATCATTATTTTGATTTGGAGTTTTCATGACTTTAGAATTTCAGTTTTCATCATCTTTCAGTCATGATTTCATGCTTGATAAAAGTGTCTCAAAGTCCCCTGGAAGATGCCCTCAAATATTGCAAGTTTCTACAAATATTCAGGATTCTGGGCTTCACCAGGTCAACCTGCCTGTGTGGCCGGTTGACCGGGCACACTGCAGGTCGATAGGGCCTTTGAGCACCAACGGTCAATTTTATGACCGTTGTGTGTACCAGGTCGACCCATGGGTCATGGGGTCGACCGGGGAAACTAGCCGTTGGACTGTTTTTTCCTATAAAGTCCATTCTATTCCATCCTTTTTGAAGTGTTGATAAATGAACTTTTGAAATCTTTTTGGAGCCAAAGAAAGGGGATGAAGTTGTAAAGGGTAGAGGGCTTTTTGGAAATCAAATGCTTGAGTTTTTAAATGGTACATCTTACTAGTTATTTTGATTTCCATTCAAATTAGAATCAATGCATGTTTAAACCTTTATATTTTCTTAAATGCATGATGTCTAGTTTTGAAAGGGATGTTTAGCAAACTCAATATCATCTTTGGTAAATTAGATTGGTTTGCAAACTCTCTTGGCTAATTCACATGTGTTCTTAGACTTTAATATTCATACAACTTGTTTTAGTTCATTTCTTTAAGTTGTGTGAATCTTCCATGTGATTAGCATTTACCTTCAATCATTATTTTCTAAGCTTTGATTTTAAAGTGCATCATGCATTCATTTAAGAGCTTCATTGTAGAGATTGATTGAAGTAAAGCATCCATACACTTGTGCACACACTTTAGCATATTCTAGTGTATGTTTGTAATTTGAATCTCACTTTCATATAAGCCTATTTAGAGGCAATTCAATTGTGCTTTAAGTGTATCTCATAGAGTGTTCTTGCATAGACACCTTCTTTGAGAAATCTCTCATTTGTAAAGGTTATTGCTTAACCTAAGAAAAGCATTGTGTAAAGGTTATTGCTTAGCCTAGAAAAGCAATTTGTAAAGGTTGTTGTTGAGCCTAGAAAAACAACATTGTACGGGTTATTGCTTAGCCTATTGAAAAGCATAAATAGTGGAAATCCGGTGGGGTGAGTAGATCACAAGCCGGTAGTAGACGTAGGCATTGAGGCCGAACCACTATAAACCTTTGTGTTGTGATGCTTGCTTTTGTAGTGATTGTTTATATTAGCTTCCGCATATTGTTTGGTTAATCATCACTTGTGACTAGTTTATGTTAAGAAGTTAAATTTGGTCTAAATTGGTCATAATTGTAGCTCACCCTATTCACCCCCCCCCCCCCCGCTCTCTAGGGTTAAGATCCCAGGACTTACAGTTTGCACCGATTTGAATGGACCGTGCATTGCCGGATTGACTATACACAAATCTGAATGGACTATACACCGTTAAATTTATGGGCCCTGGATGAGGATGATATGATGATTGGTTGGGGCTGATTTTTTTGTAGAGAGGAGGGCACAAGGAGATCTTTCGATCCCTAGGTCCCAGTCCTATGTAGGGCCCCAGTCGCCCCACATTAAAGTGTGCACAATCATTTAGTGTTTATATAAATTATCCTATGCACACCATGTGCACTATACGCACCCATTGCGGGTCCCACTTGATGGTTTATCTTACTAGACCACGCAGACATACACCCCCTTAATTTCACACATCCTTTGGGTTTGCACACATTCAAATGGATTGGATTGTTGGATCGTCTGTAAATCAATTCGAATTGACTATACACCGTTAAACTTGTGGGCCATTGATGAAGATGATGGATGATCGATTAGGGCTGATTTTTTACAGATAGGTGGGGCCCAAGGAGTCTTTTGATCCCCTTAGATTCCAGTCCCAGGTGTGTTGACACCAAAAATGTTAGTTTGACTCTTCAAACATCAAGAAGCTACATGAAGCCACATCCTACCACAAACAGGCAATGCTACTTCAAGCATCAAATCTTGTCATAATCAAACAAAAACTGCAAGATTCTTCAAAACTGCAAAAAAAAAAACAGAGAGAACACACATGAAGTTTCGGGCCACTTCAACATTATTTGGCTTGACTTCACTCTTTCAGCAGCTGAACAGGAGCTCCCCGCAGCAACATCATTGAAGACATCAGATGTTTGATCAGAGCCCATGGATGGTCTCAAAATACCTTCAAAGGGCTCCATGTTAAGTTTCAGGTTGAACCGACAACGTTTGACCCTACATCAACCATCGAGCAACAAAACCAAACCTCTTGTTGGCGAGAACCACCGAGGCCATCACTCATCAAACAGAGCACATGGGTGACTTCAAAAGGCTTCCAAACGGCTACATGTCAAATTTCAGGTCATTTCGACAATATTTGATCAGACTTTGATTCTCGGAAACCAAACCAGGCCTCCCTGTGGAGGAGCTTCTCGGGACCATAATTTCCAAATCGAAGCTAATGGATCGTCTCAAAATGACTCCAATAGGTTCCCTCTCAAATTTCAGGTAAATCAGACATCGGTTGACCGTACATCACAGCACGACATTTTCTTCGCGACAAAATCAAGTCTACTGGTGACAGGACCCCACGCTTCTTCAAAACTCAAACAAAAGCCTGTGGTTGGTCTTATTTATTGCTCAGGAGGCTTCACCTCAAATCTCAGGTCATTCCACATCGTTTGACCCAATTTTGGCTTCTGACAGCAAATTGGCAACTCTGCGCGACAAAGTCTTTAGCTTTCTTTAAAAATCGGAAACTTTTCTCTCCGACATGCAAGGCTTCTCGTCAAGTTTTCTACAGGGAAATCCGGCCAATACATGTACAAAATACTAGGAAAAATAAAAAAGAAAAAAGAAATGGAAAAAACCGAGAAACGGCCGAAGATCGACGACCAAAAGGGGAAAAGGCCCCCATGGTCGCGAGCGACCCTGGAATTTCGAGTAGCTGGAATTTTTACGAAAGACAGTTTTTCAGTCCCTTTTCGCCTTTCGAGATGTCCGCCCCCTGTGATTTTCCAAAATTATGACTTTTGGGGCTTGTAATCCATTTATTTACATCAACATCATGGATCCGCCGTCAAGAGCATGAAATCATCATTGATTGCTTCGAAATCTCCAAATTACCGACCAAGAAAGCACACTTTCTGCCCAATCGATCGAGAAATCGAAAGAACAGATGGCACCGGCCCATTGGTAGCAATCATTGTCTGAAGTTGCATGGTCATCCGACATCGATTAACATGAAGATCCATTGGTGACCATCACAAGAAGAATTCCAAAAGACGTGGCACTGCCAATGACTCTTCAAGAGCCTTAATGACCACTTAATACAGTTAAATGACCCATTTTATGACAAATTAGTGTGGTCATTAACTCATTATTTCGAACGGCGCAATCAGAAGCGAGCAAAAAGGAGTTACAGGTCAGCCATAAACGTGACATTAAACCATGTAACTCCTCCCATCATGGAGCTTAAAGGCGATTAATTCTCCACCGACTAATCATAAGCCAAGAAAAAGGAGTTACAAAAGAAGAATTTAAAATTTGTAACTCCTCCCATTATGTGGCTTTAATGCATTAAAAGCCCACAAACCCACCTAATGGCTACTAAAGGCCTATAAAAAAGGGGTCATTCCAAAGGAAAAGGATAAAAAAAATAGATCCAGAAAATCGATCGGAAAGATCCTGAAAAATCCATACACTCTACAATGTTGCTACGATGCTTCGACAACAAACTCTCCTCTGTTGAAGAAGTCCTGCACCGACCACCACTTCAAGGTGACCAATGTCCCTTGGGGGGCCATTCCCCCAAGGCCTTCTTTTTATCCTCCTCTGAGGCTTAGACGTGGCTTTTCAGCCTGTCTATAGGACCTCCACTTGGTCTTTATCCTCTAAAAATTCGAGGTTTAAGAGGAGCCCCCTCTGTTCTCATATAAAGGATGATTGCGAAGTCCACACACGGCTTGCGACTGTCAATCTAAACGAGTCCCCACAATCTCCTGAGAAGTCAGATCCCCTTTTATTGATTTTTCATTGTAGTTTGTATTTATCTGAAAAAGGCATAAAAAAACCACAACTCTTGTCTTTCATTATTGATAAGATTTGTAAATCACTTTCACGACAAAAAAATTGACTTTTACGACAAAAACCGCCTTTCACGGCAAACAAACCATGTCTCTTTTCTTAAATATATGTGGAATGGAAAACTAGAAAAAAAGTTGATTTCCTTTTCTACTTGCGAAGGTGGATGACGTGCAACCCTTGCTTGGATTCCCTTCTCTCTTGCTTCTTGATTTTATTTCCTTCTTGAATTTGATTTCTTCTTCCACAAATTTGACTTTTCTAAGCTTCCTTAGATCTTCTTTCCCTTTTTGAATAAATCTCTCTTGAATTTGAATTTGAATTCAAATCTTAGAGATGGAGAGAATCACAATTTTTGGCTACACATAGATAGAAGAATTTCTCAAAATCTTGGAAACTTGCATGCTATGACAAAGTGGGGCCCCTACTCAATTGCTTTTCAATGCAGTTGCCATTTCTTGATTTCTCCTACAAATTGAAAGAGGCAATTCTAACATTAATAATTATGAACCATGTTTGGGACCCTACATGCCTAGTGATGCACCAAAATGACCAACTTTCCAAAAATTTCACATTGTGTTAAAAATTTGCAAGATATGCATTGATGAAACCAAAATCCTAATTTTGGGGTGATAAATGAGATGAGAAAAACTTAATTTCACAAAAGTCATGCAATTCAATGAATTTTGACCAATTCTGACCATGTTTCCAAAAATTACCCCAAGTACATGTAATCATGAAATTAAGTGCAATTTTATGCAATTAAACGTAATTAGGTCCACAAAAGCTAATGAAATGATGACTTGATGACCTAGCTTTATGGACTTATCATAAATCAACAATAAGTCGCATAATTGAAAGATGTTTGATGACCCATATAATAACATCAAGAATTAATGCTCTACCACACTCACAATACTATTACCTCATCTTCCGAGTCATCTTCACCTGAGTAACTCGACTCTTCCTCACTCCTGGATGGCCTGTACTCCATGTTGACCTCATCATCTTCTTCTTCAAGTGAGGCGACGTCGAGCTGGACCTTCAAGTGCTCGTTCCAATGGCTGTGCGCCCAGCTCATTTAATCTAGGGATTTTCCTTTGAATGTTACTATTTCGATTTGCCCCGTAAGAACTTTTCTCATGGGTCAATGCTCCAGGTTTGACATAAAGTTTTCTTTTGGGAGGCATTTTTGGTTGATATGATTAATAAATTGACATAAAGTAAAACATATATGCTTAGAACACACATACGGGAGGAACAACTAACATATAAATAAACACATTAAAAGGCGGATTGAAAGGTAAAATAATGAATTCATAGCATTACAATACTTTTCGACACACATGGACAAAAAAAAAACAAAAAAAAAAAAACAAGCTTACATATCATATTCCATATCAGAATCAATATCAACCTCAGACTGATCAATTTCATCTTCATTTACGTATTCTGCCAATGTATCATCTTCATTATCACCGTTATCGGCAATGGGTTCATCACGGCCGTGCTATTGGTTCAGTATCCTCAAGGATGATCTCTGGTTCAATGTCATCCCTAGTGTAAGGAAAGGAAAAATCCTCTTGAATAGAGACTGAGACACTTTCATTGGTTTCTTCCTGTTGATAAGGCTCATTTGTCACATTTTGTGCACTATCTCCATCTTCCTTTGGCACATCCCAAATTCTTCGATGCTTGACACATTCCACGACTTTCCAATTTGGTCCTAATTTGGTAACATTGACGTAGAAGACCTGATTTACCTGATTTGGCAAGGCAAATGGATCCTCCTCATACCACCGACCCCTAACGTTAACGCTTGTGACATATGCATCGATATGTATTCTATCTTTACGCCCGGTATTATACCACTCACATTTGAACAAAACCACTTTAGAACCATTAATGTATGACAATTCAAATATGTTGGACATGTAACCAAAAAAGTCAATTATTTCACCATCGTGTTCCCCCTCAACAACCAACCCACTATTCTTGCTCTTGTGACAGTTGTCGTGATCTCTAGTGAGGAAACAGACACCATTGACCATACAACCCAAATATTGATGCACTAGACAATTAGGACCATTTGCCAATGCCCACAGTTCATCGATTGCATATCGAGACCGTTGAGATCTCGGTTGATTCATCTGCATTAATTATTAGAGCATGAAACATATAAATTAGATTACACAAGTGCTTAATGTTTCGGGTTGACAAAATTTATTGTGAACTTATCGTACGCACATGATTTTTGAACCATCCAGAGAACTCTTCCTATTGTATATTAGTGATGTTGCAACCCCCAGGCACGTGCACTTACCTCTTGTTCTCCCTTCTCAAGGGATTAGTGACAAACAATGATATTAGTGACACAGAGGGAGATAAAGAAATTTACATGTTAAGATTACTTAAACTAAACTCTAGATAAGGTATGACCTCAGGAGTATTATACAACACAAACCAATGGGCCAGGTTGCGTTCCCTATGTGACACATTGGGAGCCCTCGTGATAGGTGCAAAGGGATGGACGCGTTGGGTGAAGACGTCCAACCTCGGGCCTCGTTCGGCCCCTATCGTCATTCTGTTCTTCAAGAACTTCTCCCATTAGGTACCTCTTGATAAAATTAACACTCTCTTTTGGCAATGTATGCCTCGGCGATCGAACCTTCTGGCCAACCTCGGTTGGTTATGTATCACTTAAGGGTTCCAAGAAACCTGTAGACATAGCGATCAACAATTAAAATTAAAAAACTAAAATACCGTTACACTAATCAACAATATAAAGATGGGTAATGCAATCACCTCTTGATTGGATACATCCATCGATATTGCACCGGTCCGGCAAGTATGGCCTCGCGCGGCAAGTGAACTGCCAAATGGACTATCACATCAAAAAATGCAGGAGGAAAAATCATCTCCAACTTATTCAATATGAGTATTATCTTTTTCTCAAGTACTTCCAAGTTGCTTCGTCTTAATGTCTTCGAGCAAATGTTCTTGAAGAAGCTGCCCAGCTCAAATAGTGTTGTGCATATCTCTTTGTTCACATACCCACGCATGCCGATTGGAAGAAGACGTTGCAGAAGAACATGGCAATCATGGCTTCTCAACCCTGCTAATTTCCCGTTCTTCGAGGTCACACACCTCAATACTTCGTAGCATACCCATCTGGGTACTTGATTGATTTCAGATATTCATAAAAACCCTTTCTCTCCTTTAGGGCTAATGTGTATGAAGCAGGGGGCTTCTCATTTCCCCATTCATTGCTTCTACTCCGTAGATGCAATTCTGGCCTAATATTCATATATGCCAAATCTAGATGGGCATACTCGGTGTCCTTGTTCCCCTTGTCCATGCCCAACATTGTGCCAAGGTGACTTTCACATATATTCTTCTCTACGTGCATGACATCAATGTTGCGTCAAACCTTTAGCTTCTTAAAATACGGAAGCTCATAAAAAATGTTTTTCTTCTTCCAGTTTAAGTCTTCAGGATCACGAGGTCTTTTCTTGTTGCTAGAGTGCTTCCCAAACCTTGTATCCTGCAACCGATCCAATTGTGCTTGTACCTTTTCCAGCGACGTTAACTCCAATGACTTCACCCGATTCTCATTCTTACCGTTAAAGTCCTTAAGGCGTCGCCAGGTGTGGTTCTTTGGCAAGTAATCTCGATGGCCCCAGGTGTGGTTCAACTCATCAATCATGGGTCAGAGATAAACATCGGTATCATTCCTAGGTTGACGCGGCCCAAAAATAAGCAATGACATCATGAAGAATGGCTCTTTCTTTCACATCCAGGGTGACAAGTTGTATGGCATAAGTTTGATAGGCCACATACTGTAGGAAGTGCTCATGTCCCCAAAAGGGTTGAACCCAACGGAGGCTAGTCCCAGCCTTATGTTACAAGTCTGCACGGAAAAAATTGGATTCTCCTTGTCAAAATCCTTCCAATATCACAATCGGCCGGATGCCTACATATCCCGTCATCTCTGAGGTTGTCACTATGCCATCTCATGTACTCAGCAGTCTTTCAGGACACGTAAAGTCTCCGTAACCTCGGTATCAATGGGAAGTACCGCAACACTTTATGAGGTATCTTCTTTCCCTTCCCAACATTGACTTTATATCTGGACTCCCTGCATACCGGGCATTTATCCAGACCTGCATTTTCCTTCCAAAACAGGGCACAATCATTCTCACAAGAATCAATGTGCTCGTATCCCAATCCCAAGTCACACAATATCTTCTTCGCGACATAAAAAGACTCAGGAACCAAGTTACTGTCGGGCAAAACGGCCCTTTGTATTTGCATCAAATTGTTGAACGACTTGTTGCTCCAACTTCCCTCAACCTTTTGCTCTATCATCTTAACAACAAAGTCTAACAGAGTGTTATCTAGAGAGTAGCCAGGGTATAGAGGGCGCTGAGAGGCATCCAAAATCCTTTCGAAGTGACGTATAGCATTACCATGGTTGGTCTCAACCTTAGTGTAAGTTCCCATGTAATGGTCGCGCATCATTTCTGGATATTCATCTTGATCCTCGTAGTCACTATCAATATCCTCATGTCCCGGTTCAACTACTTCATTCACTAGAGGTGTTGTTTCTCCATGGTAGATCCAGGTCTTGTAAGACTCTTGGAGAATATCAAACTTCACAGTAGCAAAGTCATGCCTATGACTATTCAAGCAAACCCTACACAGGCAATAAATTTGAGTATCATCCCCCACATTCGCCTTTGCAAAATCAATAAATGACTTCACTCCTCTCTGATATTCTTGACTAAGTCTTGCCATCTTATTTTTACTATCAAGTGTCTTCCAAGTCTTGTCCATATGTAGTCTTTTTAACAGAGAAATCTAAAGAAGATATCCACACAAATTAAAAGCATACTTTCATCAAACCAATAGAGGAAAAAATCATATACAAAGAGTTTTATGGATGACTTAGATTGGCTATTGGGATTATTAATTTTATGGGTATTCCTATCGGTACAAGGACCACCAATCCCCTTAAAGTATTATATCTTCTTTTAGGGTCGGCTACAAGTCCTGACTTTCTATGGAAATCTTTTTTTTTTTTTTTTTTTTTGTAGAATCTGATATGATTACCTAATATTACATGATATTTCTAAAATTAACATTTAGTTAGTTTACTTCATTTTTCTCATATATATTTTGATACATATAATTTTAAGAGTGATAAATAACACATTTTTTCTCTTTTAGACTTTTCTTTCTAATAATATGTTTTCAACCCAGGCCTTTGTTGCTAGTTTGTAAGTTAACCAAATATGATGTAGACCCAGATGTTATTATCAAAGAAAGCAAATAAAAGGACAAGTCAGTAAACATGAAAACAGTGAAGACCAAATTCAATAACTAAAATGACCATTCACTTACAAAAATAAATAAAAGACAAAAAAACTAATATTGTAATTGTTCTGTAGAAAGGGCACATGTAATTGGGTATCATATCCCCAAAATCCAACCTAATGGATCCAGAACTTTTTCCCTTTGGGTCTTCTCTACTTTGGGTTTTAGCTTTTAGGAATTCATGTTGAGAAAAATATCAGTTGGATTTTCCAAGAGGAAAACAATGAGATGAGGCTGTAAGTATCCATGTTGGCTATATTGGAAATATCCAATTTAAAATGGACGACCACAATTTCACTATTTCAAGAGGGAAGAAGATCCTATGCAGCAAAAGTGGGTAAAAGATTAATGTAGTAATCATTTGATTGCAAACACCTTTTTTTTTTATCATTTTTGTGTGCAATTAGTTTTACCATATTTTCTTTAGTTATTAGTATGAAAATTAAAAAAATTAATGAAGATGAGAGTAGGTCTTCGTTAACTAGTTTATGTACAATTTATTGCACTTATCATCTTGCTAGAAATGAAATAACCAGTCCCAAACACAGATCAATTTGGATCATAAATTGGGGTTTCATAAGAAAATAAGGGAAGAAAGTAAAAACTGTACCGTAACAAAAGTTGTAAGTGCCTAAATATTACGGACTTGATTAGATGGATATTAAGATTCTGATATCGCTGTAAAGCTTCTTTGGGAAAGATTAACTGCCTAAGACCTGAAAGGGAAGGAAGAGGAGAAAGGTAAGAGGCATTGACTGCTGTCAGCCAGAGGCACTTTGATGCCTGAGTTAGTGCAGTCACTAGACAAAGGATGGGTGAGTGAGGAAGAAGAGAGAGTTCAGAGTAAGGATGTATATGATAACATGTGTTTTGTGGATTTACCTCATGCATATATATATAGGGAGAAGTCTCTCCCTTGGAGGTAGGTGGAGGCGTTGTCCCGTTGCCCCATGCCTTGCTTCCAGTGGAGGTAGGTGGAGGCAACGTCCCATCGGATCATGCGCCGAATCCTCATATTAATGTGGACGTGATCGTCTGATAAGGCTAGCTCGTTATCATAATCCGACACCCATCTTCTCTGTCAGTACGTTATGCAACGTAGCCGTAGTGTAATGGGGTACAATTATGACTTTGTACTCATCCTAGCTGACTGTGCCGAGTTGAGGATGATGCCGATATCAGACATGGATGCATTCTGGCACTGTTGCCGAGATGCATCATGCCAAGACGAAGATAAGGCTAGTTGGTACTTTTAGTGAGGCTAGCTCTAGCTTGGTGCTAGCTAGCACGGTTGCCGAACTGGATGCATCTTGTACTTCTACAGAGCTTGGATACCGAAACCGTGATAAGACAAGTCTGTACTGTTACCGAAATTAGCGTAATTCTATTTTAGGAGAACCCCCGACACAATTGCCCCCTAGCTCTTAACCTCGTAGAGTTCTCAAACTTTTTGAGGTCGGGAGCTAAGTGATATGACTGAAGAGTTCTGGGGATTTAATTTGCATTCCATCTTGATGTCGGTTCCTTTGCCCCAAGATAGTCGATAGCACGCTGTCGTCGCTTTGTTTGCCCGAGGTAATTAATAGGTTGTCTGAATCATTGTAGGAGATGAACTGGCGGCACCACGTGTCTTCATCTGGTTGGTCGCCCAATTAATTTGAAGTGACGCGTACAGCTCGCGAGGCGACGCTTCGTACGCGTGCTTTTCGAAATTCGAAAGGGCGCCATATCTCCTTTATATAGGGGTGCGCCCCTTTCCTTCTTTCACTTTTTCCTTGCATTTGTTTAGAAGAGTCGCAGAGAGAGCTTCTTGCTGTTAGCCTTTTCTGACCAGAGTCCGGCGTCTCTAGGATCTCTCCGTGCCATTGTATGTCTTCACCTGCCTCTTCTCATTTCTGTTTTCAGGTCTCTTTAGGCTTTCCTTCTTCCTTGCCCTATCTAGGGTTTCTGGTGCCTTTTTGATTCTCTGCCCTTCTTTCTCCCAGTCTTTTCATACTTAGATATGGGGATCTATAGGAATTGGTTAGATACTCCAGTGGCTCTGGTGGAGTTCAGGGCAATGTATGGGATCCCAGATGACGTAGAGATTAGGCTGAATGATCCAGAAGACCCCTTCGATGGCCGTTCTTACTGGGATGGCTGGATGTCATTCCCGTTGGTGTCGATAGTTAAGGGCGGAGTTAGATTTCCTTTGCATCCCCTCCGTAGGATCTGCTTGAGTAAGTGGCGTCTCTACCCCTGCCAATTGATGTCGATTAGCTTTAAAATCATCATGGGTGTAGCCGAGCTCAATAGAATTCTGGGTATCGGTCTCGATGTCCATGACATCGAAGATTCCTATGACCTTTGTATGTCGAAGGGGGACTGTACATATTATCTTCGAGTGAAGGCAAGAAGAGTGCCTTTTGTCCAGGATTTTGAGGATTCGAATAAATACGCCGGAGATGATCGGTTGTTCGTCTCGGGCAACTGGGAGGAGGCGAGGCCGAAACCAATCTCAATAGGTCGTATAGGGTCCCTCGTCGCCTCGGGGCTCCTCTAAGTAAATTTTGAACTCCTGACCTATTGTATTATTCTTTCCTGTTTTCGCCAATCTGACACTTCGTTTTCTTGTGCAGACATCAGCGAAAGGCGACAAGAAGCGAAGCAAGCGGGGTGGAGGCAAAATAACGCTTGTTCGACGCCGTCTACCGATATCAGGGCCACAGAGGACGGGCTGCTTAGGTGTTTCTCAGGTACGAACCGAGGTATCACTCTTTCAACAAAATGAGAGAGGGCGAGCCATCGGGGAGTAGGGAGCCAATGCTGGTCCTGACCCGAACTGAACTCCAAGAGACATCAGGTGCCGAAGTCACAGTCTCGCATTCTAACTCAGGGGAAGCCGAACTCGAGCGAGTCATTGAATCATACGCCTCCCCGAGCTCAGAAGAGAGATCATGGGAAATGACATCGAGACGTCCTCTGGTGGTTAAGGACCTAGGCGCTCTCGTCTTCGGTGGCCAAGCTGCTTCAACCAACCCAGGCCCTTCCACCTCCGAGGTTGCTGAGACTCCTGCCCCAACCTACGAGTTCGGCAAAAGGAGCTTGGTCAGGGGGAAGAAGAAGAGATCCGACGGGGAAAAAGGGCTAGGGTGGAGGGCCCGTCTGAAGAGACTCCCGGCGACACCGCGATGCCTCAACTTCCCGGGCTGGCAACATGGTGGCCAAGCTTTATGAACGAGCCCGGGAGGCCATTAACGGTGGAGGACCGGATACCGGGGAACCTCCCTGTGATCTCGGCTCTGGCCCTCGCCTGTACCCTGCCAAGGGACATGGCAATTCATAGGGAGGCCGATGATATTCAGTTGGTGGCGTGGAATATGCAGCTAGCCATCTCGGTAAGTCTTAGTCTTTCATGAGTTTCTCCATTTCATCTTGGTCGTTGTGTCTTGACAATCAATCTCCTTTTTAGGTGCTGCAAAGAACCCAAGTCTAGCTGGAAAGGCTTCGGCATGTCGGAGCTCGGATTGTGAGGGTGGAGGAGGAGAAGCGGGCCCTCCAAGTAGCTTTGGAGGAAAATAAGCGGAGGGAGGAGGAGCGGGAGGCGATGGCCCGGGTCATCATATCTGAGCTTAAAGCAGCGAAGATTGAGGCTGAGGAGCAGAAACGACTGGTTGTCGAGCTTAAGAACTAGAAGGAGGACGCCAATGCCAAGCTTAAGACGAGGTCGACTCTGCTTTTGAAGAGGGGGTGGACGCAGGCTGTCCATTGTTTGCTTTTTTTTTTGGACGTAATGTAAACTGCAACTTTTACAATAAATACAATCCCTTTCTTTTTTCATCTTGTCTCCAATCATTTCTTTTGACAATTTCTTTGAATGATTCAAGTATATGAGTTTGGTACAATAACCAGAACATAATAACTAAGCTCGGTTCAATAACCGGAACTACTAAGTAATCATTAGGCAAATAACTTCGGTTCCATAACCATAAGCAAATTAACTTAATCAAACTCGGTTCAATAACCAGAATTCTTGTTATCCCTAAGTTTTGCACCTCAAGAAATCAGACCAAGTTTGTACCGTTAGGCTAGGTTCACTAACCGAACCTGTCAAAAGCAAACTGGATTAAGTTCATAGGAGATATTCCAGGTTTCTCCTGGCGGCAAAATTTCTAGTTGGTTCTGTAACCGAACATAATTCTTCAAGGCAGTTACCGAGTTCTTTAACTGGGTGCTCTGTATAGTTGGTTCCATAACCGAACTGGGATAGCCGCTGAGTTCCGTAATTCAACGTTTTGTATGGCTGGTTCCATAACCGAGCTGAAGCCACCGAGTTCTACAACAAGGTGTTTTGTACAGCTGGTTCGGTAACCGAGTTAGAATTGGTGCCGAGTTCCATAACTTGGCGTTTATTGAAAGCAACGAAGCGCATCCTTCCATAAGAATTTACTTTTATTGATTCCAAAAATTGAGTACAATTTAGAAATAACACTCATTCGTTCTTCAGCTAGGTCAAGCTCTCGGGCAAGGTTCACTTCGTTCTGACCCTGGTAAGGTCAAGCTCTCGGGCAAGGTTCACTTCGTTCTGACCCTGGTCGAAAAGTACCAACCTCAAGGTTGGAAGACCGATCTCGAGGGGGATCACAGCTTCCATTCCGTAGGCAAAGGAGAAGGGCGTTGCTGAAGTGGAATGCCTTGGGGTAGTTCTGTACGCCCAAAGGACGATGGGATGTTCTTCCACCCATCTCCCCTTGGCTCGGTTGAGTCTCTTTTTAAGCCCATCAAGTACCACCTTGTTCGAGATCTCCGCCTGACCATTGCTCTGTGGATATGCCGGAGTCGAGTAGTAGTTCCTTATGCCGAGCTCTTGGCAGAAGTTCTTAAAGAAATTATAGTCAAACTGCGTTCCGTTGTTCCGAGACTAGGGCTCGCGGTACTCCAAGTTTTTTGTCTTGTGCTCAGTGATGGAAGACAAGGCTTCTGCTTTTATCCATTTAGTGAAATAATCAGTAGCTACTATTAGCCACCTTTTATTCCCTGGAGCTCGGTGGAGTGGTCCAACGATGTTGAGGCCCCATTGAGCGAAGGGCCATGGACTGGAGAGCGGGCTCAGGTCATTTGCTGGTTGGTGGAGAGAATATGAGAACTTTTGACATTTTTCGCACTTCCTGGCATAAAGCTGAGCATTTTTCTGATGTATGGCCACCAGTAACCTTGGCTTATAGCTCGGTAAGCTAATGACCGACCTCTAATGTGGCTTCCGCATATTCCTTCATGGATTTCATTGAGGAAATCTTCGACTTTGCTCGGGTTAACGTACTGGAGGTATGGGCTGGTGAAGGATTTTTTTATAGAGTTTGCCATCTAGAGACAACCAAAATCGAGCTACTTTCAGCCTGATTTTGTGGACTTCACTCCTATCTTCAGGGAGTTTGTCATCTCTCAGGAGCGCTATGACTGGGCCCATCCAGCTTTTGCCGAGATCAGCACACAAAACCTGCCGAGGTGGTTGGAGCTCTATACTTGGTTTTTCTAGCATTTCCACCTTAACAGTTCTTTTCTTCCTGGCCTCGACAGCAAAGGCCAAGTTGGCAAGAGTGTCAGCATGGGGGTTAGATTCTCTGCTGACCTGTTTGACTTCGACTTTCAGGAATTATTAGAGGAGCTGCTTTGCGTGAGCCAAGTAGGCCGCCATCATTTCGTCCCGGGCTTGGTAGTCCTTACTCAGTTGGCTCGTCACCAGTTGAGAGTCGCTGAAGACCACCAGTTGCCGTGCCCCCAGGATTTTAGCGCTATTGAGTCCTGCGATCAATGCTTCATACTTGGCTTTGTTATTTGAAGCTTTGAAGTCAAGTGTCAAGGCTTGCTCGATGACAAGGCCTTCTAGAGATTGTAGAATGATGCCAGCGCCAGCCCTCTTGGAGGTTGAGGATCCATTGACGGAGACCTTCCATGCTGAGTCAAGGTACTGCTTCTAAGATCATTCTTGTTCCGTTTCCGTAGTGGTAGCCTCATCGTCCTTAATTTCCCCAAATCGGTATCTGTTGTCTCGGTGCCGAACTAGGAGAGGTGAACTCCACAATGAAATTTGCCAAAATCTGGGCTTTGATCCCTGTTTTGGGTTGATATTGGATATCGTATTGGCCCAGTTTGACGGCCCATCTTGAAGTCAACCTTTCTGAAAAGGGATTTAAGCGGATGGTCTGTAACAACCACTATGGTGTACGTCTAGAAGTAATGAGAGAGTTTGCGAAAAGCACTGATGAGTGCCAATGCAAGTTTCTCAAGTGGTAGATACCTGGTCTTAGCGTCAAGCAGGATCTTGCTCGTGTAGTATATAGGTTTTTGCTGCTTGCCTTCTTCTCTGACTAATACCGAGCTCACTACATGATCCGAGACGGCCAGGTAAAGGAAAAGAACTTCGCCCTATTTCGGTGTAGTCAACAGGGGTGGTGAAGAGAAGTAGGCTTTGAGTTCTTGAAGAGCTCTGTCGCACTCCGGAGTCCACTGGAACTTTGTGTTTTTCTTCAAAAGCTGGAAGAAGGGGCGACACTTGTCCGAAGCTCGGCTTATGAAGAGGTTCAGTGCAACTGCCATTCCTGTGAGCCTTTGGACTTGTTTCGCCGAGGTCGGACTCTGAATTGCCCGGATCGCCGAGATCTACTCTTGGTTGGCTTCAATTCCTCTTCGGGTGACTAGGCTTCCTAGGAATTTACCGGAGCTGACACCGAATGCACATTTGGAAGCGTTTAGCTTAAGTTGGAACTCTTTAAGAATGGCAAATGTTTGACTCAGGTCCGCCAAGTGGTCTTGTGAACTTTTAGACTTGACAACCATGTTGTCAATGTAGACCTCCACTACAACAAATCGGATTTTCAATGACGAAAATATTTGCGACGCAACCCAAAGCGTTGCAAAAAATAAATTTTTTGCAACATAAAATTAGACCCGTCGCAACAAGTTAAGTATTTGCGACACACGACTCCATGCGTCGCAAATAGATACTTTTAGCAATGAATATAGTGCGTCGCAAATAAATGCGTCAAAAAATCATTGGCGCCAAATGGCGGTAAAATTATTCGCGACGCCAAATAGTCATTTGCGACACAATCATCTGTCGTAAATAATTGTCTCTATTTACAACGCAATTCTCGCGTCGCAAATAATTTTTAGTCTGAGCTAGGTCATAGAAAAGTTAAGGTTTTTTGCAACAGTTTCCTTTTTGCGTCGCACATAATATCTTATCCCCGATGCTGATATCTTTGCGTCGCAGATAATTATTATTAGCGACCTCCATCATATGGTGTCATAAAAATTTTAAGCTAAGAAATTAACTAATTTCTTCCCTCATCCACCATTATGGAAAAAAAATGTTACATTTATTTGGGACGCAATTTTGACGTCACAAATAATATTTAGTTGCGACAGCATACATGTTGCGTCGCAGATAGTGAGTTTTTTTGCGACGTGGATTTAAATGCGTCGTAGATAATAGTTTTATTAGTGACATTATTTTATAGCGTCACTAAAACAAACTGCACCTTTCCCGACACTATTTACTGACGCAGTGAAAATTTGTGTTGGTAAAAGTCTTATTTCCAACGCATATTTGGACTGCGTTGGTAAAAGTCACAAAAATTGCTATTGTTACTGATGCAAGTAAGACCGAGTTGGCAAAAGCTGTGGAAACCACATTGGCGCCAGCAAAAAAATTCCCTCAAAAAGAGAGGAAAAGTTTTACCGACGTGTGTTTTTTTAATGGCGATGCAATAATGCGTTGGCAATTATCTTACCTACTGGTGATGCACAAGTGTGCGTTGGAAAAACTCTGAGTTTTTATTCGCACCATTGCCAACGCATGAGTTGCGTCGACAAATTCACTACAACAAAAATCATTTTTCGCGGCAAATATTCTGCGACGTTTTTAAATTTTGTCACTAAATGTTGTTTTTCGCGACGAAAAATTCATTTCGTCGCCTAAAACAAAAACAAAAATTATTTAACAACAATAATTTTCAAATGACGCTAAATATTGTCGCGAAAAGTTTGGCGCCAAAAAATGGAGTTGGCGCCATGAAGAGGTAAAATTTTTCAGACGAAATTATTTATTTGGCGACGAATTTTTTTCGTCGGTAAATCATTCACATCATATTTTATTAAAGAAATTTTCGCGACAAAAATATGTCGTCGCATAATTTCCTAAAAATAATCCACGACGAAATTATTTCTTCCCGAAATGCATAAAATTTGGGGCGCGCGATTTAGCTTCGCGGTTCGTTTTTTAACAACTATTGGGCGACGAAATGAAACGACGTTACACCCTCGCACGCTGACCTCGTCCATTTTTCTCACACCGGAACCAAGGCACAGCACCATCACCTCCTCTCCCTCTCGATCTCGGCCCTCTCTCTCTCCATCTCGCAACCCCCTGCGCAGACCCATCTCAGAGGCAGCCCCCCTCTCCAGTCTCTCTGCTCTTCATCTCTCTCACGCCTGCGGACCGTCGCCCCTTCTTCCTCCACGGGCAGACCGCACCACCACCACCAGCAGCGCAGAGCCCCATCATCTCTCCCTCCACGCGCAGAACTCATCCCATTCACCGGTAAGAGCCTCTCTCCCTCTTCTCTGCATCACCATCGCATCCCTCAGCACTTCCCCTGCACGCCAGCGCACCCTCTCCTCTCATAGAAATCTCCAGATCTCCAAGAAGGATATCTGTTTTTTATTTTATTTTATTTTTTATTCTGGGATTTTCTTTTTGTTGTTTTTGTGGGGTTTTGTAATTGTTTTTTTTTTTTTGGATGAGAGATTGGTTTTGGGGGGATGTTTCTGTGGGTAGGTTCTACTATTTGTGGGGTTTTGAGGAATAGGAGTTTGAGTTTTTGTGTATTGGGGGATTTGATTTTATTAGAAGATCTGAGTTGGGGTGGTGTGTTTTCCGGTCGACATCGGAGAAGAAGAAGCCGAAGCCAGAGCAGTGAGCAGCGGTAAGACCTACTTCGCTGCATTTTTCGCTCTTCGATCTTCGATCTTTGAGATCTCTTCTCCCCAAAACCCTAATCTTTGTTTGGAGCTTCCAGCAACTTTTGAGGTTTCCGATCTGGTCGATATCGGAGAATACCTACTTCCATGCATTTTTTTGATCTTCGACAATCTGCTTACGTTAGGTCACAATCTTCCAAGCGTTTTGCTTATTTTTTGTTTGTCTCTGTAATTTTTGGGCTTAAACGATTTATTTATTTTACTTTTTATATGCCAGACATTTGTATGTGATTGAATTTTCTTTTTCTTTTTTATATTATTGCAATCATTACCCATCTTTTTTTTTTTTTTTTGGCTATGGAATTATCTTTCTTGATCCTTTTGGTACAGATGCTACCCCTTAGAAATGGTATTTTTTGATGTCCTTATTTTGTTGGTAATTTTGTAGTCTCGTAGTTCTTCTGGAGGGCTCTGCGTAGTTCTTCTGGAGGGCTCTGTTTTTACCATTGTAAGCTTTATATAATATTTAGTAGTTGCATGTGTTTCTTTGATTCCAGATAAAAAGGATTACCTAAAAGAAACACTTTGGAGTGCTTGTGCTGGCGCTTTTGTCATTGTTCCTCAAGCTGGAGAGAAGGTCTTTTACTTCCCTCTAGGTCATGTCGAACAGGTATGTATCTCCTGCACAAAGTAGCATCAGGTTGTCTTTGAGAATAATTTGTACCTTCTATTGTTCCATACCTGTCTTGTATTTGAATGGATTGTGTTTTATGTAGATTGCAGCCTTATTCAAATCAAGATTTGGATAATCTACAAATGCCTGTTTACAATTTGCCTCCAATCATCCTCTGCAGGGTTGTAAATCTTGAATTAAATGTCTTTTCATTTATGAATTTTGTAAATCTTGAATTAAAGGTCTCCTCATTATGATAGTTACAAGCAGCAGAATGATCTTACCACTAGTAATGAATTTTGTATCTTCCAGTTTATAACACTACTGCTTTTAATTTGGGTCCTGAAAGTAGGGCCATTGGCCCAATTCTATGGAAGTTCTGTTGCATCCTCCTTCTCAAGGTAGCACTTTGTAACTATCACACGTAATTCCTTACATATTTCCCCTTTTTTAACAAATGTGTGATATTTCTTATTTTGTCAAAAGCATTCCCATGAATCTTTCCCTAGAGAAGATTTTTGATAGGCCTAGCCAGACCCAACCCAGGGAGGTAGCTATATGTAATTGTGTATCCCTTCAGTGTATAATGCACATACCCTTTTCTGGTCCTTTCATTTCACATTGATTGCAAATGGAAGAGCTGACTTTGGGATTCAGTTGAGTCTGTGATAATTGACTTAGTCTAGGACGTTCAGACTACAGAAATGAATTAAATTGTTCAATGTTGTCCATGTGCATTTCCCTTCTGTAGATTATTGTTTATGTATGACATACCCTTTGAGGCATTTCTTTTTTCATGTATTTATCATCCTCTGTTACATGGTTTGATGTTGTTTTAGTAGTGAGTACACTTACATATGGTGTTTCCCATTTTTACTTTTAGCCTATCTGTTTGCATTAGATTACATAGGAATCGAATGCATCAGGATTCATGTTCAAATGAGCTCCACCAAAGGATTATTAAAGAGGTGAAAGATATGAGGTGAGGAGGGAAGGAAATAAGTTGGATATGTAGATGGTACCTTGACTTTCCAGTTAAATTGAATTTCTAGAGTGATTGCTGGATATTCATTTCACATCCTCTCTTGATTCAGTTTCCATTGAAGGGGACATTATTTGATGGTCTTTTTCGCATATGGTCACACATTGGTTGCTAATAATAGAAACCTAATGGGATTAGTGAAGGCAATAAAATGACCCATTGTGAGTGCATTATTTTTGGTGATTTCAATTATTTACATCACCGTTATCATTATAATGACCACTGAGGCCTTATATCATCTATCTGAGGTTGGCTTTATGTCTACCACCTTTTCACTTACTCCTATTTAAAGCCATGTTTTCTATAACTCCACAATCTATCATGTCTTTTTCACTGTATTCAAGGATTTTATTAGTCTTCATCTACTCCCAGTTCCTTTAACTTGTAATCCTTAATTACATCATTCAGGGGTTGCATTTTATATTATATAGATACATGTTGAAACCATCTCAATCTCCAGTCTTGGTTTCTCTTCTATATAGGCTATCCATAAACTTGCTCCTATGTATTCATTCCTCATTCTTTCTATTAACTACACATTCCACCTTAGCAAGCTTTTCTTAGCCATTTTTAATGTGCATACTAGGTCCATTCTGCTACACTAGACACATGGTTACCAGAGCAGGTTTCCTTCATGCAATGTAAGAATATGCTTGGTTCTTTCTTCTGAGTTTTTAACATAATAGAATAGCAACTGCTCAATTTTATGAAAGCTTCTCTTTCTAGCTAAATGAAATCAAATTTTGAGTTGTGATTATTGTAGTCATGGGTGATGACAAGTCCAACAGCTATTGGGAAGCAGAACTACCTTCAGATTATGTTGGAGTTGGGACTGAAAGTTTCATCCGTGCAAAGTATGTTTCACAAAAGTGATTGTTGCATTTTTATACCACATTTTTTTTTTCCTAGGTTGGCCTTTTGGTCGAGGGTTGATACTTTAACTTGAAAGACCCAAGGATCGGTCCTGTGTATGTTTAGAAACTAAGGCTCCAACACCAACCATGAGTGTGTTGGCTTTTCTACCACTTTTTTCACCGGTACTGTGGTATTCATTATCTTTTTTTTAGCGAATCAATATTAGAAATTTTTAGATCTTTATGGAAATATTTATCTTGAATCAACGGGTATGAGGAGAAAAGATGGCTCTCCAAGGAAGGAACACAGACACCTCCCGAAGGTGGAGAAGAGAAGAACTCTACTTTTAAGCATGGATCAGATGATGAAGGTAGTGGTGGCTATTCCAGCAACTCCAACAAACCCTCCCTGGAGGTGGCAATTCCTGCTAAGCACTTGCCACGACTATCCAGTGGGACAATACCAACAAAACCTTATCAGGTAAATTTGTTGATATAGTGCTTGCCCTGTTAGACAAAACTTAATTTCATTGTTTTAAATATGTCCATTTTATCTTTTCCATTATTTTGGTCATTTGCTCCAATTCCTTAGGACTTGCTTTCTTGAATTTGTCTGTTCAACTGACAGACAGATGGTCATGATTCTAATATCAAAATACCTTAAGTTTATCTTGTATTTATAGGGAATAGTTGACTTTGTTCTATAAAACATTGTTCTTATCACTTGTTCAAGCTCTTGAGCTGAACCTGTGAGGACTATTTAAAGTGCAGGTATCCATGTACCTGTTGATTCAGCTGCCAATGTCACTGGCATGCCCTCTATGGAAACCCCAGAAGAGAATGCAATGGAATCATCTTCACCAAGCAATCTCTGCAAGATTTGAGTGTCCGCATTCATTCACTTGATCTAAGCCTTATTTGATGGGTGCTCCTTCCCTTGATCCTAAGTTATATTGTTTGTCGATGCTGATTCCAAGAGTTGATTGTCTTCAGAGTCTTGCACTATTGGAAAGCACTATAGCACTTTAGGCTGAAACTACAATTTGCAGCTGCAGGACCAAATTCTTCCTTGGAAGATAAATCTTTGAAATCAATTACAAAAGAGAATTGCACCAATGCATCTTCTCTAGGCAAAGATTCTTAGGATCTCCGTCACTCCACTAACCAACTTCTCAGTTTATTTGAGATATACTCCCCACTGTTAACTGATGTCACTTTGGTTGGACAGTGATTTATAAGTCTTTGATTTAAAGCCCAAAGAATTGCCTTTTTTTTTCATCCGATGGTGACATTTGTCTTGGGTGCACGGCGATAGTCATTGATAAAAGGCCCAAAGGATTTAATGGTAGAGTTAGGAAGATCCAACATGACGAGCATCCAAAACAGTTGAAAGGCGCTCATTGTCACAACCATGGAGTTATGCAGCTTCAGGTCACACTACCTATAAAAATAATTTGGAGCTGAGTCCTCTCATCATGTGTTTATCTGTCTGCATCAATTCTTTGTTCCACAAACAAAGTTATCCCAAAATAAAGATTCCCAAATACATTCATAAGGTCTCAGCTCAAAACACATTGCTTCTTCACTTTATTGAGACACCACAAAGCTTTCTCAAACAATCCAGTTCACACCCATCCTGTGGATACAATGAGTTATAATGCATTCTCTTCACAGTCTCCAATTTAAAATGCACGTCATGATGTAATTGCAGCTTCAAAAGGATGGTTTACCCAAAATAAAAAATAAAAATTCAAAAGGATGACAAGCAATCAAGGGGAAGATGGATAAAATGAAACATGATCTCTTAGAAAACACATCTCAGTTTACATAGTCAAGCAAAATCAAGCGAATAAACTCAAAGTAACACTATCTATCGGAGATGGTGTTCTCCTTTAATTGCGTATGATATGACTATATGCAAGCATGTGTGAAATTGTTTATAAGCTAACTTGCTAAAGGCCTTTGCTATTTTAATGTTGAAGAGACTAACAAACAGTAGACATGCTGTGATGTTTTGCTTTAAACTTGAACATTTAGGGAAAGGTGAAACAAATTGTGGGGTCCACCCTCTGTGATTAAGCTGATGTTGGGTCTTCTCTTATGACCAATTTCGAATCGGACAAGTCACCAGCCGAGATTGCGAATTTGTACAAACAGGATGGACTTACAGGTGGCCATGTAATAATGCTTGGAGCAGATCCCTTGAACAAATCTGCCGCAATTGAAGCCTTACATGCCTATCCAGGTATAGCTGATTGCACCCTGTTTCTTCCAAACAGATGTATTCACCCTGTAGTTTAACATTTATGCATCGTCGTTGCTATGTATCATCTACCTTTGATTGTGTTATGATCAATGATTCAGTTTGATAAATTATTTAGGATTCATTTGTTTGCACCCAGTTACGTATGTAAATGTTACACACTGGTGGACCTACATATATGGATTCGGGGGAAGTTGCCCCACCGAACATGGGTCTGCTTCTAAAGCCCTCATGAAAACACTAATTTGAAAACTTCCAAAGCCCCACACTCATCGCATTAATCTAACAAATCAGTGATGTGCCCAATGTCAATTTGATCAAATGATCCTCCCAATTAATTTCGAGGGCATCAAAGTTAGGAGCGACCAATCTCTGCTCTAGTATCTGCTCTAGGCCATACTAGAAATGGTGTCTGGGGAATTGCAATTTAATTTTAAGAAGGCATTTTATTTTAATTTTGCTCACTGCCCCGACCCTCATGTCTTGATTCTGTAAACATGGGTCCCATGTTTCAATGATTCAAACTGTTGATCCCATTAATCAAGCTGTGGACATAGTGTAAGACCTGTCACATGAATAATCCAGAATTGAAGATATTAAAAGTCCAATATCTGGTTGTTCTATGTAGAACTTGGGCTTGGATTTCCAAATGAGATTGTTGCCTAAATCCAGACTACCTTCAGGAAGCCCATGATATCATAGGTGCTGATGATTGGAACATGGTTCTCACTTTTACTTTCCTAAGGCCTGAGGATTCCTCCATCGGCTCATGAATATCCTCTGTACTTCATCAAAGATTCAAGGTTGAATTATTTCTAACAAAGCCTTTGTTCGAATGCAACTATAAGTTATTAATTATCCCTTAGGTGGGAAAGGTTTGTGTTTCCTTTCGAACTTCCATTTAACATCCATGGTTTTGTGATGTGTTGCTTGACATTACCTCATTAGTGACACAGGACACTTTGTTTGGCCAATTACAATTCACAAATGCATGAACTGTATGATCATTTCATTTGGAATCTGTTCAGTTTGTCCAAATTATATTTAAGTGGGCCCTATTTGGTTTTCATGATGTTGGGCATTTGGAACAGTGCAAGAGTCCTAACACAATTCTTGTAGTACATCCATTTGAAATTCGTAATCTTAACAATATGATGTGTTAAATTGATATGGTTATAGCGATTTGCAAATGGGTATACATGAGTTTTGATAGAATTTCATCTAATGCATCGTCTCTTGTTTCTGAACAATTAGTATTGTTGATACCTCTATTAATTCAAATCCATATTCTTGATGGGATTCATTCAATTGGATTTTAAATTTGGATGCATCCAAAGCTACACTGTTGTAATTATAGATCACTGAAACAAGAATCCTGTGATCCTATTTTGATGGCCCTTCCAAGTATGGCCCTTCCAAGTATGGTGATTTGTAGGATGTTGCACTCAACTCAATCATTTGTAAATTAAATATGGATGTTTGCACCTCAGGTTGAATGTGTTGAAGTTTTCAAGGAGTTCTGTCAAACAAAAACCAAGCATAGAAATGCAGATTTTTGGTGTGGAGAGTTTTCTTTAATCTTGATTAAGTATATTTAGAACGCAGATTTTCGGTTTTTCAATGATTATTGAAGGTTTTTTTAGCAAGAATTATACTAGTTATTTCAGTCTTTATAAGTAATTTTATAACACAGTTTTTTTTTTTAAATTTCAATGATTAATGAAGTATCATTTCATGATAATATATATTCCCCTTCTGTATGCTATGAATTCTTTTCTTTCTTTTCTTTTCGTTTTTGGTGTTTCCTTATCACCATATATGGGGCAATACACAATGCTCAGTTGGTTGTTCCTTCACATGGTACTTAGAAATGATCTCATCACTTACACATCTAGTGTTGGCAATTTCACTTGCTTCTCATCCTTGGTGATGTTAATATGACTAGTTATAATGGCAAATATAGTTGTGTTTTATAGATTTTAACATCTATCTTGTTTTATTTATTACAGATTGAAATGGGAGATGAAGAGAAAATAAGAACAAGCAACATTTTTTGACCGATTTGGATAGTGCGGATCAATTTGAGGATGCTATATTTTATCGTGGAAATTGCTTGTCGTCTCTCTATGATACATATTGAAGACCGCATTTCAATTATTGTTTCTATGTTATATTGAGACCAACTATTATATAGATTTATGTTTAACAGAATTTTATCAATATCATTCAATAAGAATTTGTGATGAGGACAACTGATTCGTTGCACTCAAATTCAATGAATTAATTTAGTTTATGTTTTTACATCGATGGAGTGTTATTTTCATACCTGAATTGCAACTTAGAGATATATGATTGTGATGACCTAATGGTGACTTTGCATTAAAGATTTGTGAATGGATGATGAGATTATATTTGTATTGATTGGGTATAAAATCAAGAAAAATATATCTATTTTAAAAATATTAAAAAATATTTTTTTTGAGAAATTATTAGTTGCGGCGCTTTTATTGCGTTGCAAATAATCAAATGTAACAAGATAAATATTATTTACCACACCACATAAGCGTCGCAAAAAAAATTTATTTGCAACTTTATGTGAGCGTTGCCTTTAATAATTTATTAACGACCTTTTAGAATCGTCGCAAATATAAATTATTGGTGATGCGATTTTACCGTTGCAAATAAATCATTATTTGCGACGTTTGTAATACGTCGCAAATATAAATTATTGGTGACGCAATTTTACCGTTGCAAATAAATCATTATTTGCGACGTTTATAATACGTCGCAATTGCTACGTAATTAGCAACGCTTTAAAATCGTCGCAAATACTCTCTCCAATTGCCACGCTGCAGTCTTTAGCGTAGCTAATCTTTTTGTGACCTCATTATTTGCGACCCCTTTGCGACGCTTAGTTTTTTGCGTCGCAATTAATTATTGCGACGCTTTTTATATTATTTGCGACGCTTTTTTGGCATCGCAAAAAGGCAAAATTGTTGTAGTGCTCCATTGTCTTTCCGAGCTAGGCCTGGAACATCTTCGTTACTAGCCTCTGGTAAGTGGTCCCCACATTTTTTAACCCAAAGGGCATCACCTTGTAACAGTAGATGCCTCTGGGTGTTATGAAAGAGGCATTCTCTTCGTCAGGCCCGTGCATTGGAATCTGATGGTAACCTTGGTAGGCATCGAGGAAACTCGTCCTGTCATGTCCAGCAATGGCATCGATCATCTGATTGATCTTCGGGAGTGCGAAGCTATCCTTAGGACAAGCTTTATTAAAGTCGGTGAAGTCCACGCAGACCCTCCACTTCCCGTTCTTCTTCTTGACTACCACTATGTTGGCCAGCCATTCTGGATAATGTACATCCCTGATAGCCTTGGCCTCCAAGAGCTTTTCGGCCTCCTCAATCACTGCTTTTGTTTGTGGGATCCCCTTCTGCGAGCTTTTTCCATTACAGGTTTTTTCTTGGGGTCCACGTTCAGCTTATGGCACATAATCTCGAGATTGATGCCTGGTATCTCGTATGGCGTCCAGGCGAAAACATCCTTGTTTTGCAACAAGAAGTTAAGCAGCTTGGACTTTTCTTCTTTGGGGAGTTGGCTCCTGAGTAGAAAATATCCCTCAGGGTCGTCGAGATCAATTTTGACCTCGGTCAGATCTTCAATGCTTTTCTGCTCAGCAGATCGACCGACATCCCCAAGCTCTGCCTCCAGTTTGGCCATATGTACCTGCTGTGGTCCTCCTTCACCAGGCAGCACAGCCATCAGGCATTGCTTGGCCATCTACTAGTCTCCCCTCACTGTGACCACCTCAACTCGGTCGTTCGCGTTCTTTAACGGGAACTTGAGTTTTTGGTGATAGGTGGAGGGCACCGCCTCCATGTTGTGTAGCCAAGTCCACCCCATGATTGCGTTATATGGGAATGGTGCATCCACCACCATGAAGTCGGCTATCATGGGGCGCCTCCGATTTGGACTTCTAGGGAGACTTTCCCCTTAGGGTACACTGGGGAGTGCGGGCCTCCTGCAAGTCTTCCTCTTTAAGACTCAGCTTCTTGAAGCTATCAAAGTAGAGGATCTCTGACGAGCTCCTGGGATCCACAAGAATTCGCTTCACCTTGAAGTTCTTCAACCTTAGGGTGAGAATTAGTGGACCGTTGTGGTGGAGTTGGACTCCTTCTAGGTCTTCGTCCGAGAACCAGATCTTGGGTCTCTCTTTCCATGCCTTCTTGGTTGTACGTCCCAGCTCGGCCAACATCACTTGTTTGTCGTGTGAAGCCCTCCTGACCTCGACACGGGCTTGGTTACCCTCTCTAGGTGCAGGGCTAGGTGAATGACATTGATAATGCCTTTCGGCTCATCGCTATCCTGATCCTCATTAGGTCGGCGCTGATAAGCTCGGTTGACTCTTCCACCTTTTTTGATGAAATCTTTCAAGTGCCCGTCCTTGACGAGCTTCTCGAGATGGGACTTGAGGGCCATGCAGTCCTCAGTTCTGCGCCCATTCTGCTTGTGATAGGTACAGAATTTCCTCTGGTCCCAAGTGGAGGGATAACCTTTCATCAGCTGTGGCCATTTGAAGTAGGGCTCTATTTTGATCTTGTCGAGGAGCTTATAGATGGGCTCCTTGAAGATTGTATTTACAACTCTGTAGGATTAAACGGCTAGCATGGCTAGCTTGAACTTGGACTTCCTGAGATGGTTGCCGAGCTCGTCGAAGCCTTCTTCCGATCTGGCTCTCTTTTGGAGAATTTTTTATCCCCTTTAGAGGGCCAGTCCTCCTGCCAGAGGCCAAAGCTTTCATGAGCTCGAGCCTCATTCTCTTCTTGTTCAATGAACTGGTTCACCCTAGCCATCAATGCCTTCATCGTGGTTACAGGGAACCGAACCAGGTCTCTTTGAAGATCATGATGGCCACCTCATCATTGGCGTCTTCAATCTGGTTGTATATGGTATAGAATCTCTTGGGGAACTGAGTAATGTTTTCAGTCTGCCTCATCCTGATAGCCATGAGGTTGCCATCTGTCTTCGAGATGACTCGGTGCGCCTGGAACTTTTCCATGAAGGAGTTTTGGAGCTGCCGCCAGCTCGAAATCGATTCCTCTGGAAGTGCGTAGAACCATCTGAGGGAGAGGTCGCCCAAATTGGAAGAGAAGACTCTGCAGTTCAGGTGACCGACGTCGCCCCATATTGACATCCGCTGGGTGAAGTGCCAAAGATGTGTTGCAGGGTCCGAGGCTCCGTCATAAAGGATGAATCTCGGGACACTGAATCTTTCAGGGAGAGGAAAGTCTTTTATCTCCTGAGAGAAGGGAGATGTGCCTTGGTCCTCGGTGTCATAGGCGTTTAGCCGGTCTCGGGTGAAGCCGACCTCCACCATGTTGCACTGGACCGTTTGCTTGACATGGCGGTCAAGCCATTCTCTCGGGTCTTCGCTATTCTGTGGCTTCTGACGCGATCTTCTCGAGTCTCCGTGCAGATGACTGCTGCTCAAACCTTCTTCGTCACCTTAGTCTCTTCTTTTGTTGGGGAGGACTTGCCTCAAGTCCTGCTCGGCCAAGGGAGCTGGGTTTCATCTGGGGAACGGAGCCTAAGCCTTCTTCTTCTCTTTATTATGCCTTCTGAGCTGACAAATTAGCTCATCTTGCTCTTGGATGAGAAGATTTTGAGCCCTGATGTCTGTGAGGAGGGAGCCATTGTCATCACCATCGTTAGCCTGATGATGAGACTGATCTTTGCCATCACCCGGGTGACAGGACTGATGAGATTTGGCCACTGATGCCGTGACGGGTCCTTCTACACTCACCGCTACAGATTTTCCGCCGGATCTCCCTTTGCGAGGGACATCTTCGAGCGGCGCAGGTAGTGGTTCTAGTGGCGGAAATACCGGTGACGGTGGGAACACCGATGGCGGTGGCACCAGGGGTGGTAGCGACGAGTCCTTTCAGGCCTTTGACGTACCTTCACCATTTCTCGTCTTTGGAGGCATGGTTTCTAAAGATTTGGTTTAATCATTTTCCCACTGATGGCGCCAATTGTAAGTGCCTAAATATTACGGACTTGATTAGATGGATATTAAGCTTCTGATATCGTTGTAAATCTTCTTTAGGAAAGATTACCCGCCTAAGACCTGAAAGGGAAGGAAGAGGAGAAAGGTCAAACGCCTTGGCTGCTGTCAGCCGGAGGCACTGCGATGCCTAAGTTGGTGCAGTCACTAGACAAAGGATGGGTGGGTGAGGAAGAAGAGAGAGTTCAGAGTAAGGATGTATATGATAACATGTGTTTTGTGGATTTACGTCATGCATATATATAGGGAGAGGTCTCTCCCTTGGAGGTAGGTGGAGGCACTGTCCCGTTGCCCCATGCCATGCTTCCAGTGGAGGTAGGTGAAGGCAACGTCCCATCGGATCATGGGCCGAATCCTCATATTAATGTGGATGTGATCGTCTGATAAGGCTAGCCCCTTATCATAATCCGGCGCTCATCTTCTCTGTCAGTACGTTCTGCAGCGTAGCCGTAGCGTTATGGGGTATAATTATAACTTTGTACTCATCCTAGCTGGCGCTTGCCGAGCTGAGGATGATGCCGAGATCAGACATGGATGCATTCGGGCACTGTTGCCGAGATGCATCGTGCCGAGACCGAGACGAGGCTAGTTGGTACTTTTACCGAGGATAGCTCTAGCTTGGTGCTAGTTGGCACTATTGCCGAGCTGGATGCATCTTCTACTTCCGCCGAGCTTGGATATCGAAACCATGATAAGCCAAGTCGGTATTGTTACCGAGATTAGCATAATTCTTCTCTTAGGAGAACCCCCCACACAAAAACAAACTACTGTAAGAGTGGTTTACCCTCACACACGCAACCAGCAAACCAATACAAGAGATGAAAGGCTTGAGGGAAGGCCAAAAGGGAAGACAATAAGAAGAATGGACAGCAGCAATCACTGCTTAAGACACTTCTTGAACATGTCCCTAGTCCTGCTCTTGTAAGGTTTCCAGAATCTACGTAGGACATGCAAGGCATCCACTCTAACAACTTAGAGAATTCTGTCAATTAATGGAGACATGTTGTTGTGACTCAAGTTGTTCTCGGCTCAAGGCACTGATGGCTAAAAAAGTACGAGGGTGCCAATGACAAACCAAGAAGAGTTGCAACTGGTAAATGATGAGTAAGACTCTCCAAAGTGCTACAACCGACAATAGTGGACAGTGAGAAAGCCTAACATGTCTATGAAACTAGTCCCATATCTTAGACAACAATTTGGCATTCAAAGTGGGGATGAATGTCAATTCCTCAAGCACCAAACAGAGGCCTCAAAATGGTTTCTAACAAAAGACTGTCAGAGTTGAGTGGAGACAAATCAGTGTATGCACAATCATATGCATTATTTTCTGAACATGATCAGCTAGAAATAACACGTATTAAGAGGCTTTAATGGTCGGTGCAAGCGCGGCAGAGAAGTTAGTCAATCAGCCGAGCCGCCCTTCTCTCCCTCATTACTATTACTTTGTTGCTATGATATAATAATCAATGGTGGTTCCCAATGAATTGTCCCACTCCTCCTTTCTTTATGAAAGCACCCATAGACCCTAAACCACCCCACAACAGAGAAACACACTACCAAGTAAGGCAACTTCTCTACTCGCTCTTTAGGAAGATACCCATTTCTTCTTTGCAGACTCTCTGTTTTCCCACCTAAACAGAGAAGAATATGAAGAGCTCCTGGGCTTCATCCAAGCTTGAACGCAAGCCAGTGGAGAGAAACAAGAGAATGCAAACGAAGACCCTCTGCTTTAAGCTTGCCTCTCTCCTCCCATCTCACTACACTAGGGTATATGTATCTAATGATTTAAAGGAAATGGAGAAAATAAAGTGCACACGCCTATATTGTGTGACCAAAATTCATCAACATCCAATGATTAAAATTGCCATCTTGTCCAATTCCCCCTTTCTTTTTCTTTGAAACTTGTAGACTGCTAGCAGGGGTACTCTGCCTTTTTCTGTTTTTATCCACATATACACACTAACTTCTACGAAAACTTTTTTTTTCTTCGGTTTGAGCATGTGATTGCAAGGGATCACTTTATGATCGTTAATGATTAAAGTTACCTTGTTGGCAAATGAATGGAGAACCTATCATAATATGCTCATAGTATTATTGCAGACACGGCATGATACGGTACTGATCTACTTTTCTACAAGGTGTATTTTAAGAGGATCATGTTAACCTTAGTTATTAATCTTTTAATCTAAAAATATTTGTCATATTTCTTGTCATAGAAGACACGAATCATTTAAATCATTGCTATTTCTTGAATTCCCTTCTTTAGCAAAAATAAAAAATAAAAATCATTGCTAGATATCCTACAAACATGACTAATGTATGGAATTTGCATGCTGGAAAGACTAAAAACTAGTTCATTACTCCGGACCACCACTTGTCAATTCCAAGTAGAGTAGAAAATTTGGCATACCCGTACAAAAATGTTGATGCTCACATTTCGCCACCGGTTGTGAAAGGGTTGGACCCCACAGACTCTCACGTCCGTTGACCTCGGTAGTGCCACGTGCGAAAAATCGAATCCATAAAGCTGGCACACCTGGTGGGACTCGTTCATTTGAGAACATGATGCTTAGAAAAGAAATGTTTGCATATCAATTTTTTGCTCTATGTTTATACTTCTTCTCTAGATTCCTTGGCTCCTTTCTAGTTGGTGGCCTATGTTGGATTTTGCATCTAAAAAAATGAGAGGATTTTTTGGAAATTTCTAATTCTATCTTTGAATTTATTTCCCCACTCTTTCTTTTTTTTTTAAATAAAAAAAAAAGATTTCTCATTTTAAGAATCAACTTTGAGAAACCTTGATCTTTTCTTCTTCGAACTCGATAGCTCACAAAAATGTTTGATGCAATCCTTTGTATCGGGAAATGGGCCATCGTTTATCTTTGATGAGTCTGTTAGGGATCTTCCAAAAATAAAAAAAAGTTCAGATTTCTCATTTTTGGATTCAACTTTGAGAAACCATGATCCTTTTCTCTTCGAACTTTATAGCTCGCAGAAATGTTTGAGGAATGAGCCATTTTTTCTCTTTGATGAGTCCGTTAGGGATCTTCGAAACACAAAAATTTTCAGATTTCTCATTTTTGGATTCATCTTTGAGAAATCTCAATCCTTTCCTCTTCGAACTTGATAACTCGCTGAAATGTTTGACTCTATAGTTCGTATTCAGGGAATGAGCCATTTTCTCTTTGATGAGTCAGTTAGGGATCTTCAAACAAAAGAGGAAAAAGATCACTAAGGTCGCACCAATTGCGTTCTTTGACCACGGTTGATTCAAGAAAAGCCTTGTCCAGAGTGTGGAGACAGCTAGATTGTTTTAGGCAAGGGTCCTCCAAACGGGTTCATTAAGTAATCCTATCCTTACCTGGGGACTAATCTATCAATTGTAGTTTCATAAGACTGAATTAGGAAGCCAAAGTGTACTCTTCAATCTTTAGTTTTTTTCTTTCAAAAAAAAAGGAGAAAAAGAGAAATCTTAAAAAAAAAAACCCTTTCAAAAAACTAAAAAAATTCAAAAAAAGAGAAAAAATTCCCGTCACTTTTGGGTTCAGATTCGAGAAATCTTGGTACGTTCCCTTTGGGAATGAAGCTTGAAAAAATGTTTGAGTCAGCTTCCGAATCGGAATACTATTTTCTCTCTTTGATGAATCCAATCTTGGCCTTTTAAAAAATCCGATCCGGTGTCCATTCCATGGATCCAATCCAGTCTTGTGCCTAGCGGTGCTAGTACGCCTTTTCCGGTCTATTGTATTCGCGACCGACACATTTGTACCTCTAACCTTATATTCATCTTACCTCGAGTGAGCCTTGCTTCTCGGTGATTTGAATTAAGTTTTACAATTGCTTCTAACGGTCACTTGAACGCCCATTTTGGGCCTACCATACTTGCGATCAGAACAATTGTACCTTGTATGGCCTTTTGCCTTCTTCATGTCGCTTGGGTAGGACCATGTCCCTCAAGCGATTTGAAAAGACAAAACCATAGTCTTTCTCATTTATGATCATTAGATTCTTGTGATTACTAATGGATGTGGTCTTGTTTCATAAATTTTTTGAAACTAACAATGGCAACTTCTTTAACCATTGCTTTTGATGAAAGCAAGTGCCAACTCATGCTTCAATAGAAGTAAAACACGCGCACTCACAAGTACCCTGCCAGCTGCCGAAGCATCGTCTCTCTCGGCAACTCTGTGAACTCTGGGCGACCTCTACTCCCCGGACCATCGTCTTCGGGACACTGGGATAATTCCCACTTCCCATATAAGAAACTGCATCTGCTAATAAACAGAAAATCGCCTCTCAACGTGTCACTACCATGACACCAAAGGCAAGCGTCAAGAAACCCGAAGCCTGCGGCACTCCAGCGAAGCCTCGACCTACAAGCAGCCAGGTTTATCCCAAGACTTGGTCCCTAAAACCTTCGCCAAAACAAAGAAGGTCCCAAGCATCCACAAGGTCAGCGTACCTGGCCCCTCTCAAGGAGAGCTAGTTCTACCATCTGGCCTACATGAAAGAGGAGAGACCTATCTCCCACTAGACAAAGAAGTCAACCCAGCATGAGCCGGCTTGTTCCTACAAGCCCAAAATCAAATCATGCATCATAAGGCCTCTGCAAGAATTGCCAAGGCCTACATTCCATCGGTTCGAGCCTTCATCTCAACAAGGGTTGAACTTGAAAGATTCAAAGCTTCGCTACGACATTCAAAGGACTGGGTCTGGATCCTTTCCATGCCTAGCTTTAAAGAAGACAGGCTCGGCTGTTGCGCTCGTGGGAGCATATTCCTCATCGCTAGAGCCCAGCCAGAGCTGACTGAAGCTCAAATTGCTCATCGTATACGTCGTCATGCATCATATCAACAAAAGAGACTAGAGAAGGAGAGGACCCAACATCCTACACTTCAGGTCTCTCAAAAATAGGTCAAAAAAGAAAGACCCGACCAAGTTGCTAATATCCATATGGTTGGAAAAACCAGAAGATGCTAAAAGTTGGCAACTAAACTTCATGTCCGACGTCCAGTGACTCGCAGCGTCTCCCAGACACGAAGACATCTTGAAGAATCCTTTGCTCCTTCAAGCCAAGGACAGCGGAGTATTCCATCCTCAAGCTCTTCATCTAAAAGAATGAGCCCCAGCTAGTCACCACGACAATTTCTTCGTTCGAATCCCGAGGGATGAACGTCCTGGCTACAAACTCTGAGCCACCTCGTAGCCCACCTCAAGATGATGTGATCAAATGCATCCAACAATTGGAGCAAGGTCAGCAGAGGATTGAGACTCTAATGGAGAACCTTCTTCTCGCCTTTCAGCGTCAGAAAAATAATGAACCTCCTCCGGATCATCAAGATAATAAGGTAAATGCAGAAGACGATGAGTCACGCACCCTTACCAAAAAGGACGTGGAGACATCCTCGCCAAAGCAAGAGAAGATGATACACTCAAGGAATATGGGATCAAGACATCATATCCCTTATGGATTAACTCAGTTCCATTTCCTACAAAATTCAAGCATCTTACTCTCCAAGAATATACGGGGAAAGGTTCAGCCAAACAACACGTCATCCACTTCAAAATCCTGACGAGAGCTATCGCGGATTAAGATGCCCTAAGATCTGTCTCTTTACAAGTACCTTAAAAGGTACAACCTTTAATTGGTACTCCACTCTGCCGGAGGACTCCATCCAAAACTAGGTCATGCTAGAGACACGCTTCCTGACTCACTTCAAAGGTGAAGATCATCCTGTTACTATGGCACAGCTCTGCAGCCTAAAACAGGGGGGAGAATGAGTCCACATACGACTTCATTCATAAGTGGAAAGCAATGGCGTATAAATGCTCAGATGTGCTGCCACAAGCGTCGTTAGTCGACATCTGCCATAACAACATGAGAGCAAGGATCCGCTCCATGATCATCGGCAACAAATCAAAAAACCTGGGAGAACTCTTAGAAGCTTCCATGGAGGTTGAAATGGTGATCAAAGACCTCAATAGTTAGAATTCATCAAGAAAGGAACCGACCGCCATTGGAACCTCAAAACAAAATAAAATAGAGGTCCTCAATGTGCAAACCAAATTAGCTCCCTAGCCACCAAAGAAAGCTGAAAACAAAGCTACAAGTAAAAGACCTGAACTCTCTGTTGCCTTTCGAGAGCGAGTAGAGAAGAAATACCCGTTCGATGAAGATATGGATGAAATCTTCAAGGCTTTCGTGGCAAACGGTAAGCTCACTTTGCTTGACCCCAAAAGACCGGGAGAAGTTGGAAAACTAACGATCATCGGTATTGTCTATACCACAAAATGATCTTGCATCCTCTCAATCAATGCTTCGTTGGGAAAGAGAAGATAAACGAGATGTGGAAAAATGGAGTCATAACATTTGACAAAAACTATAGGTCTACCTCTGTCAACATGGTGTCATGTGGACAAACCTCCAAATTGCCAAAGAGGAAGATTACTACTTCCTTTAAGGTGATAAAAAGAATTCTAGTGTCCCAAGAGCTGGTTCCTTACCCAGCATCGGATGGACAGCCTATGTGGGTACATCCCGATCTCCTAGAAGATGAAAATTGGGAGGTTGTCAAAACAAAGCCGACAACTCAACACCGAAGGCAAGCTAAGAGAATAGTCCTCAGGTTCAAACAGTTAGAGAAAGCTCTACCAAAATAAGAAGTCCATGAAGAGGCAGATATTTCCTTTACCGCTTCACTAGGGGCAACATAAAAGTCCCTTCCGAAGACTATTGCCACCAAAAATGTCACTATGCCTCTTCAACATCAAGAAACTACACGAAGCTGCATCCTACCACAAACAGGAAATGCTGTAAGTCCTAGGATCCGAACCCTAGAGGGGCGGGGTGAATAGGGTGAGCTTCAATTATGACCAATTAAGACAAATTTTAACTTCTTTAAATTAAACTAGTCACAAGTGGTGATTACAAATAAAATGCGGAATTTAATAACAACAATCACCACAAAGCAAGCACCATCACACAAGGATTTATAGTGGTTCGGCCTCAATGCCTACATCCACTACCAGCTTGTGATCCAACACCCCACCGGATTTCCACTATTTATGCTTTTCAATAGGCTAAGCAATAACCTTTACAATATGCTTTTCAAGGCTAAGCAATAACCTTTACAATGATGTTTTTCAAGGCTAAACATCAACCTATACATTATGCTTTTATAGGCTAAGCAATAACCTCTTCAACCACAAGGTTGGTTATCTCTCTAATTAGTGTCTATAATACACTTGATGGAGATTCAATTAAGCTCATTACAATGCCTCTTAAATAGGCGGATATGGAAGTGAAAAACTAACTCACACACACACTAAATGAATGCAAAGATGTATGCTCATGATGTGTGTATGATGTCCTCAATCATTTAGAAAATGAAAGCTCATAAATGTATGCCTAAGGCTTTTGAAAGTTTTAGCTCATAAAACATTTATGATTGAGGAAATGCTAATCACATGTTAAAACTAACTTGTAAAAGATATACATTTGAATCCTAAACAAGTTGTGAAAATTCAAAGACCAAAACATGTGAAGCATAGGGATGTCAATTAAATCAACAATGTAGCTCATAAAACATAAAATGAGATTTGATTGAAATAAGGGGACAAATCATATGTAATTATAAATACAACTTGAATATGATATACCAATCAATGCAAAGAAAGTTGTGAAACTTTAAAACAAAATACATATGATTTGTAAAGTTTGTTGAATCCAAAACATAAGATACATTTGAAAGAGATTTTCTTATGATGGAAAACAACAACCAAAGATTCAATCAAGTATATGAATCATGTTACATATGATTTCAAAGATTCTTTCATTAACATGATCTACTTAGATTTACCAAATAAAGTACTACTTGGATTGAATCAATGGTGATGCATCCAAAACAATAGATCAATTCAAAACATAAAACATGCTAAGGACACAACACATCATAGTTTAACATGCTACTAAAGATTTACCAAAGATAAAACAAAAACATGAAAACATACGATTTGTAAAGATGTTGAATCCAAAACATAAGATAGTTTTGAAAGTGATTTTCTTATGTTGAAAAACAACAACCATAGATTCAACCAAGTATAGGAATCATGTTACATATAATTTCAAAGGTTCTTTCATTAACATGATCTACTTAGATTTACCAAAGATAAAGTACTACTTGGATTGAATCAAATGGTGTTGTATCCAAAACAATAAATCAACTCAAAACATAAAACATGTTAAGGACACAACACTTCATACATAGTTTATCATGCTACAAAAGATTTACCAAAAGTAAAACAAAACATGAAAACATATGATTAAGGAAAGTAGAGCCTACTTGATGATTTAACTTCATTAATCCAAGCTTTAGCTTTCCTAATGATCCCCTTCATCCCTTAGTTCATTTCCCTTTGATTTGCCTCAAAACCCCTCAAGGAGGGCCTTAAAATTCCCAACTTTTGGCAAAGGAAAGAACTTATATTTATAGCAAAAAATGCCCAACGGCTAGTCCCGGGTCGACCTGCCAACAGGGCCGGGTCAACCTGCTACACACAACAGTCAGAAAAATGACCGTTGGAGCTTCAGGACCCAGTCGACCTGCAGTGAGCCGGGTCGACCCGGGTCCCTGGGGCGGTCGACCCGCCACACTGCAGGTTGACCCCCTGGGACAAAAAATTCCCAAATTTGCATATTTCAAAGTCTTTTCAAGTGGGAATTTTTGGGCCATTAAATCAAGCTTGGAAACATGTTTTAAATCATTCTAAGGGGTTTTAAAACATGGAACATAAAAAGCCAAAAAGATTCGAAACTTTAAAACCAATGGCTAGCTTGATTTGATAAAACTCTTTTCTAAACCAAATGCATCCAAGATTAAAAACAAATCATGCATAAATCAATATATCTTCAAGACTTAAAAACCAATGCATGTATAAAACAAGATTTCAAGATTTCTTAAAACAATGCATATGTGTGTAAATCAAATGATGCTTGAATGATAATGCATCCATCAAATTGCAATCTACAAAATCCCTAACAAATGCTACTTCAAGTGTCAAAGCTTGTCAGAATCAAAGAAAAACTACAAGATTCTTCAAAACATCCAAAAGAAGAGTACACATGATGTTTCAGGTCATTCCAGCATGATTTGGCCTAACTTCACTCCTCCGGCAGCTGAACAGACGCCCTTGGAGGCGATAGCATTGAAGACATCAAATCTTTGATCTGAGCCTATGGATGGTCTCAAAATACCTCCAAAAGACTCCGTGTCAAGTTTTAAGTCAAACCGACAACGTTTGACCCCACAACAACCCTTAAATAGCAAAATCAAGCCTCTCGGCGGTGAGAACCACCGAGGCCATCACTCATCAAACAAAGCACATGGGTGACTCTAAAAGGCTTACAAAGGGCTATATGTCAAATTTCAGGTCCTTTTGACAACATTTGACTGGACTTTGACTATCGGAAGCCGAATCAGGCCTCTCGACGGCGAAGCTCCCCAGGACCATGACTTCCAAATCGGAGCAAATGGATCTTCTGAAAATGACTCCAATAGGCTCCTTGTCAAATTTCTGGTCAATCGGACATCGGTTGACCACACATCAAAGCACAACATCTCTCTCACAACAAGATTAAGTCTACTGGCGATGGGACCCCACATGGTTGGTCCTATCTATTGCTCAGCAGGCTTCACCTCAAATTTTAGGTCATTCAGACATCATTTGACCTAGTTTGGCTTTTGACGACAAATCGACAATTCTGCGCGACAAAGTCTGCAGCTTTTTAGGAAAATCAGAAACTTTGTTCTCCGATATGCAAGGCTACTCATCAAGTTTTCTGTAGGGAAATCAAGCCAAAACACGTACAGAAATGTCGGGAAAAATACCAAAGAAAAAAGAATCGAAAAAATCAGAGAAACAGCCGAAAGACGGCGACCAAAAGGGGGAAAATCCCCCATGTTTGCCGGCAACCATGGGGCTCGGATCGCCAAATTTTTCGCCGAATGACCGTTTTTCGGTCCCTTTTCGTGTGTCGAGATGTCCAGCCCCTGTGGTTTTCCAAAATTTTGACTTTTGAGGCTCGCAATCCGTCTAACTTCGTCAACATCATGAATCCGCCATCAAGAGCATCATGTCATCATTGATCGCTTCAAAACCCCCAATCGACCGACCAAGAAAGCACAATTTCTGCCCAATCAATCGAAAAATAGACAGGACAGATACAGCTGCCCACAGTTAGCTATCAATGTTTGAAGTTGCATGGTCATCCGACATCGATCAACGTGAAGATCCATCGACGACCATCACCAGAAGAATTTCAAAAGATGCGGCATGGCCCGCGACTCTTCGAACACCTCAACGACCACTTATTGCAGCTAAATGACCAGTTTTATGACAATTGAATGCGGTCATTAATTCATTATTTCAGACGGCCCAATCAGAATCAAGGAAAAAGGAGTTAAAAGTCCAAGAAATCATGGCATTAAACCCTGTAACTCCTCCTATCATGGAGTTTAAAGGCAATTAAAAGCCATTTAGTCTCCATCTGCCAATCAAAAGCCAAGAAAGCCCACAAACTCACCTAATGGCTACCAAAGGCCTATAACAGGAGATCATTCCAAGAAGTGACGAATCCCTATCCCAAACCCAAAAAACCAGAAAAATGATCGGAAAATCAATCCAGAAAACCAAGCCAGAAAGCTCTGTAAAAGTTTCTGCAAAGACCTCTCCTCCTTTGAAGAAGTTCTACATCAACCCCAACAACAAGGAGACCAAAGTCCCTTGGGGGGTCACTCCCCCCAAGGACCTCTCCTTGTTAGGGTTTTTGTATTTGCAATTTGATGGATGCATTTTCACTTTAGCATCATTTGAACTTTCACACTTGCATTGTTTTAGAAAACCTTGAAATCTGGTTTTATACATGCATTGCTTTTAAGATTTGTAAAAGTTTTGTTTTATGCATGTTTTGTTTCTATACTTGGATGCATTGGTTTTAGAATCCAAACTCTTTTGAAAACCTAATTCTTTGTGCATTACTTTTGAGAAATCATATTGAGAATTTAGGTTTGTGCCTTGCATACATTCATCATTCTCAGAATCATTTTTGTATGCATTTTTATGTGAAAAGAGTTTTTAGAAATCAAGTTAGCCTTTGGTTTTAAAGTTTCAAATCATTTTAGGCTTTTTGTGTTTCATGTTTTTAAACATTCGTTTGATTTAAAACATGTTTCCAAGCTTGGTTTAGTGGCCCAAAAATCCCCACAAAGAGAAACCTTCAAATATGCAAAAGTTGGAAAAAATTTTCCCAGGGGGTGGTCCGGTAGTGTCGCCGGTCGACCGGCCCAGAGGTCCCGATTGACCGGGAACACTGCAGGCCAACTGGGCCCCTGGAGCCCCAACAGTCATATTTCTGACCGTTGTGTGATCCCGGTCGACCGTGACATGTTTCCAGGTCGACCGAGGACTGTTAGGGATTTTGTATTTGCAATTTGATGGATGCATTAACATATTCATATCATTTGAATTTACACTCATGCATTGTTTTTAGTATTCAAACTCTTTTGAAAACCTAATTCTTTGTGCTTTATATTTGGAAAATCATTTGAGAAGATAGGTTTGTGCATTGCATACTTTCATCATTTTCAGAATCATTTTTGTATGCATTGTTTTTGAAAAAGAGTTTTATCAAATCAAGCTAGCCTTTGGTTGTAAAGTTTCAAATCATTTTAGGCTCTTTGTGTTTCATGTTTTTAAACATCTTAGATTGATCTAAAACATGTTACCAAGCTTGATTTAGTGGCCCAAAAATCCTCCCAAAGAAATACCTTCAAAATATGCAAAGTTGGAATTTTTGCAAAAAGGGGGGTGTCCCGGCAGTGTCGCCGGTCGACCGAGACCTGTGTCCCGGTCGACCGGGAACACTGTCGGTCGAGTCGCAGGTTTTGAACTGAAACCTGCCAACGGTCAAAAATATGACCGTTGTGCCTTACCGGTCGACCGAGACCTCTTTGCAGGTCGACCGAGGACTAGCCGTTGGGCACTTTTTGGCTATAAAATGAGTTCTTTCCTTTGCCAAAAGTTGGGAACTTTAAGCCCCTCCTTGAGAGGTTTTGAGGCATATTCAAGGGAAAAGAACCAAGGGATGAAGGGGAGCATTAAGAAAGCTAAAGCTTGGATTAATGAATTTAAATCAACAAGTAGGCTTTACTTTCCTTAATCATATGTTTTCATGCTTTGTTTTATTTTTGGTAAATCATTTCTAGCATGTTAAACTATGTTTGTGTTGTGTCCTTAACATGTTTTATGTTTTGAATTGATTTATTGTTTTGGATACAACACCATATGATTCAATCCAAGTAGTACTTAACTTTGGTAAATCTAAGTAGATCATGTTAATGGAAAAATCTTTGAAATCATTTGTAACATGATCCATATACTTGGTTGAATCTTTGGTTGTTGTTTTCCATCATAAGTAAATCACTTTTAAAACTATCTTATGTTTTGGACTCAACTTCTTTACAAATCATATGTTTTCATGTTTTGTTTTATCATTGGTAAATCTTTAGTACATGATAACCTATGTATGTGTTGTATCCTTAGCATGTTTTATACTTTGAATTGATCTATTGTTTTGGATGCATCACCATTGATTCAATCCAAGTGGTACTTAATCTTTCGTAAATCTAAGTAGATCATGTTAATGGAAACATCTTTGAAATTAGATGTAACATGATCCATATACTTGGTTGAATCTTTGGTTGTTGTTTTTCCATCATAAGAAAATCTCTTTCAAATGTATCTTATGTTTTGGATTCAACATCATTACAAATCATATGTGTATTATTGTTTTAAAGTTTCACAACTTGCATTACTTTGATAGGTAAATCTTTTTCAAGTTGTATTTATAATTACATATGATTTGTCCCCTCATTTCAATCAAATCTATTTTTATGTTTTGAGCTTCATTGGTGATTTGATTGACATCCCTATGCATCACATGTTTAGAGCTAATCCATTTCATACAACTTGTGTAACTTTGATATCATTAACAAGTTGTTACTTTTAACATGTGATTGCATTACTTCCTCAATCATAAATGTTTTATGAGCTAAAATTTTCAAAAGCCTTAGGCATACATTTATGAGCTTTCATTTTCAAAATGATTGAGGACCACACACACACACTTCATATACTTTCATCTTTGCATTCATAGTGTGAGTGTGTATTAGTTTTTCATTGTCATATCCGCCTATTTTAGAGGCAAATGTAATGAGCTAAATAGAATCTCCATCAAGTGTATGATAGACACTAAATTAGAGAGATAACCAACCTTGTGGTTGAAGAGGTTATTGCTTAGCCTATAAAAGCATAATGTATAGGTTGATGTTAAGCCTTGAAAAACATCATTGTAAAGGTTATTGCTTAGCCTTGAAAAGCATATTGTAAAGGTTATTGCTTAGCCTATTGAAAAGCATAAATAGTGGAAATCCGGTGGGGTGTTGGATCACAAGCTGGTAGTGGATGTAGGCATTGAGGCCGAACCACTATAAATCCTTGTGTGATGGTGCTTGCTTTGTGGTGATTGCTTATATTAGCTTCCGCATATTGTTTGATAATCATCACTTGTGGCTAGTTGGTTTTAAAGAAGTTAAAATTGTTAAAATTGGTCATAATTGGAGCTCACCCTATTCACCCCCCCTCTAGGGTTCGGGTCCCCGGACTTTACAAGGACTAGCCGTTGGACTGTTTTCTTGTATAAAGTCCATTCATTTCCAACCTTTTTCAAGGCTTGATACATGAACTTTTGAGACCATTTTGGAGCCAAAGAAAGGGGAAGAAGCTGGAAAGGCTAGAAGGCTATTTGGAAATCAAATGCTTGAGTTTTAAAAAGGTAGATCTTTACTTGTATTTTGATTTCCATTAAAATGAAATCCATGCATGCTTAAATCTTTGTATTTTCACTTATGCATGATTTCTAGAGTTGTGTTGCAAACTCAATATCATCTTTGGTAAATTAGTTTGGTTTGCAAACTCTCTTATCCTAATCACATGTGTTCTTAGACTTTAACATTCATACAACTTGTTTGTTTCCTTTCTTCAAAGTTGTTTGAATCTTTTATGTGATTAGTTTACTCTTCAATCATCATTTTATAAGCTTTGATTTTAAAATGCATCATGCATTCATTTAAGAGCTTCATTGTTGAAATTGATTGAAGAAAAACATTCATACACTTGTGAACACACTTTAGCTCATTTAGTGTATGTTAGTAATTTGAATTACTCTTTCATATTAGCCTATGTAGAGGCAATTCAATTGTGCTTAAATTGTATCTCTTGGAGTGTTCTTTTGTGAAGACACCTTCTTAGAGAAATCATTCTTTTGTAAAGGTTATTGTTTAGCCTAAGAAAAGCATCTTGTAAAGGTTATTGCTTAGCCTAAGAAAAGCATTTTGTAAAGGTTATTGCTTTAGCCTAGAAAAGCACATTGAGAGGTTGTTGTTTAGCCTAGAAAAACAACATTATAAGGGTTATTGCTTAGCCTAGTAAAAAGCATAAATAGTGGAAATCCGGTGGGGTGATTGGATCACAAGCCGGTAGTGGACGTAGGCATTGAGGCCGAACCACTATAAACCTTTGTGTTGTGGTGCTTGCTTTTGTGGTGATTGTTTATTTTAGCTTCTGCATATTGTATGGTTAATTATCACATGTGACTAGTTTATGTTAAGAAGTTAAGATTGGTTCACATTGGTCATATTTGTAGCACACCCTATTCACCCCCCCCCCCATCTAGGGTTAGGATCCCTAGGACTTTCAATTGGTATCAGAGCCTCGTGCTCTATCTTTTAGGATCAAGTGTTTGGAACTCTTGATTAGGTGTAAAAACCTAGCGTAAAAAACCCTAGAGTTGTCCTTGCATGAAAATCATTAGAATGGACTCCACTATGCTAGACTTTGTAGATTCTTCTAGACCTCTCATTCTTCCTTCTATTGGAGATTCAAACCCTCAATTAAATGAATATCAATTTGATTCAAAAGAGGAAGAAAATGAGTATGATGAAGATGATCTTCAACAAGCCTATAATGAATTATATACATTATCTTCAAAGCTTGATAAGAGAAATAAAAGTTTAAAAGAAGAATCAAATAGACTAAACATAGAGCTAGTCTCTTCAAAAGATGAGCTTAGAGAGAAAGAAGAAGTCATAAATTGTTTAGAATCTAAGTTCATGATCTCTTTAAATAACCTATCTAACATTCAAGATGAACTAAAGAATTAAAGATGGGTTATGATAATGTCAATAAGGAAAATTTAAATCTAAGAGATCAAATAAAAAGGCAAGACAAAGACTTTATCAATTTAGAAGCCAAGTTGATTAAAAGTAAGTTAAAAACCAAAGAACTTGGATCTAATGTTGTTAATGAACTAAAAATTGAATTAAAACTTGCCAATGAAGAGCTAAGCAAATATAAGGAAATTGAAAATGAACTTTCAAAAGTCAAAAATGAAAATTCAATCCTTATAACCAAAGTCACTCAACTTGAAGTTTATAAACAAAAGTATGAGTGCAAGTTTACCCAAAGTGAAGAAAGACTTGAAAAATTATTTAAATTGGGTAAACCTCATGGAGATAGGACGGGTCTTGGTTTTGATAAGTATACTTCACATGACCCTAAATTCACCAACACTTTTGTGAAAGGTGAGTCCTCTTTCTCTAGCACTCTTTCTCCAATGTCCAAAACTAAATGTCGTTATTGTGGTAAAGTAGGACATTTCAAATTTGAGTGCAAACTAAGAAGAAGCCATGTGTCTAAACCCCTCCTTGAACCCAAAAAGGTAGAATCAAAATCTATGAAGGGTAAGACACTAAAAACCAAAGAAGACTCCAAAAAGATTAAACAAGTTAAATCATTTAAAATGGAGTCTCCTAAAATAGATTCTAAAAAGTTTAAACAAGTTAAACCAAGTTTAAAAGAATCTATAAACAAAAAGCTTCTCAACCTATCTCCCTTATATAAACCCATGAAAGAACTTTTGAATAAAGTAACAAAGTTAAATTTAAAATTCAAAAGTCAAGTAAAGGGAGAAAATAAGAAGAAAAGAAAAGTGAAACAATCCCCTAAGAAACAAACCCACCAACTTCAAAAGACTAATCACCAATCTAAGCTAAATATAGTCAAATCAAAATATCATGGTGATAAGTTCAAATGGGAAATTTATCAAGTTAAATCTCCTATAGTTGGTGAGACTTCCAAACTAGACCTCAAAGTTCAACCCTCTCAAGACCTTAGGTGGATTCCTAAAGTTAGATACTTAGACAAACCTTAAGGCCTTGAACCTCATGACCAACCTTTCCTTTAAAGTTAAATCTTATTGTTGGTCATGTTGCATTTGCATTTTGTTGCTATATAGTTACATTTATTAAAATGCATTGTTTCTTTATGATCATTTGATTTTGTTTTCATGCACCATTCTAAGTTACATGTCATGGTTTTCAAAATCATTTGATTATAATTTCATCATGTTAGATTTGCTTTTTGCTCATATTTAGTTGTATGACTTGCATTGCATTTCTTTACATGATCAATTGATTGTGATTTCAAAAGCTTTCATAGCTAGACTCTTCATGATCAATTGTTGTTGAATCATTTGTGTAGATGTCATAGTAAGATTATTTGAACAAATGATTTGAATCAATTTAAGTTTTTTCCATGGATTTCTAAGTTATACTTTTATATGGAAAATCATTGTTTTGAAAAATCAACTTGTATGTGTTTCATTTAAAATACAATGTTGAAAATTGATCTTCAAAATCATTCTTTTTTTGCTCATTGTTGGATTTTGTTTATCAAAATGATTTGAAGATTGTTTGAATGGAAATGCTCTATAACATCATTAGTTATATTCTTCTAAGCATGTTCCATGTTCTCATTTCCTTTTCTTTTGGTTTCATTATCTTAGAAATGGAAATGTGTGTTGTTTGCATCTTTGCTTATTTAGTTATTCTTTTTATATGCAAATGACAATTGGTTTCATGTATGGTTGTGATCTTAGTTATATTTGTAGAAACCATATTAGAACCCAAATCCATCCTCTATGCCTTCTAGTCATTTCTATTTGGATGGTTATGATGTTGATTCATGTGTATTCTCTAAATGATGTCATTCTTATACATGTTTCAACTTCATAGTAGTGTTCTTGATCATATGAAACTCTTTGAAATATATTCCTCATATTTCTATATGTTTGATGGATATCTTAGATGTTGAATTCATATGAATTTGACACTTTGGAAATTGCATGCATTACCAAGTAATATCCTTTTGCATTGCAATTTACCTTGTTCATCACTATGCTCTATAGTCATATCTTTAAAAGTGATGAATATGCATTTATGATGCTTGTTGGGATTTTGGGTTTGTCACATCCTTGCTTTTAATCATGTTGTCATATTCAATTGGTTCATTTGGTAAAACTTTCCATTGATTTCATATCCAATTGATATCTTATCTTGTGTATGTGATAGACCTTGTGTACATTGGATTGATCTTGATAGTTATATGTTTACATTCCATGTCACATTCCATTAGCATCATAATGTTCATGTTTGCCACCTCTTTTCGTCATATAGGTAAATCTCATTACCACCATGTTTATGTGTTCATAATATTGGTTGGTTATTAGTTGAGGTTGGCTTCATGCTTGAATTTCATTTCACTCATCTTGCACTTTAATAGTCATATTTATTGATTGAATGAAATGATTTTCAAAACCTTCATAGCATATGCTTTCCATAGTTAAATTATTTAATGCTATGTTTAGTAAACCCCATTTCATCATGGATAGCTCTAATTTGGATTTTTCCTAATAGATATATTTTTAAATCCATTTTAGAGTGATTGCTTTAATAGACTTATCTTTGAATCTCAATTGGTACTCTTTGTTTTTCCAATTGGTATCCATGATTGCTTTTCCCATTGACCTTGCTTTCTTTTGGTAATTTGATCATATTGTGCTTTATAGTTAAATGAATCTAATCCTTTCCTTGAAGTTGACCCTCAATTGGTAAAACCATCTACTTCTTGAACCAAATAGTTATACCTTGTCAAAAGTTTGACAAAAGAAGAGAATGGATTGAGGGGGAGTGTAAACCTTCATAGGAAGTATTAGTTTTGATCAAATTGACCCTTGGATTGCCTTTGAGCCGTTAGAGATAACTTCCATACATGATAGCCTGTTATGTATTTCATTTTCAATTTCATTTGTTAACAGGTGCTACTAAAGGTATTTTCCTTATTTCATGTGTGTAGGTACCTTTGCAATTTAATGTCAAAGGGGGAGAGAGAGTTCAAGTACTCAAAGATCTCCTACTCTTCAAAGGGGGAGAGAGCATTCAAGTTCTCAAGAGGGGAAGAGAATGTCCAAGCTTCCTAAGGGGAGATGTTGTATGATCTTCTACAGTGGGGGAGAGTGCATATCTTACCAAAGGGAGAAAGAGGCATGGTCAAAGGGGGAGAGCTAATAGAAGAAAGAAAGCTTGGAGCTAAAGAAGATGCTTGGCCATAGAGAGGAAGATGAAAAGAAAGCTTGAAGAAGGATCAAGCTCCAAGCATCAAGAAGTTTGAAGAAAAGAGCCCAAGAGCCCAAGCTAAGAGAAGGAGCATCCAAGAAGATTTCAAGACTTGTCCAGCTTAGGGGGAGCTGAAGACTTAGTGTGTAATTTCAATGATGAGTAAGTTGCCATCAAATTGCAAAGGGGGAGATTGTTAGGGTTTTTGTATTTGCAATTTGATGGATGCATTTTCACTTTAGCATCATTTGAACTTTCACACTTGCATTGTTTTAGAAAACCTTGAAATCTGGTTTTATACATGCATTGCTTTTAAGATTTGTAAAAGTTTTGTTTTATGCATGTTTTGTTTCTATACTTGGATGCATTGGTTTTAGAATCCAAACTCTTTTGAAAACCTAATTCTTTGTGCATTACTTTTGAGAAATCATATTGAGAATTTAGGTTTGTGCCTTGCATACATTCATCACTTTCAGAATCATTTTTGTATGCATTTTTATGTGAAAAGAGTTTTTAGAAATCAAGCTAGCCTTTGGTTTTAAAGTTTCAAATCATTTTAGGCTTTTTGTGTTTCATGTTTTTAAACATCTTCGTTTGATTTAAAACATGTTTCCAAGCTTTGTTTAGTGGCCCAAAAATCCCCACAAAGAGAAACCTTCAAATATGGAAAAGTTGGGAATTTTTGTCCCAGGGGGTGGTCCGGCAGTGTCGCCGGTCGACCGGCCCAGAGATCCCGGTCGCCCGGGAACACTGCAGGCCAACTGGGCCCCTGGAGCCCCAACGGTCATATTTCTGACCGTTGTGTGATCCCTGTAAGACCCCAACCCGAGTGAACCCGATTAATGCTAATTAAGTTGCGTGTTAGTGCTAAGCTTGATTAGTGTCCTTGGCTAAGTTGGGTTTGGAATAGCTTTTGATATAGTTTTGGGGAATTTGATTTGCCTTGTGTTTGTAGGGCCCTTTGGGGGGTTCCCTTTTCGGCTTTGCATTTTCTTGCGAGATTTTTCCCGATTTGTTGTGAATTGTTCTTTTGGCCCGTTGCATTCATCTTGTGGATTCTTACAACTTTCATGTTGATCCCGTGTCCATTCGAGGCCCCGAAATCCGATTTCATAGCCTTGAGGGTAAAACAGTCATTGCACACAAAATCTGTACCCAAAACTTGATATTCCCGAAACCCGTGAAACATACACTTTTTGGAAACTAGATATTTCGACGATCATTTCTTCCTCCTTCGTCGAATCCATCCGAGGTCCCGAATTAGATGATTTCAGCCAAACTAGTCCCTTAAGTTGTGGGACCCAACCTCTCCTTTGTTAACAAAGGGAGAACCCATCCCCATTTCCACTCACTCTCCATTGTTCCAGCACAACTATTGAGCCTAGGGCTTTTCTTGCAACTTCTTCTCCTTCTTGCTTCTCCTTCTCCAATCCTCACCAATCTTGCACCAAACTTGAAATGGAGATCACCAACCTCTTCCTCATCTAGCAAGCTTCACTTTGATACTTTTTTTAGAAGAATCCATCAACTTTGAGACTCCCTTTGAGATATCTCCCTTCATTTGAAGGTCATCCAAGTAAGTGTTCTTCTTCATCTTCTAGATTTGTGTTCCTATAGCCTTAGAGAAGCTCCACCTTTATTATTGAAAGGTTTCATTGTCATTTCATTGTTTGACCCATTTTAGGGTTTGTTTTGGGGGTTTTTGATTGTAGCTTGTCTTTGAGCAATAGAAGTGAATAGAGGCTTCATTTCAGCTAGCTTGGACTTGAGGCAAGTGAATGATTGGATGTTTTTAAGTTTCAAATGGTTTGGTGAAGCATTTATGGGTTTTCATGCTTTCATTGATTGCTTTTATTGATTTTTCATGGTTGGAATAAATGATCTTAATACATCTTGATAGCCTCATTTAATGTCTTGGAAACATGTGCTTAAGTCATCTTGATTATAGTTCTATGTGGTTGTTGATGTGTTGGAAGGAAAGGAAAAAGGGAAGAAAAACCAAGTGTCCCGGACCTGCTACACGCCCAGGTCCGATCGATCGGACGTGCAGGCTGATCGATCGGTCTGTCTTTAACTGTAAGGCTTTTTGAGCCGATCGATCAGACTGTAAGGCCGATCGATCGGACACTGTTCATAACTGGGGCAGAATTTCAGTTTGAGTCCAGTGGGTTTTGATATTTTTTTTTTGTGGACCTTGGCTACCCTCCTTGGACTCATTTGACCATATGTGAGGACGTCTTGAGCCGATGCTCTTCACGGTTGGTTCGGAGGCATCGAAGTTCAATCTATTTCAATCTTGAACGGGATGGAACGACACGATATCTTCTTTATACCTAAATGCAAAGTCTATTTCCTTGGGTATCGCGAATTCTATTCCTTTCGGTGACTGAGTAGGTTGCTCGATGGTTCCGGGTTGACATCATACTTAGGATGGACCGCTTATAGTGTTGACCTTCTATGGTAATACCTAGTTCTAACCATAAGCTCATGTTAAATCTTAACAATCGTAAAAGTGCATAAGGAGCCCGGAATGTCTTCAAACTCAAGGAGTACCAAATCATTTCAATAATCGACATACGGGACCCCTATTCACTTAAGTGGATCCTGAAATCAATATTTTCCCGGAATTGTAATAGTTCGTTTTATTCCTTCATTTCCAAGATTTACGTTACATGATCTGTTTTCCTGAAAGCTTGATGGTTACACTAGTAACATGGACTTGTCCCGAAGAGTGTTGCCCGATATGAAATGAAAGTTATACATTGAATATTCTTGCCCGTGCATTGATTTACTTGTCCTTGATTTACTTGCATATGCTTTGATGTGTTATTTAACCTATGTGTCGGCATCACTAAGCTTGGATACCTTGTCGGTTTGATCCACCGACTTGGAAATCCCTCTCCCGCCCCGCCAGCTGCAGTTTGGATCCCGATACCCGGTCATTACTGTGGTCCCGTCTCGATGCCCGGTTCGCTACCGTGGCCCCATCCCGTATATTTATATTGTATATATGATTTGCGTTGAGTCTCCTCACCTTGTGTGACTGAGATCAACGTCCCGTGATACTGTTGTCATTTTAGTGACAGAGGACTTAGCTTTATGTGATTGCCATCTTGTGAGTTCTCGATCCCTTGGTTACCTCATATGTTTTATCTTGTTTACATGTTTTCTAGCAAATGATTTATCTATTTTGTGAGAGTTCTTGCTTAAACAGATTTCCTTGCTTTACGAGATATTTCATCTATTATATGTTGTTGTATCTTCTCACTCTCTTGGCAGACCGTCGTGTCTGATCCTTTACTTTGGTACTCAGGTCCCGTTGCCGGTTTCCTTGAGGAGGAGCCGGAGGAGGCGGTAGTGGAGCCGCAACCTCTAGTTGAGTGGCGTGCTGACGATGTCATGTAGACATCGGGTTGCTACAAGAGGCGTAACATTTTGGGGAGAATTTATTAACCATTCTTTTGGGTTATTATTTTGTAATATTGGCCTTTGTTGGCCTCTAATTTTGGGGAATGTAACTAAATGATATTTTGTCTAACTTTAACAACTTTTGGGAAACATGCTATAGATCATTGCTCTTTCTGATACAGTTTTGATATTTGATGTTAATGCTTGCATGACTAGAGATAGTCCAACTATTTGATTTGCTACATGCTTCCGCACTCAAAAGAAATATTCATGCAAGGTTGTGATATCCTCACCGCGGACACCTGTGGGAAATTAAATAAGATGTATATTGTGGATGTAGATAATCCTCATTAATCATTATTCACTACAATTAGTCCCGATCCCGGATTGGGATTCCCGGTCCGGGGTCGCGACAATCCCGGTCGACCGAGGACTAGCCGTTGGACTGTTTTCTTGTATAAAGTCCATTCATTTCCAACCTTTTTCAAGGCTTGATACATGAACTTTTGAGACCATTTTGGAGCCAAAGAAAGGGTAAGAAGTTGGAAAGGCTAGAGGGCTATTTGGAAATCAAGTGCTTGAGTTTTAAAAAGGTAGATCTTTACTTGTATTTTGATTTCCATTAAAATGAAATCCATGCATGCTTAAATCTTTGTATTTTCACTTATGCATGATTTCTAGAGTTGTGTTGCAAACTCAATATCATCTTTGGTAAATTAGTTTGGTTTGCAAACTCTCTTATCCTAATCACATGTGTTCTTAGACTTTAACATTCATACAACTTGTTTGTTTCCTTTCTTCAAAGTTGTTTGAATCTTTTATGTGATTAGTTTACTCTTCAATCATCATTTTATAAGCTTTGATTTTAAAATGCATCATGCATTCATTTAAGAGCTTCATTGTTGAAATTGATTGAAGAAAAGCATTCATACACTTGTGCACACACTTTAGCTCATTTAGTGTATGTTTGTAATTTGAATTACACTTTCATATTAGCCTATGTAGAGGCAATTCAATTGTGCTTAAATTGTATCTCTTGGAGTGTTCTTTTGTGAAGACACCTTCTTAGAGAAATCATTCTTTTGTAAAGGTTATTGCTTAGCCTAAGAAAAGCATCTTGTAAAGGTTATTGCTTAGCCTAAGAAAAGCATTTTGTAAAGGTTACTGCTTAGCCTAGAAAAGCATATTGAGAGGTTGTTGTTTAGCCTAGAAAAACAACATTGTAAAGGTTATTGCTTAGCCTAGTAAAAAGCATAAATAGTGGAAATCCGGTGGGGTGATTGGATCACAAGCCGGTAGTGGACGTAGGCATTGAGGCCGAACCACTATAAACCTTTGTGTTGTGGTGCTTGCTTTTGTGGTGATTGTTTATTTTAGCTTCCGCATATTGTATGGTTAATCATCACATGTGACTAGTTTATGTTAAGAAGTTAAGATTGGTTCAACTTGGTCATATTTGTAGCACACCCTATTCACCCCCCCCTCTAGGGTTAGGATCCCAAGGACTTTCACTCCTTCCTCCTCTATGGCTTAGACGTGGCTTTTCGGCCCGTCTACTCGGTTTTTTATTGGACATAGGACCTCCTCTTGGTCTTTGTCCTCTAAAAATCTAAGGTTTAAACCGAGCCAAGCAAATCAAAAGTATCCTCTGTTCTCATCTGAAGGATGATGGCGAAGTCCACACATGGCTTGCGACTGTCAATTTGAACGAGTCCCTACAATCTCCTGAGAAGTTAGATCCCCTTTTCTTGCTTTTACGGCAAACATCGCCTTTCATGGCAAACAAATCATGTCTCTTTTCTTGAATATATGTGCAATGAAAAACTAGAAAAAAGTTTATTTCCTTTTCTACTTGCGAATGTGGATCTCCGGACCACCACCTGTCAATTTCAAGTAGAGTAGAAGATCTGGCATACTCGTACAAAAAATGTTGATGCTAGCATTTCTACACCGATCGCGAAAGGGTTGGACCCCACGAACTCTCATGTTAGCTGACCCTGGTAGCGCCACGCGGAAAAGCGAGTCCATTAAAGACTTCAAAGGCAGTAAGAAAATTTAGTGTTCGTGATTTCATGCCACCTCAATTCAGAAATGAAACTGCGTATTGGGCATATTATTCTTGCAATTCGATAATTGGATTCTCCTTGAATGGATTTGAGTCTAGTGACACCGACGAGTGGGAGGAATCCCTTGAAATAGGAGAATACCTCTCCAACGAAGAATGGGTTCCCGAAACTCACCTTATGCTTTTAATCTAGTATAACCCCTTACAACCACAAGGACCCTGGTTTGATGATGAAGAAGACCAACAGGCTATTCAAGAAAATGTTGTTGACCTAGCACCTACCATTGCTCCAGTGGAACCCGACTATGTTGAACCGCAAGGAGCAGACGAAGAAAAAGATTTGGCTCTCATGCCCAATCTTGAAGAATATGACTGTATCTTACAAGTTTTTGCCCTAGAACAAGAGCAAGATCGCATCAACGAGCTTCTTCACAATCAAAATCCAAAACCGGAAGCCTCTGAAGACCAAAAGGTACCTCCTCCTGCAACTCTTGAAAATGGAGAAAACTGTTGGATAGATGATCCTCTTACCTCCGAGGGTGAGTCCAACTCCCAACAGTCCATTCTGGGGATGTCTCCTATCGGAGCGACCTGCAATGTGATAGTTCGGGATGATAGTTCATCTGAAGCCTCGTTTGCTAAGGCCACTTACTCTCAGACCATATCTGGTAGTATATCCTCTGGAGCAACTTCTTCTTGAGTAACTTCCCCTGAAATGTCGCATTCTCAGACTTCTACTCCTGAGACCATGACATCATAGTTTACACCCCTCCCTACTGATCATCGTGAAGAAGCTCTAACTAATGATGCTTGGGCCGATGAATTGAACAACAAAGAAGAAAAGTTGCTGGATGTTGTTCAAGACTTGTTCCCGAAAAATGCTCCATGCAACGCAGTCATTGAGGATGGCAACTCTGCTGCAGACACATCCCCAGTAAATGAAAAGGATCAACCACTTGATCCCGAAGGTGATCTTCCAAACAAAGACCTTTCTCAAGGAGCTCTCGAAGTTGGTAGAGGTAACCACTCTGATCGGGACTACCCTAAAAATTACAACCAATCTTTTTCTGGAAAAGATGTTGTAAACGCCCCAAGTGGCAACAATAATGAACATGTAGGCCCCAAGGAGGCTTTCAATTATGACCTAATTGAGCACTTCAAACACTTACCTGCACGGCTGCACATCCTAGATTTATTATGAATGTCTGCGCACACTCGTGATAATCTCATTCCAGAATTACAAATGCTGAATATGGATGCCGACAAACATGCCCCACAAGTCCTACAAATTGAAATAGACTATAGGGTCAAAAAATCAGAAACTTCCTCAAAAGGAGAAAAGAAGAAAATCGAGGGATCTTACATTGAATGCCTTTCGGTTCAAAAGGCAAAAAAAGCAACCATCGCCTTCACTAAGGAAGACCTCCTACTTGGCGAGACAAGGCACATTCAACCCATGTATTTCAAAGGGTACATCAAGGAAATGCCAATACACAGAGTCCAGATCGACCCAGGTTCTGCACTCAACCTCATCTCCATTTCGGCTCTTGAAGAGTTGGGTATCCCACCCAGCAAGCTGAGCCACATATCTGTATCTATCTTCGGATATGATGGGAGCACTGAAAGGCATATCGGCAAAATCATGTTCAAATTGCAAATCGGTGACCCTATCCTTGAAGTCACAGTGTATGCAATAAAAACCCCTTCATGCTACAACATCATTCTCGGATGCCCTTGGATACACGAGAATGGTGTTGTCCCTTCAACTCTACATCAATGTATCGAGTTCATTGGCAACGATGGCATGATACATCGGGTGTTTACGGATAAAAAACCCTTCAAAGGTAAAGAAGTCTATTATGTAGATTCCTAGATATACAAGGGCGAAAAAGAAGAAGAGGAGGAAGAAATAGCACCCTTTGCCAAAAATCTCCAAAAAGATAAAGGCAATGCCCCTCAGAAATCACCGGAAGAAAACAAACCCTCGGGCAAATTTGGAGAGAGCAGCTAACCTCCCTTCATCATTTCCCTCAAATCTTCAAAGCCTTTGGTCATCATAACAAAAAAAAAAGAAGCAAAAGTCTAGGGGCAAGCTTGGTGTCTCTTTCTTGTCTATCATGCAAGACACGGATTCAGATTCAGAGCCAAATGAAGACACACCATCAAACCAAGCTAATACTCAACAAGTTTAGCATGCTCTACCTCCAATGGAGACACCTACTGACGTAGACGTAGAAGATCCTACGTCTGCTTCCTTTGTTGTTCCGGCAACTTCAGAAGAAGAAAGCCAATCTTCTTCCATAGATCGGAAGCTTCTTACTCAAATTCCTTGCTTGAACATTTCCAAAACGAAGGTGTGCCTCAACTATACCTATATAGTCTAATGTCACAAGCAATTATGAAGAAAATGGGCTATGACTCTCAAAATCCAGTCGATCTGGGACAAGGTCGTGGTATTCTCATGCCATTGGGGCCTGCCTTCACCAAAAGTCAACTGGAAGATTGGAGACTCTACAGTCATGTAGAAAAGTCTTCACATGGGTTAGGGCATGATCCCGATACTCCCCTGAGACAGTTGACACAAAGGCTGAAAAGTCGATTTGCCGACCAAACCTCAACATCTCATGTCCATGAAGACATTGATCTCCCTAGATATCTCTTTGAGGATTCACCCATCAAGGATCCAGGAATCTCTTCCAATTGGTACGATTTCTCTGACGATGAAGAGGAATTGTCCGATGACACAGCCATGTGGCATTCTGACCCAAAAGAACCATCGTCTTCAAAAGAAGTACCCTACTTCGACCCAGTTTCAATAGGTGATTGGGACCATCTCATAGCTAGTCTTGAGAAGATTACCGATCAAGAAGACCAATGGACATAAGCCTAACATTGGTCTGAAAATGTCCTTGGTACTCCAAAAGGTTTCTTTGAGTTGGAAGCCTCTGAAAATATTGTGGAGGAACCACCTTTAAACCTTGCAACATAAGATTCTGTTCAAAAGATAGACTTAGGAACACCAGATGACCCACGTCCTGTATTCATAAGCAAGAATATAAAGGATGATGAGTTACCTGAGTATATTAGTTTTCTTCGTGAGTTCGTTGATTGTTTTGCATGGTCTTATGCTAAAATGCCTGGTTTAGATCCCAAAATAGCAGTCCACAAGCTCAATCTTAAAAAGGACATCAAGCCTGTCAAACAAGGCCAAGAAGATTCCGACCAGATGAGATGGATAAAATTGAATAAGAAGTTCAAAAAACCAAAAGCGTTGGCTTCATCCGTGAGGAACAACATCCTGAGTGGTTGGCTAACATCGTCCCCGTAACAAAGAAAAATGGGCAGATCAGGGTTTGTATTGACTATAAGACCTGAATGGTGCTTGCCCTAAAGATGAATTTCCGCTCCCCATACCAGAGGTGATGATTGACAATAGTTGTGGATTCGAGCGAATGACATTCATGAATGGTTTCTCTGGCTACAATTAGATAGATGCATCCCAAACATGAAAAGAACACATCATTTCGGACTCCATTTGGCGTGTATTGCTACACTATCATGCCATTTTGTCTGAAAAATGATGGTGCTACATATCGGAGGGCTATGATGAAGATATTCCAAGATATGCAACACAAGACGGTTGAATGTTACGTTGATGACCTCGCCATCAAAAGCAAAAGAAAAGAAGACCATCTCAAAGACCTTCGAGAAGTCTTCCTCCGACTTCGCAGGCACGAACTGCGAATGAATCCTTTGAAGTGCTTCTTCGGCGTCTCCTCAGGTAAGTTCCTCAGATTCCTAGTTCAGAAAGCTGGAGTAGAACTTGACCCCATCAAAGTCAAGGCGACTCTAGAAATTCCCTCTCCGAGAACCTTAAGAGAACTGAAAGGACTTCAAGGAAGATTGGCATAAATCAGATGGTTCATCTCCAATCTTTCAGGGAAATGCCGTCTTTTCTCTCGATTAATGAAGAAATGTGTGGACTTTGTTTGGGATGCTGAATGTGAAGCTACATTTCAAGCTATCAAATCATACCTGACCAAACCTCTAGTGTTGGCTGGCCCTATCGCTGGAAGACCAATCATCTTGTACATAAAAGCCCTCGACCATTCTTTGGGCGCTCTGCTCGCACAAGAGAATGATGAGGGAAAAGAAGTTGCTCTATACTATCTCAGCCGCATTTTGGTAGGTGCAGAGCATCAGCACTCTCTAGTCAAGAAAGAATGCCTGGCAGTGATGTTCGCCATGCAAAAGCTACATCACTACCTTCTTTCCAACACAGTCTACCTGATTTTAAGGATCAACCTCTTGAAGGTCCTTGTTTCAAAAACAGGTTCTGTCAATGCCCGACTGACAAAATGGTCCATCCTCCTATCACAATTATCAGGTATGTATCACAAAAAGCAATCAAAGGCCAAGATCTAGCAGTCATTCTCACAGAGCATCCATTACCAAAAGATTCTCCACTCAGAGATTGTTGCGACCCTAGACCGAGCCCGCATGCCTAATCCAGGATCGGGACGGGTTAGTGATGAGGTTCCAATGATGATGATGCCATACCAATTGCATTTGTGTATATGTTTATTTGGCTAATATGTACACGGATCAATAAAGAACAAGATACCACATGTGCACGTGATTTCCCACAGGTGTCCACGGTGAGTATATCACACATGCATAACATTTTCATTCATGGTGCGGAAACGTGTTGCAAATCAATTCATAATTCATTTCAAAATCACAAGACTGATGATGTCAACGTATACAACATGATGTCTGGTGAGCAATGATCATTACAGCATCTCCCAAAAGTAAAGTTAAAAGTTTATACAAAAGATCAGTTAATTAATCACTCCCTAAAAATACAGGTCAACAAATGCCAGTACAACCAAAAGAATGAGTTAGCCACAATCCCCCAAAATGTTTCGTGTCTCAAGGCTTGGCCGAGTGTCTAGGCGACATCGTCAACATGCCACTCTCATACTAGTTGCGGCTCACCAGCCGCCTCCTCAGGCTCCTCCTTGGGATAACCAACATCTGGACCTGAGTACCAAAGAATGGGTTAGACACGACGGTCTGGCAGGTGGGTGAAAAGATATAGCAACATAACAATATTTAAATGTTCCTTGGAAACATTGAAACATGTTTGAATAGTAAATTTCATGTACAATATGAAAACAGGTAAAGGTACCAAGAACAAGAAACTAACAAGATGGCAATCATACAAAGCTAAATCCTCTATCATCGAAGTGATGAGAGCACATGGGGGCATTGATCTCTGACATACGAGGTGATGAGACTCAACGAAATATACATATATATATAACTATACGGGACGAGACCACGGTAGTGAACTAGGTATCGGGACGGGACAGGATCCAGGCTGCAGCTGGCGGGACGGGAGGGGGACCTCCAAGTCGGTGGATCAAGCTAACAAGGTCATCAAAGCTTAGTGGTGCCGACTCATAGGTCACATGAATGAAATCGGGACATGTACAAATATACAACTGAAGTAAAACACATAAGCAGGCGAAACGGGGTGTCCATAGGCACAAATATCACTTTATCATCGGGCAATGCATAATGGGACTAACAAAATACTAAAAATATAATTTCTGTGTTTTCGGGCATGAATAATCATGTAAAATGAATTTTCGAGAAACATAAATATATAAAGGTTTGGGTAAAATAGAACAGAACCGGATTTCCCAAAATTTTCGGGCCAAACCACGGGGTTCAAGATAAAGTCAATGTGAATAGGGGTCCTGTATGTCGGTTTCAATATAGACTTTGTGCTCCTTGAGATTTGGAGACATTCTGAGCTCCCTAAGCACCTTGGAAAGAACAAAAACCGTCAATAAATCTCTGTAATGGGGTTTCTTTGTCAATCGGGCTCTATACATTGCCTCCTAGGTCTCCCATCACAATGCGGCTCCCAACAAACCTCTTCCAAACAGTCAAATATCATACCCATGCTCCCAACACAGCCCCAGGTCAACATGGCACATGGCGCGAGCGAACTTGAAGTTCGCTCGTGCTATGAGCTCTCTGGAAGGGGTTTGCTCGAGCAAACATAGGTTGGCTCGAGCGGACTTCCTAGGTCAAGTTGGCTCGAGCCAACTGTCCTCTGGATGGGGTTCGCTCAAGCGAACTATCAAGGTTGCTCGAGCGGACTGTCACGGAAGCTACAGAAATGTAGTTTCGAGTTACTCCCTTTCTTCCCTTTGCAACCATCTTTGGGCACTCTTTTTGCACATAAAGGAGGGCTCATAACCCTCTCTAAAACCACACTTATTCCTCCATTTAAAACACTCTATAAGATGCATCACGTTTTTCCTCATTCTTCCTCATTCATCAAAGAAACCCAATCATGTATGAGATTCATAATAGTCCATGAAACAAACTCTAACAAAAAATCACATATACATATGTCTAAGAAGTTAAGCAAAAGGAATAAGGCTTATGAATATACATATTTGAAATCAATGGAAAGATGCATTTATGTACTAAATCACGAAAAACATGAAATGGAAAAACCACATTCACCATAAATCATAAAGACACTTAAACATCCATTCATCCACTTGCCTTGGGTCCAAGCTAGCAAATCCAGCTTCTAATCACACTCTCTCAAAGCCAACCTACAATCACATTCCAAAAACCCCCTAACAGAAACCCTAAATGGTCAAAACAAGAAATGAGAAAGAAAGCGCTTGCAATAATGAGGATGGAGCTTCCCTAAGGGTAGAAGAAACCAATGGTAGAAGATGGGAGAGGTAGCTTACAAGAAAGTTCTTCAAATGGACAAGATAAGCTCCAAGAAGATCTCAATGAGGCCGGATCCCTTCACAAATGGTGTCAATGAGGAGCTTTCAGGGTGAAGAAGAAGAAGATGACCTCCATTGTTCAATTGGCAAGAGCTTGGTAGTGGATGGGAAGAGGGAAAGCAAGAAGAAGAAGAATAAAACCCTAGCTTAAGCTGTAACTTTTGAGCTAGAAAATGAAGAAGGGGAAAAATGCTCTCCTTTCATAACAAGAGGAGATGGGCTCCACCACTAGGAATTCTTGTCGGGCTAACAACATGTCTTTCAGGACCTCGGATGAGTTCGACAAAAAAGGGGAAAATGATCGCCGAAAAATCTATTTTCTAAAAGGTATATATTTCAAGGGTTTTGGTGTTATCAAATTTTGTGTCCAGATTTGGTTTAAAAAGACTGTTTTGCCCTCGAAGTTGTAAAAGTTGGGTTCCGGGGTCTCGAACGGGAACAAAGTCAACACGAAAGTTGTAGAGATTAACGAGATAAGTAAGACTAGGCTAAAATACGAATTGTTGGAATCACGAATAATCTCCGAAGCACATGCAAAGTCACTAAAAGAATCCCCAAAGGGTCCCACTAAATCAAGAAGGCAATCAAAACTCCCCAAAGCTATATAAAAGCTATTCTATTCCCAAACTTAAATCAAAATCCACTAATCTCACTTAGAGCTAAAACATAACTTAATTAGTACTAATCGGGGTCACTCGGGTCGAGGTCTTACACAACTTAATTAGTACTAATCGGGGTCACTCGGGTCAGGGCCTTACAGAGTTGATCTCCTAGATGAGCTACTCTACAACGTGGAGACTTCCTCACCAAATGTCTCCTGGGACATGTACTTTGATGGTGCAACCAAGACAAATGAAAAAAGAAGGCTGATCTCGGGAGTTGGCATCCTCTTTGTTAGCGCCGACAAATACATGATTCCACATGTTTTCTCTCTACTAGAACCATGCTCAAACAATGCAGCTGAATACAAAGCTCTGATTGTAGGATTGGAACTCGACCTCGAATCAGGCATCACTATGCTGGAAGTCTTTGGGGACTCTCAACTAATCGTCAACCAAATGTATCAGAAATATGAAGTCAAAAAGCCTAACCTGTTGCCTTATTACAACAAGGCACAATCGCTTCAGCAAAAGTATGACATCTGTCACATCACCCACATCCTCAGAGGTGAGAACATCCATGTGAAAAAAGGATACTCCCTCCTCTCAATACACACCAAGTAGTTGTTAAATGCCACTGAGTGATTGGAAGTCGGATCTCCATCCTCAGACCTCCAATCGGCGACTGGAGGGATCTATTCATTGATTACACCATGTTCGGAATCCTACTTCAAGATCCAAAATAACAGGTATGCATTCAAAGACGAGCCCATAACTTGCATTTAGATATTCCTTCGTTTACAGAAAATCCTTCAGCGAAGTACTTCTACACTGCTTATCACAACAAGAGGCCGAAGAAACACTCAAAAAAGTCCATGCTGGTCTTTGTGGAGCCCATCAGGCCGGTCCTAAGCTTTAGGATCAGATAAAAAGGTTAGGTTATTATTGGCCTACCATGGTAGCTGACGCTATGCGATTTGCTAAGCGCTGCCAACAATGCCATGTTCATGGAGACTATGTTCATATGCCTCCAGAATGGCTACACCCTACAGCGATCTCATGGCCTTTTGAAGCCTGGGGTATGGACATCATAGGTCCTATCTCTCTCCCATCAAGCAAGGGTCATCTATTCATCTTCGCCGCTACGAATTGTTTCTCCAAGTGGTCAGAAGCATTTGCACTCAATGAAATGAAGACCTCATTTGTCCTTCAGTTCTTGCGCACCCACATTATTTGTCTTTTTTGAAAGTCCAGAACAAAACCCTAGAGGGGGGGGGGGGGGTGAATAGGGTACACTCAAATACAATGCCCAATTCTTTTTTAAACCAATATCAATTATGTTTTAAAAGTTCATTAACTTGATTATCAATAAAAGATCTAATATCAAGTAAAGAACCAATGAATATAATCAAAGTTGACATTGATAGGAAAGGAATAAATTTAAGTGCATCATCCACACAATCACCATAACAAGGAAATCTATAGTGGTTCGGCCAATCATGCCTACATCCACTCCCGATATTTCTACCGGTGTTCCACTATCAATTTTAAGGTTTAGGCTAACCTCCAACCTTACAACCACAAATGCTTTTTACTTAAGGCTAAGCATTAACCTATACAATCTCATATGCCTTTCAAAAGGCTGAGCATAAACCTTTACAACAAGATTTTTTATCTAAAAAACTATGCCTAAACAAGCATATAATGAGATGCAAGTGAATACAATTAAATGCCTCTTAACAAAGGCTGATATGAAAGATGCAATCAAACTAAGGCATATGCATGATAAATACAAAGATCAATAAATGATACATATGTCTTCAACCTACTTCTATCTCTTTTGAAATTCAATTCTCATATATGATGTAAATGAGAGATAGAGTAACTACACATGTCTTTTGAAATAATTGATGGACCCGATTTTCCTTCCTCTCCTCTCCCATCCGTCCCCGGGGTCACCGAGAGGATCCGAATGGAGGGAGGAAAGGGGGAGAAAAAAGGGCATCAACATTTTTGTACGGGTATGCCAGATTTTCTATTCTACTTGGAATTTAGAAATGGTCATCCGGAGATTCACCTTCGCAAGTAGAAAGGAAATCAACCTTTTTTCTAACTTTCCATTGCACATAGATTTAACAAAAGAGACAAGGTTTTTTTTGGATGCCGTAAATGGCGATTTGTGCCGTGGAAGGCAATTTGCCCGTGAAAGGCGATTTACAAATCTTATCAAAATGAAAGACAAGAATTGTGATTTTTTTGTCTCTTAAAGAAAATACAAAACACAACAGAAAAGTAAGAAAAGGGATCTAACTTCTCAGGAGATTGCGGGGACCCGTTTAGATCAACGATTGCAAGTCATGTATGAACATCGCCATCGTCCTTCAGATAATAGCGCTTGATGCTTTGATTCTTTGGCTTGTCTTGGACTTCAGTTTTTTAGAGGATAAGGACCAAGGGAAGGACCTATACCCAGTAAAAAACGAAGAGACGGGCTGAAGAGCCGCGTCCTAGCTATGTTGAATAGGAGAAGAGAAGGCTTTTTCTTGGGGGGGGGGGGGAGAGTGCCCCCCAAGGGACTTCAATCACGTTTTGGTGTTTGTTGCAGCAGAGTTTCTTCATAGTAGCAGAGCTTCTAGACGATCTTCCTGGCTAATTCTCTCTGATTTTTCTGGATGGATTTCTTGATCGATTTCCGGATCTGTTCTTCTTGGAATGGTCTCCTATTTATAGGCCTTTGGTAGCCATTAGGAGGGTTTATGAGCATTGATGGCTTTAAAGCTTCATGATGGGAGGATTTACAAGTTTTTATTTCTTGATTTTGTAACTCCTTTTTCCTTGAATCTGATTAGCCGATGGAGAATGTGTTAGTTTTATGGTCTCAATACCAGTATATGATGTAATAAATTGATTAATTTCTTTATTTATCAATATATATTATTGCTTTCCTTTCATGAGATGAAAGGTGTTTTATTACTTGTTTGCACATAACTAATACGAATGACATAATGGTTCATAAGATGAACCGGAGTCCACAAGTATACTAGATGTAATACATGTGTGTGGATGAGATCCACATATAGGAGACATGTATTGCAAATCTTATACTTAAATATCTTCACAACCAGAGATGAGATTGGGCATCTCATCGGACAAGGTTGCAGCACTTTGATCACTATGAGATAGTGTGTTTTGTCTCGATCATCAGAATGTAAGATTCTGGATCATGGTGCCTGTACATTGGATGTATTGAAGGACCATGAGAAGCACCTTATATACACTGTCTTTACTTTAAGGTCTGCTCTCATAATTCCCTAGCAATAGGCTCATAATCTTGAGACATTAATGAACTCAAGTTTCTATCTATTCATTTGCTTTGAGTCACCAATGAGTGAGGCAAATTGTAGGTCAACACCTCGGTGATTTGGGTACGTGGTAGTACAGCTGTGGGAACATTTAATGGTCAAGATGGAATCTATATTTAATATCCCCTTATGCTAATTAATGGATTTATCATTGGTAAGTGCGCACCCATTCCAATTAAGAGTTAATTGGATCGGTACCAAATGATCACTATAATTAATTCGGGCTCAAGGATAATAAGATATGGATCTAATTTGGTGGACAGGTCCAATTGATCCATGGATATAGATGGAGGGGCCTACTTGTGGTAATTGGGAAGTTTAGGGTCTTCAATGTAATATATTCCTAAGACTGGAGTTCAATTGCATTTATATAGTGGAGTTATTTGCAATTAACTGTGGGCCCGGATTGCACATGAGATGTGGGGTCACGTGTCCCAGTTGGAGCCAGCTTTCTATGGAATCCCTAGTGGTCCCCACGCTAGCCCAAGATATTAGAAAGATACTAATTATAGTAGAACTCTTTTAGGAAATGGAAAGTTACTATTTCTATTTGAAGTGAGACTTCTAATAGTGGTAATAGTAAGTTACTCATTACTAATGGAAGTGAGACTTCTATTTTAATTAGAAAGGAGAAAGTTACTAATCATATTTGAAGTGAGACTTCTGTAAGTCCGGGATCTGAACCCTAGAAGGGGGGTGAATAGGGCGAGCTTCAAAATAGTGACCAATTATGACCAATTTTAACTTCTTTAAAATAATTAGTTACTAGTGATGATTAACAAAATAAATGCGGAAGCTAAAAAGCAATCACCACAAAGCATGCACCATTACAAAAAGATTTATAGTGGTTCGGCCTCAATGCCTACATCCACTATCGGCTTGTGATCCAACACCCCACCGGATTTCCACTATCTATGCTTTTCAATAGGCTAAGCAATAACCTTTACAATATGCTTTTCTTAGGCTTAGCAATAACCTATACACTATGAGAGAGCAAAGATGTTTTCACAACTTAAAGATTTACTATGAGATCATAGAGTGAAAACAACTAGTTAAAGACTCAACCAAGTAGAGTGATCATGCATCAAATGGAAATAAGAAAGTTGAAGTAAGCATGACTTATATAAGAAGGCAAAGACTTGGTATGAAGCTAAGTGATGAATCCTATAATGAAAAAATCAAAGATAATACAGAGGATTCAACATATCAAAGTTAGCATGCTGCAAGAAATTTTCCAATAAGATATATTAGCATGTAACAAATGAGAAGAGCAAAGTTTACTAAGATGTTTAACTTATGTAATCAAGCTTTGCCTCTTCAAGATTTTTCATTTGCTCCTTTGTGTTAAACTTGATCTTGAGTTTGAAAAATGTTCAGAAGAAACCTCCCAAGATTGGTCTCCAAAGAGACTCTCTAAAGCTCTCTTTCAAAACAAGGAGAGATCTTCTTAAATAAGGAAAACAATGTCCAACGGATCTCTTGTCGGTCGACCGACAAGGAGGGTTCGGTCGACCGAGCCCCAACGGTTAAATAACAACGGTCATAAATTTTTGAAACAAATCTCTTGTTGGTTCACCGATACTCATTCGGTCGACTGACAAGGGACCGACACCTGATCGACAGAGAAAAAAAGTCTGAAAGCATGCTCTCTGGAAATGGAACCGACACAAGTTCGGTAAGTACTAGAACAACTTCGGTCGACCGACAACCAACCGACGGCCTGACCGACAGAAAAACTGCTTGCTGGAAATGGAACCGAAAAACGCTCGGTTGAGCTCGATTCACATGTCGGTTAGCCGACACTTGACCGACAAGCTGACCGACAGCAAAAACAGTTAGAGAATCTGAAGGTTTTGACTAAAAAATCTTTGGAACAAGAATTAACACAAAAAATAAAAGGATTTCTAAGCCAAATAAAACTACATCTTGACACAAAATGAAATCAACCAAAGGAATTTTGAATAAAACAAGATAGGGTTAATTTTCAAACATGATTTTCAATAAATCAAAATGCAATTTTGAGATTAGGTGATGTGATGAAAATGAATGCATGTGTTAACCATCAAATTGTAAACAACATAGATCTAAGAATCTCCCCCTTTGCAATTTGATGGCAAACAACAATGAACACACACACTAATCAATCTATTAAGACTAAATCTCCCCCTTTGTTGATCAACCACTTCAAACACATCTTTTGTCCTTTGCTCTCGCTCTTGCTCCCCCATTAACTTGGCTCCCCCATAATCTGTGCTCCCCTTATTTTTTCTTTGCACATCTCCAGATTTGAGTGTCTCCATAAGTTTCTGACATTGACATCTCCTTACTTTTCTCCCCCTTTGTCATCAAGTTGCTGTCTCATCTGAAAAACAAGAATACTTGCAACCAAGATCCTTCAAATAGCATTGAATATATAGAAACATCGTTTCCAGACAATATAAATAGAAAGAGAGACATACAGCACACAACATAAATGTCATAAGATTGGAAATAAGAACCAAATAGATCTTTAAGTTTTAAAGCAAGGTTAATATCCATACATAAATATGAAATTAGAAAAACACAACCATTACACCATATCCATTTCAAAAATGAAGAACATCACCATTTAATATACCAACGAAAATACAAAAAAGGTAAAGTCAAAAAGATGTCCTCTATCAATCTGAATCTGGAGGAGGAGGAGACGGAGATGGAGGTACAGCCACATCATCCCTTCTACAACTCTTGGAGATGACTGACAGGTACTTGAAGAACATTTTTTTTGTCTTCTTCATCTTCTTCTGTTCTCCCTTCATGTAGCCAATGTCTCTCTCTATGGCAACCAGACGATCATGAGTAGAGGTTGAGGAAGCCAGATGAGGAAAGGTACTTGCCTAGAGGATGAGGCACGAGGAGGAGGAGGAGGACTAGGTGGCTGTTGAGCTAAGGGAGGGTCATCTACAATTGGAACCTGATTGTTTGGAATCAGATTCATTTGGTTCAAATTTGCCACCGAGAAAGGAGTTTTGAAAATTGGTTTCTCATTCAAGGGTTTGGGAATTCCATAGGAGAGGGCTAATTGAGTCATGAAGAACCCAAAAGGAATAGCATTTTTCTGTCCAACAGTGTTGTGAAACTTTATGATTGAATGACAGATGCTTGAAGGAAGGCAAATGGGAACTCCAGTGATAACTTTTGACATAATACTCACCATATAGGTTGTTAATTGAGTTCGATTTCCCATTCTCGGATAAACATTGTAAGTAAAGATGTTATGAATGATCCAATATATTAGAATAAGAGAGTTCAGGGTGAGATGATGTTTTTTAGAAACCCATTCAGAATAGAAACCACAAATGTCAGTTGTAGCTTTTCTCTTCTCTTCTTCAGAGAGAGATTCAAAAATAAGAGTGATGCCATTTGGAGAACACGGGACACCAATAATGGATCCTATTTTTTCAGGTGTAATCACTTCATCTCTGTTAGTGAAGGAAATGGTGAAAGAGCAAGAATTATCTTCAATTTTGGTGCTAGAAATGGATGCAAACATGTTTTTGACAAGAGTGGGATATGCATTGGCCCCCCAAAATAAAATGCCTTCCCAACCCACTCTCCCTACAACCTCTCTAAGATCAAAGTTTTTTATTTGGTCCACCAAGACTCTTCTCTCTACAATTATGGGTCTACCTTGTAGATTTTCAAGGATTCTCTTGTTTGGTTTTAAGACACATGACTCAAGAGAAGATGATGAGGATGGAGAATCATGGGGACTACTTACAAGAGGTCTACTAGAGGATGCAAAGGAAGGTCTTCCTCTCTTTCCTAGACGAGGAATGGCTTTCTTCATCCTTGGAGGCATTTTCACAAACACTTGGTGGGCACAAACAGATTTAAGAAGGAATGGAGAAAACAATAATGTAAAACTTGTGCAAGATACAAGCAAGAGGTCAAGCAAGAAAAAACGAAACTAAACAAGACAAAGAAAAGAAAGGATGGAAAGATTAGAGAGAGGATGGAAATGATGGAAAAATCCTACAACACAACAAGCACCATTCAACACAAGGAACACAAGGAGAAAAAAAATTAATGAAAAAGAAATGGAGAAAGGAGAGAAATTACCTTCAAGAAAGGATAAAAAGGAATGAGGAATGAGGAGTTGGAAGATGCATGCCCTAGAAGAGGAGAAGGAGAAGCTGACCGAGAGAGTGACCGAAATAAACAGTTCTGCGCGCATGGTTTTAAAAGCCACTGTGCACTGTCGGTTGACCGACACTTAAGGGTTCGGTCGACCGAACTCAAAAAATAAATTATTTTACTTTTAATAAACAAAAAGAACTTTAGGATTTCTTTAGAATTTAACTTCTAGCAATCCACCTAAAGTCTTGAGAAGGACTTTTCTTGAATATTATTTTTAGAAAAAGCACCAACACTAGAAGATTTTACTTGGTAGAAAGACTTCTCTTTGATATTATCTTGTGGAAAAAGATTTGTCTTATGGTGTTGGTGAGTTTCTTTTATAATTTCCTCCTCCTTTTGCTTTTTGATCTTAAAATTCAGATTCTCAATTTTATTCAAGAGATCTTTCATATGGGGTGTTAAAGGAGGTAAATTTGAAAGTTCCTCTTTTATTGGTTCCTTTAGTTTTGGTTTAAATTGATTAAAACTTTTAGAACCAAATTGAACCAATTTCATTTGATTAGTCTCATGATCCCTTCGAGTTTTACATTCAAATCTTAGGTGCCCGTCATTTCCACAGTAATTGCACTTTATCTTGGGCAAGGAAACATGATTTCTTGGAAGAGAGTTTTCACTTTTAACAAAGGTATTAATAAATCTAGGTTCAAGAGGGGTTTTCCAATTAAAACCAAGGCCAGTGATATCTTTATGAAATTTACCCATTTTAAATAATTGTTCAAATTTAACTTCTCCATGGGTAAACCTATTCTCATACTTTTGTTTGTAATCACTAAGAATAGTGATTTGATCCTTAAGGTTCGAGTTATCCTCATTAACTTCCTTCAAGTTGTTTAGCTCTTTATAGGCAAGATTTAATATAATTTTGAGTTCATCAACCAAATTGGATCCAAGTTTTACATCTTTTAATTTGATTTGAGTTTCAGAAAGTTTAGCTTCAGAATTTGTTAACTTGGATTCTAAATTATTAATGATTATGTTTTGCCTCAAGATTTGATCTCTTAATTTAGCATTTTCATTAAAAATTTCATCATATCCTATCTTCAATTCATCTGAATTAATTTGAGGATTAGATAGGTTATGTAAGGAGATCAACAACTTAGAATCTAAACAACTTATAGTTTCATTCTTTTATCTACTATCATTATAGAATTGTTTAAAGCTTTTGATAGCTTTCCAGATTCATCTTTCAATTTTTTGTTTTCCTTAACAAGTTCTATGGAGAAGGTGTAGAGTTCATTATAAGCTTGTTGGATATCTTCTTCATTTTCAAGAAATTCTTCTTCTACACATTGACTAGCATTTGTTTCAGTCAAGAAATCTTCATCTATCAAACAAGGGATTTTGATTTTAAGAGAAGAATCTACACAATCTATCACAGTTGAATCCATAATAAATGATTTTCAAGAACACACAGCACTAGGGTTTTGACTCAAGGTTTTTACACCTAATCAAGATTATCCAAGACACTTGATCCTAATATAGAGCACTTCGCTCGGATACCAATTGTAAGTCCGGGATCCGAACCCTAGAGGGGGGGGGGGGGGGGCGTGAATAGGGTGAGCTTCAAAATAGTGACCAATTATGGCCAATTTTAACTTCTTTAAAACAATTAGTCACTAGTGATGAATAACAAAATAAATGCGGAAGCTAAAAAGCAATCACCACAAAACTTGCACCATTACACAAAGATTTATAGTGGTTCGGCCTCAATGCTTACATCCATTACCTACTTGTGATCCAACACCCCACCGGATTTCCACTATCTATGCTTTTCAGTAAGCTAAGCAATAACCTTTACAATATGCTTTTCTTAGGCTTAGCAATAAACTATACACTATGCTTTTCTAAGGCTAAGCAATAACCTATACACTATGCTTTTCTAAGGCTTAGCAATAACCTTTACAAGATATGAATTCTCAAAGAAGTGTTAACACAAACACTTTAAGAGATTACAATTAAAGCTCAAAACATTTGCCTCTTAAATTGGCTGATATGAAAGTTAAAACAAACTCACACAACACTCTATGTAATGCAAAGATGAATGCACATGAAGTATATGTGTAAACTTCAATCAAAGTTGAAAGTAAGGTTCAATTGATAAATGCTCAAAGTATTTCAGAGTTTAAAGAACGGAAATGTTTAGATTGAAGTTGTATTATAAATCACATGTTCTATTTCAAAAGACAACTTGTAAAGATTTCAATAATCAAGAATTGCAAGTTGTATGAAAATTTAAATCAAGAACATGTAATGAGAGAGCAAAGATGTTTTCACAACTTAAAGATTTACTATGAGATCATAGAGTGAAAACAACTAGTTAAAGACTCAACCAAGTAGAGTGATCATGCATCAAATGGAAGTAAGAAAGTTGAAGTAAGCATGATCTATATAAGAAGGCAAAGACTTGGTATGAAGCTAAGTGATGAAGCCTATAATGAAAAAATCAAAGATAATATAGAGGATTCACCACATCAAAGTTAGCATGCTACAAGAAATTTTCCAATAAGATATATTAACATGTAACAAATGAGAGGAGCAAAGCTTACTAAGATGTTTAACTTATGTAATCAAGCTTTGCCTCTTCAAGATTTTTCCTTTGCTCCTTTGTGTTAAACTTGATCTTCAGTTTGAAAAATGTTCAGAAGAAACCTCCCAAGAATGGTCTCCAAAGAGACTCTCTAAAGCTCTCCTTCAAAACAAGGAGAGATCTTCTTAAATAAGGAAAACAGTGTCCAACGGATCTCTTGTTGGTCGACCGACAAGGAGGGTTCGGTCGACCGAGCCCCAACGGTCAAATAACAACGGTCATAAATTTTTGAAACAATTCTCTTGTCGGTTCACCGATACTCATTCGGTCGACCGACACCCGACCGACAGAGAAAAAAAGACTGAAAACATGCTCTCTGGAAATGGAACCGACACAAGTTCGGTCAGGTACTGCAACAGCTTCGGTCGACTGACAGAAAAACTGTTTGCTGGAAATGGAACTGACAAATGCTTGGTTGAGCTCGGTTCACATGTCGGTTAGCCGACACTTGACCGACAAGCTGACCGACAGCAAAAACAGTTACAGAATCTGAAGGTTTTGACTAGAAAATCTTTGGAACAAGAATTAACACAGAAAATAAAAAGATTTCTAAGCCAAACAAAAATACATTTTGACACAAAATGAAATCAACCAAAGGGATTTTGAATAAAACAAGATAGGGTCAATTTTCAAACATGATTTTCAATAAATCAAAATGCAATTTTGAGATTAGGTGATGTGATGAAAATGAATGTAGGTGTTAACCATCAAATTGCAAACAACATAGATCTAACAACTTTTACTTGTGATTTAGTAAGCAACTAATTATTATGGAAGTAAGACTTCTATTTCAATTAGTAAGAGGAGGTTACTTAAGTGCTATAAAAGAGGAGAGGAGGCCTTGGACATCCCATGCATAATTCTATCTTGGAATTCACGCCCAAGACCCTTAGTGCAAGAGTTGCACACCACTCTCTCGCTCCCTCTTCTAGTTTCCTTTAGGGTTTTCTCTTGGAGATTCCACCATCTTCTTGAGGAAAGAGAATCTGATATGGGTCATAGCATGGAAGATCAAAAGGTGTTTGAGATTTTGATTTAATTAGTGAAGGTGTTCATCATCAAAGAAAGAGATCAACTTCTCCATTAGAGCACTACTAAGCTCCAAAGGTATAATCTACATCCTTGTATGTTGTAGATTTCGTGGTTGCATGTTTAGCTGTTGTTTTCTATCTTCTAGATAGGTTATTTTGTTGTACATGATTTATGAGTTTGAGGGAATGCATCCTGAATTGGGTTTTGTTTCCTTCTAGATAGTCAATCCCTGCATTAAGTAGATCAAAAGTTTTTGAAACCTATCTGAAAGGCCCACCTACTTCCAACAGAATGATGGGCTTTTAATCGCCTTTAATCTCCATCATTAGAGGAGTTTCATAACTTTAATGCCATGATGGCTTTGACTTGTAACTCCCATTTCCTTGAATCTGATTGGGCCATCCAAAATAATGAGTTAATGACCTCATTTAGTTGGGTCAATTAACATCATTAAGTGGTTGCCGAGGATTTGAAGAGTCGTGGGCCGTGCTGCGTCTTTTGGAATTCTTCTTGCGATGATCGACGATGGATCTTCATGTTGATCGATATCGAATGATCATGCAACTTCAGACATTGGTTGATACCAGCGGGCCGGTGACATCTGTCCTGTCGATTTCTCGATCGGTCGGACAGAAAGTGTACTTTCTTGGTCGGCCGGTTGGAGAACTTGGAGCGAACGATGACGATTTTATGCTTTTGACGGCGGATCTGAGATGTCGACGAAGATAAGTCGTTTCCGAGCGTCGAAAATCAGATTTTCAGGAAATCACATGGGCTAGAACTCCCGAAACATGAAAAGAATCGGAAAAAGGGCCTTCCGGCGGAAATCCGGCGACCCGAATTTCCATGGTGGCCAACGACCAAGGGGGAATTTCTCCCCTTTGGTCGCCGCTTTGTCGGCTGTTTTTCGAGCTTTTTGTTTCTTTTTTTTCTCCTATATTTTTCTTGACCCTTTGCCTCATTTTTTTTGGCTTACTTCTCCTGAAGAAAACCCGACGAGAAGTGGTGCAAATCAGAGCACAAAGTTTCCCATTTTTTTGGAAAAGCCGAAGACTGCCATACAGAGTTGCTGATTTTTGTCAAGAGTCGAAACTAGGGCAAACGTTGTTGGAATGGCCTGAAATTTGACGTGGAGCCTCCTGAGCAGCAGATAGGACCAACCATGGGCTTTTGTTTGAGTTTTGAAGTTGTTTGGGGTCCCGTCGCTGCTAGGCTTGATTTCGCTGTGAGGAAGATGTCGTGCTTTGATGTGTGGTCAACTGATGTCCGATTGACTTGAAATTTGACAGGGAGCCTATTGGAGTCATTTTGAGATGATCCATTAGCTCCGATTTGGATGTCATGTTTCTGGAGTGCTCAGCCGCCGGTAGCCTTGATTTTCTTTCGAAGCGTCAAAGTGAGGTCAAACGTTGTCGAAATGATCTGAAATTTGACATGCAGCCCTTTTGAAGCGTATTGAAGCCGCCCATGTGCTCCGTTTGATAAGTAATGGTCCCGGTGGTTCTCGCCACCGAAAGGCTTGATTTTCTTTCGGCGCGTCAAAGTCGGGTCAAACGTCGCCGGAATGACCTGAAATTTGACGTGAAGCCTTTTGGATGTATTTTGAGATCATCTGTAGGCTCAGATCGAAGTTTTGATTTCTTCGACGCCGCCGCTGCCAGGAGCGCCTGTTTGGCTGCCGGAGGAGTGAAGTTAGGCCAAATGATGTCGGAATGGTGTGAAGCTTCATGTGAACTCCTCTTTTGGCTGTCTTGGAGGATCTTGCAGTTTTTGTTTTATTCTGACAAGATCTGATGCTTGAAGCAGCATTGCCCGTTTGTAGTAGGAAGCGGCTTCATGTAACATCTTGATGTTGAAGTGGCAAAGTGACATTTTTTGTGTCAACAAATGCCCCTCGAGGTACAGCGACGAGCAGCTTTTGGCGTCGATGTGCCTCGAAGAAACTTGAAGGAGAGCTTTTGATTTGACCAAGAGTCTTTGAGTAACTTTTTTTTTTTTGGAATAGCCTTTTGATTTTCCAAGGGGATTTTATGGTAGTGAGAGGGGTCACGTACCATCTCAAGGCAAAGTTTTGAAAATGACATGAGGGGGTTGGATTTGGGTTTTGGATTGTGGGTTTTCCTTTTGATCTTATGAACCTAAGGGCTTTATGTGGCGCATCAGGCGATCAAGAAGGATTTTTGGTTTTTGACCTTGTGACCTAACGAGCTGTATGTGGCAGGTTAGGGGGTCGGGGTTTTATTTTTTGGTTTTGACCTTGTGACCCAACGATTTGTATGTGGCAAGTTGGGGGGTCATGTTTTTTTTTTTGGTTTGGCCTTGTGACCTAACAAGCTTTATGTGGCAAGTTTAGGGGACTAGAGTGTGGTGTTTTTTTTTTTTTTGTGGGTTGTTAATTTCAAGATTTTGGCTTAATTTGGTTCATGAGGTTGGATGGTTTGGGTTTTTGGAAACTCATGAGGCTTTCTTTTTTTTGAATGGTTCAGTTGACTGAAAAGAGGCATGGGACTATTTTGTATGCTCTTGGTAAGAGGAATTTTTGAAAGGAAGCCCTTTTTAGTGCCTAGGTGGTCAAACCCGGCTCATGTGGGCTAGCCCATGGGACCTTAAGCTTTTAAAGATGACTTGGATCTTACATGGTGTTATTTTGTAAAGAATATCTAAAAATATCTCTTTTGGATAGAGAATATCTAAAAATATTCTTACTTGGAGAGAGCCTCTCAAGTTTCCTTTCTTTTGGGAGAGATTTTCTCAAAGTATCTCTCTTTGGGAGAGAATATTTCTAATTCCCTTTCTTTTTGGAGAAAATTTCTCAAAGAATCTTCTCTTTGGGAGAGAATATCTCAAATTTCGCTCTTTTTGGGAAGGTTGCTAATTTTTAGCACTTACCTCCTTTCTTTTCTCCTAGTTTCTTCTTTTGATTTGCTCTCTTCTTTAAAAGCAAGAGGAGATTGGGCCTTTACTTCATTGCTTTCTTTCTTTGCAAAAGTCTCCAAGAGTGCTCCAAGATCAAGAATTCTTCTTCTTCTTCAAAGATCTTCAAGCTTTTCTTTTTCTTTTCCATCAATGGCTTCAAGTAAGTTCTCTTCCTCCACAAGAAATTCCATGTAGATGTAGAATGCATTTTTTTTCTTTTCCCCTTCTTTTCTCACGTGTTTTCTTTTTCTTCTTTTTTCTTTACGTGCTGGTTTTTTTTTCTAACGTTTTTTTTTCCTTGGCTATATGGACAAGTCCGTACTGCCACGTGGCAGTGGGCTACAGCCTGCTGTCCAAAAAAAAAAAATTCTTTTTTTTGAAACTCCTCTCTCCCTTTTTTTTTTTGCTTTTTTTTTTTTTTTTTTTTTGCTCACTATGATAATGAGGTTTATGCATCATGATGATGAGGTTTATGCATTCCATGATGTTCATGCATATTGTCTTTCTTTCTCTTTTTTATTGATGCATCAAGATAAAAGGCTAGAATCTCTAGGTCAAGTCAACATGAATTTTGACTTTGACAAAGTTTGATTGGTTTTGACCAAGTTGGGTTGGAATTGATCAAACTTTGGTTAAAGTTTTCCTAGCCTCTAATGCATGATGATTTTTTGGATGCATGCTTTTTAGTAAATTGATTGGGAGCATGATGTTGCATACCTAGAAATCTTTTGCATATTTTGGGAGTTGAAGCTCGCAGCAATGTTGAGCCCTTTCCTGATCTTGCTGGATTTTGAGGAGCTTTGCAAGTTTTGGAGTTTGGAGCTCGCAGCGATGTTGAGCCCTTCTTTAAGCTTCTATCTTCCTCGGGATGTTTTCCCTTTTCTTCGGAATTGTCCAGGAATCATGCCAAAATTTCGCTAGAATTTTTTCTTAGCAAAATTCTGTCACTTTGATTATTGATTTTTCCTTTTCCATCCTTTTGCAGGTAGTGAAAGTGCACCTAAGGGCCAATGTACAAGTCCTAGAGGGCGGGGGGGGGGGGGGGGGGGGGGGCAGAATAGGACTATGAAATTTCGTACCCACTTTTTGTTTATTAAACAAGATGACAAAGAAACTAAGTATTGTGAAGACAAGGTGTGTGCATAAAATAAAGCTCAAAACTATATCAAGACATTGAGACAAGCCACAAGAGAAGATGCACACAAATTTATAATGGTTCGGACCATGTCCTACATCCACTCACAAGGGTCACACAGGCCCTTGGTTCCACTATGATAAATCAAAACTACACAAGTAATGACATCAATCACATACACAGGGTAATTTTGGTAACGAGGTTCGATCACACAGATCTAATCCCCCACATACATTTTAGAGTGGATGAATCACACATATTCACACCACTATCATAAAACACACAAGTTGTAGGTGTTGATGAGAAGTAGAACACTTGCCTTTGATGAAGACTGAAAGTGTTCAATGAAGCTCCACCTGTAGTTGAAGCTTTAACCTCTTGAAGCAAGCTTGGTGTTGATGTTGATCCTCCATTGTGTTGCACAACCAAGGTTTAAGAGGATTGGGTTCTAGGGTAACATGAATCTAATCTATTTGAGAATCAACCTAGAAGTCTTTCTTCCATTCACACTTATATTGAGGCTAAAGATAGCTCATACATATTCTAGATAAGGTACAAGTGTGTTTGGAAGAGGGTGAGCTTGGAAAGGATAGGAAGAAATAAGCCATGGAAGCTCTCAAAATTGTGAAGCTCACAGTGCAAAAACGATCTCCAGAAATATATAGAAAAGTTCCCAACGGCTAGTTATGGCGGTTAGCCTCTTGAAAGCTCGGCTAGCCTCATTTCAATTGCACTGAGGTAACGGCTAGATTTTCTAATTTGGTCAGTTCGCGGTTAGCCGTCGATGCCGCGACCCCGGAACGGACCCCGGGCCCGCGACGAGTTTAATCGATGATTGTTATGTTTTCCCACAGGTTCCCGCGGTGAGGATTCCCGAAACATGCGGAATCTGTCTCACACGATCAAGTTTGCGGAAGCGTGTAGCAAATCACATCAAGATAAGCACCAATAAATCTTTAAGTGCTATGACAAATAATAACAAGACATAGTATCAAAAGAAAGGAGTTAACATGGCATTCCCATCATAGTTCAAGTTAAGAGACTACACAAAGTAAGTTAAGTTTAGTTACATCACATAAGAGGCCAACACAGGCCAATACAATCCTCAAAAGAATAAAAGAACCCCATGACAAAAATGGCGAAACTCAAGAACCCACCTGACGTCTAGTTGACATCGTCAGGCTGCCACTCTCTAACTGGGGGTGGCTCAAGAGCCTCCTCCGGACGCTCCTCCTCAAAGGCAACGTCACCTGCCCTGGGCACCAACAACAAGGATCGAACACAACGGTTTGGCAGGTAATCAATTTAGGCATGAGTATAAAATAGTAAACGTTTAAAGAAACATATAAAGACATTTTACTGGATTGTAAATAGTTACAAGACTAAAGTACCTTTTCAGAATACGAGCGAAACTAACATGCATACTTACTATATCATAAATAGTTACATTCCACAAAAGCCCTTCCTTTCTCTATCATATATAATGAAAAGAGCAAGCACGCACGACAAGCACGATATACATAATATAATCACGACACGATTCCCACATATACGGGGATTTCCGGCCGCAGAACCGGACACGCACGATGTGTAATAAAATACACGACCAGTCTGCAGACAGTCCACATGTTTAAGGACCCCCAGACAGTGGATTAAACTGAAAGGGCGGTCCAAGCTCAGTGGTGTTCACTAAATTCATGAATGCACAAAACACGAGAAACACTATCAAAACATGTCGAGATAAAAAGGGGGAAATCACTTATCAGAACACGGCGAACACAACTAGCAAAAGGCATAATTAATATGCATAACACGCTTAAGAAGTGACCCCTTTTTCTTGAAACAAATCTTCAAAACGAGCTTGTACTAAAACTTCAAAACGAGTACACGATGATATTCATTATATCAAAACCAAAGTACGAACACAAAGCCTATCAAGCACATGTAAGGACCTTTGGATGGTCTTTGTGTAACCGAAGCCCAAATGTTGGAATTTAAAATAGAATTGGTGCCCCGGAAGTTCAAAGACATCTCGGGTTTCGAGTGCACAATATCAGACTAAAGGTCACTTAATATGTTCTAGTTTTCATTCTTGCGAATACTCTTCAAAACAGGTAATTTGTCAATTTCGGCTAGCTCGCGGTCAGGTGTCGGCTAGCAGAACTAGGATCTGGCGGCTAGCTGCCAGATGACCGACAGGCTGACCGCTGGAAATCCAGGTCTGAAACTTAGCTCTCTGGAAAAGGAGCCGAAAACATTCGATTGGCCAGCGGTTAGCCGAAATGGGGTATGGCGGCTAGCCAGTAGTTAACCGTCAAGCTGACCGAAACCCGCTGTCCAAAAGCCAGCTTCTGGAAAGGGAACCGCCGAGCTCGGTCAGCTCGCGGTTAACCAAAATGGGGATTTCAGCTAGCCGCCAGCTTACCAGCGGCTGACCGCTCCTGCACGGGAAATGCAGCTGAGTTCAGATTTTTCACATTTTCTTCTTCCCTTCTTCTTATTTCTCATTCCACCTGCACTACCTGATCCTCCATGCTCTCCAAGGTTAAAACACACATTTCAAAACACAAATTGAGACATTCTATTCCCATTTTCCAATCAAAACAAAATCCCCCAAATTTTTCAATGAATGAGAAGAGTGCAAGGAAAACAAATGAAATGCACATATGCTAACATCCATCCTAGATTGGTTACTTGCCTTAGTCAAAGATGCCACAAACCTCTTCAAGCACTTCCACTCAAGCTAATCCCAAGAACTATAAAACCCATGAAAACCACACAAAAACTCACTCAATCTTGAAAACAAGGGACCCATTTTACCAAAAGGGTTTATAAACATGAAAAAAAAGATTTTTAAGGAGCCAAAAGACTTCGTTAAGGAGATGGGTTGGAGCTCTTACCTAGAAAAGGTCAAACAAGAGAAATGAAGACAAATGGAGAGCTTGTTCACTTCTAACTTTCAAGAAAAGGACATCAATAGAAAGCTTGAGATGAGAGGAAGAAGGTGATGGTCTTGGAATCTTCTTTGGAGTCTTCTAGTTTGATCATTCAAGAGAACAAAGTGGAAGGAAAAGGCTTTCTCTCCTTTGGTTGCTCTAGGGTTAGGGTTTTGAGAATGAAAAGAGTGAAAGAGAAGGAGAGTTGACTTAAACACTTGCAAATGGGACCCAATGAACTTGAACCTTGTATTGACAAAAACATGATCTTGTGGGCCTCGAATGACTTCGACGAAAAAGGATAAAATGATCCTCGAAATATCTAGTTTCCAAAAAGTATATTTTTGGCATGGTTTTGAGATCTCGAAAATTGTGTCTAGATTTGTGCATAAAAGATAATTTTACCCTTTTTGGGCCAGAACTTGGGTTTTTGGGCTTCAAACATGAATGAGCTGAAGACGAAAGTTGTAACACATAGTAAAATCATTCAAATGAAATCAAAATCACAAATATACGGAAACCGATACGATCCTCCCGAGCTTACACGTGCACTCAGGCCTTCCTGAGTGTCTGACTAATACTAAACGTCCTCAAAATTCCCAAAGCTATATCCAGGACTAAACTAATTATTTCTAACCCAACAATAACTAAAACCACTTAGGACTAAACACACACTAATCGCACACTAATCGAAATGGTCTGGGTCGGGGTCTAACAGTCGAAGAACTTGGCAGCTAGCCGTGAGGTGACCGCTGGGTGACCGAATTCACAGCCCAGAAAAATGATGCATACTGGAAAAGTGATCGTGACATTCGGTTACCTAGCGGTTAGCCGTTAGCCCATATGGCGGTTAATCGCAAGGCGACCGTGGGGTGGCCGAACTCCCTTAACAGCAGATGGTATTCACTCTAGAAACGTAATCATGGGATTTCCGGTTACCTGGCGGTTAGCCGCCAGACTAACCTGTGGTTAGGCGAAAGGTAACCGCTGGGTGACCGAACTAATTTTCCCAGCCGCTAGATTCCCTAGACAATTTGAGAGTAGTGCTCATGGGAGTGTTCATGTGCTTGACTGAATCTAATCCAAACCTTTTGATCAATTCTTTAGCATATTTGGTTTCAGAAATAAACATTCCATCAGACAATTGGTTGAAGAAGGAGTCATAGTTTTGGAGCATATTCCTACAGAAAAACAACATGCAGACATTTTAACAAAACCTTTGGATGTTTCAAAATTTGAAAATATACGGAAATCCCTTGGTGTTTGTGATATTAGATGATCTATGTTTTTTTTTGTTGTTATCTTTTTAGTTGTTTCATTTATATTTATTTTGGTTCAATTTTTACTATTTAAAAAAAAATGAGTTTTTTCGGCTAGCCGTGGATCCTCGTGGCGATTAACCGCCCTGTCGGGCCCATTGTTTTTAAAACTCTTCTGTTCTATTCCTTCCTTCTTTCCATCGCGTCTCTTCCCAGTTTCTCCTCCATCGTCTCTGGAACTTCGTCTATTCTCTGGAACTTCACCTCTATCGTCTCCTTCCTCTCGATAGGTATTCTCTCCTTTTCTTTTCTTCTATTTTACTTGTTTGTTATTGTTTTTCATTGTTCTTTGTCAATGTTTTTGTTATGCTCATTTTCCTCCGTGTGTTTTCTTTCTCTGTGTAGGTTTCTCAAACCCTAACTCATTGTGTGTTTTCCCTCTCTTTCCACCTATCTCCATTTTATTTGTCTCTGTTCTTGTCATTGTCCTTCTTTACTTTCTCGTTTTTGTTATTGTTTTTCTCTGTTTGCTATTTTGCCCTCCATCTGTTTGTGAAAATGCCTCATCGCATGAAATCTGCTATAAATCGTCCCTCTAAAAGAGGACGATCTACTGTTGGATCCTCGTCTCGTCGAGCGAGATCCTCTCCATCTCCACCACAGTCTCCATCTTCTTCTTCCTCTCAATCTCCATCTGCCTCTCCTTCACCTTCTCCATCTGAGCCAAATCGCCTCTATCCAAATGCTCAAAGGTTGTCTGACATGAAAAAGAGACTGATTATGGTTGAGCGTCGATCCTTACATGACGTTCTGAATCCCTATGATAAACTCACCATTCTTACCCACATTGGTTGGGAAAATATTCTTGATTGGGGGGACAAGGCTTATCCCTCTCTTGTCTACAATATGTATGCTTCCATCACTGAGGTCGTATCCACTGTTGAGTCTTGCTCCTTCAGTGTTGCATTCCGTAATCAAGTTGTCTCCATTGACCCCGATCGCATCTCTTCTGTTATGAACATCCCACTTAATCAAGCTGGCCTCTCTATGGTTGTTGATTCTCTCACTCCGGCTGAAAAGGCTGAAGCCACCCGCAATCTCTGTGGCTTTGATGCTGATTGGGATCCTAAGAAAAATTTCTTGCCTATAAATGCCTTAATTCCAAAATAGAGACTCCTTCACAATCTCTTTACTTTCAATGTCTATCCTCGTAAGGGCAATAGGACCGAACTCATTATGTTTATGGTCAATATCCTTCACAAGGTCATTACTGGTACTCCCATGTGCCTTCCTTCACTCATCTGTCGTGCTATTGTACGTTTTCATCTATCTAATGCTTCAAAGATTGCTGCTCCTTTCGGTTACCTTATGTCTCAGCTAGCCCGCTACTACGGTGTTCCTCGCTCTACTGAAGCCCCTATTGTTCATACACCATTTGGTAGAGCTAATCTTATTCAAATGAATCTTCAACCGATTTTGGACGCTGGACTCATTCCTCCTCCAGCAGATGTGGACGCTCCCCGGCAGCCTTCAATTCCTCTTGCAGAAGCTCCTTCTTCTTCTCATCGTCAGGCTGCTCCCCCTGCTGCATCTCGAAATATTGGAGAGCGTATGGACGCGTTCGAGCGAAGGCAGTCCAAGACAGAGAAGCTGTTGAAAAAGACGTTGAAATATTTAAGTGCTCTGTCCAAGGGATGTCGCCAACATAATTTTAATGACATGCCTCCTTCTCTCCTTAGGATTAGTTTGTCTTAGACTCTTTTAGCCACTTGTTTCTATTGGTTATTTTCTTTTGGTGGTGTTGTTTTTGGCTTGTGGCTGCATCTATTTTGTTGTTAATAAAAATTTTCTCCTTATTGTCTATGGATGTTACATTATCTTGCTTTGGATCAATTTTTTTGTATCGATGTTTCTATATTATCAATGATTACTGTTTCCTTTGCATCCTTTATCTCTTTCATTGCTTTATTATATCTTTTATACATCCATGCTTTTCTCTTTATCAATTTACAACAAAAAAGGGGAGAGAGGTTTCCCTAGTTTGTTTCCCAAGTTGGCAGGTTTGCAGATACAATTTCAGGGAGACAAGTGCCTTGGATTTAGGGGGAGAGATTTTATCTCCATTTTCTATGTTTGTTATCTATATGTATTTCAGTTGTAAAGGTCTTGTACCTTGTGTGTGGTTGCTTTTTGGGCTTTAATGAATAACTCTTGTAACCTTTTTTAACTTAGATGGTTTTGTCACGAAATTGACAAAGGGGAGATTGTAAGTGTCACAGTTGTGAGATCACTGTTTTTGTATTGTCAATTCCATGCCAATGTGTTCCGGAGGCCTTTTCTCTCAAAGTGTGTTAAGGAAGTTCTATTTCAAGGGTTTCTTCTATAGCTTTTGGATGGCTCCGGATTCGTCAAGATTGCCTCATTGTGTGTGCCAACCATCTCAGGTATTTCGGACCCAGAACCACTTCCCTTCCGGACCCTTAGGAGCCTTGGTTTAAAACTTGTTTTCAAACTCTTTTATTCACATTCTGTTTTCTCCATTTAAAGAAGGTTCGGTGACCTTTCGGTCACCTGGCGGCTAGCCTCACTGCAAGAAGCGGCTAACCGCCAGGTAACCGAAATTCCTAGGTTACATTTCCAGTATGCAACTTTCTGGAAAAATTAGTTCGGTCACCCAGCGCTTACCTTTCGGCTAACCGCAGAATGGTCAGGCGGCTAACCGCCAGGTATCCGGAAATCCCACGGCATTTCAGAGTGGATGAATCACACATATTCATACCACTATCAAAAAATACACAAGTTGTAGATGTTGATGAGAAGTAGAACACTGATGAAGACTGAAAGTGTTCAATGAAGCTCCACCTGTAGTTGAAGCTTTAACCTCTCGAAGCAAGCTTGATGTTGATGTTGATCCTCCATTGTGTTGCACAACCAAGGTTTAAGAGGTTTGGGTTTTAGGGTAACATGAATCTAATATATTTGAGAATCAACCTAGAAGCCTTTCTTCCATTCACACTTATATTGAGGCTAAAGATAGCTCATACATATTCTAGATAAGGTACAAGTGTGTTTGGAAGAGGGGTTAAGGGCTTGGAAAGGATAGGAAGAAATAAGCCATGGAAGCTCTCAAAACTGTGAAGCTCACAGTGCAAAACGATCTCTAGAAATATATAGAAAAGTTCCCAACGGTTAGTTATGGCAGTTAGCCTTTTGGAAGTTTGGCTAGCCTCATTTCAATTGCACTGAGGTAACGGCTAGATTTTCTAATTCGGTCAGCTCGCGGTTAGCCGTCGAAGACCTTGGCGGCTAGTCGTGAGGTGACCGCTGGGTGACCGAATTCACAGCCCAGAAAAATGATGCATACTGGAAAAGTGACCGCGACATTCGGTTACTTGGCGGTTAGCCGTCAGCCCATATGGCGGTTAGCCGCAAGGTGACCGTGGGGTGGCCGAACTCCCTTAACTGCAGATGGTATGCATTCTGGAAATGTAATCGTGGGATTTCCGGTTACCTGGCGGTTAGCCACCAGACCATTCTGCGGTTAGCCGAAAAGTAACCGCTGGGTGACCAAATTAATTTTCCCAGAAAGTTGCATACTGGAAATGTAACCGAGGAATTTTGGTTACCCGGCGGTTAGCCGCTTCTTGCAGCGAGGCTAGCCGCCAGGTGACCAAAAGGTCACCGAACCTCCTTTAACTGGACAAAACCGAATGTGAATAAAAGAGTTTGAAAACAAGTTTTAAACCAAGGGTCCCAAGGGTCCTAGGGTCCAGAAGGGAAGTGGTTCTGGGTCCGAAATACCTGAAATGGTTGGCACACACAATGAGGCAATCTTGACGAATCCGGAGCCATCCAAAAGCTAGAAGAAGCCTTTGAAATAGAACTTCCTTAACACACTTTGAGAGAAAAAGCCTCTGGGACACATTGGCACAGAATTGACAATACAAAAAGAGTGATCACACAAGTGTGACACTTACAGGTAGTTCCTCCAGAACAAACAAGGGCGAAGAGCCTGTTACTGATGCACCTCATTGGTTTACCAGGCCTCCTAATGTGGTCGTACAACAGGCTTGGGAGAAGTTCAGTTTGTAGAGAGGAACTTGGAAGAATGTTACTCCCTCAACCGTGATGAGGCGAGAGGAAGAGACCGTTAGTGAAGGTATAATTCTTCCTTTTTCTCTTTCTATTTCTTTTCGCTGAGATTTCTTGTTTTGATTTGCCTTTTCTCCCTTTTTCAGTGGAAGATGAGAACTTGGTGATGCCTGAGGTTCCGGCTGATAAGGCATTGACAGATCCGATTACGACATCTGAAGAAGAATAGAGGGACTCTAGAGAGATTCCAGAATCTTCACCTGGTATGACTTCTTTGTATTTTCTTTTTCTTTTTCTTTTTTTGTACTGTCATATGCTAACATGTTGCTTGTTTTCTTGTCAGCAGACTAGCCACAGGATTCCGACGATTTTGAGCCATCCATGGATGCGGCCTTTGACGACACTTCGGTTGAACTCATGGAGGCAGAAAGTATTCCGCCAATCGTTGAAGAAGGTATTTGTAGTAATAATCCTGATGATGATGAAAATCTTTAACAGGAACAGATTCATACCTCTTTTTTTGTTTTGTTTTGCTGGCAGATTGTGAGGTAGCAGAAGAAGTTCCTGAAAGTCCACGAGGATCCTAACCCTAGAGGGGGGGGTGAATAGGGTGAGCTACAACTATGACCAATTTAAACCAATTTTAATTTCTTAAACAAAACTAGTCACATGTGATGATAAACAATCAAAATGCGGAAGCTAATACAAATACAATCACCACATAGCATGCACCACAACACCAATGTTTATAGTGGTTTGGCCTCAATGCCTACATCCACTACCGGCTTGTGAAACCAATCACCCCACCGGATTTCCACTATGTATGCTTTTTCAAAGGCTAAGCAATAACCTATACAATGTTGTTTTTCTAGGCTCAACAACAACCTTACAATGTGCTTTTCTAGGCTAAGCAATAACCTTTACAAAATGCTTTTCTTAGGCTAAGCAATAACCTTACAAGATGCTTTTCTTAGGCTAAGCAATAACCTTTACAAATCAATAATTCTCTAAGGAAGTGTTTACTCAACACTCTAAGAGATTACAATTTAAGCTCAAGTAAATTGCCTCTAAATAGGCGGATATGAAAGTGAATAACAAACTCACACAAACACTCTATGAATGCAAAGATGTATGCTTATGAGGTGTGTGTGTGATGACTTCAATCAAGTTTAAAATGAAGGCTCATTCATATGTATGCTCAAAGCAATTCAAAGTTTAAGACATATAAAAGATTTGAATGAAGTCTAATGCAAATCACATGTATGTTTTAATAACTTGTTTATGATATGAAAATCAAGAATCACAAGTTGTATGTAAAAGACTAACTTAGAACATGTGATGCATGTGCAATGTTGTTTTCAAAAACAAATAGATTTTACTAATGTTTAAATGAATGAAAACAACAAGCAAGTTTCAACCAAGACAAAGAATCATGCATGTAAAGAAAATCAAAGATTTAACCTAGGCATGATTAAGAAGGTTTGTTTAAAAAAACAACTTGGATTGAAACAAAGTAAAGAATCCAATCTTAATTACATCAAAGATTAAGAGAAGAATGGATTCATCACTTCATAGTTATCATGTATAAAAACATTTACCAATTACTTAAACAAGACATGAAAACTATGATTAACAAAAGGTAAAGCTTACTTGGTGGTTTAACTCATTAATCCAAGCTTTAGCTCTCCTAATGACCTCCTAGCCTTTCCAACTTCTTCCCCTTTGTTTGTCTCCAAAATGCTCTCAAAGGCTCATTTGTTCAACATTTGAGAAGTTGGAAATGAATGGACTTTATAGGCAAAAAACAGTCCAACGGCTAGTTGTCTCGGTCGACCTAGAGGTGTCGGTCGACCGGGACAACACAACGGTCATATTTCTGACCGTTGGAAAATTTCTGCACAGAAACTTTCCACTTGCCCGACAGTGTTCCCGGTCGACCGGGACACAGGTCTCGGTCGACCGGCGACACTGCCGAGACCCCATTTTGCAAAAATTCAATTTTTGCCTATTTGAAGGTATATAAATGGGGGACCTTTTGGGCCATTAAATCAAGCTTAAATACATGTTTTAGAGAGACTAAAGGTTATTAAAACATGATTATAAGAAGCCTAAACAAATTTGAAAACTTTAAAACCATAGGCTAGCTTGATTTGAGAAAAACTCTTTTCAAATGAAATTGCATACAAAACTGATTCTAAAGGTGTTGAAAGTATGCAAACCTCAAACCTAAATACCTAACATGATTTTCCAAATGTAGTGCACAAGGAAATAGGTTTTCAAAAAGAGTTTGGGTTTCAAAACCAATGCATCCAACTTTAAAACCAAAACATGCATAAAGCAAAGACTTTTCCAAATCTTAAAAGCTATGCATGTATAAAACTAGATTTCAAGGTTTTCTAAAACAATGCTAGTGTGTGAATCCAAATGATGCTAAAGTGCAAATGCATCCATCAAATTGCAAAAACAAAAGACCTAACAATCTCCCCCTTTGCAATTTGATGGCAACTTACTCATCATAGAAATTACACACTAAGTCTTCAGCTCCCCCTAAGCTGGACAAGTCTTGAAATCTTCTTGGATGCTCCTTCTCTTAGCTTGGGCTCTTGGGCTCTTTTCTTCAATCTTCTTGATGCTTGGAGCTTGATCATTCTTCAAGCTTTCTCTTCTCATCTTCCTCTCTTTAGCCAAGCATCTTCTATAGCTCCAAGCTTTCTTTCTTCTATTTGCTCTCCCCCTTTGACCATGCCTCTTTCTTCCTTTGGCAAGGTATGTATTCTCTCCCCTTGTAGAAGATCATACACAACTCTCCCCTTTGGAAGCTTGGACTTTCTCTTCACCCTTTTGAGAACATGCATAATTTCTCCCCCTTTGCCATTAAATTGCAAAGGTACCTACACACATGAAACAAGGAAAATACCTTTAGTAGCACCTGTTAACAAATGAAATCGAAAATGAAATACATAACAGGCTATCATGTGAGGTAGTAGTCTCTAAGGGCTCAAAGGCATTCCAATGGTCAATTTGATCACAACTAATACTTCCTATGAAGGTTTACACTCCCCCTCAATCCATTCTCTTCTTTTGTCAAACTTTTGACGAGATATAACTATTTGGTGCAAGAAGTAGATGGTTTAACCAAGCGAGGGTCAACTTCAAGGAAATGATTAGATTCATATAACTATAAGGCTCATATGATCAAATTACCAAAAGAGAGCAAGGTCTAATGGGAGAAACAATCATGGATATCAATTGAAATAAACATATCAATTGAGATTTAAGGATGTGACTATTAGCACAATCACTCTACAATGGATTTAAGAATTTTACTTATTAGGAAAAATCCAAATTAGAGCTATCCATGATATGGGGTTTACTCAAACATAGCATCAATCAATATTACTTATGAAAAACATATGCTATGTAAGTTTTGAACTCATTTCATTCAATCAATAAATATGACTATTAAAGTGCATGAAAGAGTGAAATGAAATTCAATCATGAAGCCAACCTCAAATAATAACCAACCATTATTATTAACACATAAACATGGTGGTCATGAGATTTACCTATGAGAGCAAAAAGAGGTGGCAATCATGAGCATTATGATGCTAATGGTGTGTGACGTGGAACAATTATATAACTATGAAGATTAGTCCAAAGCACACAAGGTCTATCACATACACAAGATAAGATATCAATTGGATATGAAATCAATGGAACATTATACCAAATGAAACCAATTGAATATGATAACATGAGTAAAAGCAAGGATGTGATACACTTCCATCAAGCATCATAAATGCATATTCATCACTTTTAATGATATTCCTAAAGAGCATAGTGATGAACAAGGCAAATTGCAATGCAAAAGGATAAAGCTTTGTAATGCATGCAATTTCCAAAGTGTCTAGATCATATGAATTCAACACTAAGAAATCCATCAAACAAGAGATATAACTATGAAATACAAGTAATGGATTTCAAAAAGGTTCATATGATCAAGAACACTAATATGAGGTTGAAACATGTATAAGGATGATATCAAGAGAATACACATGAATCAACATCATAACCATCCACAACGAAAAGACTATTAGGCATAGAGGATGGATTTGGGTTCTAGTATGGTTTTTACAAATACTACCAATATCACAACCATACATGGAACCAATTGTCATTTGCATATGAAAAAGAATGTAAACACATAAGCTAAGGATGCAAACAACATACATTTCCATTTCTAAAGATAATGAAACCAAAAGAAAAGGAAATGAGAACATGGAACATGCTTAGAAGAATATAACTAATGAGGTTAAAGAGCATTTCCATTCAACCAATCTTCAAATCATTTTGATAAACAAAATCCAACAATGAGCATAAAAAGAATGAATTTGAAGATCAATTTTCAACATTGTATTTTAAAAGATATAACTTAAATGAAACACATACAAGTTGATTTTTCAAAACAATGTTCTCCATATAAAAGTATACCTTATAAATCCATGGAAAAACTTGAATTGATTCAAATCATTTGATTTACAAAAAGGATCTAACTAAGACATCCATCAAATGATCTAACAACAATTGATCATGACAAATTAGCTATGAAAGCTTTTAACATCACAATCAATTAATCATGTAGAAATGCAATGCAAAACATATGAGTGCAACAAGCAAATCAAACATGATGAGATTATAATCAAAAGATTTTGAAAACCATGAAGTGTAACTTAGAATGGTGTATGAAAACAAAATCAATTGATCATAAATAAGCAATGCATCTTAAGAAATGTAACTAAGAGAGAACAAAATGCAAATGCAACATGACCAACAAAGAGATTTAACTTACAAAGAATAGGTTGGTCAATGAAGGTCCAAGACCCTAAGGTTTGTCTAAGTAGATGACTTTAGGAATCCACCTAAGGTCTTGGGAGGGTTGAACTTTGAGGTCTATTTTGGAATTCTCACCAACTAAAGGAGATTTAACTTGATAAATTTTCAATTTGAACTTATCACCAAGATATTTAGATTTCACTAAATTTAGCTTAGATTGGTGATTAGTCTTTTGATGTTGGTGAGTTTTCTTCTTAGGGGATTGATTCATTTTTCTTTTCTTCTTATTTTCTCCCTTTCTTTGACTTTTGAAATTTAGATTTAACTTTGTAATTTTCTTCAAAAGTTCTTTCATGTTTTGACTTAAGGGAGGTAGGTTGAGAAGCTTTTTGTTAGTAGATTCTTTCAAACTTGGTTTGACTTGTTTAAGCTTTTTAGAATCTATCTTAGGAGACTCCATTTTAAAGGATTTAACTTGTTTAGTCTTTTTGGAGTTTTCCTTGATTTTTAGTGTCTTACCCTTCAAGTTTGATTTTACTTTCTTTGGTTCAAAGATGGGATTAGACACATGGCTTCTTTTTCTTAGTTTGCACTCAGATGTAAAATGTCCTTCAATGCCACAATAATTGCATTTAGACTTGGGCAAAGAAGTGTGAGTGCTAGAGAATGTGGACTCACCTTTCACAAAAGTGTTGGTGAATTTAGGGTTATAAGACATATTCCTATTAAATCCAATACCCGTCCTATCTCCATGATGTTTACCCAATTTAAATAATTTTTCAAGTCTATCTTCACTTTGGGTAAACTTGCACTCATACTTTTGTTTATAGGTTTCAAGTTGAGTGACTTTGGTTATAAGGATTGAATTTTCATTTTTAACTTTTGAAAGTTCATTTTCAAGTTCCTTATATTTGATTAGCTCTTCATTGGCAAGTTGTAATTTATGTTTAAGGTCATTAACAACATTAGTTCCAAGCTCTTGAGTTTTTAACTTACTTTTAATCAACTTGGTTTCTAAATGGTCAATGTCTTCATCTTGTTTCTTAATTGTATCTCTTAGGTTCAAATTTTCATTTTTAAGCTCATCACAATTTATCTTAATCTCATTTAATTCATCTTGAGCATTAGATAAATTTTCCTTAGAGATAGTCAATTTAGATTCAAGATTGTTAAAGTCTTTACCTTGCCTTTTTATTTGATCTCTTAGAATTAAATTTTCCTTATTGACATTATCATAATCCATCTTTAATTCTCTTATTTCATCTTGAATGTTAGATAGATTATTTAAAGAGATCATGAACTTAGATTCTACACAATTTATAAATTCATCTTTTTCTCTAAGTTCATTTTTAGAAGAGTCTAATTCTTGTTTTATCCTTATAGATTCTTCTTTTAATCTTTTATTTTTCTTGGAAACCTCTAAGGACCATGTGTACAATTCCTCATAGGCTTCAAGTTCATCATATTCTTCTTCTTTTAATTCAAGTTGAGATTCTTTAATTTGAATTTTTGAATCTCCATAAGATGGAAGAATGAGGGGTCTAGAAGAATCTACAAGGTCTAGCATAGTGGAGTCCATTCTAATGATTTTCAAATAAGCACAACTCTAGGATTTTAACTCTAGGTTTTTACACCTAATCAAGAGTTCCAAACACTTGATCCTAAGGGATTAGAGCACTTGGCTCTGATACCAATTGAAAGTCCACGAGGATCCTAACCCTAGAGGGGGGGGTGAATAGGGTGAGCTACAACTATGACCAATTTAAACCAATTTTAATTTCTTAAACAAAACTAGTCACATGTGATGATAAACAATCAAAATGCGGAAGCTAATACAAATACAATCACCACATAGCATGCACCACAACACCAATGTTTATAGTGGTTCGGCCTCAATGCCTACATCCACTACCGGCTTGTGAAACCAATCACCCCACCGGATTTCCACTATGTATGCTTTTTCAAAAGCTAAGCAATAACCTATACAATGTTGTTTTTCTAGGCTCAACAACAACCTTACAATGTGCTTTTCTAGGCTAAGCAATAACCTTTACAAAATGCTTTTCTTAGGCTAAGCAATAACCTTACAAGATGCTTTTCTTAGGCTAAGCAATAACCTTTACAAATCAATAATTCTCTAAGGAAGTGTTTACTCAATACTCTAAGAGATTACAATTTAAGCTCAAGTAAATTGCCTCTAAATAGGCGGATATGAAAGTGAATAACAAACTCACACAAACACTCTATGAATGCAAAGATGTATGCTTATGAGGTGTGTGTGTGATGACTTCAATCAAGTTTAAAATGAAGGCTCATTCATATGTATGCTCAAAGCAATTCAAAGTTTAAGACATATAAAAGATTTGAATGAAGTCTAATGCAAATCACATGTATGTTTTAATAACTTGTTTATGATATGAAAATCAAGAATCACAAGTTGTATGTAAAAGACTAACTTAGAACATGTGATGCATGTGCAATGTTGTTTTCAAAAACAAATAGATTTTACTAATGTTTAAATGAATGAAAACAACAAGCAAGTTTCAACCAAGACAAAGAATCATGCATGTAAAGAAAATCAAAGATTTAACCTAGGCATGATTAAGAAGGTTTGTTTAAAAAAACAACTTGGATTGAAACAAAGTAAAGAATCCAATCTTAATTACATCAAAGATTAAGAGAAGAATGGATTCATCACTTCATAGTTATCATGTATAAAAACATTTACCAATTACTTAAACAAGACATGAAAACTATGATTAACAAAAGGTAAAGCTTACTTGGTGGTTTAACTCATTAATCCAAGCTTTAGCTCTCCTAATGACCTCCTAGCCTTTCCAACTTCTTCCCCTTTGTTTGTCTCCAAAATGCTCTCAAAGGCTCATTTGTTCAACATTTGAGAAGTTGGAAATGAATGGACTTTATAGGCAAAAAACAGTCCAACGGCTAGTTGTCTCGGTCGACCTAGAGGTGTCGGTCGACCGGGACAACACAACGGTCATATTTCTGACCGTTGGAAAATTTCTGCACAGAAACTTTCCACTTGCCCGACAGTGTTCCCGGTCGACCGGGACACAGGTCTCGGTCGACCGGCGACACTGCCGAGACACCCCATTTTGCAAAAATTCAATTTTTGCCTATTTGAAGGTATATAAATGGGGGACCTTTTGGGCCATTAAATCAAGCTTAAATACATGTTTTAGAGAGACTAAAGGTTATTAAAACATGATTATAAGAAGCCTAAACAAATTTGAAAACTTTAAAACCATAGGCTAGCTTGATTTGAGAAAAACTCTTTTCAAATGAAATTGCATACAAAACTGATTCTAAAGGTGCTGAAAGTATGCAAACCTCAAACCTAAATACCTAACATGATTTTCCAAATGTAGTGCACAAGGAAATAGGTTTTCAAAAAGAGTTTGGGTTTCAAAACCAATGCATCCAACTTTAAAACCAAAACATGCATAAAGCAAAGACTTTTCCAAATCTTAAAAGCTATGCATGTATAAAACTAGATTTCAAGGTTTTCTAAAACAATGCTAGTGTGTGAATCCAAATGATGCTAAAGTGCAAATGCATCCATCAAATTGCAAAAACAAAAGACCTAACAGTTCCTCCGTCTTTCTCGGCACCAGAGCAGGGGATGTCTATAGCTGAACCAGAAGTAGGGACTTCTTCTTCTGGTTACAATGCAGCAGAGACGAAATCGTCTGAGTAGATTCCTTCACCAGTGTCTCCGTTTAGAAAGAGCTTAATGATCACTCCTCCAACAGGACATGACACGGGCAGTCGACCAATGGAGAGGGGCGAGCCTTCGTCTGGTCCATCTCTTGAGTATGCGAAGAAAGTGTTGAAGAGAGTTTTGAGCTCATGGATCGAAACTCTTTCTTCTAGCCATTTGGAAGCTAGCTTTGGCATGGTTAAGCATGTACAGGACATCCTTGCTGATGGCGAAGAAGTTGGCCTGGACATTGCAGATGCGAAGGCTTTCGTTGATGAAGTCATAGCTTTAGGGGGCAAGTGGAATGAAACCAAGAGCTTCCCAAGTGGTGACTTCTTCAATGAGATATTTTTTAAGCCTTCTGGTGAGGTCAAGTCTGAGCTGGACGAGATCTCGTGGACTCGGAAGAAATTCGTTCGGGAGAGGAACGTTATCGAGTTGGCTATCATTGGGCTGACAGAGGACCTGCGCCATGTTAATAGAGAGGTCGTTGAGACTAGGCAGCGTCTTGAGCTATTGGAGGAACAAGCTGCTGCAAAGTGGGCTGCCATTGTGGAAGCTCGTGCCAGAAAAGGGACTCTGATTCGCCAAGTCAAGGAGGCTGAAAGCAATCTCCGGAGGAAGATTCAAGAGTACGAGCAATGGAAGATTCTTTGGGAAGAGCTTCCCCGTGCTACAGATGGATCACGGCGTTCTGCCGCATTCTATGGGAAGATCTTGAAGAAGCATGGCCTGGAAGCTTTAGAGACTAGGGCCAAGAGTATGCTTAAGGAGTTGAGTCTTTGGTTGAAGACCATGTGAGACCGAGTTCCTGATTCTTGTAACAAACTTTTTTTCTTCTTCTTTTTTGTTACCCGTGTATACACACACATATTTTTTGGTACTCTTTCTCTTATAATGCTTGTGGACATTTTTTTTAGCACTTTTTTTTTTTTTTTGTATTCCCTCTTTTCACTCAAATTCTTTTGTGATAAATTCAAGCAATAGTTAAATGGGAATGTTTGTTTGGAAATTTGTTCAAAAGTTTGTCATTTTGTGAAAAACCTTTTGTCAAATGGTTGTTTTGGCGTGAAAGCCGAATTTTGAGATGACATGGAAGCCAAGATTTGGGTCGGCATGGAAGCCGAAATTTTGAGGCGTAAAAGCCAAAATTTGGGATGGCATGGAAGCCAATTTTGTTTGTGGCATGGGAGCCAAAAATTTTGAGATTGCGTAAAAGCCAGTTTTGAAATGGCATGAGAGCCGAATTTTGTGGCGTAGGAGCCGAAGTTTGGGATGGCATAGAAGTCGGTTTTGTTTGTGGCGTAGGAGCCAAATTTTTTTTGAGATGGCGTGAAAGCCAATTTTGAAATGCATGAGAGCCGAATTTTTTTTTTGGCATGGAAGACGAAATTTGCTTTTGGCGTAGAAGCCGAATTTTTTTGGCGTTTATAGTCGGCTTTTTGTGGTGTTTATAGCCAATTTTGTGGAATTTATAGCCGATTTTTGGCATGAGAGCCGATCTTTTTTTTTTTTTTGAAAACAAAGTTTTGTTTTGTTGGCGTGAAAGCCAGGTTTTATGGCATTTATAAGCGATTTTTGTGGCATTTATAGCCGAGTTTTTTGTTTTCAAAAATGCAAGTATCGACTAAAAGTTACCTCCCTACTGAATGGTCTTGCAAGTATCGATGGAATGTCGCCTCCTTGCTCATTCGGTTGCGAGTATTGATGGAATGTCGCCTCCGCGCGAATTTGGCCGCAAGTATCGACTAAGCGTCGCTTCCTTTCTTTTTTCAAAAAATTTGGTTTTGTGGGTATCGATTGAATGTCGTTTCCCCATGATTTTTGAAATTTGAGGTCTTTTTTTTTTTTGGACCTCAGTTTTCTTTGAATTTTGGGTTTGTGGATATCAACTGGAATGTTGCATCTCCACGATTTTTGAAATTTGAGGTCTCTGTTTTTTTGGACCTCAGTTTTGTTTGAATTTTGGGTTTGTGGATATCAACTGGAATGTTGCATCTCCACGATTTTTGAAATTCTGCAAGTATCGACAAAGCGTCACTTCCTTGCGATTTTGAAGTTTGAAGTTTTGGAAGTATCAAATGGGGTTCTCATCCTTCCAATTTTTAGATTTTGCGAGTATCGACTGAGCGTCACTTCCCCGCGGTTTCTAAAAAACCTTTTTTTGTTTAAAGACACGAGGGTCGTAAATTTTGACTTAAAACCGTTTTTGGTTGTAAAAGTCAGGGTAGACTAGGGTGGAAATTCCTGAGTCCTGATTTTGTTTCAAACCGTGAATTTTGGGTTCAAGGATAAAAAATTTGGTCAAGTCCAAGAAGAGTCTGCGAAACTTGGAGTTTTGGATTTTTATTAACAATGAAATTATGAAAGTAAGCATTCTTTTGAATTTTAGAAATCTCAACATAAGGATGAAAAATCTAAAAGAGGCGGGTTTGACGAGCGAGTACCTGAGAATAGGCTTTGGCTGTGCAGGCATTGCTCTGGCCCAGTGGTGTGAGTCTTCAAGGGTAGTATCGCTTCAAGAACTTGTCGCTGATGGGCAGCATACATCTGTCGCCTTCCATGTTTAGAAGTGTGTATGCGCCGTTAGAGAAGACTTTGTCAATGACGAAGGGTCCCTCCCATTTTGGTTCGAGTTTGCCTTTGGATTTGTGGGCAAAAACCATTGGCCTTTTTACTACAAGAACCAAGTTGCCCTTTTTATAGGCGCGTTGCCGGGCCCTTTTGTCAAAAGATCCTGCCATGCGTGCTTAGTACAGCTCAATGCTTTGTAAGGCTTCGAACCGTCTTTCATCGAGATTGTCCAGTTCTTGGAGTCTCAATTTGACATTGCTTTCTTGCGTGATGTCATTTTGGAAAGATACCCTTAAGGAAGGAATCTGTACTTCCATAGGGACAACAGCTTCGCATCCATAGACCAAAGAGAATGGTGTGCTATGGGTTGCCCTCGAACGGTGGTTCAATAAGCCCACAAAGCTTCAGGTAGTTTGTCTCCCCAATCTCTTTTGTGACTAGAGACCATTTTCTTGAGAATTTTGCAGGGTGTCCTGTTGAAGGCTTCTGCTAGTCCGTTTGCTGCCGGATTGTATGGAGTCGAAGGACAACTCTGGATTTTGTATTTGTCGCAAAGCCTGTAGAATTAGTGATCCCGGAATTGCGGTCCATTATCATGAACGAATCTTTTAGGTATGCCAAAGCTAAAAGTCTTGGATCGGAACCCTAGAGGGGGGGTGAATAGGGTGGGCTTCAATTATGACCAATGTTAAATTCTTTAAAGTAAACTAGTCACAAGTGATGATTTACCAAACAAGATGTGGAAACTAATAAAACAATCACCACAAGCAAACACCGCTACACAAAGATTTATAGTGGTTCGGCCTCAATGCCTACATCCACTACCAGCTTGTGATCCAATACCCCACCGGATTTCCACTAACTATGCTTTTCAATAGGCTAAGAAATAACCTTTACAACGTTGTTTTTCTAGGCTAAACAACAATCTTTACACGATGCTTTTACTAGGCTAAGCAATAACCTTTACAAAGTGCTTTTCTTAGGCTAAGCAATAACCTTTACAAATGAAGGATTTCTCAAAGAAGGTGTCTATACAAAACACTCTAAGAGATACAATTTAAGCTGAATGAAGTTGCCTCTTAAATACGCTAATATGAAAGTTTAATTCAATGTACAAACATACACTAAGAAGAAGCTAAGGTGTGTGCACAAAGTGTATGAATGTTTTACTTCAATCAAATTCTAAAATGAAGCTCTTAAAAGAATGCTTGATGCATTTTAAAATCTAATCTCAGAAAAAGACGATTGAAGTAATATCCTAACCACATGAAAGGTTCAAGCAACTTGAAAGAAATAACTACACAAGTTGTAAGAAGATTAACTACTAAAAGCACATGTGATTTATTCAAGGATGTTTCCAAAGCAATCTAATATTCCAAAGATGATAATGTGTTTGCAAAACATCTCTTTAAAAGCTAGAAATCATGCATATATGCAAATACAAAGAGTTGAACATGCATGGATTTCATTTGGAATGGAAACCAAGTCTTAACTTGAAAAATATACCTTTGTCTCAAGCATTTTTTATTTCCATTGACCCTCTAGCCTTATCAACTTCTTCCCCTTTCTTAGGCTTCAAAATTGTTTCAAAAGGTCACCCAACAAGCCCCTCAAAAGAAAGGAATGGAATGAACTTTAAAGGAAAAAAATAGTCCAACGGCTAGTTGGACCGGTCAACCCCATGACCCCTGGGTCAAGCTGGCTCAACGGTCATATTGGCCCAACGGCTAGTTACCCGGTCGACTTGGGCTTGGCTCGGTCGACCGGGTACACTGGCTGTTTTCCCAGCAATCAGTTGGGCCCGTCGACCCGGTACAGGGGTCGGTCGAACGACCAAACTGGCCTGGGAAAAGTTCCAGCAGAGTTTTCAAAAATCCAAAGAAGAAACTTGGAACTCAAGGCCAGTGTGATTAAGCATAATAAAATTATTCTAAAAATGGAGAATGTATGTAAATCACAAACCTAAATTCTTAATTTGATTTTTCAAAATAATGCATGAAGAATTAGGTTTTCGAAAGAGTATTTGAATTCTAAAAACATGCATGAATAAATCATTTGAAAAACATATGTAAATGCAAGTCTAGAATCTCATATTCCAAAGTCAAAACTAAGAGCATGAGTGTGTGATCATTTGACAGTGAAGGTGAATGTGCATCCATCAAAATTGCAACAAACAAAAACCTAACAATTTCCTCCTTTGCAATTTGATGGCAACTACTATGATCACAACACTTCGAGGACCTTGGATCTTCTTGACAGCTCTGTTCTAGAAATCTCTTGAATGAAGCTTCGACCGCATGACCGATTCGTCAAGAGCTTTTAACTTAATCTTTCCAAAATGATTTCTCCCCCTTGGTTAGAGCTCTCCCTTGATCTTCGCATCCAAGCGATCTTCCCTTTAGCTTTTGAAGTAGATCTCCCCCTTAGTTAGATCTGGTCTTCTCTCCCTTTTTGTTTGATCTTCTTTGTGTCTGATCATCAGATCTTCTACTTCTCTCCCTCTATGTCATTAAAGAGATCTGTTCTTTTTCTCCCCCTTTGACATCGAATTGCAAAGGAACCTGTATACATGAGAAAAAAAATACCTTTCATTAGCACCTGTTACCAAAAGAGAATGCTAATATAATGTTGAACAAGTTATCATGTATATAGATTTGGCTATGCATTGTTTGAATGAAGCTAAGATAACATATATGAATTGATTTATCGATATAAAGCTTCAAGGTAACATAAACATCCATCAAGAGAAATATAACAAGAGGAAAAGAGATGAAATGTGACACTGTAATTTCATTGATTTAACAAGAAAAGTTCAGTACATAACACATTAAATACTTGACCATTTCATAAACAAAAGAATATGGTCAATAATCAAAACAAGTCAGTTGATAGATAAAGAATACATCAAGTGACAAACAATCTATCACTGCCCAAAACAATCCCCACAAAAAGAAATGAAAACACTCATAAAGGTCTAAGAAGAGTTTGTAGGAGACGGAGGCATAGCATCATCATGGCGCCTACAGCTCTTGGATATGTTCGAGAGGTACTTTAGAGTTTTCTTCATCATCCCTCTAAACTCTTGAAACTCTGTGCGAATGGAAACAACTGCTTGCTCCACAGACGTCATGCGCTCCTCCATAGTACGCTGAGGAGGGGGTTGGGGCTAACGTGGCGGCTGAGGAAGTACTGGATCCGCAGTCTCTATCTCGGCAGCCTCTAACTCTACATCAACTTCTGCTACCGGGTTTGCTCGTGGTGGTGGAGGAAGCCTCATCAAGAGAATGTTTGTCTTGTTAAAAACAGTGGTTGGCTCAAGTCTCTTAGAAGCAGGAGGTATCACTCCAAAAGAACGGGCAATCTCAGTGATAAGAAACCCGAAAGGACCAACACACGGCTAGGAGCCAGTGATAACCCGGATGATATGGTGCATGATGATGGAAGGTAGACACATAGGCACCCCGGTAATCACATTATGAAGGATATTTGCCATGTACGGAGTTACTTCTGTTCGATTCCCTTTCCTCGGGTAAATGGAGTGAGTGAAGATAATGTGAATGATGCGAAGGGAGGGAATCATCGAAGAGGCTTGGAGACAGTTTTTAGCAGACCATTCTTCAGGGTGGCCACAAAGAGCACTCATGACTGACTCTCTCTCTCATCAAGAGGTAGGACATCTGAGATGAATCTGGGACCGTCAGACCTAGGGATGCCTAAGATGGAGGAGATCAAGTCTATGGTGACCACCTCTTCACCATGAAGAAATCTAATTGTAAATGAATTTGCAGTAGAGGCACATATAGATTCGTAAAGGCTGTGGACTGAGGAAGGATAAGATCTTCCACTCCAAGTAAGGATGCTATCCCATCCAATGGCTTCTAGAATGGCCGGGACATTGTAGTCCACAAGGTCTTTTACAACACAAAACTTCTCAACAATAATTCCTTTGCTTCTAAAAGATTTGAAAACTGAAGATGGAGAACGAATTGGGTTGAATTTAATCTCTGGAGGAGGGCCAAGTTCAGGAGAAGTGGAGGGAGATCTATGAGAAGATGAAGCATGTCCAGTTTTGGACATTTTGCTAGGCCTCCTCCATGTTTGCTTTGTGCGAGCCATTTTTGAAAGATTCAAAGAAAATGATGCTCTAGAATGTAAATAAGAGCTGAAAATGGGCACAGCAGTTGCTATTTGAGGGAAGAAGTGGTTCAGGCAATTTGACAAACACTAGGGGTGCAGGTGTTGGAGCTGAGAGAATTACAGCTGAATGATGCCAAGAGAGAGTCACACAAGACTACAAAAGATCCAAAAACAAGGAAGAAAACACAAACACCACGAAATATAGCATACACAGTCAAAACAGAAAATAGAAAAGAGAAGGTTGGGAGAGACGGTGGGAGGTTGAGGAAGCTTGGAGGAGTGGACGCCCAAACAGTGAAGAAGATGAAGATCACGAGGGATGGAAGAACATGTCCTGCAAGATTGGATTGAATTCAGGAAGAAAAGATTGAGGAGAAGAAGAAAATGAAAAAACAGGCTCAGCTGCGGTCGACCTGCACAAAATGGAACAGATTTTGTTTGAAACAGAACAATCACTGTGCAACAGGTTATGTTGCTGAAAGCGCAGGCTCGGTCGACCGGCCACTTAGCCCGGTCGACCAGGTACACTGGGGCAAGCTGCGTTCCAGAACAGATTTAGAGAAAACAGTCCTGAAGATGGATGGGTCAAACTAAAAACTAATACCCTTAACCCCAGCTATCAAACAAGCTAAAAAAATTTAGAAAAGAGATTTTTACAAAATCAATTCTAAATAATTCCTTTTGAAGAAAAGTAGACTTGTAAGATAAAAAGCATTTTTCAAAATCATTTAAATTTGACAAAACAAAAGTTTGACTATAAATTCATTCAAAAATAAACAATTTGAAAAACAAATCAATTGATTTAGAAGGTATAACTTTTTAAAAGCTTTTTCAAATCAATTTGATCAAAATCATGCATTTAATCATAAACCAACTAAACATATGACTAAGAGAAAGGGTTAGTCCTATCTATCTAAGAAGCCTTAGTAATCTTCTAAAGGTCTAACCTTAGGTATCCATCTAAGGTCTTGGTCTTTGGAGACTATTTTAGAATTTCCACCAACTAGAGGAGATAAGGATTGAATTCTTTTAGACTTAACATCAAATCTTTGAGGTTTGACTATTTTAGAATGATGATTAGTCTTTGGAAGTTGGTGTTTCATTTTCTTTTTATGCTTCTCATTTCTTTTAGCTTTTCCTCCCTCTTTTTGCCTTTTGAACGTTAATTTTAACTTTTCAAATTTTTTCAAGAATTCTTTCATTTCTAAGGTTAAAGGAGGTAAAGTGAGAAGTTTCTTTTTGATAGATTTATTTTGACTATTAGTCTTTTTAAAGTCTATCTTGGATGACTCTTTTTGAATTGTTTTAACTTGTTTGAACTTCTTAGAGTCTTCCTTGGAATTCAAAGTCTTACCCTTCATAGAATTAGATTTAATTTTCTTAGTTTCAAAGATGGGTTTAGACATATGACTTTTCCTTAATTTGCACTCAAATTTGAAATGCCCTTCCTTACCACAATAATGACATTTAGTTTTGGGCATAGGAGAAGGAGTGCTAGAGAAAGAGGACTCACCTTTCACAAAAGTGTTGGTGAATTTAGGGCCATGTGAAGTACACTTATCAAATCCAAGACCCGTCCTATCTCCTTGAGATTTACCAATCTAAATAGTTTTTCAAATTTGTCTTCTCCTTGGGTAAATTTACAGTCATACTTTTGTTTGTACCTCTCAAGTTGAGTGACTTTGTTTATAAGGATTGAATTTTCATTTTTGACTTTTAATAAATCATTTTCAATTTCCTTATATTTGTTTAGTTCTTCATGGGCAAGTTTTAATTCGATTTTAAGTTCATTAACAACATTAGATCCAAGTTCTAAGGTTTTTAAATTACTTTGAGTATTACACAAGTTTTCCTTAGAAATTGTCAACTTGGATTCTAAATTGATAATGTCTTTGTCTTGCCTTTGTAATTGATCTCTTAGATTTATATTTTCTTTATTAAGCTCATCATAACTTATCTTAATCTCATTTAATTCATCTTTGATATTGGATAGGTTATGTAAAGAGATCATAAACTTAGAGTCTAAACATTGTATGACTTCTTCTTTCTCTCTAAGTTCATCTTTAGAAGAAACTAATTCTTTGTTTAACCTTTTTGATTCTTCTCTTAATTTTTTGTTTTTCTTATCAAGCTCTATAGACAAGGTATATAATTCTTCATAGGCTTGTTGAAGATCATCTTCATCATATTCTTCTTCTTTTAAGTCACATTGAGATTCATTTATTTGAAGGTTTGAATCTCCAATAGATGGAAGAAATAGAGATCTAGAAGAATCTTCACAAAAGACTAAATAATCTAACTCAGTGGAATCCATGTTAATAGTATTCATTCAAACACAAATCTAGGGTAATGACTCAAGGTTTTTACACCTAATCAAGAGTTTCAAAAACACTTGATCCTAAAAGATAGAGCACTAGGCTCTGATACCAATTGAAAGTCCTGGATCGGAACCCTAGAGGGGGGGGGGTGAATAGGGTGAGCTTCAATTATGACCAATTTTAAATTCTTTAAAATAAACTAGTCACAAGTGATGATTTACCAAACAAGATGCGGAAGCTAATAAAACAATCACCACAAGCAAACACCACTAGACAAAGATTTATAGTGGTTCGGCCTCAATGCCTACATCCACTACCGGCTTGTGATCTGACCGGATTTCCACTAACTGTGCTTTTCAATAGGCTAAGCAATAACCTTTACAACGTTGTTTTTCTAGGCTAAACAACAACCTTTACACGATGTTTTTACAAGGCTAAGCAATAACCTTTACAAAGTGTTTTTCTTAGGCTAAGCAATAACCTTTACAAATGAAGGATTTCTGAAAGAAAGTGTCTATACAAAACACTCTAAGAGATACAATTTAAGCTGAATGAAGTTGCCTCTTAAATAGGCTAATATGAAAGCTTAAATCAATGTACAAACATACACTAAGAATAAGCTAAGGTGTACAAAGTGTATGAATGTTTTACTTCAATCAAATTCTAAAATGAAGCTCTTAAAAGAATGCTTGATGCATTTTAAAATCTAATCTCAGAAAAAGATGATTGAAGTAATATCCTAATCACATGAAAGGTTCAAGCAACTTGAAAGAAATAACTACACAAGTTGTAAGAAGATTAACTACTAAAAGCACATGTGATTTATTCAAGGATGTTTCCAAAGCAATCTAATATTCCAAAGATGATAATGTGTTTGCAAAATATCTCTTTAAAAGCTAGAAATCATGCATATATGAAAATACAAAGAGTTGAACATGCATGGATTTCATTTGGAATGGAAACCAAGTCTTAACTTGAAAAATATACCTTTGTCTCAAGCATTTTTTATTTCCATCGACCCTCTAGCCTTATCAACTTCTTCCCCTTTCTTAGGCTTCAAAATTGTTTCAAAAGGTCACCCAACAAGCCCTTCAAAAGAAAGGAATGGAATGAACTTTAAAGCAAAAAAACAGTCCAACGGCTAGTTGGACCGGTCAACCCCATGACCCCCGGGTCGAGCTGGCCCAACGGTCATATTGGCCCAACGGCTAGTTACCCGGTCGACTTGGGCCTGGCTCGGTCGACCAGGTACACTGGCTGTTTTCCCAGCAATCAGTTGGGCCCGTCGACCGGGTACAGGGGTCGGTCGACCGACCAAACTGGCTTGGGAAAAGTTCCAGCAGAGTTTTCAAAAATCCAAAGAAGAAACTTGGAACTCAAGGCCAGTGTGATTAAGCATAATAAAATGATTCTAAAAATGGAGAATGTATGCAAATCACAAACCTAAATTCTTAATTTGATTTTCCAAAATAATGCATGAAGAATTAGGTTTTCGAAAGAGTATTTGGATTCTAAAAACATGCATGAATAAATCATTTGAAAAACATATGTAAATGCAAGTTTAGAATCTCAGATTCCAAAGTCAAAACTAAGAGCATGAGTGTGTGATCATTTAACAGTGAAGGTGAATGTGCATCCATCAAAACTGCAACAAACAAAAACCTAGGAGAAGCGACAAATAATGTTGATGCACAAGAATTGAAGGACTGATGAGGTCTTCATTTCACTGAGCGCAAATGCTTCTGACCACTTGGAGAAATAATACGTAACTGCGAAGATGAATCGATGGCCTTTGCTTGATGGGGGAGAGATAGGACCTATGATGTCCATACCCCAAGCTTCGAACTGCCATGAGATTGCTGTGGGGTGTAGCCATTCTGGAGGCATATGGACATAGTCTCCATGAACTTGGCATTGGCGGCAGCATCTGGCAAATTGCATGGCGTCAGCTACCATGGTAGGCCAATAATATCCTAGCCTTTTTATCTGATCGTAGAGCTTGGGACTAGCCTGATGAGCTCCACAAAGACCAGCATGTACTTCTTTGAGCATTTCCTCGGCCTCTTGTTGTGACAAGCAGCGTAGAAGTACTCCATCGAAGGATTTTCTGTAAAGCATTTTTGAAGGTATGTCCAAATGAAAGTTTGGGGCTCGTTTTTAAACTCTTACCCGTTCTTTTGGATCTTTAGGGAGGATTCCGAACATGGTGTAATCAATGAACGGATCTCTTCAGTCGTCGATTGGAGGTTTGAGGATGGAGATCCGACTTCCAGCCAACTGGTGGCATTCAGCAACCACTTGGTGTGTGTTAAGAGGAGGGAGAATCCTTCTTTGACACACTGTGATTTGTATATTTTCCCCTTCCTGGATCGCCATGGATGCGGCAAGTCCGGCTAGGGCGTCTGCACGGATGTTCTCACCTCTGAGGATGTGGCTGATGTGACAGATGTCAAACCTTTGACGAAGCGATTGTGCCTTGTTGTAGTAAGGCAACAGATCAGGCTTCCTGACTTCAAATTTCTGATTCATCTGGTTGACGATCAGTTGAGAGTCCCCAAAGACTTCCAGCATGGTGATGCTGAATTCGAGGGCTAGTTCCAATCCTACAATAAGAGCTTGGTATTCAGCTGCATTGTTTGAGCATGGTTCCAGTAGCGAGAAAGCATGTGGAATCATGTGCTTGTCAGGGCTAACAAAAAGGATACCAACTCCCGAGATCAGCTTTCTTTTTTCATTTGTCCTGGTTGCACCGTCAAAGTACATGTCCCAGGAGGGATTTGGTGAGAAAGTCTTCACGTTGTAGACAGGTTCGTCTAGGAGATCATCTCTGAGTGGGGAATCTTTAGGCAACGGATACTCTGCGTGGAAATCTGCTAGAGCTTGGCCTTTGATTACCTTTTGTGGTACATACCTGATGTCAAATTGTGATAGGAGGATGGACCATTTTGCCAGTCGGGCATTGAGAGAACCTGCTTTGTGTCCAGGACTTTTAAGAGGTTGATCCTCGAAATCAGGTAGACTGTGTTCGAAAGAAGATAGTGACGTAGCTTTTGTATGGCGAGCATCACTGCAAGGCATTCTTTCTCGAGTGGAGAGTAGCGATGCTCCGAACCTACCAGCATACGGCTGAGGTAGTATAGATTAGCTTCTTTTCCCTCGTCATTCTCTTGTGCGAGCAGAGCGCCCAAGGAATGGTCGAGAGCTCTTGTGTACAAGATGAATGGTTTTCCATTGGTAGGGGCAGCCAACACTGGGTCTTGAAATGCAGCTTCACATTCAGCATCCCAAACAAAGTCCACACCTTTCTTCATTAGACGAGAGAATGGACGACACTTCCCTGACAAATTGGAGATGAACCGACGAATGTATGCCAACCTCCCTTGAAGCCCTTTTAGTTGTCTTAGGGTTCTTGGAGATGGCATTTCTAGGATAGCCTTGACTTTGGTAGGGTCAAGTTCTATTCCGCCTTTCCGGACTATGATTTCGAGAAACTTACTCGATGAGACGCCGAAGAAGCATTTCAGGGGATTCATTCGTGGTTTGTGTTTGCGAAGTCGGAGGAAGACTTCCTGAAGGTCTTTCAAATGGTCTTCTTTTCTTCTGTTTTTGACGGCGAGGTCATCAACGTAACATTCGACCGTCTTGTGCTGCATATCCTGGAATATCTTCATCATAGCCCTCTGATATGTGGCACCAGCATTTTTCAGACCAAATGGCACGATAGTGTAGCAACACACGCCAAATGGGGTCTGAAATGATGTGTGTTTTTCATCTTCAGGATGCATCTTTATCTAATTGTAGCAAGAGAATCCATCCATGAATGTCATTCGCTCAAACCCACAGGTGTTGTCAATCATCACCTCTGGTATGGGGAGCAGGAACTCATCTTTGGGGCAAGCACCATTTAGGTCTCTATAATCAATACAGACCCTGATCTGCCCGTTTTTCTTTGTCACGGGGATGATGTTGGCCAACCAATCAAGATGTTGTTCCTCGCGGATGAAGCCGACGCTTTTGAGTTTTTGAACTTCTTGTTCAATTCTGTCCATCACATCTGGACGGAATCTTCTTTGGCCTTGTATGATAGGCTTGATATCTTTTTGCAGATTGAGTTTGTGGACTGCTATCTTGGGGTCTAAGCCAGGCATTTGAGCATAAGACCATGCAAAACAATCAACGAACTCACGAAGAAAAGAGATATACTCGGGTAACTCATCATCCTTTATATTCTTGCTTATGAATACAGGACGTGGGTCATCTGGTCTTCCCAAGTCTATCTTTTGAACATGATCTTCTGTTGGAAGGTTCGAAGGTGGTTCCTTCACAATATTTCTGAAGGGTTCCAGCTCAACGAAACCTTCTAGAGCTTCAAAAGTATTTTCAGACCAAGGCTTTGTTTCTGGCCATGGGTTTTCAGGATCGGTGATCTTCTCAAGGCTTGCTATGAGGTGATCCCAATCGCCTGTTGAAACTGGGTCGAAGTAAGGTACTTCTTTTGGAGATGATGGTTCTTCTGGGTCAGAATGCCACATGTCTTTATCACCGGACAATTCCTCTTCATCATCAGATAAATCATGCGAATTGGTAGAGCTTCCTGGATCCTTGACGGGTGGCTCTTCAAAGAGATATCCAGGGAGATTGATGTCTTCAAGGACATGAGATGTTGAGGATTGGTCGGCAAATCGACTACTCAGCATTTGTGTCAATTGTCTCATGGGAACGTCGGGATCATACCCCAACCCTTGTGAAGATTTTTCTACATGACCAAAGAGTCTCCAATCTTCCAGTTGACTTTTGGTTAAGGCGGGCTCCAATGGTGTGAGAATACCGCGACCTTGCCCCAGACCGACTGGGTTTTGAGTGTCATAACCCATTTTCTTCATAATAGCTTGTGCCATAGGACTATATAGAAATAGTTGAGGCATACATTCGTTTTGGAAAGGTTCAAACATGGAATTTGATGAGGAACCTTCTGATCTGTGGAAGAAGATTGGCTTCTCTTCTGCTGAAGTTGCCGGAACAACAAAGGAAGCAAACGTAGGATCTTCTATGTCAGCAGGTGTCTCTATTGGAGGTAGAACAGACTGAACTTGCTGAGTGTCAGCTTGGCTTGACGATATGTTGTCTTCTGGCTCTAACTCTGAATCCATGTCTTACATGATAGACAAGAAAAAGACAGCAAGCTTGCCCCCAGACTTTTGCTTTGTCTTCTTTGCTTTGGTTGTTATTGTTGGAATATAGGTGGGCCTTCCAGTACGGTTTCAAAAACTTTTGACCCACTTGATGCAGGGATCAATTGTCTAGAATGCAACAAACCCAATCCAGGATGCAATTCCCTCAATCTCATAGCCATGTACAACAACATATACTATCTATAAGATAGAAAACAACACATAAACAGGCTACCACGAAATCCACAACATACAAGGATGTAGATATACCTTTGGAGCTTTGTTGTGCTCTAATGGAGGATTTGATTTCTTTACTTTGATGATGAACAACTTCACTATCCAATTCAGAATCTTCAACTCCTTTTGATCTTCCACGCTATGTCCCGTATTAGATCTCTTTTCTCAAGAAAATGGTGGAATCCTCAAGAGAAAACCCTACTAGTAACTCTAAGGAACCAAAGGTGAAAGAGAGGGGAACTTTGAGAGGAAGATGACTTGTACAACTCTTGCACAAGGGGGCTGAAAGTGCTCTATTGAATATGCACAAATTTGATAGGATTATTCCTCTATTTATAGCCCTCCATAACTCCTTTTTTCCTATTTGAAATAGAAGTTTAACTCCCATTACAAATTAGTAAACATCTCCCTTACTAATTGCCATAGAAGTCTCACTTCTACAACTATTAGTAACTTTCTCCTTTCTAATTAAAATAGAAGTCCTACTTTCCATTAATAATTAGTAGCTTACCATTACCACTATTAGAATTCTCACTTCAAATAGAAATAGTAACCTTCCTTTTAGAGTTCAAGTAGAATTAGTATCTTTCTAATAAATTCGGCTAGCGTGGGGACCACTAGGGATTCCTTAGAAAGCTGGCTCCAACTGGGACACGCGACCCCACATCTCATGTGCAATCCGGGCCCACAGTTAATTGCAAATAACTCCACTATATAAATGCAATTGCACTCTAGTCTTAGGAATATATTTCAATGAAGACCCTAAACTTCCCAATTACCACAAGTAGGCCCCTCCATCATTATCCATTGATCAATTGGAATAAATCTGTCTCATCCAATATTAGATCCACATCTTATTATCCTTGAGCCCCAATTAATTGTAGTAATCATTTGGTACCAATCCAATTAACTCTTAATCGAAATGGGTGCGCACTTACCAATGAAAAATCCATTAATTGGAACAAGGGGATAATGTAGATAGATTCCATCTTGATCATTGCATGTTCCCACAGTCCTACTACCACGTACCCAAGACACCGAGGTGTTGACCTACAGTTGGCCTCACACATTGGTGACTCAAAGCAAATGAATAGACAGAAACTTGAGTTCATCAATGTCTCAGGATTGAGAGTTTATTGCTAGGGAATTATGAGAGCAGTCCTTAAATCGAGACAGTATTTCATAAGGTATTTCTCATGGTCCTTCAATACATCCAATGTACCAGCACTATGATCCAGAATCTTACATTCTGATAATCGAGACAAATCACACTATCTCATAGTGATCAAAGTGCTGCAACCTTGTCAGATGAGATGCCCAATCTCATCACTGGTTGTGAAGATTTTTTAAGTATAAGATTTGTGACACATATCTCCCGTATGTGGATCTCATCCATATACATATATCACATCTAATATACTAATGGGACCCGGTTCATCTCATGAACCATTATGTCATATATATTGGTCATGTGCATTAAGTAATAAATCACCATTCATCTCATGAAAGGAAAGCATGATTATATTGATAAATAAAGAAATTAATCAATCTATTCATCATATACTGGTATTGAGACCGTAAAACTAACAGTTATGACCAAAGGCTTTGAAGATTTGAGGGAGACAACGAAGGGAGATGGATCTCTCTCTTCAGATTTACCGGAAGGTTTGTTTTCTTCCGATGATCGCTGAGGAGCCTTGCCTCTATCTTTCTGGAGATATTTGGCAAAGGGTGATGTTTCTTCCTCATTTTCTTCATTTTCATCTTTGTACATTTGAGCATCTGCAAAATGAACTGCTTTGCCTCTGAAAGGCTTTTTGTCCGCAAACACTCGATGTATCGAGCCGAGGTTGCCAACGAACTTGATGCATTGATGTAGAGTTGAAGGGACGACACCATTCTCGTGCATCTAGGGGCGTCCAAGAAGGATGTTGTAGCATGAAGGGGTTCTTATTGCATACACAGTGACTTCAGAGATAAGATCACCGATTTACAATTTGAACCTGATTTTGCCGATAGGCCTTTGAGCGCTCCCATCGTACCAAAAAATGGATACAGACGTGTGACTCAGTTTGCTGGGTGGGATGCCCAGCTCTTCAAGCGCCGAAGTAGATATGAGGTTGAGTGCAGAACCTAGATCGATCTGGACTCTGTGTATCGGTATTTCTTTGATGTACCATGTGAAGTACAGGGGTCGGTTGTGCTTTGTCTCGAATAGCAGGAGATCATCCTTACCAAAGGCAATGGTTGCACTTGCTGCTTTTTGTACCGAGAGGCATTCAATGCTTGATCCCTCAGTTCTCTTCTTTTCTCCCTTTGAAGGAGTATTCGATTTTTTTACCCTATAGTCCATTTCAATTTGTAGGACTTGTGGGGTGGGGCATGTTTGTCGACATCCGCATTCAGCCTTTGCAGTTCTGAAATGATACTATCACGAGTTTGTGGAGACATTCATAATAAGTCCAGGATGTGCAGTCATGCGGGTATGTGTTTGAAGTGCTCAATCAAGTCATACTTGAAAGTCTCCTTCGGGCCTGCATGTTCATTATTGTTGCCACTTGGGGCGTTTACATTTTGTGTTCCCGAAGGATTTACATAAGAAAAAGAAGATTAGTTGTAGTTTTTGTGATAATCCCGGCCAGAACGGGTACCTCCACCAACTTCAAGAGCTTCTTAAGAAGGGTCTTCATTTGGAAGATCGTCTTTGAGATCCAAGGGCTAATCCTTCTCATTTACTGAAGATGTGTCTGCAGCAGAGTCACCATCCTCAGTGATTGCGTTACATGGAGCATTTTTCGGGATCAAGTCCTGAACAACATCCAACAGCTTTTCTCCCTCATTGAGTAATTTGTCGGTCCAGACATCTCCTATGAGGTCAGGTATCTGGGACCAACTAACCAGGTCTTCTTCGGCTGAAGTTTCTTCATGATGATCAGTCGGAAGAGCTGTGAGTTGCGACGTCACAGTTTCAGGGGACAAAGGCTGAGAAGATGGTATCTCAGTGGAAGTCACCCGAGCAAATGTGGCTCCGGAAGATATACTACCAGGTGTAGCCGGAGAGTACGTGTCTTCGGTAGTTGATGCTTCAGAGGTACTATCATCCTGAGCTATCGCATTGCAAGTTGCCCTGATGGGAGATTCCCCCAGAGTGGACTGTTGGGAGTCGGACTCATCATCGGATGTGAGAGGGTCTTTTATCCAGCAGTTTTCTCCATTTTCAGGAGTTGAAGGAGGAGGTACATGTTGATTTTCAGGGACTTCCGGTTCCGGATTTTGATTGCGGAGATCTTGCCCTTGTTCTAAGGCAAGGCTCTGCAAGATCCCCGCATGCTCTTCAAGATCAGGCATGGGAGCCAAATCTTCTTCTTCGTCTGCCCCTTGTGGTTCAACACGATTGGGTTCCACTGGAGCGTTGAAGGGTGCTGAGTCAACAACATTTTCCTGAACATCCTCCTGGTCTTCTTCATCATCAGACCAGGATCCTTGTTGCTGATATGGATTATACCAGATTACCGGCATAAGGTAAGACTCGGGAACCCATTCTTCATCATAGAGATATTCTTGTATTTCAAGGGATTCCTCCAACTCGTCGGTGTCATTGGCGGTGTCACTGGACTCGTATCCATTCATGGAGAATCCAATTACTATATTGTAAGAGTATGATGCCCCTTGCATAGTTTCATTTCTAAATTGAGGTGGCATGAAATCACTGAGGGTGAATTTTATTTCCACCTTTGAAGCCTTGGGTTCTTCCGTTACCCCCAGCGAAGCAGTGGAAGAGGTCTCTGCCTTTTGAGGGATTTCTTGCTTTGATTGAGCTTTCTCCTACTGCTTAAGATTGCGGAGTTGTCTCTTGACTTGCCTTCGCTGTCGAGCGGTGGGTTTTGTTTTGACGATCTCCCTTCATCTTCTAAGAGATCGGGATGTACCCATATAGGTTGTCCGTCTGATGTTGGATAAGGAACCAACTCTTGGGACGTTTGGGTCATTTTTATCACCTTGAAGGAAGTGGTGGTCTTCTCCTTTGATGATTTTGAAGTTTTTCCTTACGTCACCATGTTGACGGAGGCAGACCTATAGTTTTTGTCAAAGGTGATGGCTATAGCTCGTTGATCTTCTCTCTTACAACGAACCATTGATTGAGAGGATGCGAGATCATCTGATGGTATGGACAATACCGAGGATCATTGGTTTTGCCAACATCTCCCGGTCTTTTGGGCTCAAGTAAGGCGAGTTTACCATTTGCTACGAGAGCCTCGAAGATTTCTTTGACATCTTCATCGAACGGGTATTTTTTCTTTACTCGTTCTCTAGAGGCATCAGAGAGTTCAGGTTTCTTACCTGCAGCTTTGTTTTCGGTTTTCTTTGGCTGCTGAGGAGCTGACTTGGTTTGCACATTAAGAACCTCCGTTTTCTTTGGCTTTGAGGTCGTAATGGTAGTCGGCTCTTTCTTTGATGACTGCTGACTGTTGAGGTCTTTGATCACCGTTTTAGCCTCCATAGCTGCTTCTAGGAGTTCTTTCAGGTTCTTTGATTTGTTGTCGATAATCATGGAGCGGATTCTCGCTCTCATGTTGTTACGGCAGATGTCGACGAGCGACGCTTGTGGCAGTACATCCGAGCATTTGTATGCCATCGCCTTCCACTTGTGAATGAAATCGTAAGTTGACTCATTCTCTCCCTGTTTTAGGCTGCAGAGTTGTGCCATAGTAACAGGATGATCCTCACCTTTGAAGTGAGTCAGGAAGCTCGTCTCTAGCATGGCCCAATTTTGAATGGATTCCTCCGGTAGAGTGGAGTACCAATCGTAGGCCGTACCTTTTAGGGTACTTGCAAATAGATGGATCTTGAGGGCATCTTAATCCGGGATAGCTCCCGTTAGTATCTTGAAGTGGATGACATGCTATCTAGCTGAACATTTCTACGTATATGTTTGGAGAGTAGGTTGCTTGAATTTTGTAGGGAACGGGACCGAGTCCATCCATAAGGGATATGGTGGCTTGATCCCATGCTCCTTCAGTGTATCTTCTTTCTTTGCTTTGGCGAGGATATCGTCAACCTCCTTTTTGGTAAGGGCGCGTGCTCACCGTTTTCTGCATTTTCCTCGTTATCTGGAGGAGGTTGGTTATTTTTTTTACGCTGAAAAGCGAGAAGAAGATTTTCCATCAGAGCCTCAATCCTATGCTGGCCTTTCTCCAACTATTGGATGCGTGCGTCGTTTCATAAGGAGGTGGATTGCGAGGTTGCTCAAATTTTGTAGCCAAGACGTTCATTTCCTGTGATTCGAATGAGGAGATTGTCCTGGTGACTGAGCTGGGGCTCATTCTTGAAGAGCTTGAGGAAGGATTACTCCGTTGTCCTTGACTTGAAGGAGTAGAAGATTCTTTGAGGCATCTTTGTGTCCGGGAGACGCTGCGAGTCACCGGTCGTTGGACATGAAGTTTAGTTGCTGACTTTTGGCGTCTTCTGGCTTTGCCAACCATATGGACAGTAGCAACTTGATCGGGTCTTTCTTTTTCGACCCTTTTTTGGGAGACTTGGAGGGTAGGATGCTGGGTCCTTTGCTTCTCTAGTCTCGTTTGTCAATACGACATGCGGCGACGTATGCGACGGGCAATTTGAGCTTCTGCCAGATCCGGCTGGGCTTTAGCAATGAAGGATGTACTCCCTCGAGTGCAACAGTCGAGCCCATCTTCTTTGAAATTGAGCATAGACAGGATTTGGACTCAGTCCTTCGACTGTCGTAGCCAAACTTTGAATTTTCTGAGTTCGGCCCCCGCTGAGATAAAGGGTCGAACTGTAGGAGTGCAGGCCTTAGCAGTTTCTTGCAGAGGCCTGGTGATGTATGATTTGATTTTTGGCTTGTAAGAGCATGCCGACTCATGATGGGTTGCCTTCTTTGTCAGGCAAGAAGCTGGTTTCTCCTCCGTCATGTATGCAAGAGGATAGAACCAACTTTCTTTGAGAGGGGCCAGGTATGCTGGCCTTGAAGATGCCCGGGACCTCCTTTGTTTTGGTGAAGGTCTTGGGGACCAAGTCTTAGGGTAGACTTGGTTCTCTGCAGGTTGAGGTTTCGTGGAGTTGCCACGCAGGTTTCTTCGCGTTCGCCCTTGGTGTCATGGCAGTGACACGTTGCGGGGCGGTCTTTTACTTCTTAGCAGGTGCAGTTTCCTCTACGTGAAGTGGGAACGGTCCCAGCGACCCGAAGATGATAGTCCGAGGAGTAGAGGTCGACCCGGTGTTCTGAGATTTGCTGAGGGAGGTGACACTTTGGCAGCTAGCAGGGCGCTTATGAGTGTGCTTGTTCTGCTTCTCCTAGAGCATGAGTTGGTACTTGTTTTCATCGAAAGTGATGGTTAATGAAGCTGTCATTGTTAGTTTTGGAAAACTTCTGAAACAAGACCACATCCATTAGTAATCACAAGAATATAGTGGTCATAAATGGAAAAGAACTATGGTTTTGTCTTTTCAAATCGCTCAGGGGAACATAGCCCAGTCCAAGTGAGGTGAAGAAGGCAAAAAGCCATAGAGGATACAATTGTTCTGAACGCAAGTACGGGAGGCTCAGAGCGAGCATTCCAGTGACCGTTAGAAGCAATTGTAGACCTTAATTCAAATTACCGAGAAGCGAGGCTCACTCGAGGTAAGATGATATAAGGTTGGAGATACAAACGTGTCGGTCGCGAATACAGTAGACCCGGTAGGGCATACTAGCACCGCTAGGCACAAATGTTGCAAATCGCATCCTTGGAATAGACACGAGATGGGATTTTTTTGAAAGGTCAAAATCGGATTCATAAAAGAGAGCAAATGGTGTTCCAATCCGAATAAGGACTCAAACATTTCTGTGAGCGCTAAATCCGAAAAGGAGGGGACCAAGATTTCTCAGATGTAAACCCAAAGATGACGATTTTTTTTGAAAGTTTTTTTTTTTGAAAAATTTTGTTTTTTTTTTAAAGGAACACAAAGGTTTTTAATTTGGTCTTATGAAACCTGAGTAGATAAATCAACCCCCAGGTAAGGGTAGGATTACTTAATGAATCCGTTTGGAGGACCCTTGCCTCGAGCAGTCTAGCCGTCTCCACACTCTGGACAAGGCTTTTCTTAGATCTACTTTGGTCAAAGAACGCAATTGGTGCAACCTTAGTGGGTTTTTTAAAAAAAATAATTTTTTTTTATGGATTCATCAAAGAGAACGAACGGTGTTCCAATCCAAATAAGGGCTCAAACATTTCTGCGAGCGCTAAATCCGAAAAGGAGGGGACCAAACTTTCTCAAATTTTATTCCAAAACGGAAAAAAAAAATTTAGGGAGTTTTTTTTTGGGAATCCCTATCGGACTCATCGAAGAGAAAAAATGACCCATTCCCCGATAAGAACAATAACTGTGAACATTTTCGTGAGCTATCAAGTTCAAAGACGAGAAGATCAAAGGTTCTCAAAATTGAATCCAAAAAAGAGAAATCAGGTTTTTTTTTTTTTTTAAATGAGAAAAAATGGAAATAAGTTCAAAGGTAGAAATTTTCCAAAAATCCCATCTCATGTTTTTTTTTTATGCAAGATCCAACATAGGCCACCAAATAGGAAGGAGCCCAAAAATTCAGGCATTGCATTCTCAAAAGAACGTGTCCCACCGGGTGTGCCAGCTTGATGGACCCGATTTTCCTTCCTCTCCTCTCCCATCCGTCCCCGGGGTCACTGAGAGGATCCGAATGGAGGGAACAAAAAGGGAGAAAAAAGGGCATCAACATTTTTGTATGGGTATGCCAGATTTTCTATTCTACTTTGAATTTAGAAATGGTGATCCGGAGATTCACCTTCGCAAGTAGAAAGGAAATCAACCTTTTTTTCTGACTTTCCATTGAACATATATTTAACAAAAGAGACAAGGTTTTTTTTGGATACCGTGAAAGGCGATTTGTGTCGTGGAAGGCAATTTTGCCGTGAAAGGCGATTTACAAATCTTTTCAAAATGAAAGACAAGAATTGTGATTTTTTTTTCTCTTAAAGAAAATACAAAATACAACAGAAAAGTAAGAAAAAGGATCTGACTTCTTAGGAGATTGCGGGCCATCGTCCTTCAGATGAGAACACTTGATGCTTTGATTCTTTGGCTTGGCTTGGATTTCAGTTTTTTAGAGGATAAGGACCAAGGGAAGGTCCTATACCCAATAAAAAACGAAGAGACAGGCTGAAGAGCCACGTCTTGGCCATGTTGAATAGGAGAAGAAAAGGATTTATCTTGGGGTGGAGTGCCCGCCAAAGGACTTCAATCACCTTTTGGTGTTTGTTGCAGCAGAGTTTCTTCAGAGTAGCAGAGCTTCTGGATGATCTTCCTGGCTAATTCTCTTTGATTTTTCTGGATGGATTTCTTGATCGATTTCCGGATCCGTTCTTCTTGGAATGGTCTCCTATTTATTGGCCTTTGGTAGCCATTAAGAGGGTTTATGAGCATTGATAGCTTTAAAGCTTCATGATGGGAGGAGTTACAAGTTTTTATTTCTTAATTTTGTAACTCCTTTTTCCTTGAATCTGATTGGCCGATGGAGAATGATGGGCTTTTAATCGCCTTTAATCTCCATGATGAGAGGAGTTTCATAACTTTAATAACATGATGGCTTTGACTTGTAACTCCCATTTCCTTGAATCTGATTGGGCCGTCCAAAATATTGAGTTAATGACCGCATTTGGTTGGGTCAATTAACAGCATTAAGTGGTCGCCGGGGATTTGAAGAGTCGCGGGCCGTGCCGCGTCTTTTGGAATTCTTCTTGTGATGATCAACGTTGGATCTTCATGTTGATCGATGTCGGATGATCATGCAACTTCAGACATTGGTTGATACCAGCGGGCCGGTGACATCTGTCTTGTCGATTTCTCGATCGGTCGGACAGAAAGTGTACTTTCTTGGTCGGCCGGTTGGAGATCTTAGAGCGATCGATGACGATTTCATGCTCTTGGCGGCGGATTCGAGATGTTGAGGAAAATCAGTCGTTTTCGAACGTCGAAAATCAGATTTTCAGGAAACCACAGGGGCTAGAACTCCCGAAACACGAAAAGAATCAGAAAAAGGGCCTTCCAACGGAAATCCGGCGACCCGGATTTCCAGGGTCGCCGGCGACCATGCACCCATGACCGGCGACCATGGGGAAATTTCTCCCCTTTGGTCGCCGCTTTGTCGGCCGTTTTTCGAGATTTTTGTTTCTTTTTTTCTCCTGTATTTTTCTTGACACTTTTCCTCATTTTTTGGCTTGGTTCTCCTGAAGAGAATCCGACAAGAAGTCGTGCAAATCAAAGCACGGAGTTTCCCATTTTTTTGAAAAAGCCGAAGACTTTGCCGCGCAGAGTTGCCGATTTTTGTCAAGAGTCGAAACTAGGTCAAACGATGTCGGAATGACCTGAAATTTGACGTGGAGCCTCCTGAGCAACAGATAGGACCAACCATGGGCTTTTGTTTGAGTTTTGAAGCCATTTCGGGTCACGTCGCTGCTAAGCTTGATTTTGCCGCGAGGAAGATGTCGCACTTTGATATGCAGTCAACCAATGTCTGATTAACTTGAAATTTGAAAGGGAGCCTATTGGAGTCATTTTGAGATGATCCATTAGCTTCGATTTGGATGTCATGTTTCCGGGGTGCTCCGCTGCCGGTAGCTTTGATTTTCTTTCGGAGCGTCAAAGTCGGGTCAAACGTTGTCGGAATGACCTGAAATTTGACGTGCAACCCTTTTGAAGCATATTAAAGCCGCCCATGTGCTCCGTTTGATGAGTAATGGTCCCGATGGTTCTCGCATCCGAGAGGCTTGGTTTTCTTTCGGAGCGTCGAAGTCAGGTCAAACGTCACTGGAATGACCTGAAATTTGACGTGGGGCCTTTTTGGAGGTATTTTGAGACCATCCGTAGGCTTAGATCGAAATTTTGATGTCTTCGACGCCGCCGCCGCCAGGAGCGCCTGTTTGGATGCCGGAGGAGTGAAGTTAGGCCAAATGATGTCGGAATGGCCAGAAACTTCGTGTGAACTCCTCTTTTGGCAGTCTTAGAGGATTTTGCAGTTTTTGTTTGATTATGACAAGATCTGATGCTTGAAACAGCATTGCCCATTTGTAGTAGGAAGAGGCTTCATGTAACTTCTTGATGTTGAAGAGGCAAAGTGACATTTTTGGTATCAACAATAATGAAAAACTTGTTTTTAGAAAGTTTAAGATGAAACTAGCAATTTTGAAAGAAACATTAAATGTCTAAACAAGTGAGATTACGAATCAAATGATGAGGTTAAAATGATAAACATATTTTAAAAGCAAAGCATGTTTAAACACTTAACATTTGAACACTTTGAACACTTTAATCATGCCATTTGAAGAAATCAAAGATTTGAAAACAAGCATGAATCAAATAAGATAAGAGGAGCAAACCCATTAAAGAATCAAATGTTTGTCATGATGATTTGCCCTCCTAGCTTCCCTCTAGCTTAGCATGAATGTCTCATCTTCCTTGGCCCTCAAAAGTCTCAAAAGTGTTGGCACAAAAACCAAGGAAGGATTCTTTTTATAAGAAATTCGTCTCTAACGGATCTATTGTCGGTCGACCGACAAATGGAGTTCGGTCGACCAAACTCAACGGTCATAATCCAACGGCTATATTTTTTGAAATTTGAGGACCGTTGTAGAGTTGTCAGTTCACCGAACAGTAGTTCAGTCGACCGACAAGCTGACCAACATTCCCTGATACTCTGATTTTACACACTGGATCCGGAACCGACAGCGAACCGAACAAAGCTCGGCTGACCAAACTTTCCCTATTTTTTAAAGACTCGAAAAATGATTTTAAAAGGGAAGTTTGGTCTTGGAGAACTAAGCTAGACTAAAGACTAACATGTTTGATAAAAAGATATTTCTTTTAATTTGAAATAGCAAATCAAAACAACTTTGAGCAAAAACCTTTGATGCTAAGCTAAATATAATGCAAGAAGATTCCAATGAGAGATCAAGCTTATGAAAATGAATGTATCCAATCTAATTGCAAACTAATGAAAACCCTAACAGTTTTGGCATACCTAAAATATTCATCCATGACAACGGACCACAATTTTGGGATCACCGATTCTACAGGCTCTGGTACAAATACAAAATCCAAAGCTGTCCTTCGACTCCGTATATCCGGCAACAAACGGATTAGCAGAAGCCTTCAACAAGACACTCTGCAAAATCCTCAAAAAATGGTCTCTAGTCACCAAAGAGACTGGAGCGACAAACTTTCTGAAGCTTTGTTGGCTTATTGGACCACCGTTCGAGGACCAACCCATGGTACACCATTCACCGTGGTCTATTGATGCAAAGTCGTCGTGCCTTTGGAAGTACAAATTTCTTCCCTAAGGGTATCTTTGTAAAATGATATGAATTAAGAAAGCAATGTGAAGTTGAGACTCCAAGAGCTGGACAATATCGATGAGAGACGGCTCGAAGCTCGACAAAGCATTGAACTTTACCAAGTACGCATGCAAGGGTCTTTTGACAAGAACGTCCGGCAATGCGCCCACAAAAAGGGCGACTTGGATCTTGCAGTAAAAAGACCGATGGTTTTCGCTCATAAGTCCAAAGGCAAATTTGAGCCAAAATGGGAGTGACCCTACGTCATTGACAAGGTTGTCTCCAACGGCGCATATGCGCTCCAAAACATGGAGGGTGACAGATGTATGATGCCCATCAACGACGTGTTCTTGAAGAGTTACTACCCTTGAAGACTTACGCCACTAGGTCAGAGCAGTACCTACATGGCCAAAGCCTATTCCCAGGTACTTACTCGTCAAACCTGCTCCTTTTAGATTTTTTATCCTTATGTTGAAATTTCTAAAAACCAAAACAATTCTTACTTTCAATGTTTCATTGTTAAAATATATATATATATATATCTAAGTTTGGGAGCCTTTTCCTAACTTGACCAAAATTTTGGACCCCTGAATCCAAAATTCATGCTTTGAAACAAAAATCAATATTCAGGGATTTCCACCTGAGTCTGCCCTGACTTTTACCACAAAAAATAGTTTTAGGTCAAAATTTACTACTCTCGTGTCTTTAAACAAAATTGGTTTTTCAAAAAACCGCGAGGAAGTGACGATTAGTCGATACTCGCAAAACTCAAAATCGCAAGGAAGCCACATCTCGTCGATACTTGCAAAATTCAAAAATCGTGGAGACGTAATATTTTAAGTTGATATCCGCAACCCAAATTTTAAAAAAAATACCAGAGATAAAAAAAAGACCCTCAAATTTTCAAAAATCATAAGGAAATGACATTCAGTCAGTACCCGCAAAATAAAACTTTTGAAAAGCGAGGAAGCAACATTCGATTGATACTTGCAAACCGGATGAGCAAGGATGCGACATTCCATCAATACTTACAAAACCATTCAACAAGGAAGCGGCGCTTAGTCGATACTTGTTCCCAAATTCGCGAGGAGGTGACATTCCATCGATACTCGCAATCAAATGAGCAAGGAAACGACATTCCATCGATACTTGCAAGACCATTCAGCAGGGATGCGACTTTTAGACAAAAAGCCCCGGCTTTTATGCCACAAAAATCTAGCTTTCATGCCAAAAATTTGGCTCTCATGCCAACAAACAAAAAACAAAATCGGATCTCACGCCAAAAATTTGGCTCTCATGCCAAAAATAAAAAACCCGGCTTTCACGCCAACAAACCAAAACTTGGCTTTTAAAAAATTTGGCTTTCACGCCAAAAATTTGGCTTTCATGCCACAAAACCTGGCTTTCACACAAAAAATAAAATTTTGGCTCTCATGCCACCAAAAAAACAAATCTTGGCTTTCACAATTTTTTTTTTCTTTTGGCTCTCATGCCGCAGACAAAATCTGGTTCCCCTGCCAACAAAAACTATTGGACAAAAGATTTTTACAAAAAGACAAACTTTTGATCAAATTTTCAAAGAAACATTCCCATTTAACTATTGCTTAAATTTCTGAAAGGAGGGAATACAAAAAAAAAAAAAGAGTGTTAAAAAAAAGTGTTCACAAGCCCTACAAAAAAAAAGAAAAGAGCACCCAAAAAAAAAAAAAAACTGTGTGTGTATACATGGGATACCAAAAAAAAAAAATCAACTCCTCAAGCAAACTCTTAGCTTTGGCGCTCAAGGCTTCCATGGCATGCTTCTTCAGAAATTTCCCATAAGATGTGGTTGAACACTGTAACCCGTCCTCAACACCGGGAAGCTTCTCCCAAACAGTTTGCCATCACGTGTGTTCTCGAGTCCTCTCCTTAAGAACACGATCTACATCTGCAACCTGGCGAATCAAATTCCTCTCCCTGATACGAGCCTCTGCTAAAGCAGCTCACTTGGCTGCCACTTGCACCTCTAATTGCTCAAGGCGTCGCCTGGCTTCAATGACCTCCATATTGAGGCATTTAATGTCATGCCTTAGCTCAATGATGACCAACTCGGTGACGTTCCTCTCACGGACAAATTGCTTCCTATACTGCGCAGTCTCGTCCATTTCAGACTTGGCTTTATTAGCGGGGTCCAGAAACATCTCTTTGAAGAAGTCGTCATCAGGAAAAGCCTTGGTCTCAAACCACTTGTCGCCCAGTGCAATGATCCTGTCAACGATCGCCCTGGCACTTGTGACATCCAGACCAACCTCTTCGACATCGATAGGAATCTCCTGGACATACTTGACCATGCCGAATCCGGCATCCAAGTAACCAGAAAGGAGAGTCTCAATCTAAGAGCTCAAAACACGTGCCAGCACCTTTTTCGCAAACTAAAGAGATGGCCCAGATGAAGATTCACCACCCTCCATCGGTCGATTGCCCTTGTTGTGCCCTGTTGGAAGAGTAATAATAAAACTCTTTCCAATCGGAGCCGTTGGGGAAGGAATCTCAACACGAGGTCTCGCCTCTGCCCTGTCAGAACTGGTGGTAGAATCTCCTACCTCTGGATCAACCTCTGGTACCCCTTGCTCTAGCATTGAAGAAAGTGATGGGATCTCTCCTGTCACTTCATAACCTGCCAATGAAAAACAAAAAGGTATGAATATGATCATGTTGGAAAAGTCATTATCACTTAGGTTATTACTACAAAGTACCTTTGAGGCTGGCGGAGTACTATTTGCCTTCATGAACTCATCCGAAGCATCCTCAGGAGTTGCATTCATGGATGGTTCAAAGTTGTCAGAATCCTGTGGCAAGTCAACTGACAAGAAAACAAGCAATATATTAGCAAATGACGACACAGGAAAAAAAACACAAAGAAGTCATACCAGGTGGAGATTCTGGAATCACTCCATAGTCCCTCGGTTCTTCTTCAGATGCTGCAATCGGATCCGTCACTGCCTCATCGGCCGGAACATTAGGCATCACCAAGTCCTCATTCTCTGCTAAAAAAGGGGGAAGATAGCAAATCAAAACAAGAAAACCTCTATGAAAGAAACGGAAAGAGAAAGATGAAGAATCATACATTCACCGATGGTCTTTTCTTCTCTGCTCCTCTTTTCCGGAGGCTCGTCAACATCCCCTGACACCTCCTCATTGATGGTAAGAGGGACTTCCAAATCAGGAGAGTTTTTGTGCCGTCCCATGCAACGGTGTTGTCCTCTCTTCCTCTTGCCCTGTGGGTCGGTTTGCTTGAAGAACCTACCCCACTGTCAAAGTCAAGTCTCTCACTTGACCCCTCACTGGATGGTCTGCTCTTGCAGTAAACTCCATGGAAGCATATCTCTGCGCCACTTGCATCCAAGCAGGTACAAAAGTCTTATCATAGAATGTGGGCGACAGGCGTTGGGAGGAGGCTGTGGTTGCCAAAGCTGCAACCATGAGCAAGGCATGAAGAAGAAAAACGAAGGAGAAGCCATGAATGCTGTAATGGGAGGGATCTCTTCTTAATGTTGGGCTAGTTAGTGTACTCATGTATTTATAAAGAGAGAAAGATGGCCTGCCTTGTTCTAGATCAGGTGCTATTCTTTATAGCGCCTATAATTGTAGTTCATATCTGTATGCATATTCTCAATTAGCACGTGTTTGAAAAGTCAAATGACTGGATGCTTTGGAGAAAATACGGATTTCCTGTAGGAGCAAGGTAGGAAACTAGTCTCTTAACCTCCAAGTCCTTGCACAACTCGCCAACCAAAAATGAAGCCGACAAAGTAATTGACGGTCTAGTGATGATCTTTTTCATTTTGGGTTAGGGTTTGGTTAAACAGTTCTTATCCAATTAGTAAATGGTTTGATCTCTGGTTGAGTCAGTTCCAACATTACAATACACCAACCTCAATGGAACCTGACTCAACGGAATCGATTCCACTATGACCCACCAAGCCTCCCAAACAACCACTCTTTTTTTTAGTAATTGTGTAATACTCGTGGAGAAGTGATACTTCAAATTGAGTAATCGGACATTGATACCTGCGCATGTATGTGAAATTAAAAGTGTGTTGTCCAAACACCATGTCAGTTAAAATTTAAGTTCTTGTTGAAATTCTCAGCCCAATCGATAAATGGGTTGGGTCTGGGTTGAACATATTTATATTACATGTAATCTTAAACCCATCTGCGCTAACCTGATCTGAACCATTTTGGCTTAACTACATTTTACAATTATTATCAAAATATACCATTTGAAATGAGTTTAGAATTATCAATGAGGATATAAAACATAGAAGTGATATAATGTATATGACTATACTTGGTAAGCCTATGGTGCAATTGAAATGTTCTCATTCTAGAAACCATAAAATTATGAGTTTGAATACTATATGTTTAGAATTGAAGGATTTTGAGTACGCACGATCCGAGATGAACGCGTGATGCTGGTGATCGCCGACAGAGTTTCTTCTCCAAATCTCTAAACTATATGTATTTTTCTATGTAGTTCATGGATCTCATCATCCATACATATACCAGAGAACGAATTTACCCATCAATGCTAGAGAAGTGGCCCTCTGATTATGCAAATCATGTGAGGAAATCAAGGGATTGTGGTTGACTATGTGAAATACCCGTTGAGGCTTAGTGCACATAAAACGTGTGGGGTCCACGTATGGTCTAACAAACATAAGTAGTAAAATTGAAGTTAAATGTAGATTGTGATGTGATGTTTTTTACTTCATTGTGTTTGGACTACAAGTAGAGGAGAAGAGTAAACATATGATGTGATACCACTTAGAAATTTACTAGCCACAGTAATGTTCTAATACCCAACCTGGATTGACACCTTCCAATGGGCTGAATCTCTGTGCAAAACAGATCACGCTCACCTACCTCTCTTATTTATCGGATCTAATCAAATTCAGTCCTTGTCCCATGATATTTAACATCTGATCAAATCAAGAGGATAAATTAACATTAATATGAACATATTTATCCCATCCTCATCCATAATAAGACATTTCATCCTACACTTCCCCGAGGCTAAGTTACCGCGGCTGTTTTAATTTGAACTCCCAATTGGATGAACTCCTTTCATACAGTCAGTCAAAATTAGCATGATCGTGCCATTCTAGTATTTCTGGTCATTGATGTCATGACAGAAAATGATAGGTAGAATCCTAGTAGTCATGATGTCATTGTCAGTATAGACTTCCCAATTGTACGTTGATTTCTATTAACGTAAGCTTGTGTGTTAGAGGGAGAAATGAAAATGGAATAAACTAGATGACTTTTATTTGATAACTTGTATTGAGTTATGCCAAGGAACAAGACATCTGTGATTTTTCCGCAACTAGGGTTACACAAACACATGAAACTTCATTTACATGTAAACCAAGTCACCTGTTTTATAGAGACTCAAATGAGCTCTGGCTCAAAATACTGTCCCCTCCGCCCTCTTTTCGTCAATTTCCGTAAGAATGGTTCATGGTTGGAAAACTCGTGAGTAGGACTTCACTCATCCATTGTAAAAAAAAAAAACTGACTTGGATATTGCGGAGACTCCAGAGAGTCATGCTCTTATTATAAATAATTTAAATTTCTTTTATAAATATTAATTATAAAATATACATTTATTTACGTGCATTCGATCATGATAATCAATTCAAATAATAAATCTACATAAAATATACGGAATAAAGAAAATAAAAGGAAAGTATTGCATATTATAAATTTGTTAGTCTAAATATCAAATGTAAAAGGTCAAATGTAAGTTTTAAATTACATTCCAATCGTCATTTTTAAATTATTCACTCCAAGCCTCATTTATAATTACTAAAAAATATATATTATTATTTCAAATTAGATCTATCTATCAAATTATTAAGAATACATGCAACTAGTTAAAATGATCAGATGACTGGGCCGAGTCTCCACTGAATTTGACTCGATCATTCGTCAAAATGAGATTACTTGGAAGAGTCCTGTGACAACCAAGAGAGTTTTCTGACCATTGGATGGACTTGTGGCTCGATATTGAAGTTTGTAGGGCTTGGCTGGCCTTAATCAATGATTTACAAAGAAAGCCGGTAGTCAAGAACCCTAATCATTGATTTACAGCAAGCATAGAAACCTCTAACCCGACAAATTCGGGCACATGTTTTTTTAGAACGATAGGTTACGTAGCCAATGATAAAAGAAGATAAGAATACACTATTTTTAATTTTAGAGTTTTAGAAGAAGATAAGGATGGAATGGAGAAACGAAAATTATGGTATAAGAAAAATACTTTTGCCAATGATTAGAGATGAAAACACAAAAAAAAAGTTAGCAAACATCCTCAATTTGACTGTAGCTCGCCCAACTTTTGAAGTTTGAAAACCAGTAGCATTGGAGGTCTACAGCGTATTTGGAACTCAATCGGAGTTGGTACTAGGTACTCAGCACCTAGACCCAGTACTCAAATCTGGTTCAGGTTGCAGCACCCATATCAATTCTCAAATTTAATTAAATTAAAGAACCCAACTTAAGCCTTGATAAAGCAATGGCACCTAGCCCCTAGCTGAGGCGCAAATGCTTATTGATGTTACCATATACATAAATTAGTTGACCGGCATGAGACTAGAGGTATTCATGAACCTTAACCAGGACACCATTTTTATTCAGGTCCACGCTGTGGACCTTAACTTGGACAGGTTAAAAAACAGGCTTGAAAGCAATGCACTATAAATATGAAGATTACAAAGAACTCACAGAACTTTGACCCAGTTGAAACTCAACCTAAAGGACTGTGAAGTACTCGTCAACAACCCGCCGTTCACCTTCCACGTGCTTGCCTGAGACCCACCTTGAATGCCCCTTCAAGGTGCTTGAGAGAAGAGGACGAAGAAGAAGAACTTCAGCACAATCTCCCTTGCAAGAATTTGCCCACCAAACTCTCTCTAGAATCACAGAATAATTATTGAGAATGTTAATAGCTCTGTATCCTAATGGTGTTTGCAAGGGTCTTTAAATAGCTTTAGTTTCGTGCACAAGACTTGTTTGAAAGAATATAGAACTCTTAAAGTAAGTAGAGAACCGTCAGCACACAAGAGTCCTAATTAGACAGAAACTGGGCATCTCGCTATAGCGAGTCGCTATAGCGAGAATGGAGCTCACTATAGCGAGCCCAGGTTCGGTCTGGGCCAGAACAATGGCTTGCTATAGCGAGACCTGTTGCTGTGTATAGCACGGAATTGAAGCTGAACTCATGCATAAACTTCGGGAGGACTTCTTTATGGATCTCCAAGAGTATGTAGAAGTCTTCAAGGCTTACCACAAGTATCCAGAGGTAGTCTTTCACATTATTTGGGTTCCTTCACAGTCTTTATCTTAATAAAACAAAATAAAAATGCAACTCAATTTGGACTATGAATACAAGTTTTGTTCAAACCAAAAGAATTAGCCAATACAAATTCTAACATGATCCAGAATCCTTGAAATGTTATTCTGCTGTACAGTTGGTAGTCTGCAAGAGCACTATAATATTCCAGTGACCTGCCATGGGAGCTTATTGGCGTTGGTTCACAATGCATACAAACTTACAAAGGGCCCTCTGCTTCCACCGAAGGGAAAATGTGGGACCTACTCAACTAGCGGTTAAGATGATTTTTTGTTCTTTGTCTATAAATGCATGGCTATGAAGTTTCCTGCCCACACATCAATGATAAACAAACTGATAACTAAAATAAATTCGTCAATTTTATTCTGACTAAGGTTGTTCACTATTCTGGATGATGGAAGAGCAGTTATTTTCACACCACATATGTATCCAGCTCTCTGAACGAATAAGAAATTCAGAAATGTAAAGGAATCGTATTTTCTTTATACTATATCTAAAATGAATCCCGTCTATTCCTATCCTTCAACTGCCCTAGGGTACACTTTTTCATTTCAGCCACCTAACTTTGAAAAAGTAATAACATTCTTTTTGAGCAAGAGGAGGTACCAGTACTGGCGAATAGAAGAATTTTGGTTAGGTGGGGATAAAGTTTTGATAGAAATAACATTTGAAAAAAAATATTGTCAGACATTTTTCACATTATCAAATAGCACCTAAACGTTTTTCTTTAGAAAATGTCCAACTCATGAAACTCAACTAAATGCATGACATTTATTGAAGATTGGGTAATGAAGAGGTTAGGATGTTAATTAGAAGTACAAAAAGGCATTAGATGAGTCAATGCCCAATGGAGATCATTGCAAATTCAACGTGAGCGAGTGTGTGAGAAAAGATCGAATACAACAACATTTTGACGACACCCATACTTTTCCTTTTCACTTTCTCAAAGTCTTCAACCTTTGGATAGTGGGAGCCCATCTTTGAATTATAGCGGGGTAAGAGGACATGATAATACGAATGGATTTTGTCATCTTTGGATTTGTAGATATGTTCGAATTTGGTGGGAATTTAGAGCTTGGATAATGGGCTCGAAAGAAGTAGTGGGAAAAGAGGGAGCCCTGTACTGCCACAATGTTTTCTTTTTATTTCTATTTTTTACCAACGAAGTTTTACTTATGTGGGGCATTCTTTAGATATATATGGAGTGACAGTTCAAACATGTGGTGCATGTTCCAAGGCCCCGTTTATAATTCTGTGGGCATTTTAATATCCGACCTGGGGCAATCGTGCCGGATCGTTCCAATGTATGTCTACCCTTGATCCAAGGTCCCATTAAATCCCGAGAGAGTTTCAATTCCAACCTGGGTGGTCGCAACAAGTTAGGTCCACCCCTAGGAGGTGCCGTATTAAAAAGAAAAAAAAAACATACTTCTTCTCTTTACCCATTCATTTGGATGAGTATCCATTCAATACATTAACTGCGTGTTATGAACCAGATTTGAATTGTTGACAGGAGGATTTTCTGTCATCTGCTCTGCCAGCTTAGCTATCCCGACCATTCCAGATGCATCGCCCTATTAGAAGACTGGGGTCTATGTCACTTAAAGAAATCCCAAAAGTCTTACAAAATCTTAGTCAGGCCTTGGAGTTTCTTGGATCTTCAAAAATAAGACTTTGTCAGTGTCCAGTACTGATATGAACTGTGAATTATTTAATAATTGAAATTGCTTGCTAAATGTACACAATTCACGAGAAAATGAATCCCGAGAGAGAGGAGTGTTATATCATTATTAACATGAACCCTAAGATCGTGAACAACATGATAGTCACATGCAAGATTTAATCTTAAATAAGTTAAAGAGTACCTCCAGACATCCTGATGCAGAGAGCTTTCCGATCCTGCTGTCTGGCACTGTTGTTGAGATCCGTCGAAGAAGAGGCTGGGTGAATGGTTTCAGTTTCTCTCTCCTTGCCTATAAACCTTAATGTGTTGATTTTGTGTGTAGCCTTTGTGATGGACCAAAGGCTTTATTTATAGGTGGAGAGAGGACCAAATTCCCAATTAGGTTTACTTTAGATTTAATCTCAACCGTCCATCAAGGTAGAGAATATTAAGGAAACTATCTCATTAAGAAACCTTTTTGAGTAATTATAGCATATGTATCCTATGAAATCGGAATTCCTATTATGACCACACTTCTAGAAAGGAAAGGACTTGTGGTCCAAGTAATGGGCCTAAATTAATTTCCTTACAAGGAGACTTTTGCATAAAATATTACCTCGGGCTTTATCTGACAATTATGATAACCATGCGAGTCTTCCATATCTAGCAGTTATGCGTGCACGGATGTGCCAAATACTTTCTGTCAAATGCGTCCAAGATGATCCATCAGGCTGCTCATAAATGGCCCACTTTGTTTGTGGGAATTATTAGGATAAAAGAAAATATCATGCCCTGTCGAAATTCAAATTCACCAGGGTAGAAATTGAACCTAGTATTAAATTTGTTATATGCAAAACATGTGATTTAAATAAAAAATAGTTCATTAATCCCTAAACTTGTACATGGGAAAGCCTAGACTTTGAGTAGCGGTTTTAAAGGTGAGCCCCAGTAATGAATTTATAAGATTTTTAGGTCTGGATTGGGCAAGAACTATGATGGATAAAGGATCTCTAACTTGTGAGAGCTGTAAAAGAAATATTGTTGTTTAATCCTTTTAATTCTCCCATCATTGAAAAGTAAAGATACTGTGTTGGAGACACAGACTGAATTAGTTTGTTCTCTTTCATAAATACTTATCCAAATTCCCCTGTGCATTCAAGTTGGACTTGGACCTTAACAAATCAAGCAGTCTTTGCTCCTGTGGCTAGAATGCAGTGCATGAGAGAAAAAGGACAAAAATATTCCTAAAATTCCAAACGGTCTCTCGAGTTTTATTCATAAGGCCTTTGACAACTCGGCTTTTGTAGTGAAAAAGCCGCCAGAGACCATAGATTCTCAGCACATCACTACAATCACATGCAGAGTAGTTGTTCGGCATTGTGTGGTTATGATGTTTTTTTCATAAGGCCTTTAACAACTCCGCTTTTGTAGTGGAAAAGCCGCCAGAGACCATAGATTCTCAGCACATCACTACAATCACATGCAGGAGTAGTTGTTCGGCATTGAGTGGTTATGATGTGTTTTTTGCCTTGGCCCCATTAATGCAAAGGAAATAACCCCAATAATGGTTGCAATCAAGCCACCAAATTTGAATTTGAACCTTTGGTTTGAATGACTTGAAGATGATAATCAAAAGATCAAGTGGAAAAGACAGCGTCCACTTCGTTAAAATACATTTCACCACAATAAAAACCACAATTATAGCTAAGAAAATCACATGACTGAAGCTTATACGTACTGGAAAACTCATCTCCCTCACAAATATGTCTCACGTGAATAGCATATGAAAGTTTACAAAAATTAGTGTTTCTTTTAAGTGTGAGTTTTCGCATTGGGTATTTTAGTCCCAAACAACGGTGGAACCAGGATATTTGCATTTGACGGGGCAGACAATGGCCATAATGTTACTTTCTTCATTATTTTGTCATTTGAGAGAGGTGACGCTTATTTCCGATGGAGCAATGGGGCATGGGCAAATTTCTTCATATTCTTTTATGGGTGCATGGGCTTATTTTGTTGTTCATTGCTCACCCGAGCCACAACCAATAGCCATGGGCCACGGTGCACCGTGTTGAACCGCCACTAAAATGGGGCAGTAGCCAAAATATATAGATGCCGACGCTGCCGGCATGTCGGAAGACGTGCGAAGAAAGTTGGAAAAGACACCCCCATAGTTTCTTGAAGGTTGAGTCCGGTGAGCCTGACCCAATTCGAAAAATGCCCTAGTCGCTATGTAGAAACTATAAGTATTTTTTACGTTGGCTAATTCATGGGTTGGACAAAACTCTGAGTCCAATAAATTGTATTTTTCTACTTTATTTTAGAATGGACTGTGGTTGTGTCGCCGGAAGAGTTGAATAGAAAAAAGAGAAGACCGGGCATTGCTCTCAACCCTAAATATGACAACCTCTCTCATTAACCTCAGTAAAAGATATCTTAGAGAGAGAATTATTCTCTAAAGCCATTGAGAGATTGTTCTGAATGGCTACTTTAGAAGGTTATGATTGCTTCTACTCTCTTATAGAAGATAGTTCATATTGACTGGCAATGTGCGAGGATATCAAGTAAGGAAAACGGTGCATGGTGAATATCGTGGTAATGAATTTTTTGCAAGAACAATTACAGTCCTTAGATCAAGGTACAGACTGAGGGAAAGGAGCTGTGACTATATCTTTAACGGTTCGTGAGTTCTTGATTTCTGGTTCGTGGTTTTTCTCCCTGGATAGGGTTTCCATACTTAATATCGTGTCTGCCTTCTTATGGTGTGTGTGATTGGTAGATTGTTAGTTCTATATTGTTTATTGGGTTATATCCGCTGCATGTTGATTGGTTAAATTAAAACTAGTATCCATTCTGGTAGTATGCAAAACTTTTAGAAACAAATATGCTAACATGAGCTAACGACGATGGTTGCGACACTGGTTCAAGTAGTTGTATCTGGTGATGCAGGTAAGCTTTTAGGGCCATTCATCAACTTTGACTCGTGATACTCAAGCTATCTGAACTCAATATCACGATCCATCTTCACCTGCAGATTCATCGCTATGAAAGTGCAAGATCCCGATGCTTAAATTCCGCGATTAGCAGTAATTAATTATATTTAACCATTAACGACACATGTTTAGACCCTAACAAGTGATTTTATGGGTCAGGATGAGGTTTGGGAAGTTTCGAGAAGTTTCGCACCGAGCTTGGTGATGAGTGTTAACTATTGCATATTTCATCCCTCATTTGTCCAAGTTTTATTAGCATCTCATGTGCATATCATTTATTTTACGCAGGGATTTTATCCTTCTATTAAATAATGGATTATTGGATTAACATCGCTTATAATTTCATTTTAACACACAAAATGACATCGTTTCTTTGCATCATTGCATTGGACGTGGAATTCTGAGCGAAATCAACTACTCATTTGCAATCATATGAGTTTTGATGTGGAAGTTACGAAGCGACAGTTTTCATGCATAAATTCGATAATTTTTTATAACGCATTTTAATGTAATTTCTCTTTTGTAGGTGGACCACGCGACTACCCAAATCCTACGAATAGTATCCCAAGGCATGAAGAAGAGATTTCAATAAAAGAAGTTCCATTAAGAAATTCCAAAATAGGAGAAGAATGCTTTAAGAATAAAAGAAGTCATTTTCTAACACAAAGGAGTGGTTGGTGTATTGGTTAGAGCTTGGGTTGGTATAAAACATGCTATGCGTTCAAACCCCAACAATTACATATTAACTAGTCAAATTGAAGCAATCCATAGAAAAGCAAATGAGAATTGGAATGTATTTGTAGAGAGAAAAAAATTTTGGAAGTTAGTATTTTAGCAATTTTATTTTACGTTTTCTATACTTTTAGATTGTAATTAAGAGCTTAAGTGTATCTAATCTAGAGAGAGTATGTGTAATTGAAGATCATTAATGAATATTTGAAGCTCTTTCTTGATGTTTAGTAGCTAAAGCTCCTGGATTAAGCTATTCTTTTGAAGGTAAGTAATGTGATTAGATCAATTATATGCATGTTTTAGTTTAAATTCTCAACTTGTGCCTTGATTGATTAGCAGATTATAGATCTAATTATGCTAATCTCTCTCATTTCTCATGCTCTATCTTTACACTTGATGCTTGGATAATCTCAATTGGTGCTTCGTAGTTTGATTAAGTTCTCTCACATAGGATTCTCTAGAGTCCTTATTTTTTATCTTTTGTAGCTTGATTTTGATGAATTGTTGTTAAGGAAACTAGATGATGATCTAGGATCTTGGCCTTTGATTTTCTTTACTTTAATCTTTATTATTACATCATCCAATCCAATTAGGAAAGAGATTGCTAATTGGATTGTAGATTTGGGAGTTGAATTAGAACATGCATTGGTTGGATTAATTACATACTTAGTAGAATATTTTGGATTGCCTAATCTCTTATCTTGATTGCTGTTAATTTTAATTTTTATTTGATTTGTTATTTTCACTTTTAGATTGTTAGATTTACATTTCACATCACTTGTTTTAAAATCCTACACATTTCACACCACATCTTTACCTTAAATCTTTCATTTTCACCCCCATTCGTCCACTAGTTTAGTGTAGTTTATTAGATCTCATCTTTACCTTAAATCTTTCATTTCCACCACCATTCATCCACTAGTTTAGTGTAGTTTATTAGATCTTATGAATTTCATATTTTAGATCGTTAGTTAGAGTAGTTTAGTTGTTATTTTAGTTTTGTTCCAAATTCAATTAGTTTAACTTCATTTTTCAAACATAGTTTAGTAGTTTTAATTGCTCACTTCAATTTCTATATTAGCTATATCTTAGTTCAATTCTACTTAAATTGGATTCATCGCTTATTCCATGCTTTCCGTGGAATCAATAATCCAGACTCTTTAGTCCTTTACTACTTGACGACACCGCAATCTTGCGGTTAAGCTTTGTACATCCAAGTGTCAATCAAGTTCTTGGCGCCGTTGTTGGGGAAAGGCATCTGAAAGCTTTGAATTCCATAGAGTTGAACTCATTTTTAGCTTAGGGTACTTTTTATCTTTCCTTTATTTTCCTTGCAGATGCTACACATTGTTTGCGTTTGTTTTGTAGAGAATTCCTCACTTGGAGCGAAGGAACGCAGAAAAGTGCATTGGAGAACTTGAAGATTTTATTTGCTTTCCTAGTTTAGGATTAGTTTAGATATTTATTTTCTTTCTTAGTTTGTTGTATTTGGTATTTATTGTCAAAGTTGTTATAATTTTGGTTACGGGTCGACCCGTGACCCATGTACTTTACTTTACACACTTTACTTACATTAATTAGTTAGGTAGTAGAATTGCAATAAATTGCTTGGAGGGAAAGAGGATGGTTGGACTATACTGTCGCGGCCCCTTGCATTCATACACAGAAATTGGTGTTCGTGGTGTGAGTCGACGACAACTGATTCGTCCCCCAAAATAAATCGGGAGGTTTGCAATTCCTAACCTCCGCGAATCCCTTACAAATGGGTTTATTTTGTTGGTTGTTCATTGCTTTATAGTGTAATTGTTTCAAATACACATGTAATTTGGTGCACTACTAGTAAAAGGGAAAATTACTTCAACAAGATAAGGATTCGGATTTCATCACCGTTTCCTTGCCTTTAGGATTTCATCTTAATTCTCACTTAGTTTAGAACCAATAAACAATAATAAAATTGAGTAGAAATGTGACCTTATGTTACGAGCTCACTAGGGAAGACCACCACAGTTGTGCCAATTGTGTGCCTTGGTAAAATTTTCTAGTGCCTAAGTATCACGCCCCCAAACCAAAACCTCGGGGGCGCGAATGGGATTAAGGATAGTTATATTTTTCTCCCAAGATCCGCGTGTGTGAAGACAACACATTCCAACACATTTTGAATATTTTGCGGAAGCTTTCGTGGTGTTGCGACCCGGAGTCCGTGGTCATCGGATTCCGCGTCGTACTCAACCTCTAGCATATAACTATTATATCAAGAACAATATCAGACTGGAGTAACCATCACAACAAAGTACAGAGCTGACAATAACAGGATATTACATTCCCATATATGTTCAAGTTATAATTACCATTGTACATTAATTAAGAGTCCCAAGAAAGACTAATAAAAGTCATACAACAATAAGCTATTAACCACTACCCCATTTATGACGTAGCTCCGATGTCAAGCCCAATGTCTACATGACATAGCCAACAAAACAATCTGCAACTCATGGCTCCAAAGCCAACAAAAGCACTCGGCTCGGGACAAAGAAATCTGGACCTGAGTACCAAAATAGTGGGTCAGACACAACGGTCTGGCAGGTGGGTGAAAAGATAATAAATATACTGAAGAATAAAACATGTGATAAATCATGATATTTGATCAAATGCTGCATATAAATAAGACGGGTGGAAAGATCATGTATATCTGACAAATCATGTATTCATGTAAAACGTCTGTAAAACATGGATATTTGAGAAATCATATATTCATGTAAAACATTTGTAAAACATGGATATTTGACAAATCATATATTCATGTAAAACGTCTGTAAAAGCATTTAACCTGTTCAATCAATAACTTTCATAAAAGAAACGAATAATTTACTGAAAACATAATGCCGTATAAAACATGTACGAGTATCCTAGGAAATCGGGAACTAACAAGATGGCAATCACACAAAGCTAAATCCTCTATCACCAAAGTGACGAGTATAACGGGACGTTGGTCTCAGTCACATAATGTGAGGAGATTCAACGAAAAACATATATACAATATAAATATACGAGATGGGACCATGGTAGCGAACCGGGTATTGGGACGGGACCACGGTAATAAATCGGGCATCGGGATCCAAACTGCAGCTGGCGGAACGGGAGGGGGATCTCCAAGTCGGTGGATTAAACCGACAAGGTTATCCAAGCTTAGTGATGCTGCTGCATAGGTCAATTAACAAATCGAGACATGAACAAGTAAATCAAGTGCAAGTAAACAAACATGCGGGGCAAGGATGTTCAAGGAATAATTTCCATTTCATGTGGTGCAATACATTTCAGGACAAGTAACTGTTACTAGTGTAACTTCAATGCTTTCGGGAAGACAAGTCGTGTAATGTAAATCTTGAAAATGAGGAAATACAATGAACTAATACAATTCCGGGAAAAATAATGATTTCAAGATTTGTTTAAGGTGAATAGGGGTTCCGTATGTCGATTGTAATAATAACTTGGTACCCCTTGAGTTTGAAGACATTCCGGGCTCCTTATACACTTTAGGATTTTCAAATGCACAATATCAAGCTAAAAACTCTTAATCACATACTGGTTTTCATTGGTTCAAATATCCACTTTATTTTCAATCTTTGATCACTAAGATAAGTATACCATTGGATTCATTTCTTCAAGAGCTTTCCAACGGTATATAGAACTTCCAAATCCGATATGGGAATCAAAAGTTACAGGCGTTTCAAACTGACCCATTTTATCCCCCCCGCAGGTTTCCGGCGTCCGGACGCCATAAACCCGGCGTCCGGACGCCCGGAAGCAGAATGGGCGCCCAGGTCTTTGTCTCCTGGCGTCCGGACGCCAGGAGGCAGAAACCTCCCAGGCATCTGAAATTTTATTGTTTTCTGATATCTTTTCTCTCTTTTCTCTTCCACTTGCACTCTTATACACGCTGAGCTTTTCCTTGCTTCAACAAACATCCAAACTAAAATAAAAACTCCCATCAAAACTTCAATGAACATTAAATCCAAACACCTTCTTCTTCACATTCAAACATCAAAGAAAAGAAAACCACTATCCATAAGATTCATCTACACTTTAACAACATAATGGATACATTTATCAAGATGTATAATAGAGAAATCAACTCATCAATATGCATTTCAAAAGTAATAGAAATCAAGGCAAGGAAAACTATGAAAACACATGTAAAAATCATTAAAAACCAATAGTGTAAAACAAGAGATTTCCATGAAACATGTAAATGTTCAAAAACTTATCCATTCATCCACTTGCCTTGGGTCTTCTAATCAAGGAAATCAAGCTCTAATACTCTTCCAAGCCAAAGATTCAAGCTATGAACAAAATCCCCAAAACAAGCCCTAAAATGGTCAAACAATGAAATAGAAAGGGAAACCTTACAATAATGAAAATGGGACCTCTTCAAGATCAAAGAAGCACAAATCTAAGAGACGGGGAAGGTTCCTTACTTGTAAGGTTCTCTAATGGCAAGATGAGCTCCAAAGGGAGTCTCAAAGTTGATAGGTTTCTCAACAAATGGTATCAAAAGGAAGCTTGCAAGGTGGGGAAGAGAATGATAACCTTCATTTCTTGATTGGTGTAAGTTTGGTATGGATTGGAGATGGAGAGAGCAAGAATAAGAAGAGAAGGTTGCAAGAGAAAACCGGAGATGGAAAAGAAGGGAGATGGGTTCCTCTTATAAGCAAGTGAGAATGGGTCCCACCACTAGAAAATCTCTTTGGGCAGAAATCATGGTTTTCGAGATCTCGGATGAATTCGATGAAGAAGGAAGAAATGATCGCCGGAATATCTAGTTTCCAAAAAGTATATGTTCCACGGGTTTCGGGGATATCAAGTTTTTGGTACAGATTTAGTGTAAAATGACTGTTTTGCCCTCAAGGCTAGGAAAGTCAAGTTTTGGGGTCTCGAACGGGAACGGGATCAACATGGAAGTTGTCGGGATTAACGAGACAGATAAAACGGGATAAAAATAATGAATGCAAGAAACTCCGATAAACCCTCAAGCGCATGCAAAGTCATAAAGAAGGAACCCCCAAAGGGCCCCACTAATCATAAAACAATCAAAATTCCCCAAAACTATGTCAAAAGCTATTCCAAACCCATCTTAGTCAAGAACTACTAATCACGCTTAAGTCTAACACAAGACTCAATTAACACTAATCGAGTTCACTTGGGTCGGGGTCTCACACTAAGAAAACGTTGTCCCTTAGCCACCATCTTGCTAAGTAGGAAGACATCTTTGCTTTTGAGGAGTTGGTTTTTAAGAGGAGCCTTCACCTAGAGCGTGGCCGGAATTTTTCATCACAGTTAAAGCATAAACCCTTGTCAAGCTTGTCCTGAATTTCATCCGGGGTGAGTCTCTTAATGCCCGGAGTAGAATTGCAGGCTGGTGAAGGAGAGCCATCGTTGGAGTGACTTTTCTTGCATCTGGGAGGGTAACCGGATGTTGGGCTTGGTTTCTAGCTTCATAAACCCGAGCCAAGCTAACAACAGTGAAGAGGGTGGTTGGTCTTGTAGCCTGGACGTCGGCTCACAAACTTTCCTGTTATGTTGGTTCCAATCTTCCTGTACAAGAGAGTAGTTTCTCAAATTGAGTTTGGAACTCCTTAACTATTCTGTTTTGGTTCAGCTTTGTGAGGTCTCTGAAGAAATCCTCAAATTGGGTGGGGCCATATCTAGCATGCAGGCCCTCAAGCATCTCCTAAGAGACTTGTTGTTCATCACCCTTTAATAGTTGGTACCAAAGTTGGGCATCTCCTTCCAGATGGTATGCTGCCAGTGGTACATGTTGTTAGGTCTTGTAAGTCCTGGGGATCCGAACCCTAGAGGGGGGGGGGTGAATGGGGTGAGCTTCATTTATGACCAATTATAAACAATTTTAACTTCGTTAAAACAAACTAGTCACATGTGATGATTAATCATACAAGATGTGGAAGCTAACAAAAGAATCACCACAAAGCAATCACCATCACACAAGGATTTATAGTGGTTCGGCCTCAATGCCTACATCCACTACCGGCTTGTGAACCAACACCCCACCGGATTTCCACTATTTATGCTTTTCAATAGGCTAAGCAATAACCTTTACAATATGCTTTTCAAGGCTTAGCAATAACCTTTACAATGATGTTTTTCAAGGCTCAACATCAACCTATACACTATGCTTTTATAGGCTAAGCAATAACCTCTTCAACCATAGGTTGGTTATCTCACTAAGTTAGTGTCTATAATACACTTGATGGAGATTCAATTAAGCTCATTACAATGCCTCTTAATTAGGCGGATATGGAAGTGAAAAACTAACTCACACAAACACTTAATGAATGCAAAAATGTATGCTCATGATGTGTGTGTGTGATGTCCTCAATCATTTTGAAAATGAAAGCTCATAAAGTATGCCTAAGGCTTTTGAAAGTTTTAGCTCATGAAAACATTTATGATTGAGGAAAGAATGCAAGTCACATGTTAAAAGTAACAACTTGTTAATGATATCAAAGATTCACAAGTTGTATGAAATTAATTAGCTCTAAACATGTGATGCATAGGGATGTCAATCAAATCAACAATGTAGCTCAAAACAGAAAAATAGATTTGATTGAAATAAGGGGACAAATCATATGTGATTATAAATACAACTTGAATATGATATACCAATCAATGCAAAGCAAGTTGTAAAACTTTAAAACAAATTCACATATGATTTGTAAAGATGTTGAATCCACAACATAAGATATATTTTGAAAGAGATTTTCTTATGATGAAAAACAACACCCAAAGATTCAACCAAATATATGAATCATGTTACATATAATTTCAAAGATTCTTTCATTAACATGATCTACTTAGATTTACCAAATAAAGTACTACTTGGATTGAATCAATGGTGATGCATCCAAAACAGTAGATCAATTCAAAATATAAAACATGCTAAGGATACAACACATCATAGGTTAACATGCTACTAAAGATTTATCAAAGATAAAACAAAACATGAAAACATATGATTTGTAAAGAAGTTGAATCCAAAACATAAGATAGTTTTGAAAGTGATTTTCTTATGTTGGAAAACAACAACCAAAGATTCAACCAAGTATATGGATCATGTTACATATAATTTCAAAGATTTTTCCATTAACATGATCTACTTAGATTTACCAAAGATAAAGTACTACTTGGATTGAATCAATGGTGATGTATCCAAAACAATAAATCAATTCAAAACATAAAACATGTTAAGGATACAACACAACATAGTTTATCATGCTACAAATGATTTACCAAAAATAAAACAAAGCATGAAAACATATGATTAAGGAAAGTAGAGCCTACTTGGTGATTTAACTTCATTAATCCAAGCTTTAGCTTTCCTAATGATCCCCTTCATCCCTTAGTTCATTTCCCTTTGAATATGCCTCAAAACCCCTCAAGGAGGGCCTTAAAATTCCCAACTTTTGGCAAAGAAAAGAACTCATATTTATAGCAAAAAGTGCCCAATGGCTAGTCCCCGGTCGACCTGGAAACAGGTCTCGGTCGACCGGGAACACACAACGGTCAGAAATATGACCGTTGGTGCCCCAGGGCATTTTTCTGCCTGCAGTGTTCCCAGTCGACCTGGTACACTGCAGTTTCTAGCCCGGGACCAAAATTCCCAAAATTGCATATTTTCTGCATATTTCAAAGTTTTTCTTAAGGGAACTTTTTGGGCCAAAAAATCAAGCTTGAAAACATGTTTTAAATCATTCTAAGGAGTTTAAAAACATGAAACACACAAAGCCTAAAACGATTCAAAACTTTAAAACCAAAGGCTAGCTTGATTTCTAAAACTCTTTTAAAAAACAAATGCATCCAAGTTTTAAAAGCAAATCATGCATAAATTGATACTTTTACAAATCTTAAAAGCAATGCATGAATAAAACAAGATTTCAAGATTTCTTAAATCAATGCATATGTGTGTGAATCAAATGATGCTAGAATGATTATGCATCCATCAAATTGCAATCTACAAAAACCCTAACAAGGTCCTTGTTTGTTGCAATTTGGATGGATGCACATTCACATTAACTGTAAATTGATCACACACTCTTACTCTTAGTATTTGACTTTGGAATCTAGGTTTCTTTCATGCATGTGCACATGTTTTTTAAATGAATTTGATTCATGCATGTTTTAGAATCCAAACTCTTTTGAAAATCTAATTCTTTGTGAAGTAATTTTGAAAAATCAAATTGAGAATTTAGGTTTGTGCCTTGCATACATTCATCATTTTTAGAATCATTTTAGTATGCATAAGCTACATTGGCCTTGAGTTCCAAGTTGCACCTTTGGTATTTTGAAAATCATTCAGGAACTCATCCCAGGCCTGTGTGGCTGGTCGACCGACCCCTGTGCCAGGTCGACCGGCCAAACATGCCTGCTGGAAATTGGTGAAAGTCCTTGGATCCTAACCCTAGAGAGGGAGGGGGGGGGGGTTGAATAGGGTGTGCTACAACTATGACCAATTAAGACCAATATTAATTTCTTAACATAAACTAGTCACATGTGATGATTAACCAAACAATATGCGGAATCTAATATAAACAATCACCACAGAAGCAAGCACCATAACACAAAGGTTTATAGTGGTTCGGCCTCAATACCTACGTCCACTACCGGCTTGTGATCCAATCACCCCACCGGATTTCCACTATTTATGCTTTTTACTAGGCTAAGCAATAACCTTTACAAATAAAGATTTCTCTAAGAATGTGTCTTCACAAAAGATCACTCTAAGAGATACAATTTAAGCACAATTGAAATTGCCTCTTAAATAGGTTAATATGAAAGTTTATAACAAATTACAAACATACACTAAAGAAGCTAAAGTGTGTGCACAAGTGTATGAATGATTTACTTCAATCAATTTCTACAATGAAGCTCTTAAATGAATGCTTGATGCATTTTAAAATCAAAGCTTAGAAAATGATGATTGAAGATTAATACTAATCACATGAAAGATTCAAACAACTTAAAGAAATAAGCTAACACAAGTTGTATGAATATAAAATCTAAGAATGCATGTGATTTAGTTAAGAGAGTTTGCAAACCAATCTAATTTACCAAAGATGATATTGAGTTTGCTAAACAACTCTTAAGAGGCTAGAAATCATGCATTTATGAAAATACAAAAGATTTGATCATGCATTGATTTCATTTGAATGGAAATCAAAGTAACTAGAAAGATGTACCTTTTAAAAACTCAAGCATTTGATTTCCAAAAAGCCCTCAAGCCTTTCCAACTTCATCCCCTTTCTTTGGCTCCAAAATGGTCTCAAAAGTTCATGAATCAAGCCTCCTGAAAGATGGGAAATGAATCGACTTTATACAAGAAAACAGTCCAACGGCTAGTCCCCGGTCGACCTGGAAACAGGTCTCGGTCGACCGGGTTCACACAACGGTCATATTTCTGACCGTTGGTGCTTCAGGGACCAGTCGGCCTGCAATGTGGCCGGTCGACCGGGTCCCCTGGGCCGGTCGACCAGCAACACTGCTGGTCGACTCCCTAGGACCAAAATTCCCAAAAATGCATATCTTCAAAGTATTTCTTGGGGGAACTTTTGACCACTAAATCAAGCTTGAATAACATGTTTTAAATCAAACTAAGATGTTTAAAAACATGAAACACAAAAAGCCTAAATTGATTCGAAACTTTAAATCCAATGGCTTGCTTGATTTCTAAAAACTCTTTTCACATTTAAATGCATACAAAAATGATTCTGAAAATGATGAATGTATGCAAGGCACAAACCTAAATCCTCAATTTGATTTCTCAAAAGTAATGCACAAAGAATTAGGTTTTCAAAATAGTTTGGATTCTAAAACAAATGCATCCAAGTTTAAAAACAAAACATGCATAAATCATTAATTCTACAAGTCTAAAACCCAATGCATGTATAAACCAGATTTCAAGATTTTCTAAAACAATGCATGTGTGAAAATTCAAATGATGCTAAAGTGAAAATGCATCCATCAAATTGCAAATACAAAATCCCTAACAATTGGCCTGTGTACCAGGTCGACCTGGCCACCGGGCAAGGGCCAGGTTGACCGGGAATATAGCCGTTGGGGCTTTTTGACCGTTGGGCCAGGTCTACCGAGCTAGGCCCAGGTCGACCCGACCAACTAGCCGTTGGACTGTTTTTTCCTATAAAGTCCATTCTATTCCAACCTTTTTGGGGGCTTGACTAATGAATCTTTGAGACCCTATTGGAGCCAAAGGAAGTGGAATAAGCCAAGAGAGCTAGAAGGTCATTGGAAATCAAATGCTTGAGTTTTAAAAAGGTATACCTTAATAGTTATTTTGATTTCCATTCAAATTAGAATCAATGCATGTTTAAATCTTTGTATTTTCATCTATGCATGATTTCTAGCTTTTAAAGAGTTGCTTTGCAAACTCATTATCATCTTTGGAATATTAGAATGGTTTGCAATCACTCTTGTCTAAATCACATGTGTTCTTAGACTTTAATATTCATACAACTTGTTTTAGTTCATTTCTTAAGTTGTTTGAATCTTTCATGTGATTAGCATTTATCTTCAATCATCATTTTCTAAGCTTTGATTTTAAAATGCATCAAGCATTCATTTAAGAGCTTCATTGTTGAAATTGATTGAAGTAAAACATTCATACACTTGTGCACACACTTTAGCTTAATTTAGTGTATGTTTGTAATTTGAATTACACTTTCATATCAGCCTATTTAGAGGCATTTTATTTTTGCTTAAATTGTATCTCTTAGAGTGTTCTTGAAGAGACACCTTCTTAGAGAAAATCTTCATTTGTAAAGGTTATTGCTTAGCCTTAGAAAAGAACTTTGTAAAGGTTATTGCTTAGCCTTGAAAAGCATCTTGTAAAGGTTGTTGTTGAGCCTAATAAAAACAACATTTTAAAGGTTATTGCTTAGCCTAGTAAAAAGCATAATTAGTGGAAATCCGGTGGGGTGATTGGATCACAAGCCGATAGTAGACGTAGGCATTGAGGCTGAACCACTATAAATCTTTGTGTAGTGGTGTTTGCTTGTGGTGATTGTTTTCTTAGCTTCCGCATCTTGTTTGGTAAATCATCATATGTGACTTGTTTATCTTAAAGAATTAAAATGGGTCTAAATTGGTCATATTTGTAGCACACCCTATTCAGCCCCCCTCCCCCCCTCTAGGGTTAGGATCCTAGGACTTTCACATGTTCCTCTGTTGGAGTACGCTGGAACTCAAAGAATTGCTCCTAATGGAAAATCCAACTTGTTGGATCGTCATTTCCATTGAAACGAGGAAAATCTAGCTTGGCTATTTTAGGTGCGAATGAATGGGATAAACCTCGAGAGTCCTTTCCACCACCTTGTCCATTTTTGTTGACAGAGCCTTCACCTTTTTGACGGTTGTGGCTAGCCATGAGTTGGTCGAAACGAGGGTTCATGGCAGAGAACATGTAATGCATCTCTTTCAGAATCCACTCTTTCCCAAAGGATAAAGAGCTTACCTCAGCTTCTAGTTGATCAAGCCATTGATCAGACTTAACTGGCTCTAATACCAATATGTCAGTGTGGGTTCCACGACCCCTTCCTCTTCTTCTTCCAGCTATTTTTAAGGAAGTGGAATGCAGTGGGCTTGGAACAGTGCAACCTGTGCTTGAATTGGACATTAAAAAGGGTTTTGCTTCAAGGAAAACCAACTTCCAAGTTCTCAAGAGAGATAAATTAAGATTTAGTATTCTTTATTACAAGTTGTTACATCTCTGACATAGAGAATACAACAAAAAGAAGAAACAAAAGAAACGTTGGAAACCAACTCCTAAAGATGGCAAAACTAACTCCTAAAAGATAGCCAGTTTCCTAACAAACAGCAATGAAGCCAGACAGAATAAGAGGACTTATTCAAGACATCATACCCAGGCCACGTCCCATGCTTCTAAAGTGAGCCATGATCAGTTGTGGTCAGCTCACACACATAACATAAGTTAACTACAGGAAACTTAACATTTAGCTGTGAAAATTTTCGTAGCTAAAGGTCTTAAAGTCGCAGCTAAGAGTTTTAGCGGCAATATTTTTATTGCCGCTGAACAGTTGATAAAAGTGCCGTCACTAATTGATTTAGTTGCGATTTTAAAACATCGCGGCTAAAAGTTGGACTTTTACCCATAACTCTGTTGACACAAAAAATGTCACTTTGCCTCTTTAACATCAAGAAGCCAGATGAAGCCGCAACCTATTATAAAACAAGCAATGCCACTTAAAGCATCATATATTGTCAAAATCAAACAAAAACTGTCAGATCCTTCAAGACAACAAAAAGAGGGGTTCACATGAAGTTTCGGGCCATTCCAACATCATTTGACCCAACTTCACTCCTCTGGCAGCCAAACAGGCGCTCCTGGCGGCGACGGCGTCGAAGACATCAAAACTTCGATCAGAGCCTATGGATGGTCTCAAAATACCCCCAAAGGGCTTCATGCCTAATTTCAAGTCAAACCGACAACGTTTGACCCTCCATCAACCCTCGAGTGGTAAAATCAAGCCTCTCGACGGCGAGAACCAATGAGACTATTACTCATCAAACAGAGCACATGGGTGGCTTCAACATGCTTCAAAATGGCTGCATGTCAAATTTCAGGTCATTCCGACAACGTTTGACCCGACTTTGACGCTCTGAAACAAAATCAAGGCTACCGGCGGCGGGGCACCCCGAGACCATGACATCCAAATCGGAGCCAACAAATCGTCTTAAAATGAATCCAATAGGCTCCCTGTCAAATTTCAAGTCGATTGGACATCGGTTGACCGTACAACAAAGCGCGGCATTTTCCTCGCGGCAAGATCAAGTATACTGGCGACGGGACCCCACACGGCTTCAAAACTCAAACAAAAGCCTATGGTTGGTCCTATCTACTGCTTAGGAGGCTTCACCTCAAATCTCATGTCAATCTGACATCGTTTGACCTAGTTTTGACTCTTGACGGAAAATCGGCTACAAAGTCTTCGGCTTTTCCAAAAAATAAGAAACTTTGTGCTCCGATTTGTACGGCTTCTCATTAGGTTTTCTTCAGGAGAATCAAGTAAATAAATGAGGAGAAATGTCAAGAAAAATACATGAGAAAAAAAGCATCCAAAAAGACCGAAAAATGGCCGAGAAATGTCGACCGGAAAGGGAAGAATCCCCTTGGTCGCCGCCGAACATGGAAATCCGGGTCGCCGGATTTGTCGTCGGGTGGCCCATTTTCCGCCCTTTTCACTTTTCGAGAGTTTGAACCCCTGTGGTTTTCTGAAAATCTGATTTTTTATGCTCGAAATCGATCGATCTTCGTCAACATTTCGGATCCGCCGTCAAGAGCATGAAATCATCATTGATCACTCCAAGATCGTCAACCGGCTGACCAAGAAGTACACTTTCTGTCCAACCAATCGAGAAATCGACAAGACAGATGTAACCGGCCCACTGATATCAACCAATGTCCGAAGTTGCATCGCCATCCGACATCAAATAACATGTGGATCCATCGACGATCATCACAAGAAGAATTCCAAAAGACGCGGCACGGCCCGTAACTCTTCAAATGCCCTAGCGACCACTTAATGCCGTTAATTGACCCATTTTATGACAACTTAATGTGGTCATCAACCCATTATTTTTGACAGCCCAATCAAAATCAAGCAAATGGGAGTTACAAATTCAAGTAATCATGGCATTAAAATCATGAAACTCCCCTCATCGTGGAGATTAAGGGTGATTAAATGCCCATCATTCTCCCCCGGCCAATCACAAGCCAAGAAAAAGGAGTTACAAAATCAAGAATTAAAACTTGTAACTGCTCTCACCATTGAGCATCGATGCCATCAATGCTCATAAATGCACCTTATAGCCACCAAAAGCCTATAAAAGATGGGTCATTCCAATAGAAAGAACGCTATAATCCGCCCCAGAAAAAGTCAAGAAAATTCCGAAGAATTCTCGAAGAAACTCTGCTACTCTACTGCAGAAGAAACACCACAAGGTGATCGAAGTCACTTGGGGGGCCATCCCCCCTAAGGTCTCCTCTTTCCTTTTATCCAACATGGCCTAAACGCGGCTCTTCAACTCGTTTACTGAGTTTTTCATTGGATATAGGACATCGCCTTGGTCTTTATCCTCTAAAAAATTAAGGTCCAAGCCAAGCCAAAGAATCAAAGCATCAAGCGTTCTCTTATGAAGGATGATGGCGAAGTCCATACATGTCGATCTGAACAAGTCCCCGCAATCTCCTGAGAAGTAAGATCCCTTTTCTTACTTTTCTGTTGTATTTTGTATTACTGGTAAATAGACAAAAAATCACATTTCTTCTTTTTCATTATTGATGAAATTTATAAATCGGCTTTGACGGCACAAATTGCCTTTCATGGCACAAAACCGCCTTTCACGGCAAACAAAAATTGCCTTTCACGGCAAAAAAAATGAAATCGCCTTTTACGGCATTTAAAAAATTGTCTCTTTCTTAAAATATATGTGCAATGGAAAGTTAGAAAGAAGAATTGAATTCCTTTCTACTTTTGAAGGTAAATCTCCGGATCACCACTTCAAATTCCAAGTAGAATAGAAAATCTGGCATACCCGTATAAAAATGTTGATGACTCACTTTTCCTCCTCCGCCATACTCCTGGCAGCCCCAGGGGTGGGAAGGAGAGGACGAAAGGTCGGAGCCCCCATCAAGTTGGCACACCCGGTGCGACTTGTTCATTTGAGAACGCGATGCTTGAATTCTTAGGCTCCTTCGTAGTTGGTGGCCTATTTTGGATCTTGCATCTAAAAAAAAAAACATGAGATGGGATTTTTGGAAATTTCTATCTTTGAATTTATTTCCACTCTTTCCCATTTCAAAAAAAAAAATCTGATTTCTCTTTTTTGGGTTCAATTTTGAGAAACTTTGATCATTTCCTCTTCGAATTTGATAGCTCACAGAAATATTTGCAGCGATTGTTTGTATCAGGGAGTGGGCCATCTTTTCTGTTTGATGAGTCCGATTGGGATTTTTAAAAAAAGGAAAAAAAAAAAAAAACTCTTTAAAAAACAATCTTTTTTTATTCAAATTTGAGAAACTTTGGTTCCCTCCTTTTGGGATTTAGCGCTCGCAGAAATGTTTGAGCCTTTATTCGAACTGGAACGCCATTCGCTCTCTTTGATGAATCCATTAGAAATCTCCAAAAAAGAAACAAAACTAAAAAACAAAGAGTTCAAAACCCACTAAGGTTGTACCAATTGCGTTCTTTGACCAAAGTGGATCTAAGAAAAACCTTGTCTAGAGTGTGGAGGCAGTTAGACTGTTCAAGGCAAGGGTCCTTCAAACGGGTTCATTAAGTAATCTTACCCTTACCTGGGGGCTGATCTATCTACTAAGATTTCATAAGACCGAATTGGAGACCTATGTCAACTCTTCAAAAAAAAAATCTTAAAAAAAAAGTCTTCAAAAAAATCTTCAAAAAAATCTTTAAAAAAGAAATCTTCAAAAAAAACTCTTCAAAAAAAAAAAACTTTCGATCTTAGATTCGAGAAATCTTGGTTCTCTTCTTTTCGGATTTAGTGCGCGCAGAAATGTTTGAGCCTTTATTCGGATTGGAACACCATTTGCTCTCTTTGATGAATTCAATCTTGATCATAAAAAAAAACCTCCGTCATTTTGAATTCAGATTTGAGAAATCTTGGTTCTCTCCTTTTTTATTTTAGCTCTCGCAGAAATGTTTGAACCTATGTTCGGATTGGAACACCACTTGCTTTCTTTGATGAATTCAATCTTGTCCTTTGAAAAAAAAAAACTTCTGTCACTTTTGGGTTCAAATTCGAGAAATTTTGATTCCTTCCCTTTCGGACTCAGTGCTCGGAGAAATGTTTGAGCCTGTGTTTGGATTGGAATACCATTTGCTCTCCTTTATGAATCCAATCTTGACCTTTCAAAAAGAAAATCCCATCTCGTGTCCATTCCAAGGATGCGATTTACAACATTGGTGCCTAGCGGTGTTAGTACGCCCTTTCGGGTCTATTGTATTCGCGACCAACACATTTGTATCTCCAACCTTATATCATCTTACCTCGAGTGAGCCTTGCTTCTTTGTAATTTGAATTAAGGTTTACAATTGCTTTTGGCAGTCACTGGAATGTGAAAGTCCTTGGATCCTAACCCTAGAGGGGGGGGGGGGGGGGTGAATAGGGTGCTCTACAAATGCGACCAATTAAAACCAAATTTGATTCTTTAAGGTAAACTAGTCACGTAAGAGATTTACCAGACAAGATGCGGAAGATAAGAAAACAAGCACCACAAGCAACCACCACAACACCAAGGTTTATAGTGGTTCGGCCTCAATGCCTACGTCCACTACCGGCTTGTGATTCAATCACCCCACCGGATTTCCACTAACTATGCTTTTTACTAGGCTAAGCAATAACCTTTACAAAGTTGTTTTTCTAGGCTCAACAACAACCTTTACAAGATGCTTTTCAAGGCTAAGCAATAACCTTTACAATGTGCTTTTCTAAGGCTAAGCAATAACCTTTACAAAGATGAATTTTCTCTAAGAAGGTGTCTCTTCAAGAACACTCTAAGAGATACAATTTTAGCTCAAATAAAATGCCTCTACATAGGCTGATATGAAGATGTAATTCAAATTACAAACATACACTAAAACAAGCTAAAGTGTGTGCACAAGTGTATGTATTTTATACTTCAATCAAACTCAACAATGAAGCTCTAAAAGGTATGCTTGATGCAATTTAAAAATAAAGCTTTAGAAGGTGATGATTGAAGGTGAATGCTAATCACATGAAGAAATCAAACAACTTAAAGAAAAGATCTAAAACAAGTTGTATGAAAAGTAAACTCTAAGAACACATGTGATTTAGGCATGAGAGTTTGCAAACCATTGTTAATATACCAAAGATGATAATAAGTTTGCAAAACAACTCTCTAAGAACTAGAAATCATGCTTAAATGGAAATACAAAGATTTAAACATGCATTGATTCTAATTTGAATGGAAATCAAAATGATTAGTAATATGTACCTTTTAAAAAATCATGCATTTGATTTCCAAAAAGCTTTCCAGCCTTTTCACTTCATTCCCCTTTCTTTTGCTCCAAAATAGTCTCAAAAGTTCATACTTCAAGCACCAAAGAAGGTTGGAAATGAATGGACTTTATAGTGAAAAATTGTCCAACGGCTAGTCCTCGGTCGACCATGAACACACAACGGTCAAATTTCTGACCGTTGGAGCTCCCAGGCAATTTCTGCCTGCAGTGTTCCCGGTCGACCAGCGACACTGCCGGGACACCCAAAAATTCCAACTTTAGCAATTTCAAAGATTTTCTTGGTGGAACTTTAAGGGCTACTAAATCAAGCTTGAATATATGTTTTAAAACATTTAAAACCATGAAACACACAAAGCCTAAAATGATTTGAAAACTTTAAAACCAAAGGCTAGCTTGATTTGATAAAACTCTTTTCAAATGAAAATGCATACAAAAAAGATTCTTAAAGTGATGAAAGTATGCAAGAAACAAACCTAAAACCTCAAAAAGATTTAACAAGAATAAGGCACAAAGAAATAGGTTTCCGAAAGAGTTTGGATTCTAAAACATGCATGAATCAAAATCAGTTCAAAACATGTGCAAATGCAAGAAAGAATCCATGATCCAAAAGTCTAAACTAGAGAGCTCATGTGTGTGATCATGTGACAGTGAAAGAGAGTGAATCCATCAACAATTGCAACAACCAAGGGCCTAACAATCTCCCCCTTTGCAATTTGATGGCAACTACTATGATCTCACACCAAACAGACTTTGGATCTTCTAGATGTCTCTGAACTTGAAATCTCTTGAATGAAGCTTCGACCTCAAGACTGATTCGTCGAAGGCTTTTGACTAATCTTATCAAGCAGATTTCTCCCAAACATGTGCAATTTCTCTTAAGGCCTACACTCCTGCGGGTTGACCCTTCATCTCAACAGGGGCCGAACTCGCAAAACTCAAAGCCTCACTGCGACAGGCTAAAGACCGCGTTTGGATCCTGTCATGCCTAGCTTAGAAAAAGACAAGCTCGGCTGCTGCGCACGGGGGACTACCTCCTTCATTGCCAGAGCACGGCCAAAGCTAAATGAAGCTCAAATTGCTCGTCGTATACGTTGCCGCGCGGCATATCGACAAAAGAGACTAGAGAAGCAAAGAACCCAGCATTCTACCCTTCAAGTCTCTAAAAAATGGGTCGAAAAAGAAAGACTCGACCAAGTTGTTGCTGTCTATAAAGTTGGCAAAACCAGAAGATGCCAGAAGTCGGCAACCAAAATTCATGTCAGATGACCGGTGACTCGCAGCGTCTCTCGGACACGATGACATCAGGAGGATTCTCCCATCCTTCAAGCCAAGGACATCGGAGTAACCACTCCTCGGACTCTTCATCCAAAAGAATGAGCTCCAGCTCAGTCACCAAGATGATAACCTCACTTGATTCCCAAAGGATGAACATCCTGGTTACAAATGCTGAGCAGCCTCCACCGCATGATGACTAACAGCACGGATTCAGCAGTTGGAGCAAGGACAATAGAGAATTGAGGCTCTGATGGAAAACCTCCTTCTCACTTTCCAGTGTCCATCGAACAATGAAACTCCTCCAAGTCATCAAGATGACAAGGAAAACAATGAGTCACGCACCCTTACCAAAAAGGACGTTGACGTTATCCTTGCTAAAGCAAAAGAAGATGATACTATGAAGGAACACGGGATTAATCCACCATACCCCTTATTGATGGACTCGGTTCCGTTCCCTGTAAAATTCAAACAACCTATTCTCCAAACATATACGGGGAAAGGTTCAGCCAGACAGCATGTCATCCACTTTAAGATCCTGACCGGAGATATTGCGAATCAAGACGCCCTCAAGATCCGTCTCTTTACAAGTACCCTAAAAGGTACGGCCTTTGATTGGTACTCCATTCTGCTGGAGGACTCCATCCAAAACTAAGCCATGCTGGAGACACGGTTCCTGACCCACTTCAAAGGTGAAGATCACCCTGTTACTATGGCACAACTCTGCAGCCTAAAACAGGGAGCGAATGAGTCAACTTACGACTTCATTCACAAGTGGAAGGCGATGGCGTACAAGTGCTCAGATGTACTGCCACAAGCATCGTTGGTCGACATCTGCCGTAACAGCATGAGAGCAAGGATCCGCTCTATGATTATCAGTAACAAATCAAAAAACCTAGGAGAACTCCTAGAAGCAGCTATGGAAGCTGAAACGGAGATCAAAGACCTTAACAGTCAGAAATCATCAAAGAAAGAGCCGACCGCCATACGACATCGAAACCAAAGAAAAAGGAGGTTCATAATGGGCAAACCAAGTCAGCTCCTTAGCAACCAAACAAAGCTGAAAATAAAACTGCAGGTAAGAAACCTGAGCTCTCTGAAGCCTTCAAAGAACGAGTTGATAAGAAATACCCATTCGATGAAGATGTTGAAGAAATTTTTGAGGCTCTCATAGTAAACGGTAAACTCACCTTACCTGAGCCCAAAAGACAAAGAGATGTTGGCAAAACCAATGATCCCCGGTATTGTCCATACCACCAAATGGTCTCACATCCTCTCAATCAATGCTTCGTTGTGAGAGAGTAAATCAACGAGATGTGGAAAAACGGAGTCATCACCTTTGACAAAAACTATGGGTCTGCCTCCGTCAACATGGTGTCATATGGACAAACTTCCAAGTCACCAAAGGAAAAGATCACTACTTCCTTCAAGGTGATAAAAATGACTCAGACGTCCCAAGAGTTGGTTCCTTATCCAACATCAGACGGACAACCCATATGAGTGCATCCCGATCTTCTAGAAGATGAAAATTAGGGGATCGTCAAAACAAAGCCTACCGCTCAACAGCGAAGGCAAGCCAAGAAACAACTCCGCGAGCTCAAATAGCAAGAGAAAGCTCAATCAAAGCAAGAAGTCCCTAAAAAAGCAGAGACCTCTTCCACTGCTTCACTGGGAGCGATGGAAGAATCCAAGTCTTCAAAGGTGGTAAGAAACTTCACCCTTGGTGATTTCATGCCACCTCATTACAGACATGAAACTATGCAGGGGGCATCATACTCTTGCAACTCAGTAATTGGATTCTCTATGGATGGATACGAGTCCAGCGACACTGCTAGTGATACCGATGATTGGGAAGAATCCCTTGAAACAGGAGAATACCTCTCTGATGAGGAATGGATTCTCGAATCTCATCTTATGCCAGTAATCTGGTACAACCCATTACAGCCATAAGGATCCTGGTCTGATGATGAAGAAGACCAAAAGGCTGTTCCAGAAAGTGCCAATGATCCAGCACAAGCAAGCTCTCCAATGGAACCCAAAATTGAGAACTACAAGGAGCAAACGACGAAGAAGATTTGGCCCCTATGCCCGATCTCAAAGAATATGCAAGAATCTTACAATGTCTTGCCACAGAGCGGGAGCAAGATCGCATCGATGAGCTTCGTCAAAATCAAAATCCAGAACCGAAAATCCCTAAAAATTTACAGACATTTCCTCCGGTAACCCCGAAAAAGGAAGAATACTGCTGGATTGATGATCCCCTCACATATGAAGACGAGTCTGAATCTCAACAGTGTGTTGCTTGCAATGCGATAATTCGAGATGATCATGCCTCTGGAGCTTCGTCTGCCGAGGCCTCAGATTCTCAGACGACGTCTGGTAGCATATCTTCTGGAGCTACATCTCCTCAGGTGACTTCCAGAGAGATATCATCTTCTTAGCCTTCGTCTCCTGAAACTATGACTTCGAAACTCAAGCCTCTTCAGGCTGATCATCTCGAAGAAGCTCCCACCAATGAAGTCTTCTTCAATGAAAATCCGGTCAACTAGTCCCAGATACCTGACCTCATAGGCGATGTCTGGGCAGATAAACTACTCAACGAAGAAGAGATGTTGATGGATGCTGTTCAGGACTTGTTCTCAGAAAATGCTCCTCGCAACACGATCACTGAAGACGACAATACTGCTACGAAGACGTCTTCAGGAAATGACAAGAGTCAACCCCTTGATCCCAAGAGTGATCTTCCAAAAGAAGACCCTTCTCCAGAAGCTCTAGAAGTTGGTAGAGGTACCTGCTCTGGCCGGGATTACCACAAAAACTACAACCAACCTTCTTCTTCTTTTGTAAATCCTTCGGGAAAGCAAATTGTAAACGCCCCAAGTGGTAACAATAATGAAAATGCAGGCCCGATGGAGGCTTTCAAGTACAAATTGATTGAGCACTTCAAACACATACCTGCACGATTGCACATCCTTGACTTATTACGAATGTCTCCACAAACTCGTGATAGTTTCATTTCAAAACTACAAAAATTGAATGCAAATGTCGACAAACATGCCCCACAAGTCCTACAAATTGAAATGAACTACAAGGTCAAAAAATCAAATACTTCCTCAAAGGTAAAAAAGAAGAAAACTAAAGGATCAAGCATCGAATGCCTCTCGGTTCAAAAAGCAGCGAGTGCAACAATTGCCTTCGATAAGGATGACCTCCTGTTAGGCGAGACAAAGCACAACCGACCCTTGTACTTCACAAGGTATGCCAAAGAAATGCTAGTACACAGAGTCCAGATCGACCCAGGTTCTGCACTCAACATCATCTCTACTTCGACACTCGAAGAGCTGGGCATCCCACCTAGCAAGCTGAGTCACACGTCTGTATCCATCTTTGGATACGATGGGAGAGCTCAAAGGCCTATCGACAAAATTAGGTTCAAATTACAAATCGATGATCTTATCTTTGAAGTCACTGTGTATGCAATAAGAACTCCTTCATGCTACAATATCCTTCTTGGACGCCCCTGGATACATGAGAATGGTGTCATCCTTTCAACTCTACATCAGTGCATCAAGTTTGTTGGCAACGACGGCTTAATCCATCGAGTGTTTACAGATAAAAAGCCCTTCAAAGGCAAAGATGTCCATCTTGTAGATGCTCAGATGTACAAGGATGAAGAAGAAGGAAAGGAGGAAGAAATAGTACCCTTTACCAAAAATCTCCAGAAAGATAAAGGCAATGCTCCTCAACAATCATCGGAAGAAAACAAACCTTCCCGAAAAACTGAAGAGAGCATTCATTCCCCCTTCGTTGTATCCCTCAAACCTTCAAAACCTTTGGTAATCACCACCAAAGCAAAAAAGACAAAACAAAAGCCTGGGGACAACTTTGTTGTCTCCTTCGTGTCCATTATGTGAGACACGGACTTAGATTCAGAGCCAGAAGACGATACACCGTCAAGTCAAGCTGATACTCAACAAGTTTAGCCTGCTTTCACCACATTGGAGACACCTGCTGACATAGAAGACCCTACGTCTACTTCCTTCGTCGTTCTAGCAACTTCGACAGAAGAAAAGACAATCTTCTTCCATAAATCGGAAGCACCTTCACCAAATTCTTCACTTGAACCCTTCCAGAATGAAGGCATGCCTCAACTATTCCTGTATAGTCCAACAACACAAGCTATCATGAAGAAGATGGGCTATAATGCTCAGAACCGAATCAGTTTGGGAGGTGGTTGTGGTATTCTCACACCATTGGAGCCCACCCTAACCAAAAGTCAACTAGAGGATTGGAAACTCCATCGTCACATAAATAAGTCTTCATACGGGTTGGGGTATGATCCTGACACTCCCATGAGACAGTTGACACAAAGGCTGCAAAGTCGTTTTGCCGACCAAGCCTCAACATCTCGTGTCCATGAAGACATTGATCTCCCTGGATATCTCTTTGAGGAGTCACCCATCAAGGATTTAGAAAGCTCTTCCAATTGGTATGATTTCTCTAACGATGAAGAGGAATTGTTTGATGACACAGACACACAGTTTGCTAGCCAAGAAGAACCATCGTCTCCAAAAGAAATACTTCACTTCGACCCAATTTCAACAGGTGATTGGGATCATCTCATTGCCTGTCTTGAGAAGAAACCGATCAAAAAGACCCATGGACAAAAGCAAAGCCTTGGTTTGTAAATGCCTTTAGAACTCAAGAAGGTCTTGTTGAGTTGGAAGCCTCCAAAAACAATGTGGAGGAACCACTTTCAAACCATCCAACAGAAGATCCTGTTCAAAAGATAGACTTGGGGACACCTGATAACCCATGTCCTGTATTCATAAGTAAGAATATAAAGGATGATGAGTTACTTGAGTATATCGTTTTTCTTCGTAAGTTTGTTGATTGTTTTGCATGGTCTTATGCTGAAATGCCTGGCTTAAACCCCAAAATAGCAGTCCACAACCTCAATTTGCAAAAAGACATCAAGCCTATCAAACAAGGCTAAAGAAGATTCCGTCCTAATGTGATGGATAAAATTGAACAAGAAGTTCAGAAACTCAAAAGCGTTGGCTTCATCTGCTAGGAATAGCAACCTGAATGATTGGCCAACATCGTCCCCGTGACAAAGAAAAATGGGCAGATCAGGGTCTGTATTGACTATAGAGACCTGAATAATGCATGCCCTAAAGATGAATTTCTGCTCCCCATACCAGAGGTGATGATCAACAACACCTATGGATTCGAGCGAATAACATTCATGGATGGATTCTATGGCTACAATCAAATAAAGATGCATCCTGAAGATGAACGGCACACATCATTTCGGACTCCATTTGGCGTGTATTGCTACACTGTCATGCCATGTGGTTTGAAAAATGCGGGTGCAACATATCAGAGGGCTATGATGAGGATATTCCAAGATTTGTAGCACAAGACGGTTGAATGTTACGTTGACGACCCCGCCGTCAAAAGCAGAAGAAAGGAAGACCATCTCAAGATCTTCGAGAAGTCTTCCTTTGACTTCGCAAACACAAACTGCGCATGAATCCACTAAAGTGCTTCTTCAGTGTCTCATCAGGTAAGTTTCTCAGATTCATAGTTCGGAAAGGCGGAATAGAACTTGACCCCACCAAAGTCAAGGCTATTCTAAAAATGCCATCTCCAAGAACCCTAAGGGCACGTTTGGTAACGGGAGAGTATTCCTCTCTTTGGATGAATCCGTGGTGCCATGGATTATGACTTTCTTTAGAAAGGATTTATGAGGGAGAGCATTCATCACGTTCCACGTTTGGCTAGCACAGAGGAATTACATATGATTCCTTCAAACCCACGTTTGGTAAGCGAGAGAAATCCGTGGAAAAAAAAAGTATCCATAAATAAGTACGATTATCTCCATCTCAAATTCATTAACACCAACCATCATATCTTATATCCTAAATCACCATCTCTAATTTTACCTACCCTATATCCTAAAAATGATGAAAAATATAAACTCTCCGAAGTTGAAAAAATATTTTTTGAAAATTCTGACAGCCTCCCTTTGACTGGAGAGCATTTCTATTTTTTCCAACTTATTAAGTACTTTATAAATCAATATTCATATAAATGTTCCTGGGCTGAACCAACTAGTAGTTATCTCACCAAATGGAGGATTCTTTCTCACTAGATAAATGCTCTTGCCTCTACAAAATTTTCTACATCATCTCCCTTATTACCCAAACAGCAAGGCGTAGGACTCTATTTATTTATTTCATAACGACTGCTGTTATAGAGAGAGACGAATATATCACATTTGAATTGAATCTTGAAAGAGATCATATTTCAAAGAGGATTACATAATGCTCGGACCATATTATTGTCATCAAATTAAAATAATGAGAAAGTATTACATTTCAGATGAATATTAAAAAAGAACATATTTTAAACAAGAATTATACAATGCTGGTCCAATATTTATCATTTTCATTCCGGTGAGAGCATAGATGGCCCCTATTTTTCAGAGGTTCAAACCATTTTGCCAGCTATGCATGGGACATGACAAAGAGCTGTTATGAGTTTTATAAGCTTCTCAGGCAAAATTCTGTTATGATGTCTTCTCAGGCAAAATTCTGGTATAAAAATGCTTCTTTCCTTACTCCAAGAATCCTCCATATCTGCATCCCAGAAGCCCCCAACAAATGTAACTTCATCTGGTCTTACACTTCTATCAACCTGCATTTTGCTAAACAAGTCATACATATACAAAAAAAAAAGAAAGAAAAGAAAGCAGAAGCCAACATTTTCTGAGAGTAAATTTAGCACCAAAACTTCAAAGTGTATTAACACCACAATGATTTTAATAATCCATTCATAGTGGCCTCCATTTTCGATGGACCCTTTTCCTAAGCAAGTGTTGTGTTGCCCTCATTTTCATCTACCTTGAATTGATTTCTCTAGTGCAGATTCCTAGCTTTCATATATGATTCTGAGATTTTATGTGAAACACAACAAATTTGAACTATTGCTGGCATATTATGAACTGGAAGACAACGACGGTTTAACAGGTACTGCATGCTTTTGAATTTTAGATGATGGCGGCTTAAGCGTTGATCACAATGACACCTAATAGATACGATAAGGCATTAACAACGGTGACGATGACTTTTTTGCACAATTTGTAAACGATTGATTACAGGCTTCGAACCAAACTAATATCATTTGCTTCTAGGTGTATATGATTATTCTGGATTGAGTCTATGAATGCTTTCCATCAGACATGGGTCTGTTGATGGGTACCATAGATGGAAAACTGATGTAGCTTTCCTAACTATAGTAAATTCAAATGCTTTCCATCAGACAGGAAAAGTGGCTTCACATCCTATGTAAAAATGACCCACTATAGGCCCTACTTGGATTCTTGAGCTCGGTTAGCATGCACTTTTTTACCTATAACTGTTAACTTGTTATTTATTGGTTATGGCTTATGACTTTTAGCTAGGAAAAAAAATCCACCTTCAGTGGAAAAAAGACCAAATACAGTATTGTTAGGATTAGCTCATTCTGGTTAAATTGGTTCAAGGCTACCACTATTACCATCAAATCAATAAATGAATCACTAAACCATAGGAACAACATCCATAGATAATGGGCTGGATCACTAAGCCACAGGTGCAACATGCACAGATGCAACCATCAAATAAATAGGTTGGACCACAAAACCATAGGCACAACATTGCATAGATGCAGCCAATCAATGTCTCATTTGGGAGTGGAAGTTAAAAGGTACATTTCCAATGGTTCTTATAGTTGATAAGAATGCAGTGAAGGCATGGGAATGAGATGGAATGCAGAGTTAAGTCTTTCTATCAAAGAGTTAAGTCTTTCTATCAAAGTAATAATCCATGTCCTAGGAGAGTTTGGAATAAGTATGGCTGTTAAGAATCCCAATCCTAGTCTTGAAGGTGTGGAGTATCTGGCAAAGTGGTTGACATCAACAAGGGTAACTCCTTGGGATCCCCTTTTAAAGTAGGATGGGAACCCTAATTCAGATCATACAGAAGACCCTCGCCATTCAGAAGCAGTTCTCGCAATCACGACAGTCTGGAAAGAGCCGACCCCATATGAAATTAGCAAATCCATGGCTTAGCATCCCAAAGGTTCTGACTGATAGTTTCAGTTCCGCCACTACAGTATATTTTCTAGGTGAAAACAACATGATATCAGAATGAAAAGAATTGTAGAACTCAAAGACAATTGACATTTATTTCATCAGCATAACCAATATTTGTATCACTACAGTGCCTTGGGAAAAATATAAAAAGCCCAAAAAGATGGCATTATTCACCTGAATCATCTCAGAAGAACCAATCAACCTGCAAAATGTACTATATTGAATAAGTCAAAGGTTTTGGAGCTATTCAAACTATCACTATGTGATTCAAAGGCAACCTACAATCTCCAATAATATAGTCTCCATCTAGATATAGAATCATGAGCCCACAAATCAGAATTCAAAATCTTACCAGAAGTGGAATTGGATTTCCTAATCTGCATTGATACACTGTAAGTTGTTCATCGATTAGAAGGGTCAAACAACACCCAAACCTGCATTGTGTAGTTCGAAATTACCCACATCCAAATAAGAAAGAAGCTTGCAAAAGCCCAGTAACAGAGCAAGAGAATGAGAAAATCCAGCCTAATAGAGCTACCATACTATGGAGGTGATCAATTTCTCAAAACCTTTACCCAATCAGAACAACTCAGCACAATCATGTCTGGTCCAAATATATCAATGCAAATAGATGTTAATAGAATCTTAAGTAAAAACTCTTACGCCCACATGAGCTTCATGGGGATGCATTTAATAAGATCCATATTTAGATAAAAGAAGATGAATTCATAAGCTAGCCAGAATCACCAGCAGAAAGGATAAAAGATCATACAAAACTCATACCATATCATAGTTCACTCACTACAGGATAATGAGAAATTGCACTTTGCAATGGCCATACACAGAAAAAAATAACCTGTAAAGTGCAGAATATCATAGATTATAAGGACAACTTAGTCCATTTATGAGTTTTCTCAAGGCAGCATTTTGCTATAGCCTAAACCCAAGCATGAGGAATGAGGTGAACTAATATGCTTTGGAACATCAATCAATTTCTACTTTTGCAACTACCAGGTCATTCATGGTTGGAGTGTATGGAAAATGAAAATGCAACCAATCAATTAACATAATCAGGCTGATTCCATGAATGAAATGCTCTCTTCTTTTTTTTACCTTAAGAAACTTATTGTATATGATGTGCTTACTGCTTCTGGGGAGCAACACCCATGATCAGGCTTTCAGTGGTTCTGCTTTCTCCAGAGAAGGATAGATCAGGATACATCTTACATCTGAAACACATGTTAACATAAAATTAACTTGTCATGTTACATAATTATGTAATTGAAAGTAATTACATATTTGAACTAGATATAAAGGAGTAATAATAAGAAGGTTCCTCTATATGAGACTCCTAGCAGGCAGAGTGTCAATGCCTTGTATCCTTTAATTGAGATCTCCAAGCCAAACACACACACCCACATACACACCCAAAACAGAGTAATTAAATAAATTGAAGCATCTTCTTAAAGATATAATCATCATGATATTAACATTCATGAAAGAGGAAATAAAAAGGAGAATTCAGATGCACTTTGATTTGTTCAGGAATGTGGGGCATCAACATGTCCAATTATAATGAGTACCAGGATTTGGACTGTAACAAGCCCATCTTCACACATTAACATAAACATAACAAAGAAGAGCCCAATCAGATCCAACAAACCATTCAATTAAAATGGCAACTTTAAAAACAACATTGCAAAGGAAAAGGAAACATACAAATTGGATTATTGCAAACGAAAACCAAAACTTGCTATCCACCTGCATTAGCATAGTAGCTCCAGCATGCCACATCTCAAAACACAATCCTTTGGAAACATGGTAAATTAATATCCTCATTTAATCCTTCACTCAAGAGATTGACTGATGTGAGTCTTAAGAGGCAAAGACCTGGCCTCTACCCCAACACTGAGGCTGATGTTCAAAGTTAGTTCAATTCCACAAAGAAAAGCCACTTGGAAATTTGACAATTATTACCACAATACATACAACATTGCAAGTCATGAAACAAAGTCACGGTAGAATTTCTCAAACACCACCATACATGAACAACAAACACAACACCCAAGAGAGTGAAATGGCGCTAGAAAACATAAAAGAACATCAAAATGGCGCAATTCAACATCCATCACATTGAAAAATATCAGAAAAGTTTGCATCCATCACAACCAATCCATTAACAAAGAGTGAGGTGAGGTGTTTTTTTATTTTTTACAAAAGATAAGTATATATTCCCAAGGGAAAGTGCTAAATACACAAAAAAAAATTAGGAGCAACTCCACCCCACTTGCATCTTAGCTTAGAGACACAACCGAGGAGGAGCTGGACCACCCAAAAAGCATGCCCAGAGGTTGGGCTAGCCAAAAAACCTCTTCATCAGTCCCCACTTACAAAAATATTTATACCAAAAAAAGAAGGAAGACCCCAAAATTTGTCAAGCTCTCCTTCCCCCTAGCTTCCCACATGTCTTTAGATAGATTCTCTCTAAAATCTGTCATAAATTGTCTATCCGCATCACTAGGACCAACAACATTATCCTCTTTGATATCATGGTCTTGTTCATCATTAAGATCAGCCTCCTCCATCATCTCATTCAGTGCTTCTCTGAACAATTCATCATCAAGATTCCATCGACGGATAAAGTTGTGTACAACACAACATGCCACAACGATCTTCACTTGTGTCTTGATAGGATATCTTGGAGGAGTTTGGAGAAGGGCAAATCGTTGCTTTAGCACCGCAAATGTTCTCTCCACTATATTGCGTAGCTTTGCATGCCGCAAGTTGAACAATTCATGTTCAGTTTTAGGCGCTTGTGTTGTGGACCATTCTTTAAGGTGATACCGAACCCCACGAAATGGTGCTAAAAACCCCCGCGTATTTGCATAACTTGCATCCACAAGGAAAAATTTTCCTACAAAACAAAATTGGGACAGTCATGTTATGCCTTAAACATAATAGGCTTTATGCATTTAATGACAAAGGGCTAAAAGTTTACTACCAGTTGGAACACGTAACCTATTCTGGGCCCGTCTCCAAACCACATGTTGTAGAATCTTTGAATCCGATGCCGATCCTTCCCATCCAGCGCAAATATACTGAATACACATATCAAATGATACAACGGCCATAACATTCTGTGACAATCCTCCCTTCCTATTGTGAAAACAGACTTGATCTTCAAGTCTAACCCATGCTGGGATATGTGTACCATCTATTGCTCCGACACAATCCTATAAACAAGTACACATGTATCACCATATGGCATATAGTTTTTTGCAATTCATTATCATAAAACATTTACCTTGAAAGATGGATAGAACAAATGATTATTTGCTATCTCAGGTGGACACTCCCCTTCGAATTGCTTCACATAATATGGTGCGAGTTTTACAATTGCATCCAGTGTCAAGTTAAAGTATCGGCTGATTGTTTCTCCTGAATGTTGGAACAAGTTCTGCATTACGCGATTTCTTTGGCTGTGGCCAACAGTGAATAAAAATATTGCCAATTGCTCTTCCACTGACACTGCACGAGAATCTCTTAAATGCCCCCTGTGCTTTAGCTCATTGACTAATAGTAAAAAACAACAACTACTCATTATGAATATATCAAGACATTTACGAGGGTGTCCAGTCAAGATCTCATTGAGATATGCCCTTCCACTTTGTGCAGATTCTTGAACTTTATCTTTGGTTAGATATTGGTAACAGTACCATAAAAGACATGTTGACGTAACAACACTAGTTAATAGTAACAGAAGATCCTGTCTATCCATGCTGCTGGTGAAGATGGATATAACCAATTGAAATAAGTCATGACATTCCATAAAGTTGAATAAAAGTGTTCATGACATTCCAGCAATAAAAAGACATAAAGTGTTAATATAGTTATACATGATAAAAAAAAAGAAAAAAAGAAAAAAAGAAAGCATGTATGAGTCCAACAAACCAACTATGACCAGCAATTAGAAGTCCAAGATAATAACCCAAAACACCAGTGTTACACATGTTAAGGAAGTTAGTTGTTAAGGAAGGTAAGTATAAAGAGCTTGCGATATTCGTTATCTAAGGCCAGAAACTGCGACGCCTTCTCTTCATTTTCTAGTTGTTTAAACGCCATTAACTTCATTACTGGTTCTAAATCAAGGGGTAGTATTGCTTCCCACACCTTCTTCATTTCGTTCTTTAGATGTATTCCTTGCCATTATGTGTATCGCATCTGCCATGTTTTGGACAACTGCCACCATTGCATCCCCTGCGCTTTGGCGCCTTGTTGTTTGACGGGAGGAGCCTCCAGGGGTGGCACTACACCCCCTATCTGTAGAGATGTGTTCATCCCCAACCTCCTCAGTGTCTGGGGTGGCATCATCGTCATCATTCGGGTCATGTCCATCCAAGGCATCGTTATGTATGGAAGGTGGTGATTGAGTAATATCATTTGCAACTAATTCATCTCGACCATCGGCAATTGAGTCGCCAAATATTTCGCACATGATGTAGTAGTCGGGCATGGTCCTAGACCGATACATGCTGGCTCCAGGATGTGCCTGTGTTCCAAAATAATAACAAAGAAAAAAAATTATACTTGCATTTCCCAAAAAGATTTTATAAATTGAATAAAGATCTCACCGCTATGTAATCATCCCACACCCCTGCTTCTGCAGTGACTTTTTTCCTTTCTTCATCCCATCCAAACCCACTTAAGTTTAGCATAGCCTTCATCGCGCTATACCATTTTTTGTAGCTCTTCAACCTATTCTTCAACTTATCTTTGCTGAATTCTGGCCCAAACTTTGTTTGCATTTCCTTAGATATCAGACCCCATCCCTCCGAGGTAAACCCCACAGGGATAACTTTCCCTTCTTTGCGCATTTCAAGGATGATGTGGAGGAGCGCTACATCATTTGTGCCCGTCCACTTCATGTTTCACAAAGTAGATCCTCTTGCGGCTTGAGAGCTACTTGGTTGAGACATCCTACATTTTTCATTCAGTGTTAAACAAACAAGTTTTACATATATGTTGATTTGGAATACCGCCCATCTTTTTATTAGAAAAAAACACTCAAAAATTTCTTGCCGTAATAAAGTTGAACCCTACCTATTTCCCATAAAGAATATTTTATGGGTGCCCATAAACTATGAGACCTTCAAATTTATCTTTCATCATCTATCATGAAAGTCATATCCCTAACGATTACTACCGACTTGAAGCACATGTTGACCCAGCCTATTTAGGTATAGGGCATAATATTCAAGCCTTTTTTAATCTGATTGAAAATTTTCTAAGTTGGGATCGTTGTATTAGTTAGGTTTTGCAAACCAAGTTCTCACATGAGTTCAAGAATGTATATTGAACATATTGATATTATACACAAACAACAAAACACCAAAGAGAGGTGGCATAGCATATCATATTTTCTGATGGCTTCTCCACATAGATTTATATGTACAAGCCAACAAGCAAAGCTGCTAACAGTTGACATTTCTACAGTTGATAGATAAAAAAGTGTATTTCTTCACTTGCACCAAACGAAAGCTGCATAGGCAAGACATGTGAATTTAAATGATAGGTGGGCTACTCCATAAATAAAACTCATCCAAAAGCAAGTCGGTTTGGCTCGTAAAAGAAAAAGAAATGAGTAAAGCATGTGCACATCTACATGTATATGAAGCAGTGGAATATGAATAGTGAAAAAAAATTAATATATCTATTTATGAAGTAGCAGATCATGAATATGAATATCTACAAGAATGATGGTATAAATGTAGAGGTGAGCATGTATCCACCATTAAGAAACACAAGCAGAGTGGTTGGTAAGCAATTTTTTCAGCCCCAAAGACACCACTATAAATAGTATGCTCTGTTAGAAAAGAATAAGTTCTATTTTTTTCCTCTGCATTATATAGCTCGTTACAATTCCCATGAGCAGTTACTATGCATGTTAAACATGAAATTGAAAAAATTTGTGACAGTGAGACCTGACATGTTCACACTGATATCATCATCAGCTAAGCATTAACCCATTTATCTTTCCTATCATACTATTCACCCCCCACCCCATATTATCAATCTACTTTGGGCCAGCAATTTCTAACATGATGGCTTTTGGTGTACTATATCAAAAGCAAAGCCCACAAGATCACACCATACTCACATCTTCACAAGCAAAATAGCAGAACAAAAACTAAAGTAAATGGATCATTAAAAAATGGGACAAACAGTAAATTGAGAACAAGCAAGATGTCTCGTGCATTGAATTAAGCCATGGAACCAGGACATATGGACTTTGACCGTGACCATGTAAATATGAATAAGTCTATCAATTGCACATATCAAATTAGGTAATGCATAATATGCATTTGTCCCCCCAATAGCCCAAATGGTCCACAAAAATGGACTGCCCCACTCACAGCTGAATGTGCAACCCACCATCCCACTGAATGAGGCGTTCATCAATTCCAGCAAACAACCCATTTGAGAAATTGGCCACTTTTGATTCTTAAAATCAATAACTATTGAAGATAGATGGTACAGTTGAAGATCAAAAAAAAAAAAAAAAGAAACAACAACTTAGAAGAATCAAGGGGGGTTCACTTCATCAGAAGCTTCAAGTTTCAGGATTGTCATGTGTTTAATAAACTCCCAACCACAATCAACTTACAAAAATGCTTATTCCATAGTGATACAAATAACTATTTTTTTATTTGTTCCTAACCCATCTTTCGTTATACATTTGACAATGAGAACTCCTCCTTGGTCTAAGAAAACCTTAGAGCAAGTCACTGAAATGCCTAATGCTAGAAACAGAACAGAAATCTTCCTACAAGAACAGATCACATTCCCACAAAAGAAAAGATGTAAGAAATCAAGAAAAGAGGTAAGAAATATGAAAAATGGGAAAAAAAAATGGAAAAAACAGCAAAAACCTTAACCTGATTTGTATTGAATGACTCCACAGGAGAGAGAGAGAAGAATGGTGGAGCAAGATGGCACAGCCAGATGGTGAAGACGGTCGAGGTCTACAGGTACTGTAGGAGGGCTGGAGATAACCTTGGGTCTCTGTTCCTTGTTGAGAGAGGAAAATGAGTGAGACTACAGTTGCAGCAATGCGGAGTCCAGCCACCTCTGGGTGTGTCGAAGCAGATCTGATCACCTTCGTTCTGTAGTAGCTCTCATCATCGCGTCGTCGCCACCCTGGTAGCTACAGTAAGAGAAAAGATAGGAGTCAAGAGAGAGCTCGGGAGACGTTGGGGTTTTTGATTCAGCGCAGAAAATGCGGCTTATATACCCCTTCTTAAAAAGCAACGATTTATGGGGTCCGAGGGGGGGTGGTCAGACCGTAGATATCCCCTCTACCGTGGATTTTGGATTTTGAAAATCTTCTCAGCATGTTGCACCCAAACATGGGTTTTCCACCATAGCACGGAAAATTGACATGGATTCCTCTGAGAGAATTTTTGCTAAACGTGCCCTAAGAGAACTAAAAGGGCTTCAAGGAAGGTTGGCATACATTCGACGGTTCATCTCTAATCTATCAGGGAAGTGCCGTCCATTCTCTCGCCTAATGAAGAAACGTGTGGACTTTGTTTGGGATGCTGAATATGAAGCCACATTTCAAGACATCAAGACAGACCTGACTAATCCTCCAGTGCTAGATGCCCCCACAACTAGAAAACCATTCATCTTGTACACAAGAGGTCTCGATTACTCTTTGGGCGCCCTACTAGCACAAGAAAATGATGAGGGAAAAGAAGCTGCTTTATATTACCTCAGCAGCATGTTGGTGGGTTTAAAGCATCGCTACTCTCCAGTCGAAAAAGAAAGCCTTGCAGTGATGTTCCAGTACAAAAGCTGCGTCACTATCTGCTGTCCAACATAGTATACCTGATTTCGAGGATCAATCTTTTAAAGGTCTTTGTCACAAAGGCAGGTTCTCTCAATGCCCGATTGGCAAAATGTTCCATCCTTCTGTCGTAATTCGATATTAGGTATGTACCACAAAAGGCAATCAAAGGCCAAGCTCTAGCAGACTTTCTCGCAGAGCATCCATTGCCTAAGGAGTCTCCACTGAGGGATGATCTCCCAGACGAATCTATCTACAATGTGGAAACTTACTTACCAAATGTTTCTTGGGACATGTACTTTGACGGTGCAACCTGGACGAATGAAAAAGGAAAGCAAATATAGGGAATTGGCATCCTCTTTGTCAGTCCCGACAAATACATGACTCCATACGCTTTCTCGCTACTGGAACCATGTTCAAACAATGCAGCTGAGTACCATGCCTTGATTGTGGGATTGAAACTCGCCCTTGAATATGGCATCACCATGCTGGAAGCTTTTGTGGACTCTCAATTGATCGTCAACCAGATGAATAAGAAATTTGAATTCAGGAAGCCTGATCTATTGCCTTACTACAACAAGGCGTAATCGATTCGACAAAAGTTTGACATCTGTCACATCACCCACATCCTCAGAGGTGAAAACATTCGTACAGATGCCCTGACCGGACTCGCCACATCTATGGCAATCCAAAAAGGGGAAAACATGCAAATCACAGTGTGTCAAAGAAGGATTCTCCCTCCTCTTAACACACACCAAGCAGTTGCTGAATGCCATCAAGTGGTCAGATGTCCATCCTCAAACCTCCGATCGGTGACTGGAGGGTTCCGTTCATTGGTTACATTATGTTCGGAATCCTACCTGAAGATCCAAAAGAACGGGTAAGCCTTAAAAGACGAGCCCCAAACTTTCATTTGGATATTCCTTCAAAAATGCTTTACAGAAAATCCTTCAACGGAGTACTTCTACGCTGCTTGTCACAACAAAAGGCCGAGGAAACTCTCAAAGAAGTACATGCTGGTCGTTGTGGAGCTTATCAGGCTGGTCCTAGGCTCTACGATCAAATAAAAAGGCTAGGTTATTATTGGCCTACCATGGTAGCCGACGTTATGAAATTTGCTAAGTGCTGCCAACAATGGCAAATTAATGGAGATTATGTCCATATGCCTCCAGAATGGCTACATCCCACAATAATCTCATGGCCTTTCGAAGCCTGGGGTTATCAAGCAAAGGTCATTGCTTCATCTTCGCCGCTACGGATTATTTCTCCAAGTGGTCAGAAGCATTTGTGCAAAAATGAAATGAAGAGCTCATCAATCTTTCAATTCTTGCGCACCAACATTATTTGTCGCTTCGGCATACCTAAAAGATTCATCCATGATAACGGACCGCAATTTCGGGAACACTGATGGACCCGATTTCTTTTTCCTTCCTCTCCTATCCCATCTGTCTTTGGGGTCGCCGAGAGGAATCGAATAGAGGGAAGGAAGGGGGAGAAAAAAAAGGGCATCTTATATTTTTTGTACGAGTATGCCAGATTTTCTATTCTACTTGGAATTTAGAAATGGTGATCCGGAGATCCACCTTTGCAAGTAGAATGGAAATCAATCCTTTTTTCTAACTTTCCAAATTGCACATTTATTTAAGAAAAGAGACAGTTTTTTTTAAATGCCGTTAGAGGCGATTTCATTTTTGTTTGTAGTGAAAGGCGATTTTGTCGTGAAAGGCGATTTACAAATCTTATCAAAATGAAAGACAAGAATTGCAAGTTTTTTTGTCTCTTAAAAAAAAACAAAGTACAATAGAAAAAGTAAGAAAGGGAATCTGACTTCTCAAGAGATCTTGGGGACCAGTTCAGATCGACAATCGCAAGTCATGTATGGACTTCGCCATCGTCCTTCAGATGAGAACGCTTATTGCTTTGATTCATTGGCTTGCCTTGGACTTCAGTTTTTTAGAGGATAAGGATAAGGACCAAGGGAAGGTCCTATATCCAATGAAAAATGAAGAGACGGGCTGAAGAGCCGCGTCTTGGCCATGTTAAGTAGGAGAAGAGAAGGCTTTTTCTTGGAGAGCGGGGGGGGGGGGGGGTGGTGGCGAGGGGGCACACAAGGGACTTTGATCACCTTTTGGTGTTTGTTGCAGCAGAATTTCTTCTAGTTTCTTCAGAGTAGCAGGCCTTCTGGATCTTGAGTTCGGAATTCTGGGATTCTGTGTTGTCTCCTTTGGGCTTTTGTGTTTTCTTCTTGGAATCATCTCCTTTTATAGGGATTTTGTAGCCTTTAGGTGACTTTATGGGTTTTAATGTATTAAAACCACATAATGGGAGGAGTTACAAGTTTTAATTCCTTTACTTTGTAACTCCTTTTTCTTGGCTTCTGATTGGCCGGTGGAGATAATGGGCATTTAATCGCCTTTAATCTCCATGATGAGAGGAGTTTCATGGATTTAACGCCGTGATGGCTTTGATTTGTAACTCCCATTTCCTTGCTTCTAATTGGGCCATCCAAAATAATGAGTTAATGACCGCATTTAGTTGGGTCAATTAACAGCATTAAGTGGTCGCCGAGGAGTTGAAGAGTCGCAGGCCGTACCGCATCTTTTGGAATCTTCTTGCGATGACCGACGATGGATCTTCATGTTGATTGATGTCGGATGATCATGCAACTTCAGGCATTGGTTGATACCAGCGGGCCGATGACATCTGTCTTGTCGATTTCTCGATCGGTCGGACAGAAAGTGCACTTTCTTGGTCAGCCGGTTGACGATCTTGGAGCGATCAATGATGATTTCATGCTCTTGATGGCGGATCCAAGATGTTGACGAAGATCAATTGTTTCCGAGCATTGAAAATCAGATTTTCAGGAAATCACAGGGGTCGGAACTCTAGAAACACGAAAAAGGATGGAAAATGGGCCTTTCGGCGGAAATACGGCTACCCAGATTTCTAGGGTCACCCATGGTTGCCGGCGACCATGGGGGATTTTCCCCTTTGGTCGCCATTTTGTCGGCCGTTTTTCGAGCTTTTTGCTTCTTTTTTCTCCTGTATTTTTCTTGAAATTTCTCCCCAATTTTTGGATCGATTCCCTTGAAGAAAACCCAACGAGAAGTCTTGCAAAGCCAGGCACAAAGTTTCCTATTTTTTGGAAAAGCCAAAGACTTTGCCGCGTAGAGTTGCTGAATTTTATTGAGAGTTGAAACTAGGTCAAACGTTGTCGGAATGACCTGAAATTTTACATGAAGCTTCCTGAGCAGTAGATAGGACCAACCATGGCTTTTGTTTGAGTTTCGAAGCCGTTTGGGGTCCCGTCGCTGCTAGGCTTGATTTCGTCGTGAGGAAGATGTCTCACTTTGATGTGTGGTCAACTGATGTCTGATTGACCTGAAATTCTGATTGACCTGAAATTTGACATGGAGCCTAATGGAGTCATTTTGAGATGATCCATTAGTTCCGATTTGGATGTCATGGTGCCGGGGTGCCCCGCCGCCGGTAGCCTTATTTTTCTTTTGGAGCATCAAAGTCGGGTCAAACATTGTCGGAATGACCTGAAATTTGACGTGCAGCCCTTTTGAAGTATGTTAAAGCCACCCATGTGCTCCGTTTGATGAGTAATGGTCCCGGCGGTTTTCGCCGCCAAGGGGCTTGATTTTCTTTCGGAGTGTCAAAGTCGGGTCAAACATTGTCGGAATGACCTGAAATTTGACGTGGAGCTTTTTGGAGGTATTTTTAGACCAACCATAGGTTTTAATCGAAGTTTTAATGTCTTCAATGCCGCCGCCGCCAGGAGCGCCTGTTTGACTATCGGAGGAGTGAAGTTAGTCCAAATGATGTCGGAATGGCCCGAAACTTCACGTGAACTCCTCTTTTGGCTGTCTTGAAGGATCTTGCAGTTTTTGTTCGATTCTGACAAGACCTGATGCTTGAAGCAACAACAACCTTTTGTAGTAGGATGTGGCTTCATGCGGCTTTCTGGATGTTGAAGAGGCAAAGTGACTTTTTTTTGTGTCAACAAATGTCCCCTCGAGGTACAACGACGAGTAGCTTTTGGAGTCGATGTGCCTCGAAGAGAAACTTAAAGGAGAGTTTTTGATTTGACCAAGAGTCTTTGAACATTTTTTTTAATAGCCTTTTGAGTTTGCAAAGGGATTTCATGGTAGTGAGAGGGATCACGTACTATCTTAATGGAAAGTTTTGAAAATGACATGAGGGAGTTGGATTTGGGTTTTGGATTTTTTATTTTCCTTTTGATCTTGTGAACCTAAGCGCTTTATGTGGCACATCAGGCGATCAAGAAGGATTTTTGGTTTTTGACCTTGTGACCTAACAAGCTGTATGTGGTAAGTTAGGGGGTCAGGGTTTGATTTTTGGATTTTGACCTTGTGACCCAACAAGTTGTATGTGGCAAGTTGGGGGGTCAGGTTTAGTTTTGACATTGTGACCTAACAGGATCATATTCATACCTCTGTTTTTTTTTTTTTTTTTGCTGGCAGATTTTGAGGCAGCAGAAGAAGTTCCTCCGTCTTTCTCAGTGCCAGAGTAGGGGATGCCTGCAGTTGAACCAGAAGCAGGGACTTATTCTTCTAGTTTTAATGCGGCAGAGCAGATTCCTTCGCCAGTGTCTCTAGTTAGAAAGAGCCTAATGATCACTCCTCCAACAAGGCATGACACGGGCAGTCGACAAATGGAGAGGGGCGAGCCTTCGTCCAAGCCATCTCTTGAGTATGCGAAGAAAGTGTTGAAGAGCGTTTTGAGCTCATGGATCGAAACTCTTTCTTCTGACCATTTAGAAGCTGGGTTTGACATGAATAAGCATGTACAGGACATCCTTGCTGATAGCGAAGATGTCGGCCTGGACATTGCAGATGCGAAGGCTTTTGTTGATGAAGTTATAGCTTTAGGGAGCAAGTGGAACGAAACCAAGAGCTTCCCAAGTGGTGAATTCTTCAATGAGATGTTTTTGAAGCCTTCTGGCGAGGTCTGGTATGAGCTAGATGAGATCTCGCGGACTCGGAAGCAATTCGTTCGGGAGAGGAACGTTACCGAGTTGGCTATCATCGGGCTGACAGAGGACCTGCGCCGTGTTGATAAAGAGGTCGTTGAGACCAGGCAGCGTCTTGAGCTATTGAAGGAACAAGCTGCTGCAAAATGGGCTGCCATTGTGGAAGCTCGTGCCAGAAAAGGGACTTTGATTCGCCAAGTCGAGGAGACTGAAAGCAACCTCTAGAGGAAGACTCAAGAGTATGAGCAATGGTAGATTCTTTGGGGAGAGCTTCCCCGTACTGCAGACGGATCGCCGCGTTCTGCCGCATTCTATGGGAAGATCTTGAAGAAGCGTGGCCTGGAAGCTTTAGAGGCTAAGGCCAAGAGTCTGCTTGAGGAGTTGAGCCTTTGGTTGAAGACCATGTGAGTTGAGCTCCTGATTCTTGTAACAAACCCGCCCCCCCCCCCTTTTTTTCTTCTTCTTTTTGGTACCCGTGTATACATACTCATATTTTTTGGTACTCTTTCTTTTATAGTGCTTGTACACATTTTTTTAGCACTTCTTTTCTTTTTTTGCATTCCCTCTTTCACTCAAATTAATTTGTGATAAATTCAAGCAATAGTTAAATGGGAACGTTTGTTTGGAAATTTGATCAAAAGTTTATCATTTTGTGAAAAACCTTTTATCAAATGGTTGTTTTGGCGTGAAAGTCGAATTTTGAGATGGCATGAAAGCCGAATTTTGTGGCGTAGGAGCTGAAGTTTTTTTGAAATGGCATGAAAGCCAAGATTTGGGATGGCACGGAAGCCGGTTTTGTTTATGGCATGGGAGCCAAAATTTTTGTTTGTGGCATTTATAGCCAGGATTTTTTTTTTGTTAGCATAGAAGCCGGAATTTTTTTTTGGCATGGAAGCCGGAATTTGTGGCGTTTATAGCCGATTTTGTGGCATGAGAGCCGATTTTGTGGCGTTTATAGCCAAGTTTGTGGCTTTTATAGCCGATTTTTTTTAAAACCAAGTTTTGTTTTGTTGGCTTGAAAGCCAGGTTTTGTGGCATTTATAGCCGATTTTTGGCGTGGGAGCCGGGTTTTTAGCATTTATAGATGATTTTTGTGACATGAGAGCCGGGTTTTTGGCATTTATCGGCGATCTTTTTACCGTGAGAGCCGGGTTTTTGGCGTTTATAGCCGATTTTTGTGGCATTTATAGCCGAGTTTTGGTTTTCAAAAATGCAAGTATCGACTAAAAGTCGCTTCCCTGTTGAATGGTCTTGCAAGTATCGATGGAATGCCGCCTCCTCGCGAATTTGGTTGCAAGTATCGACTAAGCGCCGCTTCCTTGCTTTTTTTCTCAAAAATTTTGGTTTTGTGGGTATCGATAGAATGTCGCTTCCCCACGATTTTTGAAATTTGAGGTCTTTTTTGGACCTTGGTTTTTGTTTGAATTTTGGGTTTGTGGATATCAACTGGAGTGTTGCATCTCCACGATTTTTGAAATCTTACAAGTATCGACAAAGTGTCGCTTCCTTGCGATTTTGATATTTTGGAAGTATCGAATGGGGTTCGCATCCTTCTGATTTTTGGGTTTTGCGAGTATCGACTGAGCGTCACTTCCCCGCGGTTTCTAAAAAAACATTTTTTTTCTTTAAAGACACGAGGGTCGTAAGTTTTGACTTAAAACCGTTTTTGGTTGTAAAAGTCAGGGTGGACTAGGGTGGAAATTCCTGAGTCCTGATTTTGTTTCAAACCATGAATTTTGGGTTCAAGGATAAAAAAATTGGTCAAGTCCGGGAAAAGGCTCCTAAACTTGGATTTTTGGACTTGCTTTGAACAATGAAACTATAAAAGTAGGCATTGTTTTGAAATTTTAGAAATCTCAACATAAGGATGAAAAATCTAAAAGAGGTGGGTTTGACGAGCGAGTACCTCAGGATAGGCTTTGGCCGTGCAAGCACTGCTCTGACCCAATGGCGCAAGTCTTCAAGGGTAGTACCGCTTCAAGAACTTGTCGTTGATGGGCAGCATACATCTGTCGCCCTCCATGTTTAGAAGTGCATATGCACCGTTGGAGAAGACTTTGTCAATGACAAAGGGTCCCTCCCATTTTGGTTCAAGTTTGCCTTTGGATTTGTGGGCGGAAACCATTGGCCTTTTCACTGCAAGAACTAAGTCACCCTTTTTGTAGGCGCGTTGCCGGACCCTTTTGTCGAAAGATCCTGCCATGCGTGCTTGGTACAGCTCAATGAATTGTAAGGCTTCGAGCCGTCTTTTGTCGAGATTGTCCAATTCTTGGAGTCTCAGTTTAACATTGCTTTCTTGCGTCATGTCATTTTGCAAAGATACCCTTAAGGAAGGAATTTGTACTTCCAAAGGGACAACAGCTTCGCATCCATAGACCAAAGAGAATGGTGTGCTACGGGTTGGCCCTCGAACGGTGGTTCGATAAGCCCACAAAGCTTCTTGTAGTTTGTCTCCCCAGTCTCTTTTGTGACTAGAGACCATTTTCTTGAGAATTTTGCAGAGTGTCTTGTTGAAGGCTTCTGCTAGTCCGTTTGCTGCTGGATTGTACGGAGTCGAAGGACAACTTTGGATTTTGTATTTGTCACAAAACCTGTAGAATCGGTGATCCCAGAATTGTGGTTCGTTATCATGGACGAATCTTTTAGGTATGCCAGAGCGACAAATAATGTTGATGCGCAAGAATTGAAGGACTGATGAGGTATTCATTTCACTAAGCGCAAATGCTTCTGACCACTTGGAGAAATAATCCGAAGCAGCGAAGATGAAGCGATGGCCTTTGCTTGACGGGGGAGACATGGGACCTGAGATTGTTGTAGGATGTAGCCATTCTGGAGGCATATGAACATAGTCTCCATGAATTTGGCATTGGCAGCAGCGTTTAGCAAATTGCATGGCGTCCGCAACCATCGTAGGCCAGTATTATCCCAACCTTTTTATCTGATCGTAGAGCTTGGGACCAGCCCGATGAGCTCCACAAAGACCAACATGAACTTCTTTGAGGGTTTCCTCAGGCTCTTGTTGTGACAAGCAGCGTAGAAGTACTCCATCGAAGGATTTTCTGTAAAGCATTTTTGAAGGTATATCCAAATGAAAGTTTGGGGCTCGGCTCGTCTTTGAACGCTTACCCGTTCTTTTTTTATCTTTAGGGAGGATTCTGAACATGGTGTAATCAATGAACGGATCTCTCCAGTCACTGATCGGAGGTTTGATGATAGAGATTCGACTTCCAGCCAATTGGTGGCATTCAGCAACTGATCGGTGTGTGTTAAGAAGAGGGAGAATCCTTCTTTGACACACTGTAATTTGCATGTTTTCCCTTTCCTGGATTGCCATGGATGCGGTAAGTCCGGCCAGGGCATCTGCACGGATGTTCTCACCTCTGAGGATGTGAGTGATATGACAGATGTCAAACCTTTGGTGAAATGATTGTGCCTTGTTGTAGTAAGGCAACAGATTAGGCTTCCTGACTTCAAATTTCTGATTCATCTGATTGACGATCAATTGAGAGTCTCCAAAGACTTCCAACATAGTGATGCCAGATTCGAGGGCCAGTTCCAGTCCCACGATGAGAGCTTGGTATTCAGCTGCATTTTTTGAGCATGTCCCTGGAGGCATTTGGTGAGAAGGTCTCCATGTTGTAGACAGGTTCGTTTGGGAGATCATCTCTGAGTGGGAAATCTTTAGGCAACAGATGCTCTGCAAGGGAATCCGCTAGGGCTTGACCTTTGATTGCCTTTTGTGGTACATACCTGATATCAAATTGTGATAGGAGGATGGACCATTTTGCTAGTCATGCATTGAGAGAACTTGCTTTTGTGACCAGAACTTTTAAGAGGTTGATCCTCAAAAAACCAGGTAAACTGTGTTGGATAGCAGTTTGTGACGCAGCTTTTGTACGGTGAACATCACTGCAAGACATTCTTTCTTGACTGGAGAATAGCGATGCTCCGCGCCTACCAGCATACGGCTGAGGTAGTATAGAGCAACTTCTTTTCCTTCGTCATTCTCTTGTCCGAGTAGGGCTCCTAAGGAATGGTCAAGAGCTCTTGTGTACAAGATGAATGGTTTTCCAGTGGTAGGGGCAGCGAGCACTGGAGGTTTAGTTAGGTATGACTTGATATCTTGAAATGTTGCTTCACATTTAGCATCCCAAACAAAGTTCACACCTTTCTTCATTAGGCGGGAAAAAGGACGGCACTTCCCTGACAGATTGGAGATGAACCGTCGGATGTATACCAACCTCCTTTGAAGCCCTTTTAGTTGTCTTAGGGTTTTTGGAGATGGCATTTCTAGGATAGCCTTGACTGTGATGGGGTCAATGTTAAGAATTTTGTAGATTGCAATTTGATGGATGCATTATCATTCAAGCATCATTTGATTTACACACATATGCATTGATTTCGAAAATCTTGAAATCTTGATTTACACATGCATTGTTTTTAAGATATTGATTTACACATGCTTTGTTTTTAAACTTGCATGCATTTTATATTGGAGAGAAGTTTCGGAAATCAAGCTAGCCTATGTGTTTCCAATCTTTCAAATCGTTTTAGGCTTTTTATGTTTCATGTTTTAAAAACCCTTAGAATGTTTTAAAACATGTTTTTCAAGCTTGATTTAGTGGCCAAAAAGTTCCCACAAAAAATACCTTCTAATATGCATTTTTTGGGATCTTTGGTCCCAAGGGGTCGACTTGTAGTGTGGCCGGTCGACCGGGAAAGAGTCGTTAGCCCTTTTTTTCAAACGCTCTATTTTTTTACCGTTGTGAAGGCCAGGTCGACCGGGAGACTAGCCGTTGAGCTGTTTTGGCTATAAATACTAGTTCTTTCCTTTGCCAAAAGTTGAGGATTTTTAGACCTTCCTTGAGAGGTTTTGAGGCAAATCAAAGGGAAATGAACTAAGGGATGAAAGGGGTCATTAGGAAAGCTAAAGCTTGGGTTAATGAAGTTAAATCACTAAGTAGGCTCTACTTTCCTTAATCATATGTTTTCATGCTTTGTTTTATTTTTGGTAAATCTTTTGTAGCATGCACTACAACAGATTACACCTTCAACGACGTTTTTTTTTCGTCGCTAAAAGTCCAAAAAACGTCGGTAAAGGTGTTACCGATGTTTTTTTTTTCGTCGGGCAGTCGTTGGCAAAAAAATGTCAAGAAAATACCTTACCGACGAATTAATTTTTCGTCGGTAAAATTATCATTTTCACCGACGCTTTTTTATTTTTTACCGACGTTTTTTTTCGTTGGTAATATGAAAAAAATAAAAATAAAAATATTTTACCGATGTTTTCTTTTGCGTCAGTAATATTAAAAAGAAAAATAAAAACTAAAAAACAGTTTACCGACGTTTTCTGTTTCGTCGGTAATATTAAAAAGAAAAATAAAAATGAGATAAAATTTTTTTACTGACGTTTATTGTTCGTCGGTAAAATAAAAATAAAAATAAAAATAAAATAAAAATAAAGTTACCGACGTTCTGTTTTGCGTCGGTAAAAATAAAAGAAAAATAAAAAAAATCAAAATACAATTACCGACGTTATTTTTTCGTCGGTAAAATAAAATTGAAAAAAATAAAAACATTACCGACGTTATTTTTTCGTCGGTAAAAATACCTTCACCGACGAAATTTTCATTTTCGTCGGTGAAAGTATATTATTTTTTTAAAATCGACTTTTTTGTTTTTCGTTTAAATTTTCCTGTAAACCTGCTTATACACCTGTAATAAAAAATAAAACTACTCATACTACAATCAATAATACATCCAAACAAAATCATCCCCATTCTTCATCAAATCATTCATCTCCTTAAATAAACAGTACAATTAATAAACATACAGTCGAATAAAAATGTCTAGATTAATAAAAATACAGTCGAATAAAAATGTCCAACATACATATACAAATAAACTAAAAACAACAAAACAACATCAAAGTGTGCATCCGATCAGAAAGCTTCCATCAATCTGCAATGACAAAAACAAAAACAAAATTAGTATCTCTTGAATTAATGAAATTATAAACGAAAGATATACATGTATATATATACATAAATTATAAAAATCGTTAGCAAAATCGGCTCTACTTCCATAACCGTGAGTCCAATCTGCGAGCGGTTAGTTCCTACATGTTACTCTACTCCCGAGCGAACCTCCCGTGCCGGTCCCCGAATTTTCCGGACGCCGATTCCCGTTCCGGACCCCCGAGAGGCCGTTTTCGAGCCTAAGTGTTGGAAAAGAGTCGGTTTCCGGCTCTAATTCCATAACCGTGAGTCCAATCTACGAGCCATCAGTTCCTACAGGTTACTCTACCCCCGAGCGAACCACCCGTGCCGGTCCCCGAATTTTCCGGACGCCGATTCCCGTTCCGGACTCCCAGAGGGCCGTTTTCGAGCCTAAGTGTTGGAAAAGAGTCGATTTTCGGCTCTAATTCCCTAACCGTGAGTCCAATCTGCGAGCCGTCAGTTCCTACATGTTACTCTACCCCCGAGCGAACCGCCCGTGCCGGTCCCCGCATTTTTCGGTCGCCGATTCCCGTTCCGGACCCCCGGGGGGCCGTTTTCGAGCCTAAGTGTTGGAAAAGAGTCGGTTTCCGGCTCTAATTCCCTAACCGTGAGTCCAATCTGCGAGCCATCAGTTCCTACAGGTTACTCTACCCCCGTGCGAACTGTCCGTGCCAGCCCCTAATTTTTCCGGTCGCCGATTCGCTTTCCGGACCCCCGGCGGGCCGTTTTCGAGCCTAAGTGTTGGAAAAGAATCGGTTTTCGGCTCTAATTCCCTAACCGTGAGTCCAATCTGCGAGCCGTCAGTTCCTACATGTTACTCTACCCCCGACCGAACCGCCCGTGCCGGTCCCCGAATTTTTCGGTCGCCGATTCCCGTTCCGGACCCCCGGGGGGCCGTTTTCGAGCCTAAGTGTTGGAAAAGAGTCGGTTTCCGGCTCTAATTCCCTAACCGTGAGTCCAATCTGCGAGCCATCAGTTCCTACAAGTTACTCTACCCCCGTGCGAACTGTCCGTGCCAGCCCCTAATTTTTCCGGTCGCCGATTCGGTTTCCGGACCCCCGGCGGGCCGTTTTCGAGCCTAAGTGTTGGAAAAGAATCGGTTTTCGGCTCTAATTCCCTAACCGTGAGTCCAATCTGCGAGCCGTCAGTTCCTACATGTTACTCTACCCCCGAGCGAACCGCCCGTGCCGGTCCCCGAATTTTTCGGTCGCCGATTCCCGTTCCGGACCCCCGGGGGGCCGTTTTCGAGCCTAAGTGTTGGAAAAGAGTCGGTTTCCGGCTCTAATTCCCTAACCGTGAGTCCAATCTGCGAGCCATCAGTTCCTACAGGTTACTCTACCCCCGTACGAACTGTCCGTGCCAGTCCCTAATTTTTCCGGTCGCCGATTCGCTTTCCGGACCCCCGGCGGGCCGTTTTCGAGCCTAAGTGTTGGAAAAGAATCGGTTTTCGGCTCTAATTCCCTAACCGTGAGTCCAATCTGCGAGCCGTCAGTTCCTACAGGTTACTCTACCCCTGTGCGAACCGTCCGTGCTGGTCCCCAATTTTTCCGGTCGCCGATTCGCGTTCCGGACCCCCGGGGGGCCATTTTCGAGCCTAAGTGTTGGAAAAGAGTCCGTTTTCGACTCTAATTCCCTAACCGTGAGTCCAATCTGCGAGCCGTCAGTTCCTACAGGTTACTCTACCCCCGTGGGAACCGTTCGTGCCGGTCCCCGAGTTTTTCGGTCGCCGATTCGCGTTCCGGACCCCCGACGGGCCGTTTTCGAGCCTAAGTGTCGGAAAAGTGTTGGTTTTCGGCTCTAATTCCCTAACCGTTAGTCCAATCTGCGAGCCGTCAGTTCCTACAGGTTACTCTACCCCCGAAAGTATGATAATGCAATCAAGGATTACATAGATGAACGAGTATTTGTTTATGAGAAAGATTACGATAATGCAATCAAGGATGACAGGGATGCACAAGTAATTGTTGATGAGAGAGAGTATGATAATGCAATCAAGGATGACATAGATAAACGAGTATTTGTTGATGAGAAAGATTATGATAATGCAATCAAGGATGACATAGATGAACGAGTATTTGTTGATGAGAAAGATTATGATAATGCAATCAAGGATGACATAGATGAACGAGTATTTGTTGATGAGAAAGATTATGATAATGCAATCATACTGTGCATTTAAAATTTGTTCAAATCCTACATTTTGAGTGTTTATAAATTAATAACACAAATGATATGTTATTTGTTCAAGAAAGTATTCTACTAACCAAAGAGTCGCATCATGATCCTCTAGAGCTGTGCCATCCCCAGCAGAAGTGCTCTCTCCCGTGGTGTCAAGAAAGGCGACCGGATCTATTCCTGCCACAGCTGCCAGCCTTTGAACGAGGGCCTCAAGCTGGCGTGTCCTCCGGTCCTGCTGAGCTAGCTGCTCAGCCTGCCTCCTACCCTGCTCAGCTAGCTGCTCGCGCAGGGCGACCACCTCAGGGTCCGGTGCCCGAGACTGTGTGGAAGAGGAAGAGGTCCTCGAGTATATCCCATACCCCTTTACGTAGCCCGACCTCTTCCCAAGCACATCAGCAGCAATCTGTTCCTCAGTCATCGGAGTGGTGATAGAGGGCTGCGATTGCTCCTCGTTCCGCTGCACCAAGGCCTCCTACCATTTAAATCAATAAAGGATTTAGAATACTTCTATGACATTATACAATCAGTACTGATTTATTAGGAAACGTACATGTCTCTGTTGAGCCACCTCATTTACCCACTCATTACTCTTTCGTTTGTAGTGGGTGTCGCGGAAGAACTGAGTAATGGGCGGCGCTTAACCGGCATTCTGTGCCGCCTAAGATTTGAAATAGCTTTATATTAGATATGAACCCTGATACATATTGATAAATTAATAAACTTAATCAAGTTTCTTCATATGAATATAATCAGTACCATCATAGACATCCTCGAGGCAAATGACCGGGAGCCACTCGTATGATTGTATGGCAGCTGGGCTCGACTCTCTTGAGCTTTCTTTGACTTTGCCTACATAGAAAAACAGTAATACAATAATATGAGTGTATTTAATCGTTACAAATAGAATTACATTGGATTATAATTAAGAAATTTAGATAACATCCCCAGGTCACCTTCCAGGCTGGTGATTCCCAGCACTGCGAGATCATCTGCTGCCAGTCAGCTAGAGTACAACCCTTTGCTGGGTGGTCCTGGGGTCGGGGAACCCCCTGCTCGAAGAGGACCTGATAGTGAGTATGCAACTCATACTTCCAGGCCCTATACAGGATCCCGCACTGGCGGTCAATGTCCGTCCTAAGCTGCATATCACCCTCGTAGTCCCCGATCTCAAAGAGTTGCTGCAATTAGGGGATAGCCATAGTAGTCATTAGTAATAACAAAATATAATCAGATATTGTAATGAGGAGCACAACTATATTAACTTTGGTTGATGTTTCTCGTTTCAGTTTACCTTGACTGCAGCAATGACGGCAAGCTTGATCCCACTGTCAAGCTTCTTCCAGCCATGAGGCCTGACTGGGGCAACCTCTCTAATGGCTAACCCAAGATGGTTAGCCAGTGATGGGGCATGTTCCCCCTCTGGCCTATGACTGGAGCTAGGGATCGGGACTGGGATGTTATGACCCAGCTGTCTCCTCAGCTTTGTCGCATTCTTCCCTCGCGTAGCACCCCTGGTACGGCCAAGAGTCTCAGCCGAGGCTGGGGCTGATGCTGTTAAGACGACAGTGCTAAATGAGTTAGTGAACACAAATGATATTTGAGGTGAACAAATCAGAAGAAAAAAAAGTTATAGAACACAAATCTAAATATGAGGTGAACCATTCTACACCTTAAAAGGTTTTCCGATTTTCTCACCTACGCTGCTCCCGGTCGTATGATGACTCGCGGGAGGCTGGGACGGCTGGGCCTGGGTCGGCGGGGGCTATGTGGTCAAAGGCTCAATCAGCAGAGGCTGGGAGGCTGCCGATTCAGGGGTGCTCCCTGATCCTCCGGCCCGTGTAACCTCGAGAGCAGCTGGCGGAGGCTGCGTCGAGGGCTCAGGTATGCTCTCCACAGGATCTAACCTGACTGTAGCTGCAACCTGCCGAGCACGTCTCGCCCTGTTTTCCCGAGGCATATCTGCAATCTGGCTTAAAGCAAATTGACAAGGAAATTAAATAATTATTAACTCAAAAAAATAATATTAGCAAAGTGAATGTCATCAACCTACATTAAATGGAAATGAAAATCATTTCGAGCCTTAGTGTCACATACAAGTTACTAGTATTTTCAAGTACACGTCATAGACATTATAAACGAAAGATTACCTCATCCGATTGAGACCATGATGTCTCGTCATCTACATCATCATCTTGGGGGGGAATGTAGTTCTCATCCTTATCATTCCCACTAACATTCCTCTTTCCCTGCTCGTTTGTCCCTTTAGCCGAATCGGATATAGTAAGTGCAGTCGGAGGGAGCCCTAGAGCCGCTAGTTTTTCATCATTCTTCTTAATTGTTCTTTTTCTCTTTAATAGATAATTGGATGCTTGCACTTGACGGGACAACTCTCCTGGTTTGACCCATTTTTTCACTCCGTTTGGCATCCTTTGCAACTATGATATATAAAGATAAGAATAATGTGTGAAATGTAGAAATGTCTTACTCCATAAATGAACAAATCATAAGAGAATGAGATTGAACACCATGTCATTATGTAAGAAAAGATCTTTATTAATTTACTTAATCGTTACATGTGCAAAACCTGAAATTTAATGTCGACCTCGATCTCTTCTAGCATTTCTCCTAGAAGCCTTTGAAAGTCCACGAGGATCCTAACCCTAGAGGGGGGGGGGTGAATAGGGTGAGCTACAACTATGACTAATTATGACCAATTTTAACTTCTTAGCATAAACTAGTCACATGTGATGATTAACAAACAAAATGCGGAAGCTAATACAAATACAATCACCACATAGCATGCACCACAACACCAATGTTTATAGTGGTTCGGCCAACGTGCCTACATCCACTACCGGCTTGTGTCTCCAACACCCCACCGGATTCCACTAAGTATGCTTTTTACTAGGCTAAGCAATAACCCTTACAATGTGCTTTTCTAGGCTAAGCAATAACCTTACAAGATGCTTTTCAAAGGCTAAGCAATAACCTTACAAGATGCTTTTCAAAGGCTAAGCAATAACCTTACAAGTTGCTTTTCTTAGGCTTAGCAATAACCTTTACAAATATAGTTTTCTCAAAGAAAGTGTCTTAACAAAAGAACACTCTAAGAGATTACAATTTAAGCTCAATGGAATTGCCTCTTGAATAGGCTAATATGAAAGTGAAAACTAAACTCACACAAACACTCTATGAATGCAAAGATGTATGCTTATGAGGTGTGTGTGTGTGTGTGATGACTTCAATCAAGTTTAAAAAGAAAGCTTAATCAAATATATGCTTAAAGCATTTGAAAGTTTAAGACACACAAAAGTTTTGATTGAAGTTTGATGCAAATCACATGAATAATAAACAACTTGTTAATGACATGAAATTCAAAGAATCACAAGTTGTATGAAAAATAAAGTTTAAGAAAGCATGTGATTTGATAAGAGTGATTGCAAACTAATCTAATTTACCAAGAAAGATATTGAGCTTGCAAATCAACTCTTTAAGGACTTGAAATCATGCATAAATGAAAATACAAAGGATTTGAACATGCATGAATTTCATTTGTATGGAAATCAAAATAACTTAGAAGATGTACCTTTTAAAAACTCATGAGTTTGATTTCCAAATTGCCCTCTAGCCTTTCCAACTTCTTCCCCTTTCTTTGGCTCCAAAATGCTCTCAAAGGTTCATAGTTCAAGCCTTGAAAAAGGTTGGAAATGAATGGACTTTATAGCCAAAAAGTTGCCAACGGCTAGTCCTCGGTCGACCTAGACACAGGTCTCGGTCGACCGAGAAAGCACAACGGTCATATTTCTGACCGTTGGCCTGAAACAGTTCAAAAACTGTCCATTTGCCCTGCAGTGTTCTCGGTCGACCGAGACCCAGGTCTCGGTCGACCGGCGACACTGCCGGGACACCCCCAAAAATTCCAACTTTTGCATTTTGAAGATATTCTTTGTGGAATTTTGTGGGTCACTAAACCAAGCTTAAAAACATGTTTTAAAACATTTAAAAACATGAAACACACAAAGCCTAAAATGATTCAAAGGTTTAAAACCAAAGGCAAGCTTGATTAGTAAAAACTCTTTTCAAATCAAATTGCATACAAAACTGATTCTAAAGGTGCTGAATGTATGCAAAGCTCAAACTTAAATTCACAAGAAGATTTTCCAAATCTAATGCACAAGGAATTTGGTTTTCAAAAGAGTTTTGGGTTCTAAAACCAATGCATCCAAGTTTAGAACCAAACCATGCATAAAACACAAACTTTTCCAAATCTAAAAACCAATGCATGTATAAAGCTAGATTTCAAGATATTTTAAATCAATGCATGTGTGTGAATTCAAATGATGCCAATATGCAAATGCATCCACCAAATTGCAAAAACAAAATACCTAACAGCCTTAAGTCTAGGAAATTAATCTTGAGCTTAGCATGGATTTCTTGTACTGGCCAAGGAGGTGGTAGAGTGCTTACTATTGAACGCACCAGATCTGCAATATTCGGTTCAAATCCTCTTCTTTTGAGATCGTAAAACAACTGTTCCTTGTTTAGCAAATGTTCTCTAACAGATATTCCTTCAACCATTTTCTCTCTTCGGAACTGTATCCATAAGGGATGAATATATTTTTCAAATGACTGTAATAGGTCGACGAACTCCACTGCATGCCATGGTCGTAAGACTTCAAATATCTTCATTTTTGCAGCATCCCAAGCCGGTGGCAATGTTTCAGCAATTTTTATCATTATATATCTTTCAGGGATGAAATTGCCACACAGTCTCAGCCACTGAGCCAGTTGTATTTTGCGGGAACCATGCTTTACTATTGGAGTTTCATTTTCAAATGGTTTATGTTCAAACTCATTTGTCCATTCCCTAACACGTTGAGAGTCTTTGCCACGACAGTATTTGAGAGGTGTATTCATCATGTTCTGTGTTAGAGTTGAAAAATTGAATCGTTTCAATTTTAATTTAAAGGAAAGCAACAACGGATAAATCAAACATGAACGTCATATAACGAGCTAGGTAATAACATGGCACACACCATATAATACTTTTAAAATAAACATAACAAAAATTGTTCATATGAAGGGTAAAATAACATGAACGAAAATTCCTTCAACAATCGAATGAAATTAAGCATACTCTATGGAAGAAAAGTTCTTCATTAATTTACTTAATAGTTACATGTGCAAAATCGAAGCAAACACTACATGTCATATTCCATGTCATCATCTTCCTGACTATGGCCATCATTCCCTTCATCATCTTCGTATTCCGCCAGCGTTTCATCCTCGTCTTGGCCATCCTCTTATGCTGACTCATCACTGAGAACGATCTCAGGATCTATATCATCCCTAGAGTATTGGTCACTAGTACCATCGACGAGGACTGGGACAACAAATGCCATTTCGTCCTGCTGAAATGCATCAACCGGCACATCATCATCATCACCGTCGTCATCCCGGTTAGCGGGCACATCCCATACTCCCCGAGTCTTGACAAGTTCTACAACTCCCCAATTTTTTCCTCTACCAGTGTCATTGACATAGAAGACTTGTTTCACCTGACTTGGTAGGACAAATGGATCATCCTTACACCAACGACCCGTGATATCAATGCTTGTAAGATGGTCTTCGATGTTTATCTTGTGCTTGGTACTAGTGTTGTACCATTCACATTCAAATAAGACCACCTTACCCCCATGCCGATAGGACAATTCCCAGACTTTGCAGATGTAGCCATAGTAGTCATGTTTCACCCCTTCGTATTCCCCTTCCACAACCAAGCCGCTACTCTGGCTCCTACGACATTTCTCACGGTCTACAGTGTGGTATCGGACGCAATTGCAATCACACCCCTGGTAAAGATTCACTAGGGATCTGGGGCCATTTGCTAATGACCGCATCTCATCAAGAGCTTCTGGTGACCCTATAGTTCACAATTGATTCATCTACATAAGCAGATTAAGACAAATGTGTTAGACTAATGTTATTTGAAGCTTATACTCAAATAACATCAAGCAATTAAAAAGTTCTTCATTTTATGCCTTACACGTTGTTTGAACCATTCTGCAAATTCTTTTCATTGTATTTGCCCGACGTCTCCACCTCTTTCGTCTTGCACTAAATTCTTGTGTTCCCTACTCAAGATAGCTTTTAATGAATCAGTCCGAGACGAGAATGAATAAATGAGTTAACAAGCAATGCATACATATGGCTAGATTGAAGTACATACTGTCGATACGGCTCCACTTCGGGGCAATTATTCAGCACAAACCAATGAGCCATGTCACGCTCCCTTTGAGAAGGATCATGTGCCCTTTGCATCAGCCCAATGGGACGGACAGTTTGTGTGAAGACCGACATCCCCGCACCCCGTTCGCCACCATCATCATAACGCTCTACTCGATCAGTCTGCCTTAAATACATTGAGCAAAAAGTGAGACACTCTTTGACAATGTAAGCCTCGGCGATCGAACCTTCAGGCCGTGCTCTGTTGCGAACGTACCCCTTTAGGGTCTTCAGAAACTTTTAAACAACAAATGATAACTATTACGATTTCCAATGCAAGGCAATTGCACTAATATATAAATAATTTTTCGATGGTCATCAACTATTACCTTTCAATCGGGTACATCCACCGATATTGCACCGGTCCACCAAGAATGGCCTCGCGTGGCAAGTGAACCGATAGATGAACCATCACATCAAAGAAAGCAGGAGGAAAGATCCTCTGAAGCTTGCACAATATTAAAACTATATGCTCCTCCGATTTTTTCAAATCATCGTGTCTCTGTGTTTTCGAGCAGAGGTCTTGGAAAAAGCTGCCTAACTCAAACAATGTTGTACAAATATCCTTATTCACAAAGCCACGCATGCCAATAGGAAGGATCCGTTGGATAAGGATGTGGCAATCATGGCTCTTTAAACCAGCCAATTTATCATTTTTTGAGGTTACACACCTCGAGAGGTTCGCGGCATAGCCGTCTGGGTATTTGATCGACTTCAAGAATTCATAAAATCCATCTCTGTCTTTTGGTGCCAGAGTGTAAGAGGCATGCGGCTTCAAGCTGGATCCATCGCCCCTCTCCACTAGATGCAACTCTGGCCTAATGCCCATATTTTTCAAATCCTTACGCGCTTTCTCAGTGTCCTTGTTTTTGCCCTTTATGCCCAACATTGTTCCAACCAAGGCTACACAGATGTTCTTCTCAATGTGCATAGGATCAAGGTTGTGTCGGAGTTTTTTGCACTTCCAGTAGGGCCATTCAAATAGGATGCTTTTCTTTGTCCAATTCAACTCTCTAGAGTCACGCGGTCTTTTGTTATTCTTGCCAAACCTGACCGGATGTAGTTCTTCGAGCTGGTCTAGTACCTTTTGCCCCGGTAGATCCAAAGACCTCTTTTCACCCTCAGGCTGACCGTTGAAGGCCTTGCTTCTACGCCATTGTTGGTTTACTTCCAAGTATTTTCGATGGCCAATGTACCCAATCTTATCTTTCAACCTCACCCCTAACGAGGTGTCGTTACACGAGGGGCATGCGTTATAACCTTTTGTACTCCACCCAGACAAGTTACCATATGCAGGAAAGTCATTTATCGTCCACATCACAGCCGCATGCATTTGAAAGGTTTGTTTAGTGGAGGCATCATAAGTAGATACACCATGATCCCACAACTCCTTCAACTCATCAACCAAGGGCCTCAGATATACATCGATATCGTTTCCCGGTGAGTTTGGTCCTGGAATAAGTAATGACATCATCATGAATGGCTCCTTCATGCACATCCATGGTGGAAAATTATAGGGCATAAGTATGACAAGCCACATGCTATAAGAGGTGCTCATGTTACCAAAAGGATTGAATCCATCAGTGGCTAACCCTAATCTCACATTACGTGTCTCTTGGGAAAACTCTGGATATTTCTTATCAAATTCTTTCCATTCCACTGAATCAGCCGGATGTCGCGCTATCCCATCGTCAACGCGCTTATCACTATGCCATCTCATCTCTGTGGCTGTCTTCCTTGACATATACAATCTGCGTAACCTCGGTGTCAATGGGAAGTAACGGAGCACCTTATGAGGGATCTTCTTTCGCTTGCCATCATTGATCTTGTACCTAGGCTCTTCACATTCTGGACATTTATCCAATTGAGCATTCTCCTTCCAATACAACACACAATTGTGTTTGCAGGCATCTATGTTCTTGTATCCCATGCCCAAGTCAAGTAATAATTTCTTCGCCTCGTAAATTGATGCCGGCACCACATGACCTTCGGGTAAGAAGTCCTTAAAAATCTGCAGGACCTTGTCGAACGACTTATTGCTACACCCACTTTCTACCTTCACGTGCAGTATCTTGATGACAAACGATAACAGAGTCTCTGAGCTTTTGCATCCTGGGTAAAGGCCTCGCTGAGAAGCATTCAACAAATTTCCAAAATCATCCCTCTCTTGAGTATCTTCCTCCAAGTAAGTTCCCCTACGATGATCATCTATCAACTCATTGTACTCATCTTGATTATCTTCTGATTCATCATCGCTCTCATCCGAATCATCGGGTTGAACTATGGGTTCCCCGTGATATATCCACCGTAGGTAATGGACCATCATTCCTTTAATGTGTAGATGACTTCTCACGGTTACATAGTCATGCTTCCGATGGTTACAACAATCGTTACACGGGCAGTTAATCAACACTGCCCCGCCCGAATTCGCCTTTGCAAAATCAATAAATGAGTTTACCCCAGCTATGTACTCCGCACTAAATCGGTTCCGATAATGTAATATCCAACTCCTGTCCATATCTGACCAAATCACAAGTAATTAGCAATTAGAAATAGAATCCACTCACCTATATTGAATAAATTGAATGTGTTTATGAGGTCCAGCTCATTGGGCCTGCTTCAATCATCTTTTCCAATGGAGATACATCTTTGCCGTCCATGCGCAGAAAGAGGATGGTAATACTTTGGCAAAGCCAGGTATTGCAAGGCAATTTAATTTTGGAAACAGGATCAGCTTGCCATGGAATAGGTCTATTTGGAATTTCAATTATAAGTAGACCATCGTTTTTTATCTCACTTATGGTGCCTACATTGTGGTGTGAGTTTAGAGTAGGATTTTATATGCATACTGCAAGAGGAATTATAAGTGAACCAAGCCTTGGATACTAAAATCTTTAATTTATTTTCTTGTCAGCGGCCATATCACCAACTGGAGCATGTGAAAAAAAACATAAATTATCAGACTTGTCATTGCAATCAATTACTTGAAATGTCTTTGCATCCTTTTCTGAGCATCCTACAATTCAAAAATAATTCATAGCTGACAGTGGATAACAATTCATAAACATCACAATGCTTTGTTACAAGAACAGCAACTAACAATGATAATGATGAAGATTATTACAATGATAGCAAATGCCGAATAACAAAAATATGTGACAATGTTGACAAGCAAGCATGAACCAGATAATAATGTCAATGTTGAGCACCTTCACCTTCACCAGATAATATTCTCCGCTTCTTGCTATGATCAGTAGCATTTAGTGCATGTTTTGATCCACCCACTCTCCTATTAAAGCTCAAATTTGGACAGTGAACATATCCCTAAGATTTAACAACTTGAACAAGTTAGAAAACAATCCAAGGCAGTGTCCGGGATCACTGGCTATCAACTCTGTCACAGAGTCTTCGCAGATTTGGTCTACTCCATCTTCCAGTGTTGGTCAATGGATTGGATTTCTTGGTGAGATCACTCATGGACCACAAGGAGTAAAAGTCTCACTTCGAATTTCTTTTGCAACATCAAAGCTATTCATTAAAATTTACAATCCTTCCATTCTCATTTATACTTTCCTCAGTAACTGAGAGCTAATTCCCATTATAAACTAACAAAGAGTAAAAGATCAAAACAAACAGCCTTTATATGGTTCAATGAGACTACATGGTGGGTGGCATTTATCAACATTGTGTACAAGACTTCCACGGAAGAGATTCAAGAGAGATTAGGTTTCATAATGTGATGCTCAAGAGGACTGTCTCCCTCTCGGACATGGTCATTTGGGGCCCACACGCCAACATGAACTTATAAAAAGAAGATCAAACTCAAATGCATACGTTTTATCTACTTTCAAGATAATTTCTTTGCACGAGGTGTATAGTTTTCTAGTGTCCATGTTTTATTTGGATAAATATTTACAAACAAATAAAATGTTGCATGTGTCTACATCTGTAAACAGAGACACATGAATCTTCATGTGCAAGTAATCCGTATGCATGCATTGATCAAGCATCCACTTTTAGAATGGTAACTAATGCATTTTGGGTTTCATGAACATCCAATACTATGTATCATGTAGTTCCCTTCTTTAACGACTGCCATGCTAATATTGCAAAATAAAAGTTCATTGCTGTTTGAATCTATTACCAAATTTTGGACAGTAAAGAACGGTTGGAGTAATGCTCATTAAAAACTAAATTAAGAAAAAAGAAAAACATTTATATCTCAAATTGGAAATTTTGAAAATATTTCCACCATTGTATTCGTTGTTATTATTGCTATGTACACTTATAATGATTTTCAGCAATGGTTGTAATCAATTGAATATGCTTTCTGACATACTTTCTCTGATCAAAATTTTATGAACTCATAATATTGGCAAAAGCCTAATAACAAAAGGGAATATGGTGCTCAAGAGAAGCTAACAGAAATATAAATTTCTTTCACTTGAGAACTATTAATAGATGGAAGATACTGACAATGACATGGGTGAGAGGATGAGATCTTCCTACACCTAAAATCATTTGAACCTCCAAGAGGCCTCATACAAAAAGGAAAAAAGTAACAAAAAACCCTCTTAGCAAGCCTATCGAATCCTAGAAAATAGTATTCTTTTGTTTCCTCCCTTTGTCTACTATAAAAAAGGGCCTATCGAGCTCTTTTTTACAAGTTTTTTTCCAAATCGAATAGCTCAAGTAGCTGTGACAATTTCTCCTTAAATTGCCAAAAAAACAAAAAAAAAAAAAATTCTTACAAATGTAACAATTTTAGTACCATACATAGACATTCCATTCCACAGTACAAGCAACCTTACAATATAAACCCAACATTCAATTCATTCCATCTCATTATAAGTTCAAAGAATTAAAAGGAGAATTACCAGGATGAACAAGACTCCTGCAATCACCAGACGAACAACGCAGTCTAACCACGAAAGATGCAATTGGAGGCTGATCTTTGTTCAGATTGGATATCACTGGATACAACTTAACATACAAAAGCCGATTTTTCTCCACGGATAAGTTCATGTAGACAAAACTTTATGTCATCTTCATTCAACCCATTTTACATAAACTACAAAGAACCTTAATTTTATTGTATATCTCTGTAATTGAATTAATCTTTCTTATGAAGAACACTGGGACTTAAAAAACTAGAATGATCAAAAGAGAAGGGAAGAAAATATTAATAAAACTTTGGGCACCTTTGTCCATTAAATGTTGTGGGTCTGATCTAAAATTCTAAAATGCATGTTTACTTTTTTTTTGAACTTTCTGTCTATTTCATGATCATAAGTTAGAGAGTGGGGATCTGGTTCAAAGTAGAAAAGTGCTGGGAATGGTTAATTGATTTTGCTCAGTGTCTTCAGTTAATCCAAATCCATTTTAAAGGGATATATATATATATATATATTGCCCTATTGGTCCACTTTAAAGCGAAACTACTGGGCTGACTTTGTCATCAGTGGCCTTGGATTGGTATATGTCAAGTCAGAAATGGAGATAAAATGAAGTGTACTTGTGGGACCTAATTCAAACTGGTGGGCATTATCAACTTTGATAGCCACTAGCTGACTGTAGGCCTCTAGGGGTGTCAATGGAGGACCCAACCCAAAGACTCAGGGCATGGACCATCCATCTTTTCAAACACAATTGACAGGGCTCAGATCTAGTTAGTTCTGTGCCCAAATATGTATATGATAGAGTACTATACTATACTATACATAGAAGAGCCACAGAAAGGGTAAGCTGAGTTCAAGATTAGTACAAAGTATAGATGACCAAATAGTGAACTTTGAGTAGCTAGGGGTGTTCATGGACTACTTTAAGTAAAAATTTGAAGTTGTTTCCATAAAATATCTCTCTCTCTATCTCTCTAAAAAATTTGAGTGATCTGGTATAGGCCTGAGAAGTGATTGTATAAGTGCAGCCACGTAGTATCTATCAGTTGAGACAAACATTCTTTCATAGTCAATTTGTAGCTTCTGTTTTCATTAAAATGTCTGTATTGTTCATAGCTATATATTGATTGTTGGCATGACAAGGAAACAAGGCCCCTTACCCCCAGTGGATGCATAATTCTGTTATCCATAAAAATAAAAATAAAAATTGACCTTTGTTTTAGCAACACCTTTAATTTGTTTAATGGTTGCTTTAGCAGTACACAACACTAGCATCTTCATGAATATATGGCAATCTATAAGACTAGCTTGATTGTTCATTTAATGGCCCACCCACTTACAAATCTCAAAACAAATCTCAAATCCTGAAAACTAACATTTGAGTTCCTAATCTCTCAAAGACAAATCTTAGTTGAAAAACTTGGAAAATGTCCAGCTGGGGTGCTGCCATTGCATCTTCTAGGTGCTACTATAGTTTTTTTTTTCAAACATAATCAATCAAGTACTGACATTCTGTAGGAAGAATCAGGTGGTGGCAAATTCACCAATTGGACAAATTTCTAAAGCAAATTCAGCATCAGGGATAAGTGAAGGGAAGGAGGAAATAATAGAATCAGCAGCATTGTTAAAGACATCAAAAGAAAATTATATACAAATCACCATTGGCTGCAATGGTTCTTTCTTCCCTTTCTTCTATAAATTTAGTTCACCATGAATGGGATAGAAGACAAATGAATACCAAACACAATAGTCATCATCATCATCATCAACTTTCAGATATGGAGGAACCATAACAATATGCAGCAAAAAAGAACAATGCTAAGTTGATGATTTTTATGATTGAAGAATCATGATTCAAGTGAAGAATTCAGCAATACAGCAGAAACAGATCAATCAAAGCCATAACTAAAAGAATCTTCGGACCCAGCATTTTTAATATTCATATCAATCAGTTCAAACTGAATCAAATTCATTCCTTCGTCCATTAACCCAGAGCTCAATAAGATACCCAAAAAAACTAAATGAAGCACTATCATTATAACTGGACCACAGCATAAAACTGTAACACATCGACATTTTTGGAAAACATTCAGATTTTAGTAAATAAATGAAAAGAAGAGAGAAGAGATGAGAAAGAGAGTTAACCTGCAGAGAGGGGAGAGATGCAGAGGCAGCAAACTCCTGCTGGCTTTGGAGAAACGACCGGAAAAGGGGTCAAACTTGTGCTGGCTTTGGAGAAGACGACCGGAAAAGGGGGCACCAGTTTTCTTCAGTGGGATGGGTCTGCGCCTGATAACTGAGATGGGTTTTTGGAGATCGACAGGGATGGGTTTATTGAGATCAACAGAGATGGAGAGGGTGAGGAGGGAATGGAGATGGAGATGGTGAGGGAAATGAAGGAAAGAGAGAGAGAGAGAGAGATGAGCAGATGAGAGAGAGAGAGGAGGGCAGATCGAGGGAGACAGAGAGAGAGAGAGAGAGCGCCGATTGAGAGAGAGAGATGAGCAGATGAGAGAGAGAGAGAGAGAAAAGTGGGAAAAACCAGAACGAGAGAGAGAGAGAGAGGAGAGCAGATCGAGAGAGAGAGAGAGCGTCGATCCACAGAGAGAGATGAGCAGATGAGAGAGACAGAGAGAGAGATCGAGATGAGCAGATGATGGAATGGAGATTAGACCGTCGTCGTTGGCGGGAGAGGGAAACGAGATGAGCAAAGAGGGAAATGGAGACAGAGAGAGAGACAGAGGAGGGAAAAGAAAAGAAAAGAAAAGAGGGAAAAGAAAAGAGGGCTTCAGTGTGCTGGCGGGAGAGGGAAACAAGGGAAAAAATTACACACATCTTTAACGACGTTTTATATAGAACGTCGGTAATAATTTTTCCGACGCCCATTTTCGTCGAAAAAAATACATTTTCGTCGTTAAAGATAACTCATTTTAATTTTTTTAAAATTAAAATTCAGATTTACCGACGTTTTACATAAACGTCGCTAAAAGTTCAAATAATTATTTATTTTCCTCCTCATAATTAAGAAATTCACTTTGCCGACTGTTTTTTTTTTTCGTCGGCAAAAAAAAATAAAAATAAATAGATAATAAAATACTTTTACCGACGTTTTTTTTCGTCGGTAAAATTAAAAGTAAATAAATAATACAATATGTTTACCGACATTTTTTCCGTCAGTAAAATCAAAAATAAAATAAAAATGCCTTTTACCTACAAAAAAAAACGTCGGCGAAAATAATAAAACGTCGCTAAAGGTGATATTTACCGACGAATTATGAAACGTCGGTAATAATCATAAAGTAAGTTAAAACAGTGACCTTTGCCGACGTTTTTTATAAAAACGTCGGTAAAAGGCTACTTTTCACCGACGAAATTATAAAATGTCGCTAAAAAACGTGGCTAAAAGTGCAGTTTGTTGTAGTGATGATAAACTATGAGTTGTTGTGCCCTTAACATGTTTTATGTTTTGAACTGATTTATTGTTTTGGATGCATCACCATTGATTCAATCCAAGTAGTACTTTAATTGGTAAATTTAAGTAGATCATGTTAATGAAAGGATCTTTGAAATTATATGTAACATGATTCCTATACTTGGTTGAATCTTTGGTTGTTGTTTTTCATCATAAGAAAATCTTTTTCAAATCTATCTTATGTTTTGGATTCAACATCTTTACAAATCATATGTAACTTTGTTTTAAAGTTTCACAACTTGCTTTGCTTTGATAGGTATATCATTTTCAAGTTGTTTTTATAATTACATATGATTTGTCCCATTATTTCAATCAAATCTATTTTTATGTTTTATAAGCTATATTGTTGATTTGATTGACATCCCTATGCATCACATGTTTTGTTCTTAGATTTTCACAACTTGTTTAGGATACAAATGTATATCTTTTACAAGTTATTTTTAACATGTGATTTGCATTCTTTCCTCAATCATAAATGTTTTTATGAGCTAAAACTTTCAAAAGCCTTAGGCATACATTTATGAGCCTTCATTTTTGAAATGATTGAGGACATCACACACACATAGACATCATGAGCATACATCTTTGCATTCATTTAGTGTGTGTGTGTATTAGTTTATCACTTCCATATCCGCCTAATTAAGAGGCATTGTAATGAGCTAAATTGTATCTCCATCAAGTGTAATATAGACACTACTTAGAGAGATAACCAACCTTATGGTTGTAGAGGTTATTGCTTAGCCTAAGAAAAGCATAGGGTAATAGGTTGATGTTAAGCCTTGAAAAACATCATTGTAAAGGTTATTGCTTAGCCTATTGAAAAGCATAAATAGTGGAAATCCGGTGGGGTGTTGGATCACAAGCCGGTAGTGGATGTAGGCATTGATGTCGAACCACTATAAATCCTTGTGTGATGGTGCTTGCTTTGTGGTGATTGTTTTATTAAGCTTCCGCATTTTGTTTGGTAATCATCACTTGTGACTAGTTTAATTTAAAGAAATTAAAATTGGATAAAATTGGTCATAATTGTAGCTCACCCTATTCACCCCCCCCCCCCCCCCTCTAGGGTTCGGATCCCCGAACTTTTAATTGGTATCAGAGAGAGGTTACTCCATTTTAGGGCTTAACAACCCGGAGTTGATCCTTTCTAAATTAGAACCCTAGTGTTGTGTTTTATTGCATATCTTTGTAATGATTTCCACTATGTTTGAAAATGAAATTTCCCCTCTAAGAGTTTTTCAAGTTATATCTCCAAGAGTTGGTGAGTCCTCAAGTGAACTCTCAAGGACATCCTTATCAAGACCTTAGGTGAATCTTCATTGGTACACATTTAGACTAACCTTAAGGCCTTGATCCTCCCTAGACCAACCTATCCTTTATAGTAAAATCTTTTTGTTGGTCTTTGTTACATTTGCATTTTGTTTCTTTATAGTCACATCTCTTAAAATGCAATGTTTCTTTGTGATCGTTTGATTTTGTCTTCATGAACTTTTAAGTTATATCTCATGGTTTTCAAAATCCTTTGATTGTAATATTTTCATGATGGATGTGCATTTTGTTCATATAGTTATATCTCTTGTAGTGCATATCTATTCATGATCAATTGATTGTGATTACAATTGCTTTCATAGCTAGATTTTTCATGATCAATTGATGTTGGAAAATCATTTAATGAATGTCATAGTTAGATCATTTTTGTAAATCAAATGATTTGAAGCAATTTATATTTTCCATTGATTTTTCAAAGTTATATCTCTTGGTATGGAAAATATGTGTTCAATTTGTATGAAAGTCTATTGCCATATTTAGAATACAAATTGAAAATTTTTAGCAGTACGCTACTTGTTTTTCAAAATCACTTGTTCATAATTCTATAAATGATTCTTTGTTGGAATTTTAAATATTGTAGTGATTTGAAAAACTTTGGAAAATGTTCTAAGCTTTATTGTTTGTATTTCTAGAAGCATTTTCCTTGAATTTATTTCCTTGTGCTTAATTATAATTTTATCATTTGGAAGGAAATAATTTTTACAAACAATTTGCATCCTTGCTCATTTAGTTACATTCTTTATGCAAATTGATTGTGATATCTTACATTGCTTGGTTGGATATGGTTTCATTGATTCGCATGTTTGTGCCTAACTTGGTATATATTTTCATTAATGCAAGTTGATGATTGTGTATGTGCTTTATAGTAAAATCTTTTGTATTATTATCATTTGAGCCTATTAAGTACATTTGTGATTTAGTGTGCTAAGTTCATTTGGTATAAACCTCATATCCTTTTCCATTGCATTGTAAGCTTAGTACATTTGCTAAGAGTGGAGATGTTGCATGATAGATTGATCCCTTTAACTTCATACCTTCTTGTGCTTGCATAGTTATATTCTTTTTTGCTGATATGGTATGAGTTAGATCTTGATTGTTAATTGATCCTCTCTATGCAAATGTCAAATTGTTCTATGTATGGTTGTGTTCTTAGTTATATTTGTAGAAACCATACTAGAACTCAAATCCATCCTCTATGCCTTCTAGTCATTTCTTTTTGGATGGTTATGATGTTGATTCATGTATATTTCTAAGAGATGTCATCCTTGTACATGTTTCAACCTCATAATAGTGTTCTTGATCATATGAAACTCTTTGAAATCCATTCCTCGTATTTCTATATGTTTGATGGATGTCTTAGATGTTGAATTCATATGATTTAGTCACTTTGTAAATTGCATGCATTTCAAGATTATATCCTTTTGCATTGCAATTTATCTTGTTCATCACTATGCTCAAATAGTTATATCATTTAAAGTGATGAATATCCTTTTATGATGCCTTATGGAATTTTGTGTTTGTCACATCCTTGCTTTTAATCATGTTGTCATATTCAATTGGTTTCATTTGGTATAATTTTCCATTGATTTCATATCCAATTGATGTCTTATCTTGTGTATGTGATAGACCTTGTGTACATTGGATTGACCTTGATAATAATACATTTGTTCCATGTCACACACCATTAGCATCATAATTTTCATGTTTGCCACCTCTCTTGCTCATATAGATATATCTCATGACCACCATTGGTTGGTTATTAGTTGAGGTTGGCTTCATGTTTGAATTTCATTTCACTCATCTTGCACTTAATAGTCATATTTTTTGATTGAATGAAATGATTTCAAAATTTTCATAGCATATGTTCTTCTTAGTTAAATTATTTGATGCTATGATTAATAAACCCCATTTCATCATGGATAGCTCTAATTTGGATTTATCTTAATAGTTATATCCTTCATAACTCTATTTTAGAGTGATTTTTTTAATAGAATTATCCTTGAATCTCAATTGGTATTCTTTGTTTTTCCAATTGGTATCCATGATTGCTTTTCTCCTTGACCTTGCTCTCTTTTGGTAATTTGATCATATTGAGCTTTATAGTTAAACGAATCTAATCCTTCTCTTGAAGTTGACCCTCAATTGGTTAAACCATCTTCTTATTGAACCAAATAGTTATATCTTTGTCAAAAGGTTGACAAAAGAAGAGAATGGATTGAGGGGGAGTGTAAACCTTCATAGGAAGTATTAGTTTTGATCAAATTGACCCTTGGATTGCGTTTGAGCCCTTAGAGACTAATTCCACACATGATAACCTGTTATGTTTTTCATTTTCGATTTCTTTTGTTAACAGGTGCTACTAAAAGGTATTTTCCTTGTTTCATGTGTGTAGGTACCTTTGCAATTTAATGGCAAAGGGGGAGAGAGCATTCAAGTTCTCAAAAGGGGAAGAGAATGTCCAAGCTTCCTAAGGGGAGATGTTGTATGATCTTCTACAGGGGGAGAGAGTGCATATCTTGCCAAAGGGAGAGAGAGGCATGGTCAAAGGGGGAGTGCTAATAGAAGAAAGAAAGCTTGGAGCTAAAGAAGATGCTTGGCCATAGAGAGGAAGATGAAAAGAAAGCTTGAAGATTGATCAAGCACCAAGCATCAAGAAGAATGAAGTAAAGAGCCCAAGAGCCCAAGCTAAGAGAAGAAGCATCCAAGAGATTTCAAGAGTTGTCCAGCTTAGGGGGAGCTGAAGACTTAGTGTGTAATATTCAGTGGTGAGTGAGTTGCCATCAAATTGCAAAGGGGGAGATTGTTAGGAATTTTGTAGATTGCAATTTGATGGATGCAGTATCATTCAAGCATCATTTGATTTACACACATATGTTTTGATTTAGAAAATCTTGAAATCTTGATTTACACATGCATTGTTTTTAAGATATTGATTTATGCATGTTTTTTTTTTAAACTTGGATGCATTTTATATTGGAGAGAAGTTTTGGAAATCAAGCTAGCCTATGTGTTTTCAATCTTTCAAATTGTTTTAGGCTTTTTATGTTTCATGTTTTAAAAACCCTTAGAATGTTTTTAAACATGTTTTTCAAGCTTAATTTAGTGGCCAAAAAGTTCCCACAGAAAATACCTTCTAATATGCAAATTTTGGGAGTTTTGGTCCCAGGGGGTCGACCTGCACTGGGCCCGGTTGACCAGCCACACTACAGGTCGACCGGGAAAGAGCCGTTAGCCCTTTTTTCAAACGGTCTATTTTTTTACCGTTGTGAAGGCCAGGTCGACCGGGGTAGGGCCAGGTCGACCGGGAGACTAGCCGTTGGGCTGTTTTGGCTATAAATACTAGTTCTTTCCTTTGCCAAAAGTTGAGGATTTTTAGACCTTCCTTGAGAGGTTTTGAGGCAAATCAAAGAGAAATGAACTAAGGGATGAAAGGGGTCATTAGGAAAGCTAAAGCTTCGGTTAATGAAGTTAAATCACCAAGTAGGCTCTACTTTCCTTAATCATATGTTTTCATGCTTTGTTTTATTTTTGGTAAATCTTTTGTAGCTTGATAAACTATGAGTTGTTGTGTCCTTAACATGTTTTATGTTTTGAACTGATTTATTGTTTTGGATGCATCACCATTGATTCAATCAAGTAGTACTTTCATTGGTAAATTTAAGTAGATCATGTTAATGAAAGAATCTTTGAAATTATATGTAATATGATTCCTATACTTGGTTGAATCTTTGGTTGTTGTTTTTCATCATAAGAAAATCTTTTTCAAATCTATCTTATGTTTTGGATTCAACATCTTTACATATCATATGTAACTTGGTTTTAAAGTTTCACAACTTGCTTTGCTTTGATAGGTATATCATTTTCAAGTTGTTTTTATAATTATATATGATTTGTCCCCTTATTTCAATCAAATCTATTTTTATGTTTTATAAGCTATATTGTTGATTTGATTGACATCCCTATGCATCACATGTTTTGTTCTTAGATTTTCACAACTTGTTTAGGATATAAATGTATATCTTTTACAAGTTATTTTTAACATGTGATTTGCATTCTTTCCTCAATCATAAATGTTTTTATGAGCTAAAACTTTTAAAAGCCTTAGGCATACATTTATGAGCCTTCATTTTTAAAATGATTGAGGACATCACACACACATCATGAGCATACATCTTTGCATTCATTTAGTGTGTGTGTGTGTGTGTGTGCGTATTAGTTTATCACTTCCATATCCGCCTAATTAAGAGGCATTGTAATGAGCTAAATCGTATCTCCATCAAGTGTATTATAGACACTACTTAGAGAGATAACCAACCTTATGGTTGCAGAGGTTATTGCTTAGCCTAAGAAAAGCATAGGGTAATAGGTTGATGTTAAGCCTTGAAAAACATCATTGTAAAGGTTATTGCTTAGCCTTGAAAAGCATATTGTAAAGGTTATTGCTTAGCCTATTGAAAAGCATAAATAGTGGAAATCCGGTGGGGTGTTGGATCACAAGCCGGTAGTGGATGTAGGCATTGAGGTCGAACCACTATAAATCCTTGTGTGATGGTGCTTGCTTTGTGGTGATTGTTTTATTAAGCTTCCACATTTTGTTTGATAATCATCACTTGTGACTAGTTTAATTTAAAGAAGTTAAAATTGGATAAGATTGGTCATAATTGTAGCTCACCCTATTCACCCTCCCCCTCTAGGGTTTGGATCCTCGGACTTTCAGTCAAGTCCTATTCCGCCTTTCCGAACTATGAATCCGAGAAACTTACCCGATGAGACACCGAAGAAGCATTTTAGTGGATTCATCCACAGTTTGTGTTTGCGAAGTCGGAGGAAGACTTCTCGAAGATCTTTGAGATGGTCTTCTTTTCTTTTGCTTTTGACGGTGAGGTCATCAACATAACATTCGACCGTCTTGTGCTGCATATCTTGGAATATCTTAGTCATAGCCCTCTGATATGTGGCGCCAACATTTTTCAAACCAAATGACATGACAGTGTAGCAATACACGCCAAATGGGGTCCAAAATGATGTGTGTTTTTCATCTTCAGGATGCATCCTTATCTGATTGTAGCCAGAGAATACATCCATGAACGTTATTCGCTAAAACACACAGGTGTTGTCAATCATCACCTCTGGTATGGGGAGTGGGAACTCATCTTTGGGGCAAGCGCCATTTAGGTCTCTATAATCAATACAAACCCTGATCTGCCCATTTTTCTTTGTCACGGGGATGGTGTTGGCCAACCATTCAGGATGCTGTTCCTCACGAATGAAGCCGACACTTTTGAGTTTCTGAACTTCTTGTTCAATTTTGTCCATCACGTCTGGAAGGAATCTTCTTTGGCCTTGTTTGAGAGGCTTGATATCTTTTTGCAGATTGAGTTTGTGGACTGCTATTTTGGGGTCTAAGCCAGGCATTTCAGCATAAGACCATACAAAACAATCAATGAACTCACGAAGAAAAGAGATATACTCAGATAACTCATCATCCTTTATATTCTTGCTTATGAATACAGGACGTGGGTTATCTGGTGTTCCCAAGTCTATCTTTTGAACAAGATCTTCTATTGGAAGGTTCGAAGGTGGTTCCTCCATAATATTTTCGGAGGCTTCCAACTCAACGAAACCTTCTGGAGTTTCAAGGGCATTTTCAGACCAAGGCTTTGTTTATGGCCATGGGTCTTCAGGATCGATGATCTTCTCAAGGGTTGCTAAGAGGTGATCCCAACCGCCTGTTGAAACTAGGTCGAAATAAGGTACTTCTTTTGGAAATGACGGTTCTTCTGGGTCAGAACGCCACATGGTTTTATCACCGGACAATTCCTCTTCATCATTAGAGAAATCGTACCGATTTGTAGAGCTACTTGGGTCCTTGACGGGTGACTCTTCAAAGAGATATCCAGGGAAATCGATGTCTTCAAGGACATGAGATGTTGAGGCTTGGTCGGCAAATCGACTCCTCAGCATTTGTGTCAACTATCTCATGGGAGCGTCGGGATCATACCCCAACCCATGTGAAGATTTTTCCACATGACCGTAGAGTCTCCAATCTTTTAGTTGACTTTTGGTTAAGGCGAGCTCCAATGGTGTGAGAATACCGCGACCTTGTCCCAGACCGACTGGGTTTTGAGTTTCATAACCCATTTTCTTCATAATAGCTTGTGGCATAGGCCTATATAGAAATAGTTGATGCATGCCTTTGTTTTGGAAAGGTTCAAGCAAGGAGTTTGATGAGGAAGCTTCTGATCTGTGAAAGAAGATTGGCTTCTCTTCTACTGAGGTTGCCGGAACAACGAAGGAAGCAAACGTAGGATCTTCTACATTGGCAGGCATCTCTATTGGAGGTAGAGCAGGCTGAACTTGTTGAGTGTCAGCTTGGCTTGACGATATGTCGTCTTCCGGCTTTGACTCTGAATCCGTGTCTTGCATGATAGACATGAAGGAGACGACAAACTTGCTCCCATACTTTTGCTTTGTCTTCTTTGCTCTGGTTGTTATGACCAAGGGCTTTGAAGATTTTAGAGAGACAACGAAGGGAGATGGATCTCTCTCTTCGAATTTGCCAGAAGATTTGTTTTCTTCCGGTGATTGCCAAGGAGCCTTGCCTTTATCTTTCTAGAGATTTTCGGGGAAGGGCACTGTTTCTTCCTCCTTTTCTTCTTTTTCATCTTTGTGCATTTGAGCATCTGGAAAATCGACTTCTTTGCCTTTGAAGGGCTTTTTGTCTACAAACACTCGATGTATCGAGCCGTCGTTGCCAACGAACTTGATGCATTGATGTAGAGTTGAAGGGACGATACTATTCTCGTGTATCCAGGGGCATCCAAGAAGGATGTTGTAGCATGAAGGGGTTTTTATTGCATACACAGTGACTTCGGAGATAAGATCACCGATTTGCAACTTAAACCTGATTTTGCCGATAGGCCTTTGAGCGCTCCCATCGTACCCAAAGATGGATACAGATGTGTGACTCATCTTGCTAGGTGGGATGCCCAACTCTTCAAGTGCCGAAGTAGAGATGAGGTTGAGTGCAAAATCTGGGTCGACTTGGACTCTGTGTGTAGGTATTTCTTTGATATACCCTGTGAAGTACAGGGGTCGATTATGCTTTGTCTCACCTAGTAGGAGGTCATCCTTACCGAAGGCGATGGTTGCAATTGGTGCTTTCTGAACTGAGAGGGATTCAATGCCTGATCCCTTGGTTTTCTTCTTTTCTCCCTTTGAGGAAGTATTTGATTTTTTGACCCCTATAGTCCATTTCAATTTGTAGGACTTGTGGGGCATGTTTGTCGACATCCGCATTCAGCCTTTGCAGTTCTCAAATGAGATTATCACGAGTGTGTGGAGACATTCGCAATAAATCATGGATGTGCAGTCGTGCAAGTATATGTTTGAAGTGCTCAATCAAGTCGTACTTGAAAGCCTCCTTCGGGCATGCATGTTCATTATTGTTGCCACTTGGGGCGTTTACATTTTGTGTTCCCGAAGAATTTACATAAGAAGAAGAAGAAGGTTGGATGTAGTTTTTATGGTAATCCCAGCCAGAGCGGGTACCTTTACCAACTGCAAGAGCTTCTTGAGAAGGGTCTTCATTTGGAAGATTGTCCTTGAGATCCAAGGGCTGATCCTTCTCATTTACTGAAGATGTGTCTACAGTAGAGTCGCCATCCTTAGTGATTGCGTTACATGGAGCATTTTCCGGGAACAAGTCTTGAACAACATCCAGCAACTTTTCTCCTTCATTAAGTAATTTTTCGGTCCAGACATCTCCTATAAGGTCGGGTATTTGGGACCAACTGACTAGGTCTCCATCGGCTGAAGTCTCTTCAGGATGATCGGTCGGAAGAGTTATGAGTTGCGACGTCACGGTTTCAGGGGACGAAGGCTGAGAAGATGTTATCTCAGTGGAAGTCACCCGAAAAAATGTAGCTCCGGAAGATCTACAATCAATTGTAGTCAGAGAGTACGTGTCTTCAGTAGATGATGCTTCAGAGGCGCTATCATCCTGAGCTATCATATTGCAAGTTGCCCTAATAGGTGATCCTCCCGGAGTGGATTGTTGGGAGTCGGACTCATCATCGGATGTGAGAGGGTCTTCTATCCAGCAGTTTTCTCTATTTTCAGGAGTTGAGGTAGGAGGTACCTTTTGATTTTCAAGGACTTCTGGTTGCAGATTTTGATCGCAAAGATCTTGCTCTTGTTCTAAGGCAAGGTGCTGCAAGATCCTCGCATACTCTTCAGGATCAGGCATGGGAGCCAAGTCTTACTCTTCATCTGCCCCTTGTGGTTCGACATGATCGGGTTCCACTGGAGCATTGAAGGGTACTGAGTCAACATCTATTCCTTGAACAGGCTCTTGGTCTCCTTCATCATCGGACCAGGATCCCTGTTGCCCATATGGGTTATACCAGATTACCAGCATAAAGTGAGATTCGGGAACCCATTCTTCATCGGAGAGATATTCTCCTGTTTCAAGGGATTCCACCCACTCGTCGGTGTCACTGGACTCGTACCCATCCATGGAGAATCCAATCACTGAATTGCAAGAGTATGATGCCCCCTACGAAGCAGTGGAAGACGTCTCTGCCTTTTCCAGGACTTCTTATTTTGGTTGAGCTTTCTCCTGCTGCTTGAGCTTGCGGAGTTGTCTCTTGGATTGCCTTCGTCGTCTAGCGGTAGGCTTTGTTTTGACGATCTCCTAATTTTCATCTTCTAGGAGATCGGGATGTACCCATATAGGTTGTCTGTCTGATGTTGGGTAAGGAACCAACTCTTTGGACGTTTGGGTCATTTTTATCACCTTGATGGAAGTGGTGGTCTTCTCCTTTGGTGATTTTGAAGTTTGTCCATACGACACCATGTTGACGGAGGCAGACCCATAGTTTTTGTCAAAGATGATGACTCCTTTTTTCCACATCTCATTGATCTTCTCTCTCACAACGAAACATTGATTGAGAGGGTGTGAGATCATCTGATGGTATGGACAATACCGAGGATTATTGGTTTTGCCAACATCTCCTGGTCTTTTGGGCTCAAGCAAGGTGAGTTTTCCATTTGCTATAAGAGCCTCGAAGATTTCTTCAAAATCTTCATCGAACGTGTATTTTTTCTTTACTCGTTCTCTGAAGGCATCAGAGAGTTCAGGTTTCTTACCTGCAGCTTTGTTTTCAGCTTTTTTTGGCTGCTGAGGACCTGACTTGGTTTGCACATTAAGAACTTCCTTTTTCTTTGGCTTTGAGGTCGTAATGGTAGCCGGCTCTTTCTTCGATGACTGCTGACTGTTGAGGTCTTTGATCACCGTTTTAGCCTCCATGGAAGCTTCTAGGAGTTCTCCCAGATTCTTTGATTTGTTATCGATAATCATGGAGCGGATCCTTGATCTCATGTCGTTACGGCAGATGTCGACGAGCGACGCTTGTGGCAGCACATCTGAGCACTTGTATAGCATCGCCTTCCACATATGAATGAAGTCGTAAGTGGACTCATCCTCTCCTTGTTTTAGGCTGCAGAGCTGTACCATAGTAACATGATGATCCTCACCTTTGAAGTGGGTCAGGAAGCGTGTCTCTAGCATGGCCCAATTTTGGATGGAGTCCTCAGGCAATGTGGAGTACCAATCGAAGGTCGTACCTTTTAGGGTACTTGCAAAGAGGTGGATCTTGAGAGCGTCTTCATCCGCGATAGCTCCCATCAATATTTTGAATTGGATGACGTGCTGTCTGGCTGAATCTTTCCCCGTATATGTTTGGAGAGTAGGTTGCTTGAATTTTGTAGGAAACTGGTGTTAGGAATTTTGTATTTGCAATTTGATGGATGCATTTTCACTTTAACATCATTTGAATTATCACACTTGCATTGTTTTAGAAAACCTTGAAATCTTGTTTTATTCATGCATTGTTTTTAAGATTTGTAAAAGTATTGTTTTATGCATGTTTTGTTTTTATACTTGGATGCATTGAGTTTAGAATCCAAACTCTTTTGAAAACCTAATTCTTTGTGCATTACTTTTGAGAAATCATATTGAGAATTTAGGTTTGTGCCTTGCATACTTTCATCACTTTCAGAATCATTTTTGTATGCATTTTTATGAGAAAAGAGTTTTATCAAATCAAGCTAGCCTTTGGTTTTAAAGTTTCAAATCATTTTAGGCTTTTTGTGTTTCATGTTTTTAAACATCTTCGTTTGATTTAAAACATATTTCCAAGCTTGGTTTAGTGGCCCAAAAATCCCCACAAAGAGAAACCTTCAAATATGCAAAAGTTAGGAATTTTTGTCCCAGGGGTTGGTCCGGCAGTGTCGCCGGTCGACCGGCCCAGAGGTCCCGGTCGACCGGGAACACTGCAGGCCAATTGGGCCCCTGGAGCCCCAACGGTCAAAACTCTGACCGTTGTGTGATCCCGGTCGACCGAGACCTGTTTCCAGGTCGACCGAGGACTAGCCGTTGGACTGTTTTTCATTATAAAGTCCATTCATTTTCCAACTTTCAAAAGGCTTGAAACATGAACTTTTGAGACCATTTTGGAGCCAAAGAAAGGGGAAGAAGTTGGAAAGGCTAGAGGGCTATTTGGAAATCAAATGCTTGAGTTTTAAAAAGGTAGATCTTACTTGTCATTTTGATTTCCATTAAAATTAGAATCTATGCATGTTTAAATCTTTGTATTTTCTTTTATGCATGATTTCTAGTTTGTAAAGAGATGTTTAGCAAACTCAAAATCACCTTTGGTAAATTAGATTGGTTTGCAAACTCTCTTAACTAAATCACATACATTCTTAGATCTTATTATTCATACAACTTGTTTATTTCATTTCTTCAAAGTTGTTTGAATCTTTTATGTGATTAGTTTTATCTTCAATCATCATTTTCTAAGCTTTGATTTTAAAATGCATCAAGCATTCATTTAGGAGCCTCATTGTAGAAATTGATTGAAGTAAAGCATTCATACACTTGTGCACACACTTTAGCTCATTTAGTGTATGTTTGTAATTTGAATTACACTTTCATATTAGCCTATGTAGAGGCAATTCAATTGTGCTTAAATTGTATCTCTTGGAGTGTTCTTTTGTGAAGACACCTTCTTAGAGAAATCATTCATTTGTAAAGGTTATTGATTAGCCTAAGAAAAGCATCTTGTAAAGGTTATTACTTAGCCTAGAAAAGCACATTGAAAGGTTGTTGTTTAGCCTAGAAAAATAACATTGTAAGGGTTATTGCTTAGCCTAGTAAAAAGCATAAATAGTGGAAATCCGGTGGGGTGATTGGATCACAAGCCGGTAGTGGACGTAGGCATTGAGGCCGAACCACTATAAACCTTTGTGTCGTGGTGCATGCTTTTGTGGTGATTGTTTATATTAGCTTCCGCATATTGTTTGATTTATCATCACATGTGACTAGTTTATGTTTAGAAATTAAAGTTGGTCTAAATTGGTCATAGTTGTAGCACACCCTATTCACCCCCCCCTCTAGGGTTAGGATCCCAAGGACTTTCAATTGGTATCAGAGACAAGTGCTCTATCTTTTAGGATCAAGTGTTTGGAACTCTTGATTAGGTGTAAAAACCTAGAGTCAAAACCCTAGAGTTGTCCTTGCATGAAAATCATTAGAATGGACTCCACTGTGCTAGACCTTGTAGATTCTTCTAGACCCCTCATTCTTCCTTCTATTGGAGATTCAAACCCTCAATTAAATGAATATCAATTTGATTCAAAAGAGGAAGAAAATGAGTATGATGAAGATGATCTTCAACAAGCCTATAATGAATTATATACATTATCTTCAAAGCTTGATAAGAGAAATAAAAGTTTAAAAGAAGAATCAAATAGACTAAACAAAGAGCTAGTCTCTTCTAAAGATGAACTTAGAGAGAAAGAAGAAGTCATTAATTGTTTAGAATCTAAGTTCATGATCTCTTTAAATAACCTATCTAACATTCAAGATGAACTAAAAGAATTAAAGATGGATTATGATAATGTCAATAAGGAAAATTTAAATCTAAGAGATCAAATAAAATGGCAAGACAAAGACTTTAGCAATTTAGAAGCCAAGTTGATTAAAAGTAAGTTAAAAACCAAAGAACTTGGATCTAATGTTGTTAATGAACTAAAACTTGAATTAAAACTTGCCAATGAAGAGCTAAAGCAAATATAAGGAAATTGAAAATGAACTTTCAAAAGTCAAAAATGAAAATTCAATCCTTATAACCAAAGTCACTCAACTTGAAGGGTATAAACAAAAGTATGAGTGCAAGTTTACCCAAAGTGAAGAAAGACTTAAAAAATTATTTAAATTGGGTAAATCTCATGGAGATAGGACGGGTCTTGGATTTAATAGGAATATGTCATATGACCCTAAATTCACCAACACTTTTGTGAAAGGTGAGTCCTCCTTCTCTAGCACTCTTTCTCCAATGTCCAAAACTAAATGTCATTATTGTGGTAAAGTAGGACATTTCAAATTTGAGTGCAAACTAAGAAGAAGCCATGTGTCTAAACCCATCTTTGAACTCAAAAATGTAGAACCTAAATCTATGAAGGGTAAGACACTAAAAATCAAGAAAGACTCCAAAAAGACTAAGCAAGTTAAATCTATTAAAATGGAGTCTCCTAAGATAGATTCTAAAAAGTTCAAACAAGTTAAACCAAGCTTAAAAGAATCTATGAACAAAAAGCTTCTCAACCTATCTCCCTTATATCAACCCATGAAAGAACTTTTGAATAAAGTAACAAAGTTAAATTTAAAATTCAAAAGTCAAGTAAAGGGAGAAAATAAGAAGAAAAGAAAAGTGAATCAATCCCCAAATAAACAAACTCACCAACATCAAAAGACTAATCACCAATCTAAGCTAAATTTAGTAAAATCTAAATATCATGGTGATAAGTTTAAATTGAAAATTTATCAAGTCAAATCTCCTTTAGTTGGTGAGAATTCTAAACTAGCCCTCAAAGTTCAACCCTCTCAAGACCTTAGGTGGATTCCTAAAGTTATCTACTTAGACAAACCTTAAGGCCTTGAACCTACTTGACCAACATATTCTTTAATAGTTAAATCTCTTTGTTGGTCATGTTGCATTTGCATTTTGTTTCTATTTAGTTACATCTATTAAAACGCATTGTTTCTTTATGATCAATTGATTTTGTTTTCATACACCATCCTAAGTTACATGTCATGGTTTTCAAAATCATTTGATTATAATTTCATCATGTTTGATTTGCTTTTTGCTCACATATGTCTTGCATTGCATTTCTTTACATGATTAATTGATTGTGATTTTAAAAGCTTTCATAGCTAATTTAGTCATGATCAATTGTTGTTGAATCATTTGTGTAGATGTCATAGTTAGATCCTTTTTGTAAATCAAATGATTTGAATCTATTTAAGTTTTCCATTGATTTTCAAGTTATATCTCTTGGTACGGAAAATTTGTGAGTGTCTATTGTTTTACAATTTGAAAATTTACAATAGTACACTTCTTGTTTTTCAAAATCACTTGATCATAATTCTATAAATGATTCTTTGATGGAATTTCATATATTGTAGTGATTTGAAAAACTTTGGAAAATGTTCTAAGCTTTATTGGTTGCATTTATAGAAGCATTTTCCTTTAATTTATTTCCTTGTGCTTAACTATGATTATATCATTTGGAAGGAAATAATTTTTACAAACAATTTGTATCCTTGCTCATTTAGTTATATTTCTTTTATGCAAATTGATTTTGATGACTTACATTGCATGGTTGGATATAGTTTCATTGATTTGCATGTTTGTGCCTAACTTGGTATATATATTTTCATTAATGCAAATTGATGATTGTTTATGTGCTTTATAGTAAAATCTTGTTCTGAGCTTTTTAAGTACATATGTGATTTTATGTGCTAAGTTCATTTGGTTTAAACCTCATATCCATTTTCCATTGCATTGTAAGCTTAGTACATTTGCTAAGAGTGGAGATGTTGCATGATAGATTGATCCTCTCTATGCAAATGTCAAATTGTTCTATGTATGGTTGTGATCTTAGTTATATTTGTAGAAACCATACTAGAACTAAAATCCATCCTCTATGTTTTCTAGTCATATATTTTTTTTGGATGGTTATGATGTTGATTCATGTATTTTCTCTAAGTGATATCTTCCTTACACATGTTTCAACTTCATAGTAGTGTTCTTGATCATATGAAACTCTTTGAAATCTATTCCTCATATTTCTATATGTTTGATGGATATCTTAGATGTTGAATTCATATGATTTTGACACTTTGGAAATTGCATGCATTTCCAAGTTTTATCCTTTTGCATAGCAATTTACCTTGTTCATCACTATGCTCAATAGTCATATCTTTAAAAGTGATGAATATGCATTTATGATGCTTAATGGAATTTTATGTTTGTCACATCCTTGCTTTTAATCATGTTGTCAAATTCAATTGGTTTCAATTGGTAAAATTTTCGATTGATTTGATTTCTTGTGAATGCGATAGACCATGTGTACATTGGTTTGAACTTGATAGTTATATGTTTTCATTCCATGTCACATTCCATTAGCATCATAATTTTCATGATTGCCGCCTCTCTTGCTCATATAGGTATATCTCATGACCACCATGTTTATGTGTTCATAATATTGGTTGGTTAATTGTTGAGGTAGGCTTCATGTTTGAATTTCATTTCACTCATCTTGCACTTTAATAAGTCATATTTATTGATTGAATGAAATGATTTTCAAAACCTTCATAGCATATGCTTTCCATAGTTAGATTATTTGATGCTATGATTAATAAACCCCATTTCATCATGGATAGCTCTAATTTGGATTTTTCCTAATAGTTATATTTTTAAATCCATTTTAGAGTGATTGTGTTTAATAGACTTATCTTTAAATCTCAATTGGTATTCTTTGTTTTTCCAATTGGTATCCAAGATTGCTTTTCTCATTAGACCTTGCTTTCTATTGGCAATTTGATCATATTGTGCTCTATAGTTAAATGAATCTAATCATTTCCTTGAAGTTGACCCTCATTTGGTTAAACCATCTACTTCTTGAACCAAATAGTTATATCTTTGTCAAAAGTTTGACAAAAGAAGAGAATGGATTGAGGGGGAGTGTAAACCTTCATAGGAAGTCTTAGTTTTGATCAAATTGACCATTGAATAGGCTTTGAACCCTTAGAGATAACTTCGATACATGATCACCTGTTATGTTTATCATTTTCGATTTCTTTTGTTAACAGGTGCTACTAAAAGGTAATTTCCTTGTCTCATGTGTGTAGGTACCTTTGCAATTTAATGGCAAAGGGGAAGAGAGAGTTCAAGTACTCAAAGATCTCCTACTCTTCAAAGGGGGAGAGAGCATTCAAGTTCTCAAGAAGGGAAGAGAATGTCTAAGCTTCCTAAGGGGAGATGTTGTATGATCTTCTAGTGTGGGAGAGAGTGCATATCTTACCAAAGGGAGAGAGAGGCATGGTCAAAGGGGGAGAGCTAATAGAAGAAAGAAAGCTTGGAGCTAAAGAAGATGCTTGGCCATAAAGAAAGAAAGATTGAAGAATGATCAAGCACCAAGCATCATTAAGAATAAAGAAAAGAGCCCAAGCTAAGAGGAGGAGCATCCAAGAAGATTTCAAGACTTGTCCAGCTTAGGGGGAGCTGGAGACTAAGTGTGTAATTTCAATGATGAGTCAGTTGCCATCGAATTGCAAAGGGGGAGATTGTTAGGAATTTTGTATTTGCAATTTGATGGATGCATTTTCACTTTAGCATCATTTGAATTATCACACTTGCATTGTTTTAGAAAACCTTGAAATCTTGTTTTATTCATGCATTGTTTTTAAGATTTGTAAAAGTATTGTTTTATGCATGTTTTGTTTTTATACTTGGATGCATTGATTTTAGAATCCGAACTCTTTTGAAAACCTAATTCTTTGTGCATTACTTTTGAGAAATCATATTGAGAATTTAGGTTTGTGCCTTGCATACTTTCATCACTTTCAGAATCATTTTTGTATGCATTTTTATGAGAAAAGAGTTTTATCAAATCAAGCTAGCCTTTGGTTTTAAAGTTTCAAATCATTTTAGGCTTTTTGTGTTTCATGTTTTTAAACATCTTCGTTTGATTTAAAACATGTTTCCAAGCTTGGTTTAGTGGCCCAAAAATCCCCACAAAGAGAAACCTTCAAATATGCAAAAGTTGGGAATTTTTGTCCCAGGGGGTGGTCCGGCGTGTCGCCGATCGACCGGCCCAGAGGTCCCGGTTGACCGGGAACACTGCAGGCCAACTGGGCCCCTGGAGCCCCAACGGTCAAAAATCTAACCGTTGTGTGATCCCGGTCGACCGAGACCTGTTTCTAGGTCGACCGAGGACTAGCCGTTGGACTGTTTTTCATTATAAAGTCCATTCATTTTCGAACTTTCAAAAGGCTTGAAACATGAACTTTTGAGACCATTTTGGAGCCAAAGAAAGGGGAAGAAGTTGGAAAGGCTAGAGGGCTATTTGGAAATCAAATGCTTGAGTTTTAAAAAGGTAGATCTTACTTGTCATTTTGATTTCCATTAAAATTAGAATCTATGCATGTTTAAATCTTTGTATTTTCTTTTATGCATAATTTCTAGTTTGTAAAGAGATGTTTAGCAAACTCAAAATCACCTTTGGTAAATTAGATTGGTTTGCAAACTCTCTTAACTAAATCACATACATTCTTAGATCTTATTATTCATACAACTTGTTTATTTCATTTCTTCAAAGTTGTTTGAGTCTTTTATGTGATTAGTTTTATCTTCAATCATCATTTTCTAAGCTTTGATTTTAAAATTCATCAAGCATTCATTTAGGAGCCTCATTGTAGAAATTGATTGAAGTAAAGCATTCATACACTTGTGCACACACTTTAGCTCATTTAGTGTATGTTTGTAATTTGAATTACACTTTCATATTAGCCTATGTAGAGGCAATTCAATTGTGCTTAAATTGTATCTCTTGGAGTGTTCTTTTGTGAAGACACCTTCTTAGAGAAATCATTCATTTGTAAAGGTTATTGCTTAGCCTAAGAAAAGCAACTTGTAAAGGTTATTGCTTAGCCTAAGAAAAACATTTTGTAAAGGTTATTGCTTAGCCTAGAAAAGCACATTGAAAGGTTGTTGTTTAGCCTAGAAAAACAACATTGTAAGGGTTATTGCTTAGCCTAGTAAAAAGCATAAATAGTGGAAATCCGGTGGGGTGATTGGATCACAAGCCGGTAGTGGACGTAGGCATTGAGGCCGAACCACTATAAACCTTTGTGTTGTGGTGCATACTTTTGTGGTGATTGTTTATATTAGCTTCCGCATATTGTTTGATTTATCATCACATGTGACTAGTTTATGTTTAGAAATTAAAATTGGTCTAAATTGGTCATAGTTGTAGCACACCCTATTCACCCCCCCTCTAGGGTTAGGATCCCAAGGACTTTCAACTGGACCGAGTCCATCCATAAGGGATATGGTGGCTGTTGACACAAAAAAGGTCACTTTGCCTCTTCACACCAAAAGCTACACGGAGCCACATCCTACCCCAAATAGGCAGGCACCACTTCAAGCATCGGATCTTGTCAGAATCAAACAAAAACTGCAAGGTCATTCAAACCAGCCAAAAGAGAGGTACACATGAAGTTTCGGGCCATTCCGACATCATTTGGCCTAGCTTCACTTCCCAACAGCTAAGCAGCAGCTCCCGGCGGCGACAGTGTCGAAGACCCCAAATCTTCGATCAGAGCCTACAGATGGTCTCAAAATACCTCCGAAAGGCTACATGTCAAGTTTCAAGTCAAACCGACACCGTTTGACCCTCCATCAACTCTCGAGCAGGAAAATCAAGCCCTTAGGTAGCGAGAATTACCGAGGTCGTCACTCATCAAACAGAGCACATGGGCGGATTCTACATACCTCCAAAGGGCTGCACATCAAATTTCAGGACATTCCGATGGCGTTTGACCCAGTTTCGATGCTCGGAAACAAAATCAAGCCTACCAGTGGCGGAGCACCCTGGGACCATGGCACCCAATTCGGAGCTTGTGGATCATCTCAAAATGACTCCAATAGGCTCCCCGTCGAATTTCAGGTCAATCGGACATCATTTGACCAGAAGTCAAAGCTCGGCATTTCCCTCGTGGTGAAATCAAAGTCAAGCGTTTGCGGGACCCCAAGCGGCTTCAAAACCTGAACAAAAGGATATGGTTGGTCTCGTCTACTGCTCAAGAAGCTACACGTCGAATTTCAGGTCATTCCGACATCGTTTGACCTAGTTTCGACGCTTGACAAAAAATCGAGAGTTCTTCACAGCAAAGTCTTCGGCTTTTCAGAAAATGGGAAACTTTGCAATCCGATTTGCACGGCTTCCCGTCAGGTTTTCTTGAGGGAAATTCAGCCAATAAATGAGAGGAAATTTGAAGAAAAATGCAGGAAAAAATAGAAGCGAAAAACGACGAAAAACGAAGAAGAAAAGGCGACCAGAAGGCGGCCGACCATGGGGCACAAACCCCATGGTTGCCGGCGACCATGGAGATCCGGGCCGCCGGACCTCGCCCAAAAACCCCGTTTTTCGGGTATCTTTCGCGTCCCGAGTTGATTGGCCCCTGTGATTTTTCCAAATTCTGATTTTTTTTAGCATGAAACCCGTCGATCTTCGTCGACATCGTGGATCCGCCGCCGGAATCATGGAATCATCATCCGACACCTCAAAATTGTCAACCGACCGATCAAGAAAATGCACTTTCTGCCCGACCGATCGAGAAATCGACTGGACAGATGTCGCCGGCTTGTTGATATTAATCAAAGTCTAAAATTGCATGATCATCCGACGTCGATCAACATGAAGATCCATCGATGATCATCGCCAAAAGATTTCCAAAGGACGCGGCGCGGCCCGTGACTCTTCAAGCGACCGGGAGACCATTTAATGCTGTTAATTGACTTGTTTATGGCAACTTATTACAGTCATTAACTCATTATCTTGGACGGCCCAATCAAAAACAAGCAAATGGGAGTTACAAATCCAAGTATTCATGGCATTAAAACCATGAAACTCCCCTCATTATGGAGATTAAAGGCAACTAAATGCCCATTATCCTCCACCGGCCAATCAAATTCAAGGAAAAAGGAGTTACCAAATCAAGAAATTAAAAACTTGTAACTCCTCCCATCATGAGCATTAATACCATAAATGCTCATAAACTCTCCTAAATGGCTACCAAATGCCTATAAATAGGAGGTCATTCCAAGGAAAAGGGGGGCCAGGGGAAAAATTATCCAAAAACTCTCCGAAAAATCCAAGAAAAATCCAGAACCTCTGCAACAAACTCTCATCTATTGAAGAAAACTCTGCTGCAACAAGCACTACAAGGTGATCAAAGCCCCTTGGGGGGCCACCCCCCAAGGCCACCTCTCCTTCTATCCAACATGGCTAGATGCGGCTTTTCAGCCCGTCTACTCAGCTTTTTATCGGATATAGGACCTTACCTTGGTGCTTATCCTCTAAAAATTTGAGGTTGGAGCCAAGCCAAGAAATCAAGCATCAAAGTTCTCTTCTGAAGGACGATGGCGGAGTCCATACATGACTCGCGACCGTCGATCTGAACGGGTCCCCCCACAATCGCATGAAAAGTTAGATTCCATTTCTTTCTTTTCTATTGTATTGTATTTTTTCTTAAAGAGACACAAAATTCACATTTCTTGTCTTTTCATTATTGATGAGATTTGTAAACCGCCTTTCACGGCAAAATCGCCTTTCACGGCACCAAAATCGCCTTTCACGGCAAACAAAGAAAATCGCCTCTCACGGCATTCAAAACAAACTTGTCTCTTTTCTTTAAAATATGTGGCATTTCATTGTTACGAATGGTGAGATTGGTTTTTCTTTGAAGGAGCTGAGTGCCATTACCGGGCTGCCCATCCTCGGCAAACTCTATGAGGAATTTATGCCGATCGATAGCGTCCTTGAGGAGCAGTCTGAGGAGTTCAGGCTTTTGTACTTTCAGCTCGTCGCCTTCTATGGTTTTTTGGAGGAGAAGGAGGGCGCAGTGAAAGGCGATTTTGCCGTGAAAGGCGGTTTACAAATCTCATCAATAATGAAAAGACAAGAAATGTGGATTTTGTGTCTCTTTAAGAAAAAATACAATACAATAGAAAAGAAAGAAATGGAATCTAACTTTTCATGCGATTGTGGGGGGACCCGTTCAGATCGACGGTCGCGAGTCATGTATGGACTCCGCCATCGTCCTTCAGATGAGAACTTTGATGCTTGATTTCTTGGCTTGGCTCCAACCTCAGATTTTTAGAGGATAAGGACCAAGGTAAGGTCCTATATCCGGTAAAAAGCTGAGTAGACGGGCTGAAAAGCCGCATCTAGCCATGTTGGATAGAAGGAGAGGTGGCCTTGGGGGGTGGCCCCCCAAGGGGCTTTGATCACCTTGTAGTGCTTGTTGCAGCAGAGTTTTCTTCAATAGAGGAGAGTTTGTTGCAGAGGTTCTGGATTTTTCTTGGATTTTTCGGAGAGTTTTTGGATAATTTTTCCCCTGGCCCCCCTTTTCCTTGGAATGGCCTCCTATTTATAGGCATTTGGTAGCCATTTAGGAGAGTTTATGAGCATTTATGGTATTAATGCTCATGATGGGAGGAGTTACAAGTTTTTAATTTCTTGATTTGGTAACTCCTTTTTCCTTGAATTTGATTGGCCGGTGGAGGATAATGGGCATTTAGTTGCCTTTAATCTCCATAATGAGGGGAGTTTCATGGTTTTAATGCCATGAATACTTGGATTTGTAACTCCCATTTGCTTGCTTTTGATTGGGCCGTCCAAGATAATGAGTTAATGACTGTAATAAGTTGCCATAAATAAGTCAATTAACAGCATTAAATGGTCTCCCGGTCGCTTGAAGAGTCACGGGCCGCGCCGCGTCCTTTGGAATTCTTTTGGCGATGATCATCGATGGATCTTCATGTTGATCGACGTCGGATGATCATGCAATTTTGAGACTTTGATTAATATCAACAAGCCGGCGACATCTGTCCAGTCGATTTCTCGATCGGTCGGGCAGAAAGTGCATTTTCTTGATCGGTCGGTTGACAATTTTGAGGTGTCGGATGATGATTCCATGATTCCGGCGGCGGATCCACGGTGTCGACGAAGATCGACGGATTTCATGCTAAAAAAAATCAGAATTTGGAAAAATCACAGGGGCCAATCAACTCAGGACGCGAAAGATACCCGAAAAACGGGGTTTTTGGGAGAGGTCCGGCGGCCCGGATCTCCATGGTCGCCGGCAACCATGGGGTTTGTGCCCCATGGTCGGCCGCCTTCCGGTCGCCTTTTCTTCTTCGTTTTTCGTCGTTTTTCGCTTCTGTTTTTTCCTGCATTTTTCTTCAAATTTCCTCTCATTTATTGGCTGAATTTCCCTCAAGAAAACCTGACGGGAAGCCGTGCAAATCAGATTGCAAAGTTTCCCATTTTCTGAAAAGCCGAAGACTTTGCTGTGAAGAACTCCCGATTTTTTGTCAAGCGTCGAAACTAGGTCAAACGTTGTCGGAATGACCTGAAATTCGACGTGTAGCTTCTTGAGCAGTAGACGAGACCAACCATAGGCTTTTGTTCAGGTTTTGAAGCCACTTGGGGTCCCGCAAATGCTTGACTTTGATTTCACCACGAGGGAAATGCCGAGCTTTGACTTCTGGTCAAACGATGTCCGATGGACCTGAAATTCGACGGGGAGCCTATTGGAGTCATTTTGAGATGATCCACAAGCTCCGAATTGGGTGCCATGGTCCCGGAGTGCTCCGCCGCTGGTAGGCTTGATTTTGTTTCCGATCATCGAAACTGGGTCAAACGTCATCGGAATGTCCTGAAATTTGATGTGCAGCCCTTTGGAGGTATGTAGAAGCCGTTCATGTGCTCTGTTTGATGAGTGACGACCTCGGTAATTCTCGCTACCTAAGGGCTTGATTTTGCTGCTCGAGAGTTGATGGAGGGTCAAACGGTGTCGGTTTGACTTGAAACTTGACATGTAGCCTTTCAGAGGTATTTTGAGACCATCCGTAGGCTCTGATCGAAGATTTGGGGTCTTCGACACTGTCGCCGCCGGGAGCTGCTGCTTAGCTGTTGGAGAAGTGAAGCTAGGCCAAATGATGTCGGAATGGCCCGAAACTTCATGTGTACCTCTCTTTTGGCTGTTTTGAATGACCTTGCAGTTTTTGTTTGATTCTGACAAGATCTGATGCTTGAAGTGGCGCCTGCCTATTTGGGGTAGGATGCGGCTCCATGTAGCTTTTGGTGTGAAGAGGCAAAGTGACATTTTTTGTGTCAACAAATGCCCCCTCGAGGTACAACGACGATGGCTTTTGCAGTCGATGTGCCTCGAAGAGAATCTTGAATGAGAGCTTCTGACTTGACCAAGAGTCTTTGAGCATTTTTTTTATAGAGTAACCTTTTGAGCTTCCAGGGGATTTTATGGTAGTGGGAGGGATCACGTACCATTTCAAGGCAAAGTTTTGAGAATTGACATTTGGGATTTGGATTTTGGGTTTTGGATTTTTTGGGTTTTAGATTTTCCCTTTTGACCTTGTGAACCTAAAGGCTTTATGTGGCGCATCAGGCGGTCAAGTAGGATATTTTTTTTTTTTGTTTTTGACCTTGTGACCTAACAAGCTGTATGTGGCAGGTTAGGGGGTCGGGTTTTTGGTTTTTTGATTTTGGCCTTGTGACCTAACAAGCTGTATGTGACAAGTTAGGGGACCGAAAGTGGGTTTTTGGTTGGCCTTCTGACCTAACAAGCTGTATGTGGCAAGTTAGGGGACCATGGTTTGGTTTTTTGGTTACTCTTTGGGACAATTTTTTTTGTCCATTGGAGTGGTTTTGGATTTTGGAAGAATGTCAATTTCAAGGTTTTGGCTTAATTTGGTTCATGAGGTGGGATGGTTTGGATTTTGGAAGCTCATGAGGCTTGGAATTTTTGTATGGCCCAATCAACTCAAAAGAGGAATGGAACCATTTTTTTTTTTTTTTTTTTTTTGTATGCTCTTGGTAAGAGGAATTTTGATTAAAAGCCACTTTTAATGCCTAGGTAGTCAAACCTGGCTCATATGGGCTAACCCATGGGACCTTAAGCTTTGAAAGATGGCTTAGATCTCACATGGTGTCGTTTTTGTAGAGAATATCTAAAAATAACTCCTTTGGGTGGAGAATATCTAAAAATATCCTTACTTTGAGAGATTTTCTCAAGTTTCCTTGATTTTGGGAGAGATTCTCTCAAAATATCTTTCTTTGGGAGAGAATATCTATCATTCCCTTTCTTTTTGGAGAGAATTTCTCAAGAAATCTTTGTTTTGGGAGAGAATATCCCAAGTTTCCTTTTCTTTTGGGAAGGTTGCCAATTTTTAGCACTTACCTCCTTACTTTTCTCCTTTTTCCTCTTTTGGTTTGCTCTCTTCTATAAAAGCAAGGGAGGTGGGATCTCTTGCTCCTATTGCTTTCTTTTTGCAAAAGTCTTCAAGAGAGCTCCAAGACCTTCTTTTCTTCAAAGATCTTCAAGCTTTTTCTTCTTCTTCCTCCATGGCTTCAAGTAAGTTTTTTTTTCTCAAGAAATTGCATGTAGGAGTAGAAAGAAAGCTTCTTTTCCTTTTTTTTTTCTTTTCTTTTTTTTTTTCACGTGTTTCCTTCTTTTTTTTTTTTCACACGCTTTTTTTTTCCTTCTCTTCTTTTTTCCTTCTCTTTTTTTTTTCTTCTTTCCTTTCTTTCTTTTTTTTTTTTTTTTTTTTTTGCTCATTGTTTTTCTTTTTATTTTTTTTTATTTTTTTACCGTGTACTGTTTTTTTTTTCTCTCTCTTTTTTTTTGCACGTTTTCTTTCTTCTTCTTTTTTGCTGCTGTACGGCCTGGACCGTATAGCCACGTGGGCTGCGGGCCAGCCCAGAAAAAGAAAATTTGAATGAGGTTTTCTCTTTCTCTCTTTTTTTTTTTTCACCATGATAATGAGGTTTATGCAATCCAAGATGTTCATGCACATACTTTTTTTTTTTTTTTTTATGCATCAAGATAGAAAGTTAGAGTCTCTAGGTTAAGCCAACATGAATTTTGACTTAGACAAAGTTTAATTGGTTTTGACCAAGTTGGGTTGGAATTGGTCAAACTTTTTGTCAAAGTTTTCCTAGCGTCTAATGCATGATGATTTTTTTTTTATGCATGATTTTTGTAAATTGGATTGGGAGCATGATGATGCACACCTGAAAATCTTTTGCAAGTCTTGGGATTTGAAGCTCGCAGCAATGTTGAGCTCTTTCCTAGTCTTGCGGGATTTTGAGGAGCTTTGCTAGTTCTGGAATTTGAAGCTCGCAGCAATGTTGAGCTCTTTTCCGATCTTGCGGAGATTTGAGAAGACTAACTTGATCTCGCGGCAATGTTTGAGTTCAAGCTTTCTTTGAGAATCCTTCGTTGATTATGAGCTCGTGGTGATGTTGAACTCATCTTCAGGCTTCCAATCTTTTTTCGGGGTGTTTCCCTTTTCTTCGGAATTGCCCCGGAGCCATGCCAAAATTTCGCTAGGATTTTTTTAGCAAAATTCTGTCATTTTGGTGATTGATTTTCTTTTTTTTTCTTCCATTGCAGGTAGTTCCTCCAGAACAAACAAGGGTAAGGAGCCCGTTACCGATGCACCTCGTCGATCTGCCAGATCTTCCAATGTGGCCGTACAGCAAGCCTGGGAGAAGGTCCAGTATGTGGAGAGAAACTTGGGAGAGTGTGACTCGCTCAACCGAGATGAGATGAGACAGCGACTGATCGCTCTCAAGGACAAGAAGTTTTCCAAAAACTAACAATGGCAGCTTCATTAACCATCACCTTTGATGAGAACAAGTACCAGCTGATGCTTCAAGAGAAGCAAACCAAGCGCACCTACAAGCGCCTCGCCAGTTGTCAAAGCATTACCACCCTTGGCGACTCCCAGAACACCGGGTCGACCTCAACTCCCCGGACCATCGTCTTCGGGTCGCTGGGACCATTCCCACTTCCCGTAGAAGAAACCGCAACTGCCAAGAAGCAGAAAACTGCCACCGGACATGTCGCTGCTCCGACACCAAAGGCGGCCATCAGAAAACCTGAAGCCCGTGGTAACCCCACGAAGCCTCAACCTACAAGAAACCAGGTCTGCTCAAAGATTTGGTCCCCAAGACCTTCACCCAAACAAAGAAGGTCACAAACACCTGCAAAGCCAGCATACCTGGCCCCTCTCAAGGAGAACCGGTTCTACCCTCTTGCTTACATGAAAGAGGAGAAACCTACCCTCCGACAAACAAAACCAACTCAGCACGAGCCGGCTTGCTCCTACAAGCCCAAAATCAAATTGTGCATCGTAAGGCCTCCGCAAGAAACTGCAAAGGCCTGCACTCCTGCGAGTCGACCCTTCCTCTCAACAGGGGCCGAACTCGCCAAATTCAAGGCTTCGCTGCGACAGGCAAAGGACCGCGTCAAGATCCTGTCCCGCCAGTCTTCAAAGAAGACAAGCTCGGCTACTGCGCACCAGGGACTACGTCCTTCATTGCCAGAGCGGAGCCAGAGCTAACCGAAGCTCAAATTACTCGTCGTATGCGCCGCCGCGTGGCATATCGACAAAAGAGACTAGAGAAGCAAAGAATCCAACATTCTGCACTTCAGGTCTCCAAAAAATGGGTTGAAAAAGAAAGACCCAATCAAGTTGTTGTTGTCCATTTGGTTGGAAAAACCAGAAGACATCAAAAGTCGGCAACTAAAATCCATGTCAGACGACCGGTGACTCGCAGCGTCACTCGGACAAGAAGACATCAAGAAGATTCTCCCGCTCCTTCAAGTCAAGGACACCGGAGTAATCACTCCTCGAGCTCTTCATCTAAAAGAATTAACTCCAGCTCAGTCACCAAGACTGTATCCTTTTTCGACTCTCGAAGAGTGAACATCTTGGTCACAAATGCTGAGCAACCTCCGCCACATGATGACGTAGTTGCACGCATCCAGCAGCTGGAACAAGGACCGCAGAGAATAGAGGCCCTAATGGAAAACCTCCTTCTCACTATCCAGCGTCTGCCAAACAATGAAGCTCCTCCGAGCCATCAAGGCGACGAGGAAAATGCGGAAAACAGTGAGTCACGCGCCCTTACCAAAAGGGACGTTGACGATATCCTCGCCAAAGCAAAAGAAGAGGATACACTAAAGGAGCATGGGATCAAGCCACCATATCCCTTGTGGATGGACTCGGTCCCGTTCCCTACAAAATTCAAGCAACATACTCTCCAAACATATACGGGGAAAGGTTCAGCCAGACAACACGTCATCCATTTCAAGATCTTGACGGGAGCTATTGCGGATCAAGATGCCCTCAAAATCCGCCTCTTTGCAAGTACCCTAAAAGGTATGGCCTTTGATTGGTACTCCACTCTGCCGGAGGACTCCATTCAAAATTGGGCCATGCTGGAGACACGCTTCCTAACCCACTTCAAAGGTGAGGATCATCCTGTTACTATGGCGTAGCTCTGCAGCCTAAAACAGGGAGAGAGTGAGTCAACATATGACTTCATTCACAAGTGGAAGGCAATGGCGTACAAATGCTCAGATGTATTGCCACAAGCGTCGCTAGTTGACTTCTGCTGTAACAACATGAGAGCAAGAATCCGCTCCATGATCATCGGGAACAAATCAAAAAACCTAGGTGAACTCCTAGAAGCTTCTATGGAGGCTGAAACGGTGATCAAAGACCTCAACAGTCAGAAATCATCAAAGAAAGAGCCGACCACCATTGCAACCTCAAAGCTAAAGAAAAAAGAGGTTCTCAATGTGCAAACCAAGTCACCTCCTCAGCCGCCAAAGAAAGCTGAAAACAAAGCTGCAGGTAAAAAGCCTGAACTCTCTGATGCCTTCAAAGAACGAGTAGAGAAGAAATACCCGTTCGATGAAGATGTTGAAGAAATTTTTGGGGCACTTCTCGCAAACGGTAAACTCACCTTGCCTGACCCCAAAAGACCGGGCGATGTTGGCAAAACCAACGATCCTCGGTACTGTCCATACCATCAGATGGTCTCGCATCCTCTCAATCAATGCTTTGTTGTGAGAGAGAAGATAAATGAGATGTGGAAAAACGGAGTCATCACCTTCGACAAGAACTATGGGTCTGCCTCCGTCAACATGGTGTCGTGTGGACAAAAACAAAAATCACCAAAAGAGAAGATCACTACTTCCTTCAAGGTGATAAAGATGACCCAAACGTCCCAAGAGTTGGTTCCATATCCAACATCAGACGGACAGCCCATATGGGTACACCCCGATCTCCTAGAAGATGAAAATTGGGAGGTCGTCAAAACAAAGCCAACCGCTCAACATCGAAGGCAAGCCAGGAGACAACTCCGCAAACTCAAACAGCAGGAGAAAGCTCCGAAAAGCAAGAAGTCGCTGAAAAGGCAGAGACCTCCTCTACCGCTTCACTGGGGGCAACAGAAGAGTCTCCTCCCAAGACTTCAAAGGCGGCAAGAAGATTCACTCTTGCCACCGCACCTCAAAGATGAAACTACGCAGGGGGCATCATACTCTTGCAACTCGGTGGTCGGATTCCCCATGTTGCAGCGCTCAAAGGCCGATCGGCAAAATCAGGTTCAAGTTGCAAATCGTTGATCTTATCTCCGAGGTCACTGTCTATGCAATAAAGACCCCTTCATGCTACAACATCCTTCTCAGACGCCCCTGGATACACGAGAATGGTGTTGTCCCTTCGACTTTACATCAGTGCATCAAGTTTGTTGGCAATGAAGGCTTGATACATCGAGTGTTTGCAGATAAAAAGCCCTTCAAAGGCAAAGAAGTCTATTTCGCAGATGCTCCGATGTACAAAGATGAAAAAGAAGAAAGGGAGGAAGAACCAGCACCCTTTGCCGAAAATCTCCAGAAAGACAAAGGCAAGGCTCCTCAGCAATCAACGGAAGAAAACAAACCCTCTATCAAAACTGAAGAGAATAATCAATCTCCCTTCATGGTCTCCCTCAAGTCTTCAAAGCCTCAGGTGATCACCACCAAAGCAAAGAAGACAAAACAAAAGGCTGGGGGCAAGTTTGTTGTCTCCTTCATGTCTATCTTGCAAGACACAGATTCGGACTCAGAGCCAGAAGACGACACATCGTCAAGCCAAGCTGATGATCAACAAGTCCAGCCCGCTCTCACTCCGATGGAGACAACCGTTGACATAGAAGATCCGGCATCTGCTTCCTTCGTTGTTCCAGCAACATCAGCAGAAGAAATGCCAATCTTCTTCCATAAATCGGGAGTTTCTTCATCAAATTCTTCGCTTGAACCTTTCCAAAATGAAGGTATGCCTCAACTATCCCTGTATAGTCCAATGGCACAAGCTATCATGAAGAAAATGGGCTACGGCGCTCAGAACCCAATCGGTTTGGGAGGTGGCCGTGGTATTATCACGCCATTGGAACCAACCCTGACCAAAAGTCAACTGGAAGGTTGGAAACCCCACCGCCACATAGAAAAGTCTTCACATGGGCTGGGGTATGATCCTGACGCTCCCTTGAGACAGTTGACACAAAGGCTGCAAAGTCCTCTTGCCGACCAAGCCTCAACATCTCATATTAATGAAGACATCGATCTCCCCGGATATCTCTTTGAAGAGTCACCCGTCGAAGATTTAGGAAGCTCACCCAATTGGTATGATTTCTCGGATGATGAAGAGGAATTGACCGATGATACGGATACACGATTTTCTAGACCAGAAGAACCATCATCTCCAAAAGAAGTGCCCTACTTCGACCTAGTTTCAACAGGTGATTGGGACCATCTCATAGCAAATCTTGAGAAAAGTACCAATCAAGAAGACCCATGGACAAAAGCAGAGCCGTGGTCTGTAGATACCTTTGGAACTCCAGAAGGTTTTGTTGGGCTGGAAGCCTCCGAAAATATTGTGGAGGAACCACCTTCAAACCTTCCAACTGAAGATTCAGTTCAAAAGATAGACTTGGGAACACCTGATAACCCACGTCCTGTATTCATAAGCAAGAATATAAAGGATGATGAGTTACCCGAGTATATCGCGTTTCTTCATGAGTTCGTTGATTGTTTTGCATGGTCTTACGCTGAGATGCCTGGCTTAGACCCAAAAATAGCAGTCCACAAACTCAATCTTCAAGAAGATATCAAGCCTGTCAAACAAGGCCAAAGAAGGTTCCGTCCTGACGTGATGGACAAAATTGAACAAGAAGCTCAAAAACTCAAAAGCGTTGGCTTCATCCGTGAGGAACAGCATCCTGAATGGTTGGCCAACATCGTCCCCGTGACAAAGAAAATGGGCAATCAGGGTCTGCATTGATTACAGAGACCTAAACAATGCATGCCCAAAAGATGAATTCCCGCTCCCTATACCGGAGGTGATGATCGACAACACCTGTGGGTTCGAGCGAATGACATTCATGGATGGCTTCTCTGGCTACAATCAGATAAAGATGCATCCTGAAGATGAAAAACACACAGCATTCCGGACCCCGTTTGGCGTGTATTGCTACACTGTCATGCCATTCGGTCTGAAGAATGCCGGCGCTACATATCAGAGGGCTATGATGAAGATATTCCATGATATGCAGCACAAGACGGTCGAATGTTATGTCGATGACCTCGCCGTCAAAAACAAAAGAAAAGAAGACCATCTCAAAGATCTTCGAGAAGTCTTCCTCCGACTTCGCAAACACAAATTGCGAATGAATCCCCTCAAATGCTTCTTCGGCGTTTCATCGGGTAAGTTTCTCGGATTCATAGTACGGAAAGCTGGCATAGAGCTTGACCCCACCAAAGTCAAGGCTATCCTAGAAATGCCATCTCCAAGAACCCTAAGACAATTAAAAGGGCTCCAAGGAAGATTGGCATACATTCAACGGTTCATCTCCAACCTATCAGGGAAGTGCCATCCATTCTCTCAGTTAATTAAGAAAGGTGTCGATTTTGTCTGGGATGTTGAATGTGAAGCCGCGTTCCAGGACATCAAGTCATACCTGACTAAACCTCCAGTGTTGGCTGCCCCCACAACTGGAAAACCATTCCTCTTGTACACAAGAGCCCTTGACTGTTCTTTAGGCGCTCTACTCGCACAAAAGAATGACGAGGGAAAAGAAGCTGCTCTATATTACCTTAGCCGCATGTTGGTAGGTGCAGAGCATCGCTACTCTCCAGTCGAAAAAGAATGCTTGGCAGTGATGTTCACCATACAAAAACTGCGTCACTACCTGCTAGCCAACACAGTGTACCTGATTTCGAGGATCAACCTCTTAAAGGTCCTTGTCACAAAAGCAGGTTCTCTCAATACCCGACTAGCAGAATGGTCCATCCTCCTGTCACAATTTGACATTAGGTATGTACCACAAAAAGCAATCAAAGGCCAAGCTCTAGCAGACTTCCTCGTGGAGCATCCATTGCCTAAAGATTCTCCACTCAGGGATGACCTCCCAGACGAACCGGTCTACAGTGTGGAGACTTCCTTATCAAATGCTTCCTGGCACATGTACTTCGATGGCGCAACCAGGACAAATGAAAAGGGAAATCAAATATCGGGAATTGGCATTCTCTTTGTTAGTCCGGATAAATACATGATTCCGCATGCATTCTCGCTACTGGAACCATGTTCAAACAATGCAGCTGAGTACCAAGCCCTGATCATAGGATTGGAACTCGCCCTCGAATCCGGCATCACTACGCTGGAAGCTTTTGGAGACTCTCAACTGATCGTCAACCAGATGAATCAGAAATTTGAAGTCAGGAAGCCCGATCTGTTGCCTTACTACGACAAGGCATAATCGCTTCGAGAAAAGTTCGACATCTGTCACATCACCCACATCCTCAGAGGTGAAAACATTCGTACAGATGCCCTGGCTGGACTTGCTGCGTCTATGGCAATCCAAGAAGGGGAAAACATGCAAGTTACAGTGTGTCAAAAAAGGATTCTCCCTCCTCTCAACACACATCAAGCAGTTGCTGAATGCCACCAAGTGGTTGGAAGTCGGATCTCTGTCCTTAAACATCTGATCGGCGACTGGAGGGATCCATTCATTGATTACATAATGTTCGGAATCCTACCTGAAGATCCAAAAGAACGGGTAAGCATCCAAAGACGAGCCCCGAACTTTCATTTGGATATTACTTCAAAAATGCTGTATAGAAAATCCTACAACGGAGTACTTCTACGATGTTTGTCACAACAAGAAGCTGAAGAAACACTCAAAGAAATACATGCTGGTCTTTGTGGAGCCCATCAGGCTGGCCCTAAGCTCTACGATCAGATAAAAAGGTTAGGTTATTATTGGCCTACCATGGTGGCTGATGCAATGCAATTTGCTAAGCGCTGCCAACAATGCCAAATTCATGGAGACTATGTCCACATGCCTCCAGAATGGCTGCATCCTACAGCGATCTCATGGCCTTTTGAAGCCTGGGGTATGGACATCATAGGTCCTATCTCCCCTCCATCGAGCAAAGGTCATCGCTTCATCTTCGCCGCTACGGATTATTTCTCCAAGTGGTCAGAAGCATTTGCGCTTAGTGAAATGAAGACCTCATCAGTCCTTCAGTTCTTGCGCACCAACATCATTTGTCGCTTCGGCATACCTAAAAGATTCGTCCATGATAACGGACCGCAATTCCGGGATCACAGATTCTACAGGTTCTGCGACAAATACAAAATCCAAAGTTGTCCTTCAACTCCGTACAATCCGGCAGCGAATGGACTAGCAGAGGCCTTCAACAAGACGCTCTGCAAAATCCTCAAGAAAATGGTCTCTAGTCACAAAAGAGATTGGGGCGACAAACTGCCTGAAGCTTTGTGGGCCTATCGAACCACCGTTCGAGGACCAACCCATAGCACACCATTCTCCTTGGTCATGGATGCGAAGCTGTTGTCCCTTTGGAAGTTCAAATTCCTTCCTTAAGGGTATCTCTACAAAATGACATGTCGCAAGAAAGCAATGTCAAATTGAGACTTCAAGAGCTGGATAATCTCGATGAGAGACGGCTCGAAGCTCTACAAAACATTGAACTCTACCAAGCACGCATAGCAGGATCTTTTGACAAGAAGGTCAGGCAACGCGCCTATGTTTGCGTGATTTTCCGCAAGTATACGGTTGTCTCAAGTAATATAGACTATGAAAGTCCGAATATCGTTCCCACGAGGATCGTTAGAAGAGAAATAACAATGATTAATGAAAAGGAGTATCAACTCAAATATAGCTAACAAAATCAAAGGAGGAATAAAAACAAACACATAGAAGGTATAAACAAATAAGCTAATGGATATGATGGTGTGGATAGAGAAATGGAGTGTGAGAATTAAAACAAGTAAATAAGTGTGTGGGAATGTGAATACAATTAAACTAAAGCAAGTAAAATAAGCAACAAGCAAATACTAAAGGATAGATTGAATCATCTAGAATCCACTAAGTGACACTAATCCAATGTTAATGCTCTTTTATTTTCCCAAACAAATACTCAAATCTAATGACAAATCAATGCTTAGATTTGGAAAATATAACTTTAAAGCTCTAAGATAGAAATTAACAATCTAATAGCTAAGATTTTCTTCCCTTCATAAAAGAAAAGATTCCTAATAACTATCTATCAAAAGTAAGCATAAACCATCAAAAGATGTTTACTCCTAAGCATGATTTATCAAACCTAAGCATAGATAGTAAAAAGAATGCTAAAAGAAATAAGCATGAAAGGTTGCACAATGCAATGAAGACAAATCTATTCTAACATATTAAGCACATAAACAAGGGAATTAAAATAAAGAGCATAAGCAAAAGAAATAGAATCAACTTAGCTTCATCTAGAAGATCCAATCAAAGTGATTAGCCACCCATTGGAGAAGACAAAGCTTTCATTAAAAATCTTCAAATTTTACAAAGCTTTCCTCACTTTCTCTCTACAATTGCTCTCAATTACATGAATAGCTTAAGTAAAGAGGAGGAGGCTCTCCTTGCTTGTGTATCTAATGCCTAGAGCTCCCTTCCTTATATAGAGATATTTGCCTTGCTCTTTTTGGTTTCTTTCCGATGTGGGACTTCAGAAGAATGGAAATATGAACATATGAATGTAATTCTCGTGTTAGAAAACAGTCCCCAGATTGATGTGCAAATTTGACCCCCGGAACGTCCGGATTGGGAAAAATGTTGTGAAATATTATTTGTAGATCTTAGAACAAGCTTTCCAATGCTTCTGAGATCACCTCAATCGGACATCCGAGTGAAAAGATATGGTCAAAATACCAACCCAGGTCTTTCATTTTTCTTCTTATTGTTTGCATATCTTTGTCATTTCTTCATCCAATTGTCTTCCAAACTTAGCCTTACTCTCTTTAACTCTTGAATCTCAACTTTAATCTTCAAATTAATCTTCAATTTAACACTTACAAAGAGAAGTTAACATAATCGAGAGTATTTTTTAACATACTTTGTATGGAGGCCATTGGAACTCATATAAATGCATACAAATGACTATCTATAATGGAAAGATATGAGCAAAGCATGATGGGGAGGAAATTTATTATTTTTATGCTAAAAATAGTGTTTTGAGTTCTTTTATCTTTGAAACCTCATAAAATAATGCTATGAAAGTGTATTTTTTTGTGAACTCATCAGCCTACAAAAAGGGAGACTTGGTTCTTACAGTAAGAAGACCTATGGTTTTTGCTCACAAATCCAAAGGCAAATTTGAACCAAAATGGGAGGGACCTTTCGTCATCGACAAAATCTTCTCCAACGGCACATACGCTCTTCTAAATATGGAGGGTGACAGGTGTATGCTGCCCATCAATGGAAAGTTCTTGAAGCGGTACTACCCTTGAAGGCTTTCCCCACCGGGTCAGAGCAATGTCTACACGGCCAAAGCCTATTCCTAGGTATCTGCTCATCAAACCCACTCCTTTTGGAATTTTCATCCTCTTGTTGAAATTTCTAAAAAAAAAACCCCTCAAAACAATGTTTCTTTCATCGTTTCATTGTTAAAAAAAAAAAAGCAAATCCAAAAATCCAAGTTTAGGAGCCTCTTCCCAAACTTGACCAAAATTTTCGATCCTTGAACCCAAAAATCATGGTTTGAAACAAAATCAGGACCTAGGGATTTCAGCCTTAGTCCACCCCGGCTTTTACCACCAAAATGGTTTTCAGTCAAAATTTACGACCCTCATGTCTTTAAACAAAAAAATGGTTTTTCAAAAACCGCAGGGAAGCGACGTTCGGTCGATACTTGCAATCTTCTTCCATAAATCGGGAGTTTCTTCATCAAATTCTTCGCTTGAACCTTTCCAAAATGAAGGTATGCCTCAACTATCCCTGTATAGTCCAATGGCACAAGCTATCATGAAGAAAATGGGCTACGACGCTCAGAACCCAATCGGTTTGGGAGGTGGCCGTGGTATTATCGCGCCATTGGAACCAACCCTGACCAAAAGTCAACTGGAAGGCTGGAAACCCCACCGCCACATAGAAAAGTCTTCACATGGGCTGGGGTATGATCCTGACGCTCCCTTGAGACAGTTGACACAAAGGCTGCAAAGTCCTCTTGCCGACCAAGCCTCAACATCTCATATTAATGAAGACATCGATCTCCCCGGATATCTCTTTGAAGAGTCACCCGTCGAAGATTTAGGAAGCTCACCCAATTGGTATGATTTCTCGGATGATGAAGAGGAATTGACCGATGATACGGATACACGATTTTCTAGCCCAGAAGAACCATCATCTCCAAAAGAAGTGCCCTACTTCGACCTAGTTTCAACAGGTGATTGGGACCATCTCATAGCAAATCTTGAGAAAAGTACCAATCAAGAAGACCCATGGACAAAAGCAGAGCCGTGGTCTGTAGATACCTTTGGAACTCTAGAAGGTTTTGTTGGGCTGGAAGCCTCCGAAAATATTGTGGAGGAACCACCTTCAAACCTTCCAACTGAAGATTCTGTTCAAAAGATAGACTTGGGAACACCTGATAACCCACGTCCTGTATTCATAAGCAAGAATATAAAGGATGATGAGTTACCCGAGTATATCGCGTTTCTTCATGAGTTCGTTGATTGTTTTGCATGGTCTTACGCTGAGATGCCTGGCTTAGACCCCAAAATAGCAGTCCACAAACTCAATCTTCAAGAAGATATCAAGCCTGTCAAACAAGGCCAAAGAAGGTTCCGTCCTGACGTGATGGACAAAATTGAACAAGAAGCTCAAAAACTCAAAAGCGTTGGCTTCATCCGTGAGGAACATCATCCTGAATGGTTGGCCAACATCGTCCCCGTGACAAAGAAAAATGGGCAAATCAGGGTCTGCATTGATTACAGAGACCTAAACAATGCATGCCCAAAAGATGAATTCCCGCTCCCTATACCGGAGGTGATGATCGACAACACCTGTGGGTTCGAGCGAATGACATTCATGGATGGCTTCTCTGGCTACAATCAGATAAAGATGCATCCTGAAGATGAAAAACACACAGCATTTCGGACCCCGTTTGGCGTGTATTGCTACACTGTCATGCCATTCGGTCTGAAGAATGCCGGCGCTACATATCAGAGGGCTATGATGAAGATATTCCAAGATATGCAGCACAAGACGGTCGACTGTTATGTCGATGACCTCGCCGTCAAAAGCAAAAGAAAAGAAGACCATCTCAAAGATCTTCGAGAAGTCTTCCTCCGACTTCGCAAACACAAACTGCGAATGAATCCCCTCAAATGCTTCTTCGGTGTTTCATCGGATAAGTTTCTCGGATTCATAGTACGGAAAGCTGGCATAGAGCTTGACCCCACCAAAGTCAAGGCTATCCTAGAAATGCCATCTCCAAGAACCCTAAGACAATTAAAAGGGCTCCAAGGAAGATTGGCATACATTCGACGGTTCATCTCCAACCTATCAGGGATGTGCCGTCCATTCTCTCGGTTAATGAAGAAAGGTGTCAATTTTGTCTGGGATGCTGAATGTGAAGCCGCGTTCCAGGACATCAAGTCATACCTGACTAAACCTCCAGTGTTGGCTGCCCCCACAACTGGAAAACCATTCCTCTTGTACACAAGAGCCCTTGACTGTTCTTTAGGCGCTCTACTCGCACAAAAGAATGACGAGGGAAAAGAAGCTGCTCTATATTACCTTAGCCGCATGTTGGTAGGTGCAGAGCATCGCTACTCTCCAGTCGAAAAAGAATGCTTGGCAGTGATGTTCACCATACAAAAACTGCGTCACTACCTGCTAGCCAACACAGTGTACCTGATTTCGAGGATCAACCTCTTAAAGGTCATTGTCACAAAAGCAGGTTCTCTCAATACCCGACTAGCAGAATGGTCCATCCTCCTGTCACAATTTGACATTAGGTATGTACCACAAAAAGCAATCAAAGGCCAAGCTCTAGCAGACTTCCTCGTGGAGCATCCATTGCCTAAAGATTCTCCACTCAGGGATGACCTCCCAGACGAACCGGTCTACAGTGTGGAGACTTCCTTATCAAATGCTTCCTGGCACATGTACTTCGATGGCGCAACCAGGACAAATGAAAAGGGAAATCAAATATCGGGAATTGGCATTCTCTTTGTTAGTCCTGATAAATACATGATTCCGTATGCATTCTCGCTACTGGAACCATGTTCAAACAATGCAGCTGAGTACCAAGCCCTGATCATAGGATTGGAACTCGCCCTCGAATCCGGCATCACTACGCTGGAAGCTTTTGGAGACTCTCAACTGATCGTCAACCAGATGAATCAGAAATTTGAAGTCAGGAAGCCCGATCTGTTGCCTTACTACGACAAGGCATAATCGCTTCGAGAAAAGTTCGACATCTGTCACATCACCCACATCCTCAGAGGTGAAAACATTCGTGCAGATGCCCTGGCTGGACTTGCTGCGTCTATGGCAATCCAAGAAGGGGAAAACATGCAAGTTACAGTGTGTCAAAAAAGGATTCTCCCTCCTTCCGGACCCCGACAGACCCGGGGCGGATGGCAGCGGAGGAGGAACGGAGGGGCGCGGTCCAACAAGCTGGCATACCCGGTGGGACCCGTTCATTTGAGAACACAATGCTTGGATTCTTTGGCTCCATTCTAGTTGGTGGCCTATGTTGGATCTTGCATCTAAAAAAAAAACATGAGATGGGATTTTTGGAAGTTTCTTTCTTTAAGTTTATTTCCAGCTTTTCCCGTTTCTAAAAAAAAAAATCTCAAAAAAAAAATCTGATTTAAATTTTTTTTCAGATTTCCCTCTTTTGGGTTTAAGTTGAGAAACTTTGGCTTCTTCCTTTTCGGATTTCGAGATCGCAGAAATGTTGAACTCATTTTCGGAATGGTACACCATTTGCTCTCTTCTATGAATCCACAAAAAAATTTGTAAAAAAAATCTGATTTACAATTTTTTTTTTCAGATTTCTCCCTTTTGGGTTTAAGTTGAGAAACTTTGGCTTATTCCTTTCCGGATTTCGAGATCGCAGAAATGTTGAACTCATTTTCGGAATGGAACACCATTCGCTCTCTTCTTTGAATCCATAAAAAAAAATCTTTAAAAAAAAAAGCTACTAAGGTTGCACTAATTGCGTTCTTTGACCAAAGTGGATTTAAGAAAAGCCTTGTCCAGAGTGTGGAGACAGCTAGACTGTTCTAGGCAAGGGTCCTCCAAACGGGTTCATTAAGTAATCCTACCCTTACCTGGGGGCTGATCTATCAACTGAGGTTTCATAAGATCGAATTGGAGATCTATGTGAACTCTTAAAAAAAAATCTTCAAAAAAAAAATTTCTAAAAAAAAAAAGAACAAAAAAAAAACTTCTATCAGTTTTGGATTCATATTTGAGAAATCCTGGTTCCTTCCTTTTCGGATTTTCGAGCTCGCAGAAATGTTGAGCTCATTTTCGGATTGGAATACCATTTGCTCTCTTCTATAAGTCCAATCTTGACACTTTCAAAAAAAAAAAAAAACTTCCGTCACTTTTGGATCCACACTTGAGAAATTTTGGTTCCTTCCCTTTCGGATTTCGAGCTCGCAGAAATGTTGAGCTCATTCTAAGATTGGAATACCATTTGCTCTCTTTTATGAATCCAATCTTGACCTTTCAAAATCCCATCTCGTGTCCTTTCCAAGGATGCGATTTGCAACATTTGTGCCTAGCGGTCCTAGTACGCCCTTTCGGGTCTACTGTATTCGCAACCGACACATTTGTATCTCAACCTTATATCATTTTACCTTGAGTGAGCTTTGCTTCTCGGTAATTTGAATTAAGGTTCACAATTGCTTCTAGCAGTCACTGGGACGCTCATTCTGAGCTGACCCTACTTGCGTTTAGAACAATTGTGCCCTCTATGGCTTTTCTGCCTTCCTCATGTTGCTTGGGCTGGGCCATGTTCCCTCGGGCGACTTGAAGAGGCGAAACCATAGTATTTTCCATTTATGATCACCATATTCTTGTGATTACTAATGGATATGGTCTTGTTTCAGAAGTTTTCCAAAAACTAACAATGGCAGCTTCATTAACCATCACCTTTGATGAGAACAAGTACCAGCTGATGCTTCAAGAGAAGCAAACCAAGCGCACCTACAAGCACCCCCAACTTGTCAAAGCATTACCACCCTTGGCGACTCCCAGAACATCGGGTCGACCTCAACTGCCCAGACCATCGTCTTCGGGTCGCTGGGACCATTCCCACTTCCCGTAGAAGAAACTGCAACTGCCAAGAAGCAGAAAACTGCCACCGGACATGTCGCTGCTCCGACACCAAAGGCGGCCATTAGAAAACCTGAAGCCCGTGGTAACCCCACGAAGCCTCAACCTACAAGAAACCAAGTATGCTCAAAGATTTGGTCCCCAAGACCTTCACCCAAACAAAGAAGGTCACAAACACCTGCAAAGCCAGCATACCTGGCCCCTCTCAAGGAGAACAGGTTCTACCCTCTTGCTTACATGAAAGAGGAGAAACCTACCCTCCGCCAAACAAAACCAACTCAGCACGAGCCGGCTTGCTCCTACAAGCCCAAAATCAAATCGTGCATCGTTAGGCCTCCGCAAGAACCTGCAAAGGACTGCACTCCTGCGAGTCGACCCTTCCTCTCAACAGGGGCCGAACTCGCCAAATTCAAGGCTTCGCTGCGACAGGCAAAGGACCGCGTCCGGATCCTGTCCCTGCCAGTCTTCAAAGAAGACAAGCTCGGCTACTGCGCACCAGGGACTACGTCCTTCATTTCCAGAGCGCGGCCAGAGCTAACCGAAGCTCAAATTACTCGTCGTATGCGCTGCCGCGTGGCATATCGACAAAAGAGACTAGAGAAGCAAAGAACCCAGCATTTTGCACTTCAAGTCTCCAAAAAATGGGTTGAAAAAGAAAGACCCAATCAAGTTGTTGTTGTCCATATGGTTGGAAAAACCAGAAGACATCAAAAGTCAGCAACAAAAATCCATGTCAGACGACCGGTGACTCGCAGCGTCACTCGGACAAGAAGACATCAAGAAGATTCTCCCGCTCCTTCAAGTCAAGGACACCGGAGTAATCACTCCTCGAGCTCTTCATCTAAAAGAATGAGCTCCAGCTCAGTCACCAAGACTGTATCCTCTTTCGACTCTCGAAGAGTGAACATCTTGGTCACAAATGCTGAGCAAGCTCCGCCACATGATGACGTAGCTGCACGCATCCAGCAGCTGGAACAAGGACAGTAGAGAATAGAGGCCCTAATGGAAAACCTCCTTCTCACTATCCAACGTCCGCCAAACAATGAAGCTCCTCCGAGCCATCAAGGCGACGAGGAAAATGCGAAAAACAGTGAGTCACGCGCCCTTACCAAAAAGGACGTTGACGATATCCTCGCCAAAGCAAAAGAAGAGGATACACTAAAAGAGCATGGGATCAAGCCACCATATCCCTTGTGGATGGACTCGGTCCCGTTCCCTACAAAATTCAAGCAACCTACTCTCCAAACATATACGGGGAAAGGTTCAGCCAGATAACACGTCATCCATTTCAAGATCCTAACGGGAGCTATTGCGGATCAAGATGCCCTCAAAATCCGCCTCTTTGCAAGTACCCTAAAAGGTACGGCCTTTGATTGGTACTCCACTCTGCCGGAGGACTCCATTCAAAATTGGGCCATGCTGGAGACACGCTTCCTAACCCACTTCAAAGGTGAGGATCATCCTGTTACTATTGCGCAGCTTTGCAGCCTAAAACAGGGAGAGAGTGAGTCAACATATGACTTCATTCACAAGTGGAAGGCAATGGCATACAAATGCTCAGATGTATTGCCACAAGCGTCGCTAGTCGACATCTGCCGTAACAACATGAGAGCAAGAATCCGCTCCATGATCATCGGCAACAAATAAAAAAACCTAGGTGAACTCCTAGAAGCTTCTATGGAGGCTGAAACGGTGATCAAAGACCTCAACAGTCAGAAATCATCAAAGAAAGAGCCGACCACCATTACAACCTCAAAGCTAAAGAAAAAAGAGGTTCTCAATGTGCAAACCAAGTCAGCTCCTCAGCCACCAAAGAAAGCTGAAAACAAAGTTGCAGGTAAAAAGCCTGAACTCTCTGATGCCTTCAAAGAACGAGTAGAGAAGAAATACCCGTTCGATGAAGATGTTGAAGAAATTTTTGGGGCACTTCTCGCAAACGGTAAACTCACCTTGCCTGACCCCAAAAGACCGGGCGATGTTGGCAAAACCAACGATCCTCGGTACTGTCCATACCATCAGATGGTCTCGCATCCTCTCAATCAATGCTTTGTTGTGAGAGAGAAGATAAATGAGATATGGAAAAATGGAGTCATCACCTTCGACAAGAACTATGGGTCTGCCTCCGTCAACATAGTGTCGTGTGGACAAAAACAAAAATCACCAAAAGAGAAGCTCACTACTTCCTTCAAGGTGATAAAGATGACCCAAACGTCCCAAGAGTTGGTTCCATATCCAACATCAGACGGACAGCCCATATGGGTACACCCCGATCTCCTAGAAGATGAAAATTGGGAGGTCGTCAAAACAAAGCCAACCGCTCAACAGCGAAGGCAAGCCAGGAGACAACTCCGCAAACTCAAAAAGCAGGAGAAAGCTCTGAAAAAGCAAGAAGTCGCTGAAAAGGCAGAGACCTCCTCTACCACTTCACTGGGGGCAACAGAAGAGTCTCCTCCCAAGACTTCAAAGGCGTCAAGAAGATTCACTCTTGATGATTTCATGCCACCACACCTCAAAGATGAAACTACGCAGGGGGCATCATACTCTTGCAACTCGGTGGTCGGATTCCCCATGGATGGATACGAGTCTAGTGACACCGCTAGCAACATCGATGAGTGGGAGGAATCCCTCGAAACAAGGGAATATCTCTCCGACGAGGAATGGATCCCTGAATCTCATCTTATGCCAGTAATCTGGTATAACCCATTACAGCCGCAAGGATCCTGGTCTGATGATGAAGAAGACCAAGAGGTTGTCCAAGAAAATACTCCAGTGGAACCCAACCCTATTGAACCACAAGGAGCAGACGAAGAAGAAGATTTGGCCCCCATGCCTGATCTCGATGAATATGCAAGGATCTTGCAGCACCTTGCTATTGAGCAAGAACATGGTCGCATCAACCAGCTTCGTCACAACCCAGCACCGAAAGTTCCTGAAAATCTACAGAAATCTCCTCCGGTAACCCCGAAAAACGAAGAAAGCTGTTGGATCGATGATCCTCTTACATCTGAGGACGAATCTGATTCCCAATAGTTCATCTTGGAGGCATCTTCCGTCAAAGTTACTTGCAATGCAATAGCTCAGGATGATAATTCCTCCGGAACCACACCTTCTCAGGCGTCGTCTCCTGGAACAGTGACATCGGAACTCAAACCTGTTCCGACTGATCACCTTGAAGAAATTCCAGCCGGTGAAATCTTCTTCAAAGAAAATCCGGTCAATTGGTCCCAAATGCCCGATCTCATCGGTGATGTCTGGACCGACAAAATATTCGATAAAGAAGGAAAGCTGCTGGATGCTGTTCAGGACTTGCTCCCAGAAAATGCTCCATGCAACACAATTACTGAAGATGGCAATGCCGACACAGAGACATCTTCAGCAAATGAGAAGGAACAACCTCTCGATCTCGAGGGTGATCTTCCAAATAAAGACCCTTCTCCAGAAGCTCTTGAAGTTGGTAGAGGTACCCGTTCTGGCCGGGATTACCACAAAAACTACAACCAACCTTCTGCTTCTTATGTAAATCCTTCGGGAAAACAAGCTGTAAACGCCCCTAGTGGCAAGAACAATGAAAATGCAGGCCCCAAGGAGGCTTTCAAGTACGACTTGATTCAGCACTTCAAACACATATCTGCACGTCTGCACATCCTAGACTTATTACGAATGTCACCACAGACTCATGATAGTCTCATTTCAGAACTACAAATGCTGGATGCGGTGTCGACAAGCATGCCCCACAAGTCGTACAAATTGAAATGGACTATAGGGTCAAAAAATCAAAAACTCCCTCAAAAGGAGAAAAGAAGAAAACTGAGGGATCCTGTATCGAATGCCTCTCAGTTCAAAAAGCAGCAAATGCAACCATCGCCTTCACCAAGGAAGACCTCCTGCTAGGCGAGACAAAGCACAACCGACCCCTGTACTTCACTGGGTACATCGAAGAGGTGCCAGTACGCAGAATCCAAATCGATCCAGGTTCTGCACTCAACCTCATCTCCACTTCGGCACTCGAAGAATTGGGCATTCCGCCTAGCAAGCTGAGCCACACGTCTGTGCCCATCTTTGGATATGATGGCAGCGCTCAAAGGCCGATCGGCAAAATCAGGTTCAAGTTGCAAATCGGTGATCTTATCTCCGAGGTCACTGTCTATGCAATAAAGACCCCTTCATGCTACAACATCCTTCTCGGACGCCCCTGGATACACGAGAATGGTGTTGTCCCTTCCACTTTACATCAATGCATCAAGTTCGTTGGCAATGACGGCTTGATACATCGAGTGTTTGCAGACAAAAAGCCCTTCAAAGGCAAAGAAGTCTATTTCGCAGATGCTCAGATGTACAAAGATGAAAAAGAAGAAAGGGAGGAAGAACCAGCACCCTTTGCCGAAAATCTCCAGAAAGACAAAGGCAAGGCTCCTCAGCAATCACCGGAAGAAAACAAACCCTCTATCAAAACTGAAGAGAATAATCAATCTCCCTTCATGGTCTCCCTCAAGTCTTCAAAGCCTCTGGTGATCACCACCAAAGCAAAGAAGACAAAACAAAAGGCTGGGGGAAAGTTTGCTGTCTCCTTCGTGTCTATCTTGCAAGACACGGATTCGGACTCAGAGCCAGAAGACGACACATCGTCAAGCCAAGCTGATGATCAACAAGTCCAGCCCGCTCTCACTCCGATGGAGACAACCGTTGACATAGAAGATCTGGCATCTGCTTCCTTCGTTGTTCCAGCAACATCAGCAGAAGAAATGCCAATCTTCTTCCATAAATCGGGAGTTTCTTCATCAAATTCTTCGCTTGAACCTTTCCAAAATGAAGGTATGCCTCAACTATCCCTGTATAGTCCAATGGCACAAGCTATCATGAAGAAAATCTGCTACGGCACTCAGAACCCAATCGGTTTGGGAGGTGGCCGTGGTATTATCACGCCATTGGAACCAACCCTGACCAAAAGTCAACTGGAAGGTTGGAAACCCCACCGCCACATAGAAAAGTCTTCACATGGGCTGGGGTATGATCCTGACGCTCCCTTGAGACAGTTGACACAAAGGCTGCAAAGTCCTCTTGCCGACCAAGCCTCAACATCTCATATTAATGAAGACATCGATCTCCCCGGATATCTCTTTGAAGAGTCACCCGTCGAAGATTTAGGAAGCTCACCCAATTGGTATGATTTCTCGGATGATGAAGAGGAATTGACCGATGATACGGATACACGATTTTCTAGCCCAGAAGAACCATCATCTCCAAAAGAAGTGCCCTACTTCGACCTAGTTTCAACAGGTGATTGGGACCATCTCATAGCAAATCTTGAGAAAAGTACCAATCAAGAAGACCCATGGACAAAAGCAGAGCCGTGGTCTGTAGATACCTTTGGAACTCCAGAAGGTTTTGTTGGGCTGGAAGCCTCCGAAAATATTGTGGAGGAACCACCTTCAAACCTTCCAACTGAAGATTCAGTTCAAAAGATAGACTTGGGAACACCTGATATCCCACGTCCTGTATTCATAAGCAAGAATATAAAGGATGATGAGTTACCCGAGTATATCGCGTTTCTTCATGAGTTCGTTGATTGTTTTGCATGGTCTTACGCTGAGATGCCTGGCTTAGACCCAAAAATAGCAGTCCACAAACTCAATCTTCAAGAAGATATCAAGCCTGTCAAACAAGGCCAAAGAAGGTTCCGTCCTGACGTGATGGACAAAATTGAACAAGAAGCTCAAAAACTCAAAAGCGTTGGCTTCATCCGTGAGGAACATCATCCTGAATGGTTGGCCAACATCGTCCCCGTGACAAAGAAAAATGGGCAAATCAGGGTCTGCATTGATTACAGAGACCTAAACAATGCATGCCCAAAAGATGAATTCCCGCTCCCTATACCGGAGGTGATGATCGACAACACCTGTGGGTTCGAGCGAATGACATTCATGGATGGCTTCTCTGGCTACAATCAGATAAAGATGCATCCTGAAGATGAAAAACACACAGCATTTCGGACCCCGTTTGGCGTGTATTGCTACACTGTCATGCCATTCGGTCTGGAGAATGCCGGCGCTACATATCAGAGGGCTATGATGAAGATATTCCATGATATGCAGCACAAGACGGTCGAATGTTATGTCGATGACCTCGCCGTCAAAAGCAAAAGAAAAGAAGACCATCTCAAAGATCTTCGAGAAGTCTTCCTCCGACTTCGCAAACACACTCTGCGAATGAATCCCCTCAAATGCTTCTTCGGTGTTTCATCGGGTAAGTTTCTCGGATTCATAGTACGGAAAGCTGGCATAGAGCTTGACCCCACCAAAGTCAAGGCTATCCTAGAAATGCCATCTCCAAGAACCCTAAGACAATTAAAAGGGCTCCAAGGAAGATTGGCATACATTCGACGGTTCATCTCCAACCTATCAGGGAAGTGCCGTCCATTCTCTCGGTTAATTAAGAAAGGTGTCGATTTTGTCTGGGATGCTGAATGTGAAGCCGCGTTCCAGGACATCAAGTCATACCTGACTAAACCTCCAGTGTTGGCTGCCCCCACAACTGGAAAACCATTCCTCTTGTACACAAGAGCCCTTGACTGTTCTTTAGGCGCTCTACTCGCACAAAAGAATGACGAGGGAAAAGAAGCTGCTCTATATTACCCTAGCCGCATGTTGGTAGGTGTAGAGCATCGCTACTCTCCAGTCGAAAAAGAATGCTTGGCAGTGATGTTCGCCATACAAAAACTGCGTCACTACCTGCTAGCCAACACAGTGTACCTGATTTCGAGGATCAACCTCCTAAAGGTCCTTGTCACAAAAGCAGGTTCTCTCAATGCCCGACTAGCAAAATGGTCCATCCTCCTGTCACAATTTGACATTAGGTATGTACCACAAAAAACAATCAAAGGCCAAGCTCTAGCTGACTTCCTCGCGGAGCATCCATTGCCTAAAGATTCTCCACTCAGGGATGACCTCCCAGACGAACCGGTCTGTAGTGTGGAGACTTCCTTATCAAATGCTTCCTGGCACAGGTACTTCGACGGCGCAACCAGGAAAAATGGAAAGGGAAATCAAATATCGGGAATTGGCATTCTCTTTGTTAGTCCCGATAAATACATGATTCCGCATGCATTCTCGCTACTGGAACCATGTTCAAACAATGCAGCTGAGTACCAAGCCCTGATCATAGGATTGGAACTCGCCCTCGAATCCGGCATCACTACGCTGGAAGCTTTTGGAGACTCTCAACTGATCGTCAACCAGATGAATCAGAAATTTGAAGTCAGGAAGCCCGATCTGTTGCCTTACTACAACAAGGCACAATCGCTTTGACAAAAGTTCGACATCTGTCACATCACCCACATCCTCAGAGGTGAAAACATTCGTGCAGATGCCCTGGCTGGACTTGCTGCGTCTATGGCAATCCAAGAAGGGGAAAACATGCAAGTTACAGTGTGTCAAAAAAGGATTCTCCCTCCTCTCAACACACATCAAGCAGTTGCTGAATGCCACCAAGTGGTTGGAAGTCGGATCTCTGTCCTTAAACCTCTGATCGGCGACTAGAGGGATCCGTTCATTGATTACATAATGTTCGGAATCCTACCTGAAGATCCAAAAGAACGGGTAAGCATCCAAAGACGAGCCCCGAACTTTCATTTGGATATTCCTTCAAAAATGTTGTATAGAAAATCCTACAACGGAGTACTTCTACGATGTTTGTCACAACAAGAAGCTGAAGAAACACTCAAAGAAGTACATGCTGGTCTTTGTGGAGCCCATCAGGCTGGCCCTAAGCTCTACGATCAGATAAAACGGTTAGGTTATTATTGGCATACCATGGTGGCTGATGCAATGCAATTTGCTAAGCGCTGCCAACAATGCCAAATTCATGGAGACTATGTCCACATGCCTCCAGAATGGCTGCATCCTACAGCGATCTCATGGCCTTTTGAAGCCTGGGGTATGGACATCATAGGTCCTATCTCCCCTCCATCGAGCAAAGGTCATCGCTTCATCTTCGCCGCTACGGATTATTTCTCCAAGTGGTCAGAAGCATTCGCACTTAGTGAAATGAGGACCTCATCAGTCCTTCAGTTCTTGCGCACCAACATCATTTGTCGCTTCGGCATACCTAAAAGATTCGTCCATGATAACAGACCGCAATTCCGGGATCACAGATTCTACAGGTTCTGCGACAAATACAAAATCCAAAGTTGTCCTTCAACTCCGTACAATCCGACAGCGAATGGACTAGCAGAGGCCTTCAACAAGACGCTCTGCAAAATCCTCAAGAAAATGGTCTCTAGTCACAAAAGAGATTGGGGCGACAAACTGCCTGAAGCTTTGTGGGCCTATCGAACCACCGTTCGAGGACCAACCCATGGCACACCATTCTCCTTGGTCTATGGATGTGAAGCTGTTGTCCCTTTGGAAGTTCAAATTCCTTCCTTAAGGGTATCTCTACAAAATGACATGACGTAAGAAAGCAATGTCAAATTGAGACTTCAAGAGCTGGATAATCTCGATGAGAGACGGCTCGAAGCTCTACAAAACATTGAACTCTACCAAGCACGCATGGCAGGATCTTTTGACAAGAAGGTCAGGCAACACGCCTACAAAAAGGGAGACTTGGTTCTTACAGTAAGAAGACCTATGGTTTTTGCTCACAAATCCAAAGGCAAATTTGAACCAAAATGGGAGGGACTTTTCGTCATCGACAAAATCTTCTCCAACGGCGCATATGCTCTTCTAAATATGGAGGGTGACAGGTGTATGCTGCCCATCAATGGAAAGTTCTTGAAGCGGTACTACCCTTGAAGGCTTTCCCCACCGGGTCAGAGCAATGTCTACACGGCCAAAGCCTATTCCTAGGTATCTGCTCGTCAAACCCACTCCTTTTGGAATTTTCATCCTCTTGTTGAAATTTCTAAAAAAAAAAAACCCTCAAAACAATGTTTCTTTCATCGTTTCATTGTTCAAAAAAAAAAAGCAAATCCAAAAATCCAAGTTTAGGAGCCTCTTCCCAAACTTGAACTAAATTTTTGATCCTTGAACCCAAAATTCATGGTTTGAAACAAAATCAGGACCTAGGGATTTCAGCCCTAGTCCACCCCGGCTTTTACCACCAAAATGGTTTTGAGTCAAAATTTACAGCCCTCATGTCTTTAAACAAAAAAATGGTTTTTCAAAAACCGCAGGGAAGCGACGTTCAGTCGATACTTGCAAAACCCAAAATTAGAAGGATGCGACACCCTTTCGATACTTCCAAAACCCCAAAATTTCAAAAATCGTGGAGACGCAACGTTCCAGTTGATATCCACAACCCAAATTTCAAAACAAACAAAAAACAAAACAAAGGTTCGAAAAAACCTCAAAATTCAAAAATCGTGGGGAAGCGACATTCCATCGATACCCACAAAACAAAATGTTTGAAGAAAAAAAAGCAGGGAAGCGACGCTTAGTCGATACTTGCATCCAAATCCGCGGGGAGGCTACATTCCATCGATACTCGCAACCGAATGAGCAAGGAGGCGACATTCCATCGATACTTGCAATACCATTCAGCAGGGAGGCGACTTTTAGTCGATACTTGCATTTTTGAAATCCAAAAACCTGGCTCTCACGCCAAAAAACCCGGCTTCCATGCCAATAATCCGGCTTTCACTCCAAAAAATAAAAAATCCGGCTTTCATGCCAAAAATCAAAATTCGGCTACCATGCCAACAAAACAAAACTCGGTTTTCAAAAAAAAAAACTGGCTTTCATGCCAAAAAAAAAAAATCTGGCTTCCATGCCAAAAAGAAATTTTGGCTTTCATGCCAAAAACAAAATCTGGTTCTTACACCAAAAAAAAAACCGGCTCTCATGCCACAAACCAAATCTCGGCTCTCATGCCACAAAAAATCTTTGGCTCCCATGCCATCTCAAACTCGACTTTCATGCCATTTTAAAAAAAAAAATCGGCTTTTACGCCACGAAAACCGGCTGTCATGCCACCCCAAAAAAATCGGCTTTCATGCCACCTCAAAATTCTGCTTTCATGCCATCCAAATTTTTTTTGGCTCTCATGCCATCCCAAAATTTGGCTTTCACGCCACCAAAATCGGCTTTCATGCCACCTCAAAATTTCGGCTTCCACGCCATCCAAAATTTTGGCTCTCATGCCATAAACCCAAATTTCGGCTTTCATGCCATCTCGAAATTCGGCTTTCAAACCACACAAAAAAAAAAACCCTGGCTTTTGCCGCAAAATCTGGCTTTCATGCCAAAACAACCCTTTTGACAAAAGATTTTCACAAAATGACAACCTTTAGATCAAAATTCTCAAATAAACATTCTCACCCAACCTTTGCTTATTTTCACCAAAAAGAATTTAAGTAAAAGGTACATAGAGTACCAAAAATGTTTTACATAGAGGTACCAAAAAAAGAAGAAGAGAGAAAAGAAGAAAAGAGTTTGTTATAAATCAAGAGCTCAGTCTAGCATGGTCTGCAACCAAAGATCCAGCTCCTCAAGCAGACTCTTGGCCTTAGCCTCTAAAGCTTCCAGGCCGCGCTTCTTCAAGATCTTGTCATAAAACGCGACAGAACGCCGCGACCCATCTTCGGCACGAGGAAGCTCTTCCCAGAGAATTTGCCACTGCTCATACTCCTGAGTCTTTCTCTGGAGGCTGCTACCGGCTCCTTCAACCTGGCGAATCAGAGTTCCCTCTTTAGCACGGGCTTCTACAATGGCAGTCCATTTGGCAGCACTTTGTTCTTGCAATTGCTCAAGGCGCTGCCTAGCTTCTGTGACCTCCCTATCAAGACAGCGCAGGTCCTGTGTTAGCTCGATGATAGCCAACTCGGTAACGTTCCTCTCCCAAACGAATTGCTTCCGAGCCCGTGAGATCTCATCCATTTCAGATTTGATCTTACCGGATGGCTGCAAAAACATCTCATTAAAGAAGTCACCGCTTGGGAAATTCTTGGTCTCAGTCCATTTGTCACCCAAAGAAATGACTTCATCAACAAAGGCCTTGGCACTTGCAACGTCCAGACCGACCTCTGCACTGTCAGCAAGGATGTCCTGTACATGCTTGACCATGCCAAAACCAGCTTCCAAATGGCCAGAAGAGAGAGTTTCAACCCATGAGCTCAATACACTCTTCAACGCCTTCTTTGCATATTGGAGGGAAGGCCCAAATGAAGATTCACCACGATCTGTTGGCTGACTGCCCATGTCAGGTCGTGGTGGAGAAGAAATCAAAAGGCTCTTTCCAATCGGAGCCACTGAAGAAGCAATATCACCACAAAGTCCCGCCTCTGCCATGACGGGACTGGTAGAAGAAGCCCCTACTTCTGGATCGGCTGCTGGCATCTCCTGCTCTGGCCCTGAGGAAGACGAAGGAACTTCTCCTGTTGCTTCACAACCTGCTGGCAAAAACACAAGAAAAGGTATGAATATGATCTTGTAAAAAAAATCAATGTCAAGATTATCACTATGAAATACCTTTTTCCATAACTGGTGGAGTACTTTCTGCCTCCATCTGCTCATCCGAGGCATCGTCGAACGCCATATCCATAGATGGCTCGAAGTATGAATCCTCTGGCAAGTCAGCTGAAAAAAAAAATGTCAGCATTCAAAAAAAAAAAATCATCCTCATACCAGGTGGAGATTCTGGGTCCTCCCCAGAATCCCTCAACTCTTCTTCAGATGCCGCAACTGGATCCATCACCCCTTCATCGACAGGAACCTCGGGCATCACCAAGTTTTCATCTTCTGCAAAAGAAAGAAAACAGCAGGCCAAAAAAAATCTCTTATACAAAAAAAGGAAGCGGAAATGGAAAAGAAGGAGAATCATACCATCATCGGCGGTCTGTTCTTCACGACTCCTCTTCTCTGGAGGCTCATCAGCATCTCCTGATACCTCCTCAGCAATGGTAGGAGGGACTTCCAGATCAGGAGAGTCTTCGTGGCGTCTCTCAGTGCGACGCTGTCCTCTCCTCCTCTTTTTTCTACGAGCCGGTTTACTTGAAGTACCTGCCTCACTGTCAAAGTCAGGACTTCCATTTGGCTCCTCACCAGACGGCCCGCTCCTACCAGTGGACCCTATGGAAGCCTTCATTTGCTCCGCTTGCATCCAAGCGTCGATCTCGGCTTCCTCCTCCTCGAGCTGTCTCAAGACCTCAACAGGTTGTTAGGAATTTTGTAGGTTGCAATTTGATGGATGCATCTTCATTCAAGCATCATTTGATTTACACACTTGCATTGACTTAAAGAAATCTTGAAATCTTGTTTTATACATGCATTGTTTTTAAAGAGTTGTAAAAGTATTGGTTTATGCATGTTTTGTTTTCAATCTTGGATGCATTTGTTTTAAGAAAGAGTTTTAAAAAAAAAATCAAGCAAGCCTTTGTTTTAAAAGTCTTTGAATCCTTTTAGGCTTTTTGTTTCATGTTTTTATACATCTTAGAATGATTTAAAACATGTGAAAATGCTTGATTTTAATGGCCCAAAAGATCCCCAAAGAAAACTTTCAAAAAACCCAAAAAATGGGAAATTGGGGCAGCAGGCCCGGTCAACCGGCCATGTGTGGCCGGTCAACCGGCAAAGAGGCCCGGTTAACCGGCCATACAAGGCAGGTCAACCGGGCTCCTGAGCCAACGGCTCTTTTTCTGACCGTTGGCTTACCCGGTTAACCGGCCTGTCATGGGGTTAACCGGGTAAACTAGCCGTTGGGCTGTTTTGGCTATAAAAATGAGTTCTTTCCCTTTCCAAAAGTTGGGATTTTTAAGCCCCTCCTTGAGAGGTATTGAGGCATATCAAAAGGGAAAAGAACCAAGGGATGAAGGGGAAGATTAGGAAAGCTAAAGCTTGGATTAATGAAGTTAAACCACCAAGTAGGCTCTTCCTTTCTTAATCATATGTTTTCATGCTTTGTTTTATTTTTGGTAAATCATTTCTAGCATGTTAAACTATGTTTGTGTTGTGTCCTTAACATGTTTTATGTTTTGAGTTGATTTATTGTTTTGGATACAACATCACATGATTCAATCCAAGTAGTACTTAACTTTGGTAAATCTAAGTAGATCATGTTAATGGAAAAACCTTTGGAATTATATGTAACATGATCCATATACTTGGTTGAATCTTTGGTTGTTGTTTTCCATCATAAGAACATCTCTTTCAAAACTAACTTATGTTTTGGATTCAACTTCTTTACAAATCATATGTTTTCATGTTTTGCTTTATCATTGGTAAATCTTAGTAACATGTTAATCTATGATTTGTTGTATCCTTAGCATGTTCTATATTTTGAATAGATCTATTGTTTTGGATACATCACCATTGATTCATCAAAGTAGTACTTTATCTTTGGTAAATCTAAGTAGATCATGTTAATGAAATATGTAACATGATTCATATACTTTGTTGAATCTTTGGTTGTTGTTTTCCATAATAAGAAAATCTCTTTCAAATGTATCTTATGTTTTGGATTCAACATCATTACAAATCATATGTGTATTATTGTTTTAATGTTTCACAACTTGCCTTACTTTGATTGGTAAATCATTTTCAAGTTGTCTTTATAATTACATATGATTTGTCCCCTAATTTCAATCAAATCTATTTTTATGTTTTGAGCTACATTGATGATTTGATTGACATCCCTATGCATCACATGTTTAGAGCTAATCCATTTCATACAACTTGTGATTCTTTGAATTTCATGTCATTAACAAGTTGTTTATTATTCATGTGATTTGCATCAAACTTCAATCAAAACTTTGGTGTGTCTTAAACTTTCAAATGCTTTAAGCATATATTTGATTAAGCTTTCTTTTTAAACTTGATTGAAGTCATCACACACACACATCATGAGCATACACTTTTGCATTCATAGAGTGTTTGTGTGAGTTGTTTTAAACTTTCATATTAGCCTATTCAAGAGGCAATTTATTTGAGCTTAAATTGTAATCTCTTAGAGTGATCTTTTGGAAAGACACTTTCTTAGAGAAATCTATATTTGTAAAGGTTATTGCTTAGCCTTTGAAAAGCATCTTGTAAGGTTATTGCTTAGCCTTTGAAAAGCATCTTGTAAGGTTATTGCTTAGCCTTTGAAAAGCATCTTGTAAGGTTATTGCTTAGCCTTTGAAAAGCATTTTACAAAGGTTATTGCTTAGCCTTTGAAAAGCATCTTGTAAGGTTATTGCTTAGCCTTTGAAAAGCATCTTGTAAGGTTATTGCTTAGCCTTTGAAAAGCATTTTACAAAGGTTATTGCTAAGCCTAGAAAAGCACATTGAGAGGTTGTTGTTTAGCCTTGAAAAGCAACATTGTAAAGGTTATTGCTTAGCCTATTGAAAAGCATAAATAGTGGAAATCCGGTGGGGTGTTGGATCACAAGCCGGTAGTGGATGTAGGCATTGAGGCCGAACCACTATAAATACTTGTGTAATGGTGATTGCTTTGTGGTGATTCTTTTGTTAGCTTCCGCATCTTGTATGTTTAATCATCACATGTGACTGGTTTGTTTTAAAGAAGTTAAAATTGATTAAAATTGGTCATAGTTGAAGCTCACCCTATTCACCCCCCCTCTAGGGTTCGGATCCCCATGGACTTACAAGTGGTATCAGAGAGGGTTACTCCATTTTAGGGCTTAACAACCCGGAGTTGATCCTTACTAGATTTGAACCCTAGTGTTGTGTTTTTAATGCATATCTTTATGATGATTTCCACTATGTTTGAAAATGTTTTTCCCTAACCTCTTTGCACCACTCTAAGACTTTTCTAAGTTATATCTTCTAGAGTTGGTGAGTCCTCAAAGTGATCTCTCAAGGACACATTTTCAAGACCTTAGGTGTATTTTCAAAGGTAGACTTTTTGAGTAACCTTAAGGCCTTGATACCCCTAGACCAACCTATGCTTTTTAGTTATATCTATTTGTTGGTCATGATACATTTGCATTTTGTTTCTTTATAGTCACATCTTTTAAAATGCAATGTTTCTTTGTGATCATTTGATTTTGACTTCATGAACCTTTTAAGTTATATCTCATGGTTTTCAAAATCCTTTGATTGCAATTTTTCATGATGGATTTGCATTTTGTTCATGTAGTTATATCTATTGTAATGCATATCTATTCATGATCAATTGATTGTGATTACAAATGCTTTCATAGCTAGTTTTTCATGATCAATTGATGTTGGAAAATCATTTGATGTTTGTCATAGTTAGATCCTTGTTGGAAATCAAATGATTTGAATCTATTTAAGTTTTCCATTGATTTACAAGTTATATCTTTTGATATGGAAAATTTGTAAGTGTCTATTGTTATTACAAATTGAAAACTTTACAATAGTACACTTCTTGTTTTTCAAAATCACTTGCTCTTAATTCTATAAATGATTCTTTGTTGGAATTTCATACATTGAAGTGATTTGAAAAACTTTGGAAAATGTTCTAAGCTTTATTAGTTATATTTATAGAAGCATTTTCCTTGAATTTATTTCCTTGTGCTTAACTATGATTATATCATTTGGAAGGAAATAATTTTTACAAACAATTTGCATCTTTGCTCATTTAGTGACATTCCTTATGCAAATTGATTTTGTTGTCTTACATTGCATGGTTGGATATGGTTTCATTGATTTGCATGTTTGTGCCTTATCTTGGTAGGTTTTCATTAATGCAAATTGATGAGTGTTTATGTGCTTTATAGTAAAATCTTGTATTTGAGCTTTTTAAGTGCATTTGTGATTTAATGTGCTAAGTTCTTTTGGTATAAACCACATATCCTTTTCCATTGCATTGTAAGCTTAGTACATTTGCTAAGAGTGGAGATGTTACATGATAGATTGACCTTTTAACCTCATATCTTCTTGTGCTTAAATAGTAATATTCTTTTTAATGATTGGTATGAGTTAGATCTTGAGTGTTGATTAATCCTCTCTATGCAAATGTCAAATTGTTCTATGTATGGTTGTGGTATTTATTATATTTGTTGAAACCATACTAGAACTAAAATCCATCCTCTATGCACTCAAGTCATATCTTTTTGGATGGTTATGATGTTGATTCATGTATTTTCTCTAAGTGATATCATCCTTATACATGTTTCAACTTCATAGTAGTGATCTTGATCATATGAAACTCTTTGAAATCCATTCCTCATATTTCTATGTGTTTGATGGATAACTTAGAGGTTGAATTCATATGATTTAGTCACTTTATAAATTGCATGCATCTCAAAGTCATATCCTTGTGCATTGCAATTTATCTTCTTCATCACTATGCTCAATAGTTATATCTTTAAAAGTGATGAATATGCATTTATGATGCTTGATGGAATTTTGTCACATTCTTGCTCTTTATCATGTTATCAAATTCAATTGGATTCAATTGGTATAATGTTTGATTGATTTGATTTCTTGTGAATGTGATAAACCTTGTGTGCATTGGATTGAACTTGATAAGTAATATGATTGTTCCATGTCACACACCGTTAGCATCATAATGCTCATGTTGCCACCTCCTTTGCTCATATAGGTATATCTCATGACCACCATGTTTATGTGTTCATAATATTGGTTGGTTATTAGTTGAGGTTGGCTTCATGTTTGAATTTCATTTCACTCAAGTTGCACTTTATTAAGTCATATTTATTGATTGAATGAAATGATTTTCAAAATCTTACATAGCATATGATTTTCATAAGTTATATTGATTGATGCTATGTTTGAGTAAACCCCATATCATGGATAGCTCTAATTTGGATTTCTCATAATAGTTATACTTTTAAATCCATTTTAGAGTGATTGATTTAATAGTCATATCCTAAATCTCAATTGGTATTCTTTGTTTGTCCAATTGATATCCATGATTGCTTTTCTCTTTAGACCTAGCTCTCTTTTGGTAATTTGATCATATTGTGCTTTATAGTTAAATGAATCTAATCCTTTCTTTGAAGTTGACCCTCACTTGGTTAAACCATCTTCTTCTTGTACCTAATAGTTAAATCTTTGTCAAGAGTTTGACAAAAGGAGAGAATGGATTGAGGGGGAGTGTAAACCTTCATAAGAAGTATTAGTTTTGATCAAATTCACCCTTGGATTGCCTTTGAGCCCTTAGAGACTACTACCTCACATGATAGCCTGTTATGCATTTCATTTTCGATTTCAATTGTTAACAGGTGCTACTAATGGTATTTTCCTTGTTTCATGTGTGTAGGTACCTTTGCAATTTAATGACAAAGGGGGAGAAATTATGCAAGTTCTCAAAAGGGTGAAGAGAAACTCCAAGCTTCCAAAGGGGAGAGTTGTGTATGATCTTCTAAAAGGGAGAGAATGCATACCTTGCCAAAGGGAGAAAGAGGCATGGTCAAAGGGGGAGAGCTAATAGAAGAAAGAAAGCTTGGAAGCTAAAGAAGATGCTTGGATAAAGAAAGAAAGAAGAAAGAAAGCTTGAAGGTTGATCAAGCTCCAAGCATCATGAAGATTGAAGTCCAAGAGCCTAAGCTATGAAAAGAAGCATCCAAGAAGATTTCAAGACTTGTCCAGCTGAGGGGGAGCTGAAGACTAAGTGTGTAAATTCAGCGGTGAGTGTGTTTGCCATCAAATTGCAAAGGGGGAGATTGTTAGGAATTTTGTAGGTTGCAATTTGATGGATGCATCTTCATTCAAGCATCATTTGATTTACACACTTGCATTGACTTAAAGAAATCTTGAAATCTTGTTTTATACATGCATTGTTTTTAAAGAGTTGTAAAAGTATTGGTTTATGCATGTTTTGTTTTCAATCTTGGATGCATTTGTTTTAAGAAAGAGTTTTAAAAAAAAAATCAAGCAAGCCTTTGTTTTAAAAGTCTTTGAATCCTTTTAGGCTTTTTGTTTCATGTTTTTATACATCTTAGAATGATTTAAAACATGTGAAAATGCTTGATTTTAATGGCCCAAAAGATCCCCAAAGAAAACTTTCAAAAAACCCAAAAAATGGGAAATTGGGGCAGCAGGCCCGGTCAACCGGCCATGTGTGGCCGGTCAACCGGCAAAGAGGCCCGGTTAACCGGCCATACAAGGCAGGTCAACCGGGCTCCTGAGCCAATGGCTCTTTTTCTGACCGTTGGCTTACCCGGTTAACCGGCCTGTCATGGGGTTAACCGTGTAAACTAGCCGTTGGGCTGTTTTGGCTATAAAAATGAGTTCTTTCCCTTTCCAAAAGTTGGGATTTTTAAGCCCCTCCTTGAGAGGTATTGAGGCATATCAAAAGGGAAAAGAACCAAGGGATGAAGGGGAAGATTAGGAAAGCTAAAGCTTGGATTAATGAAGTTAAACCACCAAGTAGGCTCTTCCTTTCTTAATCATATGTTTTCATGCTTTGTTTTATTTTTGGTAAATCATTTCTAGCATGTTAAACTATGTTTGTGTTGTGACTGGTTTGTTTTAAAGAAGTTAAAATTGATTAAAATTGGTCATAGTTGAAGCTCACCCTATTCACCCCCCCTCTAGGGTTCGGATCCCCATGGACTTACACAGGTATCTCTTGTGCGGCTCCGGATATGATGACATCCTGTTCCTCGAGAAAGCCTATCCTATGCTTCTCTCCAGAAAGGAAGAATAAAACTTCCTCTCGACGGACGCCATCTGATCTACCAAGACCCTTCCCAGGAGATTGCTTGACATTCAGCTCCTTCTTGGAAAGCCCTCGGTACACAGCAAATCTCTCCACGAACCACTTCGTGAAGCCAGCAGTCCGGAAAGTGGGCAACTCAGGATAGGAAATCATGGCAATAGTGTCCTCCGCACTATAGAAAGCCCATGCATTTCTCCCGTCCTGCAAACCTCCAAAACGCTTCACCATGCTCGAAGGCGCTCCAACAACGCCTTGAGAGAAGCCTAACTGCAACGTAAAACGCGAAGGGACATACGGCTGGATGTCAACAAAAAGATGTCTGCGGTACACCATCGTGCCAACACGTATGTTTAAAAGCCACCTCTTCTCTGCGTTGGTCAAAGAATAGTGTCTTCCCGATCCTGCCCTGGTGGAATCACGGGAGACACCAAAATCAAAAGCCTTCTTCCGCAAATCCGGAGAAAGCTTCACTGAAGATTGCCCAATCTCGACATCCCTGAATCGTCGGATTCTCAAGCGGGCAAACAAAAGTGAATCGGAAACAGCTTTTCCCCTAGCCAACCGAATCATGAAAGGGTCATCATCATGTGCGGCGCCTAAACGGTGAAAGCCAGGACAGTGGTACACATACCACGAATAGAAAATATGGGCTGAAAATACTCTGTTCATGGGGAGCCCAAGCCGAACCAAGAAAGCAGCAGCCTGAAGTTCGGTACATAAATAGGAGTAAAGAGCCGGCACCAAAGCTAGCTGCTCTCCAAACGTCATCTGACAAGCCGGAAAAATACAATGTGGCCTGATGTGCGTCCCATCTCCTCCAGCAAAGACAGCCTCACCTAGCCAGTAAGTGAGGTACATAGCGAGATCTCTTCGCAGCGCGATGTCGGAACAAATGGCGTTTGTGCTTGCGAAGAATTCCTTCAGATTTTCTCGCATAACGGAGATCTTCTTCGAAGCCAGATTCTTCTCAGAAGATTCTCCACTGCCAAAGAAGTTGGGAGATAAAGAGCCAAAATTCTTCCAACTGCTGCACCGGACTTTCGAGCCCTCCTTCTCCTTCAAAAAATCGTAGAAGGCGACGAGCTGAAAGTACAAAAGCCTAAACTCCTCAGACTGCTCCTCAAGGACGCTGTCGATCGGCATAAATTCCTCATAAAGTTTGCCGAGGATGGGCAGCCCGGTAATGGCACTCAGCTCCTTCAAAGAAAAACCAATCTCACCATTCGTAACAATGAAGGTGTTGGTTTGTGGAAGGAAGGACTCCAGCATGGCCATAAAAGCCTCATCGGAGAAAATCATGGTTTGCCTAAAAGCGCGAACCGCATCAAAAATCTCGGCCTCCTTCAGAATGGCACCACCAATCTGCAGGATGTGATTAGTCCACGACTCCCAGCTCGAGTCAACACTGAAACGGCCACGGAGTCGAAAAGGCTTCACCCAATTGCTGCCATCACCCCTGAAAATGCCAAGGCCCACCGGTCTCAAATCAACCGATGGATGATCAGGTCCTTGGTAGCCGCTGGCCGGCATCAACATGTCCAGACGGACATGCGACTTCTCTGCATAACCAGAAGGACCGCCAACAAAAACCCCGGTCTTGACCACATTGGTCCTCTTCACCCAGCTTGGAGGATCTTCTCTCTTAGAGCATGTGGGAGAAAGACTCATGATCGAAATAGTATGATCAAAAGTCAATCGGGTAGAAATGGTTCTCTCCTCACCATCAACTGTGTAAGAGAACTGAAAGCATCTCCTTTGGTATGACGAGTCATCAGGGGCTGCATCACCAAAGAAAAAGGTAGGCTTGGGCACAACGCTCTGATCGTCCATGACCCAAGGACGATTGCTTGCCATAATCTTGTAAAACTCCTCATCCTTGAGAGCGATCAGTCGCTGTCTCATCTCATCTCGGTTGAGCGAGTCACACTCTCCCAAGTTTCTCTCCACATACTGGACCTTCTCCCAGGCCTGCTGTACGGCCGCATTGGAAGATCTGGCAGATCGACGAGGTGCATCAGTAACGGGCTCCTTACCCTTGTTCGTTCTGGAGGAACTACCTGCAATGGAAGAAAAAGAAAGAAAATCAATCACCAAAATGACAGAATTTTGCTAAAAAAATCCTAGCGAAATTTTGGCATGGCTCCGGGGCAATTCCAAAGAAAAGGGAAACACCCCGAAAAAAGATTGGAAGCCTGAAGATGAGTTCAACATCACCACGAGCTCATAATCAACGAAGGATTCTCAAAGAAAGTTTGAACTCAAACATTGCCGCGAGATCAAGTTAGTCTTCTCAAATCTCCGCAAGATCGGAAAAGAGCTTAACATTGCTGCGAGCTTCAAATTCCAGAACTTGCAAAGCTCCTCAAAATCCCGCAAGACTAGGAAAGAGCTCAACATTGCTGCGAGCTTTAAATCCCAAGATTTGCAAAAGATTTTCAGGTGTGCATCATCATGCTCCCAATCCAATTTACAAAAATCATGCATAAAAAAAAATCATCATGCATTAGACGCTAGGAAAACTTTGACAAAAAGTTTGACCAATTCCAACCCAACTTGGTCAAAACCAATCAAACTTTGTCTAAGTCAAAATTCATGTTGGCTTAACCTAGAGACTTTAACTTTCTATCTTGATGCATAAAAAAAAAATTAAAAAAAAAAGTATGTGCATGAACATCTTGGATTGCATAAACCTCATTATCATGGTGAGCAAAAAAAAAAAAAAAAGAGAGAGAAAACCTCATTAAAAAAAAAAATTTCTGGGCTGGCCCACAAGCCACGTGGCTATACGGTCCAGGCCGTACAGCAACAAAAAAAAAGAAAAAAAAGAAAGAAAACGTGCAAAAGAAAAAAGAGAGAAAAAAAAAACAGTACACGGTAAAAAAAAAAAACCGTGAGCAAAAGAAAAAAAAAGAAGAAGAAAAAGAAAAGAAAAAAAAAAGGAAAAGAAACTTTCTTTCTACTCCTACATGCAATTTCTTGAAAAAAAAAAAAACTTACTTGAAGCCATGGAGGAAGAAGAAGAAAAGCTTGAAGATCTTTGAAGAAAAGAAGGTCTTGGAGCTCTCTTGAAGACTTTTGTAAAAAGAAAGCAATAGGAGCAAGAGATCCCACCTCCCTTGCTTTTATAGAAGAGAGCAAACCAAAAGAGGAAAGAGGAGAAAAGTAAGGAGGTAAGTGCTAAAAATTGGCAACCTTCCCAAAAGAAAAGGAAACTTGGGATATTCTCTCCCAAAACAAAGATTCCTTGAGAAATATCTCCAAAAAGAAAGGGAATGATAGATATTCTCTCCCAAAGAAAGATATTTTGAGAGAATCTCTCCCAAAATCAAGGAAACTTGAGAAAATCTCTCAAAGTAAGGATATTTTTAGATATTCTCCACCCAAAGGAGATATTTTTAGATATTCTCTACAAAAACGACACCATGTGAGATCTAAGCCATCTTTCAAAGCTTAAGGTCACATGGGTTAGCCCATATGAGCCAGGTTTGACTACCTAGGCATTAAAAGTGGCTTTTAGTCAAAACTCCTCTTACCAAGAGCATACAAAAAAAAAAGAAAATGGTTTCATGCCTCTTTTGAGTTGATTGGGCCATACAAAAATTCCAAGCCTCATGAGCTTCCAAAATCCAAACCATCCCACCTCATGAACCAAATTAAGCCAAAACCTTGAAATTGACATTCTTCCAAAATCCAAAACCACTCCAATGGACAAAAAAATTTGTCCCAAAGAGTAACCAAAAAACCAAACCATGGTCCCCTAACTTGCCACATACAGCTTGTTAGGTCAGAAGGCCAACCAAAAACCCACTTTCGGTCCCCTAACTTGTCACATACAGCTTGTTAGGTCACAAGGCCAAAATCAAAAAACCAAAAACCCGATCCCTTAACCTACCACATACAGCTTGTTAGGTCACAAGGTCAAAAACAAAAAAAACAAAAAAAAAATCCTACTTGATCGCCTGATGCGCCACATAAAGCCTTTAGGTTCACAAGGTCAAAAGGGAAAATCTAAAACCCAAAAAACCCAAAACCCAAAATCCAAATCCCAAATGTCAATTCTCAAAACTTTGCCTTGAAATGGTACGTGATCCCTCCCACTACCATAAAATCCCCTGGAAGCTCAAAAGGCTACTCTATAAAAAAAAAAAAAAAAAAAAGAATGCTCAAAGACTCTTGGTCAAGTCAGAAGCTCTCCTTCAAGATTCTCTTCGAGGCACATCGACTGCAAAAGCCATCGTCATTGTACCTCGAGGGGGCATTTGTTGACACAAAAAATGTCACTTTGCCTCTTCACACCAAAAGCTACATGGAGCCGCATCCTACCCCAAATAGGCAGGCGCCACTTCAAGCATCAGATCTTGTCAAAATCAAACAAAAACTGCAAGGTCATTCAAAACAGCCAAAAGAGAGGTACACATGAAGTTTCGGGCCATTCCGACATCATTTGGCCTAGCTTCACTTCTCCAACAGCTAAGCAGCAGCTCTCGGCGGCGACAGTGTCGATGACCCCGAATCTTCGATCAGAGCCTACGGATGGTCTCAAAATACCTCCGAAAGGCTACATGTCAAGTTTCAAGTCAAACAGACACCATTTGACCCTCCATCAACTCTCGAGTAGCAAAATCAAGCCCTTAGGTAGCGAGAATTACCGAGGTCGTCACTCATCAAACAGAGCACATGGGCGGCTTCTACATACCTCCAAAGGGCTGCACATCAAATTTCAGGACATTCCGATGACGTTTGACCCAGTTTCGATGCTCGGAAACAAAATCAAGCCTACCAGCGGCGGAGCACCCCGGGACCATGGCACCCAATTCGGAGCTTGTGGATCATCTCAAAATGATTCCAATAGGCTCCCCGTCGAATTTCAGGTCAATCGGACATCTTTTGACCAGAAGTCAAAGCTCGGCATTTCCCTCGTGGTGAAATCAAAGTCAAGCGTTTGCGGGACCCCAAGAGGCTTCAAAACCTGAACAAAAGCCTATGGTTGGTCTCGTCTACTGCTCAAGAAGCTACACGTCGAATTTCAGGTCATTCCGACATCGTTTGACCTAGTTTCGACGCTTGACAAAAAATCGGGAGTTCTCCACAGCAAAGTCTTCGGCTTTTCAGAAAATGGGAAACTTTGCAATCCGATTTACACGGCTTCCCATCAGGTTTTCCTAAGGGAAATTCAGCCAATAAATGAGAGGAAATTCCAAGAAAAATGCAGGAAAAAACAGAAGCGAAAAACGACGAAAAACGAAGAAGAAAAGGCGACCGGAAGGCGGCCGACCCATGGAGGTCCGGGCCGCCGGACCTCGCCCAAAAACCCCGTTTTTCGGGTATCTTTCGCGTCCCGAGTTGATTGGCCCCTGTGATTTTTCCAAATTCTGATTTTTTTTAGCATGAAATCCGTCGATCTTCGTCGACATCGTGGATCCGCCGCCGGAATCATGGAATCATCATCCGACACCTCAAAATTGTCAACCAACCGATCAAGAAAATGCACTTTCTGCCCGACCGATCGAGAAATCGACTGGACAGATGTCGCCGGCTTGTTGATATTAATCAAAGTCTGAAATTGCATGATCATCCGACGTCGATCAACATGAAGATCCATCGATGATCATCGCCAAAAGAATTCCAAAGGACGCGGCGCGGCCTGTGACTCTTCAAGCGACCGGGAGACCATTTAATGCTGTTAATTGACTTGTTTATGGCAACTTATTACAGTCATTAACTCATTATCTTGGACGGCCCAATCAAAAGCAAGCAAATGGGAGTTACAAATCCAAGTATTCATGGCATTAAAACCATGAAACTCCCCTCATTATGGAGATTAAAGGCAACTAAATGCCCATTATCCTCCACCGGCCAGTCAAATTCAAGGAAAAAGGAGTTACCAAATCAAGAAATTAAAAACTTGTAACTCCTCCCATCATGAGCATTAATACCATAAATGCTCATAAACTCTCCTAAATGGCTACCAAATGCCTATAAATAGGAGGCCATTCCAAGGAAAAGGGGGGCCAGGGGAAAAATTATCCAAAAACTCTCCGAAAAAACCAAGAAAAATCCAGAACCTCTGCAACAAACTCTCCTCTATTGAAGAAAACTCTATTGCAACAAGCGCTACAAGGTGATCAAAGCCCCTTGGGGGGCCACCCCCCCCCCAAGGCCACCTCTCCTTCTATCCAACATGGCTAGATGCGGCTTTTCAGCCCGTCTACTCAGCTTTTTACCGGATATAGGACCTTACCTTGGTTCTTATCCTCTAAAAATTTGAGGTTGGAGCCAAGCCAAGAAATCAAGCATCAAAGTTCTCATCTGAAGGACGATGGCGGAGTCCATACATGACTCGCGACCGTCGATCTGAACGGGTCCCCCCACAATCGCATGAAAAGTTAGATTCCATTTCTTTCTTTTCTATTGTATTGTATTTTTTCTTAAAGAGACACAAAATTCACATTTCTTGTCTTTTCATTATTGATGAGATTTGTAAACCGCCTTTCACGGCACCAAAATCGCCTTTCACGGCAAACAAAGAAAATCGCCTCTCACGGCATTCAAAACAAACTTGTCTCTTTTCTTTAAAATATGTGTGCAATGGAAAGTTAGGAAAAAGTTGATTTCCTTTCTACTTGTGAAGGTGAATCTCCGGATCACTACTCTAAATTCCAAGTAGAAAAGAAAATCTGGCATACCCACAAAATGTTGATACCCGCCTTTCTTTCTTCCCTCTCCCTCCTTCCGGACCCCGACAGACCCGGGGCGGATGGCAGCGGAGGAGGAACGGAGGGGCGCGGTCCATCAGTGGCTTGATCCCATGCTCCTTCAGTGTATCCTCTTCTCTTGCTTTGGCGAGGATATCGTCAACGTCCTTTTTGGTAAGGGCGCGTGACTCACTGTTTTCTGCGTTTTCCTCGTTATCTGGAGGAGATTGGTTGTTTTCTTGACGCTAAGTTGAAACCCTTGCCCTCTCACCCAGGTTACTTTGCAGCTAGCAGATCGATCGATCAAAAGACCGAGAGGGATAGTAGAGGATGTGCTTGTGCAGGTTGACAAGTTCTACTTTCCAGTAGACTTTATTGTACTAGACACTCATCCTATGGCAGATCCTCATGCTCAGATTCAGGTAATTTTGGGGAGACCATTTTTAGCCACATCCAATGCATTGATCAATTGTCGGAATGGAAAAATGACGATAACTTTTGGTAACATGAATTTAGAGCTAAATAGTTTTGACCTTTGCAAACAACCACGGGATGATAACATTGACCTTGAAGAAGTAGATTTGATCGGTGTTTTTACAGCAGAAACTTTTGAAAATCGATCTCTTATTCTATTAAGTCAATTGAGGACTTGACCCTCTGAGAAGAAAAACATGATAACACTGTTGAACTGGTCAACACTGTAGGCAAACCCTCTTTTGAAGAGTTGGTACCAACTGGTACTCCGTCCCTTCCATCTCATGTAAGGCCGCCCAAACCTGAGTTGAAACCCTTGCCCTCTCACCCGAAATATGCATACCTTGGAGAAAATGAAACATTTCCTGTAGTCATTTCTATACACCTTGACATGGACCAAGAAGTCCAACTCTTAGAAGTGCTCAAACTGCTTGGACCGTGGCTGACATTAAGGGAATTAATCCCCTCGTGTGTACACATCATATCTATTTGGAGGAGAATGCAAAACCCTCCCGTCAGATGCAACGCCGGTTAAACCCCACCATGCAGGAAGTGGTTAGGGCTGAAGTTTTGAAACTTCTAGATGTGGGTATCATTTACCCAATTTCAGATAGCCAATGGGTCAGCCCTACCTAAGTTGTACCTAAAAAAGCCGGCATCACTGTAGTCCATAATACTAATGATGAGCTCGTCCCAACCCGCGTACCCACAGGTTGGCGAGTTTGTATCGACTACAGAAAATTTAAATGCTGTCACACGAAAGGATCATTTCCCCCTACCCTTCTTGGACCAAATTTTAGAACGGGTAGCTGGCCATGAGTATTATTGTTTCTTAGATGGATATTCTGGATACAATCAAATAGAGATCGCTCCGGAAGACCAAGAGAAAACAACTTTTACATGCGCCTTTGGTACCTTTGGTTACCGACGGATGCCCTTTGGGTTGTGTAATGCTCCTGTAACTTTTCCAAGGTGCATGCTTAGTATTTTTAGTGATATGGTGGAACGTTTTCTCGAAGTCTTCATGGACGATTTTTCAGTTTTTGGAGATTCATTCCAAGATTGTTTGAGCAAGTTAACTAAGGTCCTCTCTAGGTGTGAAGAAAAGAATTTAGTACTGAATTGGGAAAAAATGTCATTTTATGGTATGCCAAGGGATTGTCCTTGGTCACATTGTATCGTCTAGAGGATTGGAAGTGGACAAAGCCAAAATAGATTTAATTTTCAATTTGCCTGCCCCAAAAACCGTAAGAGATGTAAGATCTTTCTTAGGGCATGCCGGATTCTACAGAAGATTCATAAAAGATTTCAGTGTCATTTCTAGACCATTATGTAAGCTTCTGATGCCAAGCCCAGACTGATCAGATGGATCCTTCTACTCCAAGAGTTTGATATTGAAATCAAGGATAAGAAAGGAGTAGAAAATGTGGTGGTTGATCATCTTTCTAGGCTTGTCCTTTCCAACACTTTAGAACGCTTGCCAATCCAGGACACTTTCCCTGATGAGCAATTGTATGCCACATTTTCCCATTCTCCATGGTATGCTGATATTGCTAATTATCTAGCTTCGGGTGAAATTCCAAAAGAATGGACGCAGCAAGATAAAAATAAGTTTTTCACTGAGGTGAAACAGTTTTTCTGGGATGAACCATACCTTTTTAAATACTGCCCAGACCAAATAATTAGGAGATGCATTCCTGACCATGAAGTAAACAGTGTAATATCATTTTGTCACTCACATGCTTGTGGTGGCCATTTTTCTGCTAAAAAGACCGCTTACAAAATTTTACAATCTGGATTTTAGTGGCCCACGTTATTTAAAGACGCACATGACTTCTGTAAGGCATGTGAGCGGTGACAAAAATTGGGTTCCATTTCCAAGAGGAATATGATGCCTTTAAACCCAATTTTGGTCGTCGAGTTATTCGATGTTTGGGGTATAGACTTTATGGGACCTTTTCCCCCAAGCTTTGGTTTTCATTATATCCTCGTCGCAGTCGATTATGTGTCCAAATGGATTGAAGCAATCCCATGTAGGAATAATGATGCTAAAACGGTCAAAAAGTTTATCTTGGATAATATCTTTTCTCATTTTGGAACTCCACGTGCCATCATTAGTGATGGGGGCACCCACTTTTGTAACCGCATCATTGAGAGTTTGTTTAAATATTACGGTGTTACACATAAAGTGGCTACCCCCTATCACCCTCAAACAAGTGGGCAGGTAGAGGTCTCAAATAGGGAAATCAAAAGAATTTTGGAGACCACGGTAAAACCAAATCGTAAGGATTGGTCATTGCGGCTAAGTGATGCTTTGTGGCCTTATAGAACTTATAAGACCCCAATTGGGATGTCTCCATACCGGCTTATATACGGGAAAGCTTGCCACCTTCCGGTGGAGCTGGAACACAAAGCTTATTGGGCCATAAAACAACTGAACCTTGACCTAGACAAGGCTGGAGAGAAAAGAGCCCTTGATTTAAATGAATTAGAAGAATTAAGAAACGAGGCTTATATGAACTCAAGAATTTACAAAGAGAGGACTAAGGCCTTTCATGATAAACGGATATTAAGGAAGTCATTCCATCCGTCTCAAAAAGTCCTATTGTACAATTCTCGACTTCATCTTTTCCCTGGAAAATTAAGATCTCGTTGGACAGGCCCCTACATTGTTCAAGAAGTATTTCCATATGGGGCAGTGACCCTCATTGATCCATCGAATGGTATATCTCTTAAAGTTAATGGACAACGTTTAAAACCATTCTTGGAGACTGTTCCTCTAGAGAAAAATGAAATTCCTCTGATTGATCCTGTCTATCAGGATTGAAGGGCACTGGATTTGACAGTGGCCCACAACTTTGTACATTATGCATATATATTTCTTTTCTTTTCTTTTCTTGCTTTTTCTTTTTGTGTTCTTTGTCTCACATTGGACAGGTTTCTACGCGAAAGTTTCATTACTCCAGGTGCTTTCTACCCCTTTCCTCCCTTTATATTTTCACCTCATGATTACATTCCATTTTGCATTTCAAGTATGACATCGAGGACACTGTCTAGTTTAGGTTGGGGGGTAGAACAAGCACACTTGTCCAATTTTAGATATTCTTTTTTTCATTTTTTGGGTAGTTTTTTTTTTAAAAAAAGAAAAAAAAAACAGAAGAAGATTTTTTTTCAAAAGAACTTGACGATTCGAAGATGTCTAGAAATCTTGAATTTCAGAATTTTTGGAAGGAAGTAAAATGAAGGTTCACAATTTTTTGAAAGAAAAATAGAATACCGAACTTTGATTTTCACTGTAACACGTGTACATCATTTCAAAAGTCTTGGATAAAAAGATTTAAGTGTCATTTTCAGAATTCTTTCAAGAGAGAAAAAAAAGATGACTTTCTGAAATTTGGTCATATGAGTTCTCCTGGTTCATCGGTAAGGTTAGGCCAACCAAAACCAGTGAATTAATTTGGGCGAATTGAAAAAGGCTGCCTATTGTTGGGGACCATTTAAAAAAAACGTGTGAAGGGATGCACAAATAGGTTTTTTTATAAAAAAAAAAAAAGAGAAAAAAAAAGTGTTTTGTTGCATGACTAGTTTGGGTTCGTAGCCTTTTTAACCCGAGCTAGTAAGCCCGTAGGGGTATTTATATACCTAGTGCCCTAAAGACATTTGTTTTGGGAGTCATTGGCCTAACGCTCATTACATGGGTTAATTAGAAAGCTTAAGGGGCCTAGGCATTGCACAGTCACATGTGTGCGTTCAAGAAAAAAAAAAGGATGCATCTCGCGGCCTTTGAAAAAACAGTAGTGCGAAAGCCGTCATAGTAGCTTTGAGAGGAGACTTGTATTTACCCCGAATCTAGGAAATTTGGAAATTCGTAGAGAGAATTTTTTTTAATGGCATTATCATAGAACATTTAAAATTTTTGATTTGATATATACACCTGCATAGGGCACCCAAAGTTTTGGTATAATTTTTGAAAAGATTTGAAAAGAAAAACGTGAACCAGATTTTGAAAAGTCTGAAATCTTGATTATTCGAGGATTCAAGGCATCTGATTTGACTCAATCGTCTTTTGAAAAACTTTTCATTTATTCTATTTTATTTTATTTTTAGGTAAATGAATTTTGTGGGCATATTCACTGCAAACCCTCACGAGGACCAACTCGTCCACTAGGGGTAACCTATGGGTTTAAGGGCTTGCTGCATACACTACCAGCGAAAGTGGTGTTTTCCATTTTGTCTTTGCAATTAGATTATATTAGATTAGCTAGAAGGCCTACCCTAGTTTGCATATATTGCTAGGGACTAGCCAAATACTGATTGGGGGGTGTGATAAGTCCTTAAAAATGCACAATTTCCTCATTATTTTAGAATTAATTAAGGACTTAATCATCAAATCATGCACCGTTTTAGTATAAAAATCATGATTTATATTTGTGGGCATCAAAGTTTGAATTCGAGTCAAAACTCATTGAAAAATTGCATTTTCAAATAAAATCATGAATCTCTCTATTTTTGGCATTGAAAGCCACGAGTTTCTCATTGCTTTTTATTTACACATAAAATGATGAATTTTATTTGCACCATTGATTTAATTAAAGAAAATTTGTTAAAATGGTGACATTTTATGCATCTATTTAGTATGAATTGGGCCCGCATCTTGCATAATTCTTTCCTTATATGAATAAATTATTCTTTGACAGTTGTTTTTATTTTTGTAGGGGAATTTCAGAAATTGGGACCCACGGAAGAGAATTGATGAAGCAAATGCACCATGGGACCCATCTACGTTTGGCATAAATTCCAAGGAGAGAAAGTGGGCCCATCTAAGGATATTTTTTCCAGCCATGAAGAGTTCTAAAAAATGGGAAGATCTTTCTAAGCCATCCAAGTTGGAAACCAAATCCAAGAGTCCAAGATTCTAACACTAGTTAAAGATATCTCCAAAAAGGTTGGCCTCAAATTTTGAAACCTTGCAACCCAAGATTCTCCCAAAGACATCACACGTCCAAAAAAATGGGCTCTCCGCATGAGTTTCAAAATTTGTTTCCAATCTGAAATTCCCACAAAAGTCTCCTAAATCTACCAAAAGTCACTATCCCCCTATTCTTTCTCTCTTCCCCTCCTAATTTTTCTCTCTTTATTCTTTCCCTCTCAATCTCTAACTCCCTCATTCCTAATTTCTCTCTCTTTCTCTCTCCCATCTCCACTCTCTCACGTGGATCTCTTCCTCCCCTATTTTTTCTCTCTTGAATCTATCCCATTAACTCTTTTCTAATAACTCTCTCTCCCCCTAATTTCTCCCTAACCCTCATACCCCCCATAGGCCCTCTCAATCTCTCACACACACATCCATAACCCTCTCCACACCTTGGACGACCCGCAACACATCCCGTTTCCTTTTCCATTAATTTTTCTTCATCTCTCCTCCTTCCATCACAATTTCATCCAAGGCCTTCCCTAAGGCACACCACCACTTGGATTTCTACCCCATCGTCGCACCACCGCCGTTGCTACCGTCGATCCACCATTGGACCAGCCATTCATCATCTTCCCTTGCTTGGATTTCAGATCGCAAAACGAGAGCCGGCTGGATCGTCGTTCAAGACCGCGAGTCCCTCTCCTCCGTTTAGTGTTTCATGTGTCTAAGGTAAGGTTGGAAGCAGTTTTTTTTATTCAAATAATTTAGTAATGGTTATTTTCTTGTAATAGGTCTTTCATTAATAAAATCAAGTTTATGGGGTCTTGGTCTTCACCAATGGGTCAACATCGAATTTTTGTGCGTAGTGACAGTGCGCACTTGGTGTTGTGGTCTTGATTTTTCTTGATGGCATTTAGCAAAGTAACCATTGCTAAGTTTTAGAATTAAAATCCATTTTTTTTATTCTCTGGTTTATTTTATTTATTTTTATTTTATTTTCATGCATCTTAATATTTAATGCAATTGGTTGGACTAATAATTCTTATGGCGATGCAGTACTTAGATTAGGTTTCTAGATTAGGATTTTTTATTTTTTTTCTTTGGTTGTAATTAATTTTTTTTCAGACTTGTAATTAATTTTTAATTAAAGTGGGACATTTGATTTTGTATAGTTTTTTTTTTTTTAGGCTATAACCAGTTTTCAATAGGATAGGTTTTGCACGATTAATTACTCCCTGTGGATCGACCTCGAACTTCACCGAGTTATTACTACAATCGCGGCCTTGCACTTGACGCTACGATCGAGTTTTTGGTGCCGTTGCCGGGGAGTTTTTCATCACTTGAGGTAATTTTTCCAACCTATCTTTTTAATTGCTTTGTGGGTGTGCCTTTACTATTCCGCAATCATTCTAGATCTAAGGGTAGCATGCATGGAATGTTTGGACTAGCCCTATTGCATTAAAAAATTGGATTTTTAATCTCTGATTTTTGATAAAATTGGGACTATTCAGACCTGAAAAATTATTTTTTCTAATTTTTTCAAAAATCACATCAATTTTGGAAAATTGCCTAGTTTACTTGTTCTAATTTGGACTAGTTTAGGTCAATTTTTTTTAGTTGCTGGTTAGGATTAATTAAGGTGTGTTAAAATAAGGTTTTCTTTCATATTTTTTAGGTTTTTAAAGTTTCCAAAAAAATTATGGAACTTTCCCTCACAAAGGCAAGTCTTAGATCGCGGAAATTCGACTTTTGGCCACCAAACTTGCCAAGATCTGAAAAATTCAGAACTTTAATTGGAAACTCAGTTGTTTTAGTTGTTTTTAACTTTAAAAGAACTCTTAAAAACTTGCTGGAATTTTTTCTAAGAAGGTTAGTTATTTCTTTGGAAAGCCGAACAAACTGCCTTTCTTGATTAGTTCGATGTCTAGGCAAGCCTTGTCCCATTAGATTAGGGTGACAAGTCTCTTGTTCTAGAAAGTGGTTTTTAAGCGGGACCCTTGCAACGCATCGTGACCCATCACTGATCTGGGGGCTTACCTGGTCGGGCCAGTTTCATAGACTTGAGTTTGGGAACTTTCCTTAGAGATATCAAACTCTCTAAGATTAATACTTTGCAAGAATTTGAGAATTTTCTTTTAAATCTAAAAACGGTCCTTAGGTAGTTTTTCTTTCTAGGTTTCTTAAAAAAAATAACTTTTCAAAATTCCGAAAAAGAAGGAAAGACCCCCATCTTCTTGGCAGAGGGACTCCTCAAATCGGTTAGAAAGGAAGGAATCACCTGTCAAGAGCTTGATTAAATTCTACGTATCTAGATCTCCTGGTTCCCTTAGAATTTCCAATATGGCAGATGAGCACAGTGATAATGATGAAATGAGGAATGAGAACGGTAATGGGAATGGACCCAATAATAATGAGGAGGTGAATCAACCACTTAGGAGTCTACGTGATTACCTTCATCCTACACAACAAGCCACACCGTCGTGCATGGTTATACCCACAGGTGCGGGTCAATTTGATATCAAACTGGGAGTAATTCAACTTCTCCCCAAATTTCATGGACTTGAATCGGAAAGTGCATATTTGCACATAAAAGAGTTTGAAGAAGTGTGTGCAACACTAAACTTCAATAATGTGAGGGAAGACCTTATCAAATTTCGTTTATTTCCATTTTCCCTCAAAGATAAGGCTAAGGCATGACTTCACTCCTTACAGCCCAATTCGATTGCTCTATATGGTCCGACATGGTCCGAGAATTTTTAAAGAAAATTTTCCCATTACATAAGACCAACACCTTACGGAGAAATATTATGAATTTTAAACAAAAAGACAAGGAGTCTTATTATAGGTGTTGGGAATGCTTTAATGAATTACTTCTTGCATGTCCCCACCACGGATTCGAATTGCACAATACAATTGGTCACTTCTATGATGGACTTAGTCCAGAAACACGACAATTCGTGGAGATGATGTGCAATGGGGAATTCATGGCAAAGAACCCAAATCAAGCATGGACCTACCTTCAGTTTTTGGCAGATAGTGCACAAAATTGGGACACATCTGAAGGTATAGACCCCATAAAGCAATCGAACCAGGCCAAAGGAGGGGGGTTATATGTATTGAAAGAGAATGATGATCTTCAAACAAAAATTGCCTATCTTACAAGAGAAGTTGAGTCCTTGAAATTTGTGAAGAACAAGGAACCTGCTATAGTTTGTGGCATCTGCGCTAGTGATAAACACATTTCTTCAGAGTGCCCAACACTCCTTGCTTTTCAAGAAGTGTTACACGAGCAAGCAAATGCCACCAACACATACAACCGGCAGTTTAACAATTCTTTGGGTAACACGTATAACCCTAATTGGAGGAATCACCCCAAATTTAGTTGGAGGAATGGTCCAAATGCTACTTCGCCCAATTTCAACCAAATGTCAAATCAGTTTGGGGGTACTTCTGGGACATATGCTCAAAACACACAGCAAATGGTACCCCCTACAACTCAAACGACGCCTTGGGATGAACTTGTGGCTAAGTTTATGGTGAATCAAGAGTCCATCAACAAGAAACATGATAGGAACTTTGAGAATTTACAGAACACCATGCATAACCTCTGCAAGTTAATTGAAGCACAAAATAAAGGGGCTTTTCCAGCCCAACCACAGCCCAATCCAAAAGGGCAATATGAGGTTCATCAAGGTGGTCCGTCAAATTCAAAGGAGCAGGTTCAAGCTGTTACTAGTCTACGTAGTGGTAAAGAGATTGAAAAGCCTGATCTGGAAAAAGATAAACAACCTGCATCCTCAGATCAAAAAGGGAAAGAAAATGAAGTCCCTCCTATCAAGGAGAAAAGTCCAGTTCCTCCAGGATTCAAACCCTTACCGCCTTTTCCCAACCGATTAGCTCCTCCCAAGCCATCAATACAGAACCAGGAAATCTTGGATGTGCTTAAAGAGGTCAAAATTAACATCCCGTTGTTAGACGCAATCAAACAAGTCCCATCTTATGCAAAGTTTCTTAAAGAGTTATGCACGTTGAAGCGTAAGATACATGTACAAAAGAAAGCGTTTCTCACTGAGCAAGCTAGTGCAATTCTAAAGCATGACACTCGCCCTAAATTCAAAGACCCAGGATGCCCCACAATTTCGTGCATTATTGGAAATTATCAAATTGAACAAGCATTGCTTGATCTTGGGGCAAGTGTCAACTTACTACCTTACTCGGTCTATGTAAAATTGGGGCTGGGCGAACTCAAACCCACCCAGGTTACTTTGTAGCTAGCAGATTGATCGATCAAAAGACCGAGAGGGATAGTAGAGGATGTGCTTGTGAAGGTTGACAAGTTCTACTTTCCAGTAGACTTTATTGTACTAGACACTCATCCTGTGGCAGATCCTCATGCTCAGATTCCGGTAATTTTGGGGAGACCATTTTTAGCCACATCCAATGCATTGATCAATTGTCGGAATGGAAAAATGACGATAACTTTTGGTAACATGAATTTAGAGCTAAATAGTTTTGACCTTTGCAAACAACCACGGGATGATAACATTGACCTTGAAGAAGTAGATTTGATCGGTGTTTTTACAGCAGAAACTTTTGAAAATCGATCTCTTATTCTATTAAGTCAATTGAGGACTTGACCCTCTGAGAAGAAAAACATGATACCACTGTTGAACTGGTCAACACTGTAGGTAAACCCTCTTTTGAAGAGTTGGTACCAACTGGTACTCCGTCCCTTCCATCTCATGTAAGGCCGCCCAAACCTGAGTTGAAACCCTTGCCCTCTCACCCGAAATATGCATACCTTGGAGAAAATGAAACATTTCCTGTAGTCATTTCTATACACCTTGACATGGACCAAGAAGTCCGGCTGGTCTTTAGCAATGAAGGATGTACTCCCTCGAGAGCAGCAGGTGAGCCTGTCTTCTTTGAAGCTGGGCATAGACAGGATTTGGACTTGGTCCTTCGACTGTCATAGCAAAGCTTTGAATTTTGCGAGTTCAGCCCCTGTTGAGAGAAAGGGTCGAACTGCAGGAGTGCAGGCCTTGGCACTTTCTTGTAGAGGCCTGGTGATGTAAGATTTGATTTTTGGCTTGTAAGAGCAAGCTGACTCGTGATGGGTTGCCTTTGTTGTCAGGCAAGGGGCTGGTTTCTCCTCCTTCATGTATGCAAGAGGATAGAACCGGTTTTCTTTGAGAGGGGCCAGGTATGCTGGCCTTGTAGATGCTCGAGACCTCCTTTGTTTTGGCGAAGGTCTTACGGACCAAGTCTTAGGGTAGACCTGGTTCTCTGCAGATTGAGGCTTCGTGAGGCTGCCATGGGCTTCAAGCTTCTTTGCGTTCGCCCTTGGTGTCATGGCAGTGACACGTTGCGGGGCGATCTTCTACTTCTTAGCAGGTGCGGTTTCTTCTATGGGGAGTGGGAACGGTCCCAACGACCCGAAGATGATGGTCCGGGGAGTAGAGGTCGACTCGGTGTTCTGAGATTTGCCGAGGGAGGTGAAGCTTCTGCAGCTAGCAGGGCGCTTGTGAGTGCGCTTGTTCTGCTCCTCCTGGAGCAAAAGCTGGTACTTGTTCTCATCAAACGTGATGGTTAATGAAGCTGCCATTGTTAGTTTTTTGGAAAAATTCTGAAACAAGACCACGTCCATTAGTATTCACAAGAATATAGTGATCATAAATGAGAAAGAACTATGGTTTTGTCTTTTTAAATCGCTCAAGGGAACATGGCCCAGTCCAAGCTAGGTGAAGAAGGCAAAAAGCCAAAAAGGATACAATTGTTCTGAATGCAAGTACATGAGGCTTAGAACGAGCATTCCCGTGATTGCTAGAAGCAATTGTGGACCTTAATTCAAATTACCGAGAAGTGAGGCTCATTCGAGGTAAGATGATATAAGGTTGGAGAAACAAATGTGTCGGTCGAGAATGCAGTAGACCCGATAGGGCGTACTAGCACCGCTAGGTACAAATGTTGCAAATCGCATCCTTAGAATGGACACGAGATGAGATTTTTGAAAGGTCAAAATCGGGTTCATAAAAGAGAGCAAATGGTGTTCCAATCCGAATAAGGGCTCAAACATTTCTGCGAGCGCTAAATACGAAAAGGAGGGAACCAAGATTTCTCAGATGTAAACCCAAAAATGACGGAAGTTTTTTTTTTTTTTTTGAGTTTTTTTAAGGAACACAAAGGCTTTTCAATTCGGGCTTATGAAACCTTACTAGATAGATCAGCCCCCAGGTAAGGGTAGGATTACTTAATGAACCCGTTTGGAGGACCCTTGCCTCGAACAGTCTAGCTGTCTCCACACTCTGGACAAGGCTTTTCTTGGATCCACTTTGGTCAAAGAACGCAATTGGTGCAACCTTAGTGGGTTTTGAAAATTTTTCGATTTTTGTTTTGTGGACTCATCAAAGAGAACAAACGGCGTTCCAATCCGAATAAGGGCTCAAACATTTCTACGAGCGCTAAATCCGAAAAGGAGGGGACCAAACTTTCTCAAATTTGATTCCAAAAAGGAAAAGATTTTTGAAAGAGTTTTTTTTAAGAGTTTTTGTTTTTTTGAAAATCCCTATCGGACTCATCAAAGCTAAAAGATGGCCCATTCCTCGATAAGAACAATAGTTGCGAACATTTCTCTGAGCTATTAAGTTCAAAGAGGAGAGGATCAAAGTTTCTCGAAATTGAATCCAAGAAAGAAAAATCAGATTTTTCTTGAAATTTTTTTTTGAAATGAGAAAGAATGTAAATAAGCTCAATGGTAGAAACTTTCCAAAAATCCCATCTCATGTTTTTTTTTTGGACGCAAGATCCAACATAGGCCACCAACTAGAAAGGAGCCTAAGAATTCAAGCATCGGGTTCTCAGATGAACTGGACCAACCATGTATGCCAGCTTGATGGACCCGATTATTTTTCCTTCCTCTCCTCTCCGATCCGTCCCCGGAGTCGCCAAGAGGAATCGAATGGAGGGAAGAAAAGGGGAGAAAAAAAAGGGCATCTAATATTTTTTGTACGGGTATGCCAGATTTTTTATTCTACTTGGAATTTAGAAATGGTGATCCGGAGATCCACCTTCGCAAGTAGAAAGGAAATCAATCATTTTTTCTAACTTTCCAAATTGCACATATATTTAAGAAAAGAGACAGTTTTTTTTTAAATGCCGTTAGAGGCGATTTTATTTTTGTTTGCCATGAAAGGCGATTTCGTGCCGTGAAAGGCGATTTTGCCATGTAAGGCGATTTACAAATGTCATCAAAATGAAAGACCAAAATTGCGATTTTTTTGTCGCTTTAAAAAAACAAAGTACAATAGAAAAGTAAGAAAGGAATCTGACTTCTCAGGAGATTGTGGGGACCAGTTCAGATCGACGGTTGCAAGTCATGTATGGACTTCGCCATTGTCCTTCAGATGAGAACGCTTGATGCTTTGATTCTTTGGCTTGGCTTGGACTTCAATTTTTTAGAGGATAAGGACCAAGGGAAGGTCCTATATCTAATGAAAAACGAAGAGACGGGCTGAAGAACCGCGTCTTGGCCATGTTGAGTAGGAGAAGAGAAGGCTTTTTCTTGGAGAGGGGGGGGGGGGCACACAAGGGGCTTTGATCACCTTATGGTGTTTGTTGCAGCAGAATTTCTTCTAGTTTCTTCAGAGTAGCAGGGCTTCTGGATCTTGAGTTCGGAATTCCGGGATTCTGTGTCGTCTCCTTTGGGCGTCTGTGTTTTCTTCTTGGAATCACCTCCTTTTATAGGCATTTTGTAGCCTTTAGGTGACTTTATGAGTTTTAATGTATTAAAACCACATAATGGGAGGAGTTACAAGTTTTAATTCCTTTACTTTGTAACTCCTTTTTCTTGGCTTCTGATTGACCGGTGGAGATAATGGGCATTTAATCGCCTTTAATCTCCATGATGAGAGGAGTTTCATGGATTTAATGTCATGATGGCTTTGATTTGTAACTCCCATTTCCTTGCTTTTGATTGGGCCGTCCAAAATAATGAGTTAATGACCGCATTTAGTTGGAACAATTAACAGCATTAAGTGGTCACCGAGGAGTTGAAGAGTCGCGGGCCGTGCCGCGTCTTTTGGAATTTTTCTTGCGATGACCGACGATAGATCTTCATGATGATCGATGTTTGATGATCACGCAACTTCAGGCATTGGCTGAAACCAGCAGGACGGTGAAATCTGTCTTGTCGATTTCTCGATCGGTTGGACAGAAAGTGCACTTTCTTGGTCGGCCGATTGGCGATCTTGGAGCGATCAATGATGATTTCATGCTCTTGACGGCGGATCAGAGATGTTGACGAAGATCAATCGTTTCCGAGTATCGAAAATCAGATTTTCAGGAAATCACAGGGGTCGGAACTCCCGAAACATGAAAAAGGATGGAAAACGAGCCTTCCGGCGGAAATCCGGCGACCCGGATTTCCAGTGCCGCCGGCGACCATGCACCCATGGGGGAGTTTCCCCTTTGGTCGTCGTTTTGTCGGTCGTTTTTCGAGCTTTTTGCTTCTTTTTTCTCCTGTATTTTTCTTGACATTTCTCCTCATTTATTGGCTCGATTCTCCTGAAGAAAACTCAACGAGGAGTCGTGCAAAGCCGGGCACAAAGTTTCATATTTTTTGGAAAAGCCGAAGACTTTGCCGCGCATAGTTGTTGATTTTTATCAAGAGTTAAAACTAGGTCAAACGATGTCGGAATGACCTGAAATTTGACATGAAGTTTCCTGAGCAGTAGATAGGACCAACCATGGGCTTTTGTTTGAGTTTCGAAGCCGTTTGGGGTCCCATCGCTGCTAGGCTTGATTTCACCGTGAGGAAGATGTCGCGCTTTGATGTGCGGTCAACTGATGTCCGATTGACCTGAAATTTGACATGGAGCCTATTGGAGTCATTTTGAGATGATCCATTAGTTCCGATTTGGATGTCATGGTCCCGGGGTGCCCCGCCGCCGGTAGCCTTATTTTTCTTTCGGAGCATCAAAGTCTGGTCAAACATTGTCGGAATGACCTGAAATTTGACGTGCAACCCTTTTGAAGCATGTTAAAGCCGCCCATGTGCTCTATTTGATGAGTAATGGTCCCGACGATTTTCACCACCGAGGGGGTTGATTTTCTTTCGGAGCGTCGAAGTCGGGTCAAACATTTTTGGAATGACCTGAAATTTGATGTGGAGCCTTTTGGAGGTATTTTGAGACCATCCGTAGGCTCTGATCGAAGTTTTGATGTCTTCAACGCTGCCGCCGCCGCCAGGAGTGCCTATTTGGCTGCCGAAGGAGTGAAGTTTGGCCAAATGATGTTGGAATGGCCCGAAACTTCATGTGAACTCCTCTTTTGGTTGTCTTGAAGGATCTTGCAGTTTTTGTTTGATTCTGACAAGATCTGATGCTTGAAGCAGCAACACCCTTTTGTAGTAGGATGTGGCTTCATGCTGCTTTCTGGATGTTGAAGAGGCAAAGTGACTTTTTTTTTGTGTCAACAATCACAGATTCTACAGGTTCTGCAACAAGTACAAAATCCAAAGTTGTCCTTCGACTCCATATAATCCGGCAACGAACGGACTAGCAGAAGCCTTCAACAAGACACTCTGCAAAATTCTCAAGAAAATGGTCTCTAGTCACAAAAGAGACTGGGGCGAGAAACTACCTAAAGCTTTGTGGGCTTATCGAACCACCGTTCGAGGACCAACCCATAGCACACCAATCTCTTTGGTCTATGGATGCGAAGCTGTTGTCCCTTTGGAAGTACAAATTCCTTCCTTAAGGGTATTTTTGCAAAATGACATGACACAAGAAAGCAATGTCCAATTGAGACTCCAAAAGCTGGATAATCTCGATGAGAGACGGCTTGAAGCTCTACAAAGCATTGAGCTTCACCAAGCACGCATGGCAGGATCTTTTGACAAGAAGGTTAGGCAACGAGCATATAAAAAGGGTGACTTGGTTCTTGCAGTAAAAAGGCCAATGGTTTTCGCCCACAAATCCAAAGGAAAATTCGAACCAAAATGGGAGGGGCCCTTCATCATCGACAAAGTCATCTCCAACGGCGCATACGCTCTTCTAAACATGGAAGGTGACAGATCTATGTGCCCATCAGCGACAAATTCTTGAAGCGGTACTACCCTTGAAGACTTACGCCACTGGGTCAGAGCAATGCCTGCACGGTCAAAGCCTATTTTCAGGTACTTGCTCGTCAAACCCACTCCTTTTGGAACTTTCATCCTTTTGTTGAAATTTCTAAAATAAAAACTCAAAACAATGTTCACTTTCATAGTTTCATTGTTAAAAAAAAATCAAATCCAAGTTTAGGAGCCACTTCCCAGACTTGACCAAAACTTTCAATCCTTGAACCCAAAATTGATGGTTTGAAACAAAAATCAGGACTCAGGAATTTCTACCCTAGTCCACCCCGACTTTTACAACAAAAAACGGTTTTCAGTGAAAATTTACGACCCTCGTGTCTTTAAACAAAAAAAATGATTTTTAAGAAACCGCGAAGAAGCGACGCTTAGTCGATACTCGCAAAGCCCAAAAATCAGAAGGATGCGAACCCCATTCGATACTTCTAAAACTCCAAAACCACAAGGAAGCAACACCTTGTCAATACTTGTAAAATTTCAAAAAATCATGGAGACGCGACATTCCAGTTGATATCCACAACCCAAATTTTCTAACTTCAAAAATCGTGGAGACTCAACATTCCAGTTGATTTCCACAACCCAAATTTTCAAGAAAAAAAAGAAAAAAACCTCAAATTTAAAAAGTTATGGGGAAGCGACATTCAGTCGATTCCCCACAAAACCAAATTTTTGGAAAAGCAAGGAAGCGACGTTCAGTCGATACTTGCACCCCAATTCGCGAGGAGGCGACATTCCATCGATACTCACAAATCGAATGAACAAGGAGGCGATATTCCATCGATACTTGCAACACCATTCAGTAGGGATGCGACTTTTTAGTCGATACTTGCATTTTTGAAAACCAAAACCTGGCTTCTACGCCAAAAAACAAAAATCGGCTTCTACGAAAAAAATTTGGCTTTCACGCCAAAACAAAAGTCAGCTTTTACGCCAAAAACAAAATTTTGGCTTTTATGCCAAAAAAATCCAAAAACCTGACTTTTACGCCAAAAATCTAAAATTTGGCTTTCACGCCAACAAAACAAAACTTAGTTTTCAAAAATCTAGCTCCTATGCCACAAAATTTCAGCTCTTATGCCAAAAACAAACAAAACCGGTTTCCATATCCTCCCAAATTTTGGCTCTCATGCCATAAATCCAAATTTTGGTTTTTACGCCACAAAATTTTGGCTTTCATGCCATCCCAAAATTTTGGCTTTCACGCCAGCAAACAAAATTGACTCCTATGCCACAAAACCTGGCTCTCATGCCAATTCAAAATTCATTTTTCATGCCATCCCAAAAACCTGGCTCTCATGCTAATTCAAAATTCGGCTTTCATGCCATCTCAAAAATTGGCTTTCATGCCATCTAAAAAATTCGGCTTTTATGCCATCTCCAAAAATTCAGCTTTCATGCCATCTCAAAAACTTTCGCTTCCAGGCAACAAACAAATTTCGGCTCTTGCGCCACAAAATTTGGCTCCCATACCATCTCAAAATCCAGCGTTAAAGCTATCAAAGAAACCAACCTTTCGCCACAAAATCTGGCTTTCTTGCCCAAAAACAACCCTTTAACAAAAGATTTTCACAAAATGACAACCTTTTGATCAAATTTTCAATCGAACATTCTCAACCAACTTTTGCTTATTTTCACCAAAAAGAATTTGAGTAAAAAGTATATGAAGTACCAAAAATGTTTTTTACATGGAGGTACCAAAAAGAAAAGAAAAGAAAACGAATTTGTTACAAAAATCAGGAGCTTAGTCTAACATGGTATTCTACCAAAGATTCAACTCCTTAAGCAGACTCTTGGCCTTAGCTTCTAAAGCTTCCAGGCAACGCTTCTTCAAAATCTTTCCATAAAATACGGCAGAGTGCCACGACCCATCTGTAGCAAGGGGAAGCCCTTCCTAAAGAATCTACCATTGCTCGTACTCTTGAGTCTTCCTCTGGAGATTGCTCTCAGCCTCCTTGACTTAGTGAATCAGAGTCCCTTCTCAAGCAAGAGCTTCCACAATGGCGGCCCATTTGGCAGCAGCTTGTTCCTTCAATAGCTCAAGACGCTGCCTGGTCTGAACGGCCTCCCTATCAAGACGGCGCAGGTCTTCTGTTAGCTCAATGATAGCCAACTTGGTGACGTTCCTCTCCCGAACAAATTACTTCCAAGTCCTCGAGATCTCGTTCAGTTCAGACTTGACCTTGCCAGAAGGCTTCAAAAACATCTCATTGAAGAAGTCACCATTGGGGAAGCTCTTGGTCTCATTCCACTTGTTGCCCAGAGTAATGACTTCATCAACAAAAGCCTTCGCACTTGCAATGTCCAAGCCGACCTCTTCGTTATCAGAAAGGATGTCCTGTACATGCTTGACCATGCCAAAGCCAGCTTCTAAATTGCCAGAAGAAAGAGTTTCAACCTAGGAGCTCAAAAAGCTCTTCAACACTTTCTTCACATACTTAAAAGATGGCCCTGATGAAGGCTCGCCCCTCTCCATTGGTCGAATGCCCGTGTCATGCCCTGCTGGAGGAGTGATCATCAGACTCTTTCTAATTGGAGACACTGGCGGAGGAATTTGCTCAGAAGATCTCATCTCTGCCGTATTGAAACTAGAAGAAGAAGTCCCTACTTTTGGTTCAACTACAGGCATCCCCTGCTCTGGCCCTGAAAAGATGGGGGGACTTCTCCTGTTACTTCACAACCCGCTAGCAAAACAAAACAAAAAAAGGGGTATGAACATGATCCTATTGAAAAATCATTATCATCAGGGTTATTGCTACAAATACCTTCTTCGACGATCGGTGGAATATTTTTTGCCTCCATAAGTTCATCCTAAGCATCGTCAAAAGTCGCATCCATGGATAACTCGAAGTCGTCGGAATCTTGTGGCAAGTCAGCTGACAAGAAAACAAGCAACATGTTAGCAAATGACAACACATACAAAAAAAAAAAAAAAGAAAGAAAACGCAAAGAAGTCATACTAGGTGAAGATTCTGGAATCCCGCCAGAGTCCCTCAGTTCCTTTTTAGATGCCATAGTCGGATCCATCACTGCCTCATCGGTCGGAACCTTAGGCATCACCAAATCATCGTCTCCCACTGAAAAAGGGAGAAAAGGAAAATCAAAACAAGAAAATCTCAATGAAAGAAACGGAAAGAGAAAGAGGAAGAATCATGCCTTCACCAACGGTCTCTTCCTCTCGGCTCCTCTTCTCCGGAGGCTCACCAGCGTCCCCTGACATCTCTTCAGCACTGGTGGGAGGGACTTTTGGATTAGGAGAGTCTTCATACCGTCTATTATTACGGCGTTGCCCTCTCTTCCTCTTGCTTCTATGGGTTGGTTTGCTTGAAGCACCTGCCCCATCATCAAAGTCAAGACCTTCGCTTGACTCCTCACCGGATGGTCTACTCCTCCCAGTGGACTCTAAGGAAGCCTTCGTTCGTTCCGCTTGCATCCAAGCTTTGATCTCGGCCTCCTCCTCCTCTAGCTGTTTCAAGACCTCACCAGGTATTTCTTGTATAGCTCCTAATTTGATGACGTCCTGTTCACCGATAAAGCATATCTTGTGCTTCTCTCCAGAAAGGAATGCCAGAACTTCCTCTCGTCGGACTCCATCTGATCTGCCAAAACCCTTCCCAAAAGATTGCTTGACATCGAGCTCCTTCTTGGAAAGGACCCAGTACACCGAAAAGCTCTCTACGAACCATTTCGTAAAGCCAACAGTCCGGAAAGTTGGTAACTCAGGATAGGAAATCATGGCGGTAGTGTCCTTCGCATTATAAAAAGCCCATGCATTCCTTCCATCCTGCAAACCTCTGAAATGCTTCACCATGCTCAAAGGCGCTCCAACAACGCCTTGAGAGAACCCAATCTGCAGCGCAAAATGCGAGGGGACTTACGGCTGGATATCAACAAAAAGATGTCTACGGTACACCATCGTACCAACGCGTATGTTAAAAAGCCACCTCTTTTCTGCGTTTGTCAAAGAATAGTTTCTTCCCGTCCCTGCCCTAATGGAATCACGGGAGACACCAAAATCAAAAGCCTTCTTCCACAAACCTAGAGAAAGCTTCACTGAAGATTGCCCAATCTCGATGTCCCTGAACCGTCGAATCCTCAGATGGGGAGACAAAAGTGATTTGGAAACGACTGTCCCTCTAGCCAACCGAAACGACTGTCCCTCTAGCCAACCGAATTATAAAAGGATCATCATCCTATGCAACTCCTAATCGATGGAAGCCGGGATAGTGGTATACATACCACGAATAGAAGATATAGGCTGAAAATACCCTGTTCATAGGGAGCCCAAGCCGAACAAGAAATGCAGCAGCCTGCAATTTGGTACACAAATAGGAGTAAAAAGCAGGCACCAAAGCAAGCCGCTCTCCGAACGCCATCTGACAGGCCGGAAAAATACAATACGGCCTGATGTGCGTACCATCTCCTCCAGCAAAAACATCCTCACTCAGCCAATAAGTGAGGTAAACAGCAAGATCCCTCCGGAGCGCAATGTTCGAAGAAATGGAATCTGTGCTTATGAAGAAGTCTTTAAAGTCTCCTCGCGTGACAGAAGTTTTCTTTGAACCTGGAGTCTTACCGCTAGCCTCCCGGGTCGTGCTATCAGAAGAATCTCTGTTGTCAAAGAGGTTGGGAAACAAGGAGCCAAAACTCCTCCAACTGCTGGACCTTACTTTCGAGCCCTCCTTTTCCTTCAAATAATCATAGAAGGCGACGAGCTGAAAGTACAAGAGCCTGAACTCCTCAGACTGCTCCTCAAGGATGCTGTCAATAGGTATGAACTTCTCATAAAGTTTGTCGAGGACAGGCAGCCCGGTGATGGCGCTCAGTTCCTTCAAAGTAAAACCAATCTCACCATTCGTGACATTGAAGGTGTTGGTTTGTGGAAGGCATGACTCCAACATGGCCATGAAGGCTTCATCGGAGAAAACCACGGTTTGCCGAAAAGCGCGAACCGCATAAAAAATCTCGGCCTCCTTCAAAATGGCCCCGCCAACCTGCAGGATGTGATCAGTCTATGACTCCCAGCTTGAGTTAGTGCTGAAATGGGCACGAAGTCGAAAATGCTTCACCCAATTGTTGTCGTCACCCTGAAAAATGCCAAGGCCCATCGGTCTCAAATCGACCGGTGGATGATCACAACCTTGGTAACCGCTGGCTGGCATCAACAAGTCCATGCGGACAGGTGACTTCTCTGCATAACCGAAAAGGCTACCAGCAAAAAGCCGGTCTTGATCACATTAGTCCTCTTCACCCAGCTTAGAGGATCTTCCCTCTTGGGGCATGTGGGAGAAAGACTCATGATCGAGATAGTACGATCAAAGGTCGACCGGGTAGAAATAGTTCTCTCCTCACCATCTGCCGTGTAAGAGAACTGAAAACATCTCCTTTGGTACGTCAAGTCAACAGGAACTGCGTCACTAAAGAAAAAGGTAGGCTTGGGCACAATGCTCTGATCGTCAATGACCCAAGGGCGATTGCTTTACCATAATCCTGTAAAACTCCTCATCCTTGAGAGCGATCAATCGCTGTCTCATCTCATCATGGTTGAGGGAGTCACACTCTTCCAAGTTTCTCTCCACAAACTGGACCTTCTCTCAAGCCTGCTGTACGGCCACATTAGGAGACCTGGTAGACCAGTGAGGTGCATCAGTAACAGGCTATTTGTCTTTGTTCGTTCTGGAGGAATTACTTGTGAAGGATGGAAAAGAAAAGAAAATCAATCATCAAAGTGACAAAATTTTGCTAAAAGAAAATCGTAGCGAAATTTTGGCATGGTTCCGGGGCAAGTCCGAAGAAAACGGAAACACCCCGAAAAAGATAGGAAGCTTGAAGATGAGCTCAACACCACTACAAGTTCATAGTCAATGAAGGATCCTCAAAGAAGGTTTGAACTCAAACATTGTTGTTAGATCAAAACCAGTCTTATCAAATCTCCACAAGCTTGAAGAAGGGCTCAACATTGCTGCGAGCGACAAACTCCAAGACTTTCAAAGCTCCTCACATTCCAACAAGATTAAGAAAGGGCTCAACATTGTTGCGAGCTCCAAATCCCAAAACTTGTAAAAGATTTTCCAGGTATGCATTATCATGCCCCCAATCAATTTACTAAAAATCACGCATCAAAGAAAATCATCATGCATTAGATGCTAGGAAAACTTTAACCAATTCCAACCCAACTTGGTCAAAACCAATCAAACTTTGTCCAAGTCAAGAATCACGTTGGCTTGACCTAGAGATTCTAGCCTTCTATCTTGATGCATCAAAAAAAAAATGCATGAACATCTTGGATTGCATAAACCTCATTATCATGGTGAGCAAAAGAGGAAAAACAAAAAAAATGAAAGAAGAGAGAAATCTCTTCAAAAAAAATATTTTTTTTGGGCTGGCCCACTGCCATGTGGTAGTACGGCCAGATCAACAACCAAGAAAAAAAAACTTGCAAAAAAAAGGAGGAGAAGAAAAAACCGTGAGCAAAAAAAAAAAGAAAAAAAACGTGTAAAAAAAAGAGAAAAGAAAACACGTGGAAAAAAAAAGAAAAGAAAACATGTGGGAAAAAAAGAAAAAAAGAAGAGAAAAGAAAAGAAAAGAAAGAAATTTCTACATCTACATGGAGTTTCTTGTGAAGGAAGAAAACTTACTTAAAGCTGTGGATGGAGAAGAAGAAAAAGGACTTGAAGAAGAAGAGGAGTTCTTGATCTTGGAGCACTCTTGGAGACTTTTGCAAAAAGAAAGAAACGAGGGCAAGAGATCCAACCTCCTTTGCTTTTATAGAGGAGAGCGAAAACCAAAAGTGGAAACAAGGAGAAAACCAAGGAAGTAATTTCTAAAAACTAGCAACTTTCCCAAAAGAAAAGATTCTTTGAGAAATTCTCTCCAAAAAGGGGGGAATGAGAAATATTCTCTCCAAAGAAAGATACTTTGAGAAAATCTCTCTCCAAAAACAAGGAAACATGAGAGATTCTCTACAAGTAAGGATATTTTTAGATATTCTCTACCCACAAGAGATATTTTTAGATGTCCTTTACAAAATGACACCACATGAGATCTAAGCCATCTCCAAAGCTTAAGATCCCATGAGTTAGCCCATATGAGCCAGGTTTTACCACCTAGGCACTAAAATGGGCTTCCTATCAAAAACCTCCTTTGCCAAGAGCATACAAAATGGTTCCATGCCTCTCTTGAGTTGATTGAACCATCCAAAAAAAAAAAAAAAAGCCTCAAGATTTCCAAAAATCCAAACCATCCAACCTCATGAACTAAATTAAGCCAAAATCTTGAAATTGACAGTCCACAAAAAACCAAACTCTAGTCCCCTAACTTGCCACATATAGCTTGTTAGGTCACAAGGCCAAAACAAAATCCTGACCCCCTAGTTTGATACATATAGCTTGTTAGGTCACAAGGTCAAAACCAAATCTGACCACCCAATTTGCCACATACAGCTTGTTGGGTCACAAGGTCAAATTCAAAAATCAAACCCCGACCCCCTAACCTACCACATATAGCTTGTTAGGTCACAAGGTCAAAAATCCAAAAAACCCTCTTGACTGCCTAATGCGCCACATACAACCCTTAGGTTCACAAGGTCAAAAGGAAAACTCAAAATCCAAAACTCAAATCTGACTCCCACATGTCAATTTCAAAACTTTGCCTTGAGACAATACGCGATCCTTCTCACTACCATAAAATCGCCTTGGAAACTCAAAAGGCTATAAAAAAAAAGCTCAAAGACTCTTGGTCAAGTCAGAAGCTCTCCTCCAAGTTTATTTTCTAGGTACATTGACTACAAACGCTACTCATCGCTATACCTCGAGGCGGCATTTGCTGACACCAAAAATGTCACTCTGCCTCTTCAACATCAAGAAGCCACATGAAGCCGCATCCTACTACAAAACAGGCAATGCTACTTCAAGCATCAGATCTTGTCAAAATCAAACAAAAACTGCAAGATCCTTCAAGACAGCCAACAGAGGGGTTCACTTGAAGTTTCGGGCCATTCCAACATCATTTGGCCCAACTTCACTCCTCCGGCAACCAAACAAGCTCTCCTGGCAGCGACGGCGTCAAAGACATCAAAACTTCGATCAGAGCCTTCGGATGGTCTCAAAATACCCCCAAAGGGCTCCATGCCGAATTTCAAGTCAAACTGACAACGTTTGACCCTCCATCAACCCTCGAGCGCTAAAGTCAAGCCTCTTGACGGCGATAACCACCGAGACTATTACTCATCAAACAAAGCACATGGGTGGCTTCAACATGCTTCAAAAGGGTTGCACGTCAAATTTCAGGTCATTCCGATAACTTTTGAACTAACTTTGACGCTCCGAAACAAAATCAAGGTTACCGGTAGTGGGGCACTCCGGGACCATGACATCCAAATCGGAGCCAACGGATCGTCTCAAAATAACTCCAATAGGCTCCCTGTCAAATTGCAAGTCGATCGGACATCAGTTGACCGTACATCAAAGCGCGACATCTTCCTCGCGGCAAAATCGAGACTACTAGCGACGGGACCCCATACGGCTTCAAAACTCAAACAAAAGCCCATGGTTTCTCCTATCTACTACTCAGGAGACTTCACCTCAAATTTCATGTCATTCCGACATCGTTTGACCTAGTTTTGACTCTTGACGGAAAATCGGCTACAAAGTCTTCGGCTTTTCCAAAAAATAGGAAACTTTGTGCTCCGATTTGTACGGCTTCTCGTCAGGTTTTCTTCAAGAGAATCAAGCATGTAAATGAGGAGAAATGTCAAGAAAAATACAGGAGAAAAAAGCATAAAAAAGGAACGAAAAACGGCTAAGAAACGGCGGCCGGCGACCATGGATTTGACGTCGGGTGGCCCATTTTCCGGCGACAATGGAAATCTGGGTCGCCGGATTTGACACCGGGTGGCCCATTTTCCGCCCTTTCCGCGTTTCGGGAGGTCCAACCCCTGTGGTTTTCTGAAAATTTGATTTTTTATGCTCGAAATCGACCGATCTTCGTCAACATTTCGGATCTGCCGTCAAGAGCATGAAATCATCATTAATCACTCTAAGATCGTACCGGCTGACCAAGAAAGTACACTTTATGTCCGACCGATCAAAAAATCGACAAGACAGATGTCATCGGCCCACTGATATCAACCAATATCCGAAGTTGCATCGCCATCTGACATCAAATACCATGTGGATCTATCGGCGATCATCACAAGAAGAATTCCAAAAGACACGGCACGGCCCGCGACTTTTCAAATGCCCTGGCGACCACTTAATGGCGTTAATTGACCCATTTTATGACAACTTAATGCGGTCATTAACCCATCATTTTGGACGGCCCAATCAAAATCAAGCAAATGGGAGTTACAAATTCAAGTAATCATGGCAGTAAAACCATGAAACTCCCCTCATTATGGAGATTAAGGGCGATTAAATGCCCATCATTCTCCACTAGCCAATCACAAGCCAAGAAAAATGAGTTACAAAATCAAGAATTAAAACTTGTAACTCCTCTCATCATGGAGCGTCAATGCCATCAATGCTCATAAACCCACCTTATAGCCACCAAAAGCCCATAAAAGGGGGGTCATTCCAAAAAAAAAAAAGAACGCTGGAACCCGCCCCAGAAAAAGTCAAGAAAATTCCGAAGAATTCTAGAAGAAACTCTGTTACTCTGCTGTAGAAGAAACAACACAAGGTGATCGAAGTCCCTTGGGGGGGGGGGCATCCCTCCCAAGGTCTCCTCTCTCCTTCTATCCAACATGGCTTAAATGCGGCTCTTTAGCCCGTTTACTTGGTTTTTCATTGGATATAGGACCTCCCCTTGGTCTTTATCCTCTAAAAAACTGAGGTCGAAGCCAAGTCAAAGAATCAAATCATCAAGCGTTCTCATCTGAAGAACGACGGCGAAGTCCATACATGACTTGCGACAGTCGATTTTAACGAGTCCCCGCAATCTCCTGAGAAGTCAGATCCCTTTTCTTACTTTTCTATTGTATTTTGTATTCTTTGGAAACAGAAAAAAAATCACATTTCTTGTCTTTCATTATTGATGAGATTAGTAATTCGCTTTTCGCGGCACAAATCGCCTTTCATGGCACGAAACCGCCTTTCACTGCAAACAAAATGAAATCACCTCTTACGACATTTAAATTTTTTCTCTTTCTTAAAATATATGTGCAATGGAAAGTTAGAAAGAAGAATTGATTTCCTTTCTACTTGTTAAGGTAAATCTCCGGATCACCACTTCAAATTCCAAGTAGAATAGAAAATCTAGCATACACGTACAAAAATGTTGATGACTCGCTTTTCCTCCTCTGCCATACTCCTGGCAGCCCCAGGGGTAGGAAGGAGAGGACGAAAGGTCAGAGCCCCCATCAAACTCCAAAATTGTAGCTAAAAGTCTAATAATTAGCCTCAAGATTTATCGCCGCTAATTTAAAAAATTATTGTCACTAAAAGGGTAAAATCGCCGCTAAAAATTTATTAAAAACATATGAAAGTAGGGTTTTAGTGGCGATCTTAAGTTGTGGCTAAAAGTTTAATGTTTTCGGCAACTATAAGTCGCCACTAAAAGTAGTGTGTATAGTAGTTTTAGTGGCAACTTGTTATCGTGACTTAACGTTTAAATTTTAGTTGCGACGCAAATTGCCACCATAAGTACTAGGTATAACACCTTTAGCGGTAGTTTTAGCGGTGACCGGCAATCGCAGCTAAATGTTTTACTTTTAGCTACGACAACAAGTCACCACTAAAAATATTAAGTATAATAGTTCTAAAGACGACTTGTTCCCGCGACTAAAAGGTTAAAATTAAATAAAAGGTAGAATAAAATTAATTTATTGACCCCTTTTCAAAATTTCATTAACCTGCTTATATAATATATGAGAAAATGGAGGCTTCATCACCATAAAGTATTAGAAAATAACCTCAAATTTAAAAACATTAAGTTTCAAGGCACTTGATCGAGTAGCAAGAGTAGAGTTTACATCGGCATAGAAGAAATATAAATAAAATGAAATAAATATCATTTTCATTCGGCTTTTGAGTAGTTATGCATCGCATTGGAATTTGGCATGACTCCTTGAACTGCTGGACAAGGATGTTAAGCTGGGACTGGAACGAAGCTTGCACCTGAGCATGCACATGTGTTTGTTGCGATTCTGTTTGAGACTGGAGCACTGCTCGCACCTGAGCTTGCACTTATGTTTGCTGCGAGGCTAGATGGGACTCTAAGGACTCCAATCGTGAAACCATCTCGCTATTCTCATTTTCCATCAACTCCAAGTGCCTTGTATCCGCTTCAGCTTGCCTCATAAAATCCTCATTCTCTCTCTAGCTGCGCATGGATTCGCTGCCCAACTGTAGAGGTCTTGGGCTTTGGTCCAGCCCCACGACCACGTATATATCCTTATCGCTCTGGTCTGAGCATTGCCTCAAACCTCTGCTCCTCCGATGGCTAAGACTCTTGTCTCTTGAGCTCCTCCTACATTCAGAAATCATTTTTTACTATCTATCAATTTAGTATTATATATAATACAAGAAAATTGATTGGAATATAGAGAATGGAATAATAAGTTACATAAACTTTTTGCATAGTCGAATCCACCCAAGGTTTTTTCTTCTTGCTAAATCGGGTAGTGAACCACAAGCTAATCAAGACAGCTAGTTCCCTGTCTCAAGATTATGCTGTCATTATACAAGTTAATCTAAATAACATATATTTAATAATAAATTCCATAAACATTATGAAAAAAGTTTATACTATCATAGCTGATTCGAGCAAAAGCCTTCGTTCCAGCAACGTGGCCAATTTTTTTTTCTTTTCTCGGTTCTCCTTGTTTCTCTTACTCAATTTCTGCATTCAGGTACAATAAATTATAAGCAATACATGTATGATAGATAGATTAAAAGGGAAGACAATATAACTTAATTAACATGCATACCTTAAAGTCCTCAGATCTGAAATACCTAACAAGATCAACCCAATCATCGTTGCTCGCACTCGAGGGGGGATTCTCCAGTCTCATCTCATTGATGTCATACTTGCAATAATAATTCTTATGTAACTTGTGTTGATAATCCCTATATCGGTGATTTAGTTGTTGATACATAGCTTCCTTGATATAGGGTTCTTCATGGAGAGTAAATTTTTGCTGCACAGTATTGTATGAGTAAGTAAACATAGATGCAAGGTAGTAAGAAAATGTAAATAGAATTTCTCGAATTGACACATAAGCTTCGTAATTTAACCAACTCAACTGTGTAGCTTGCCACATCTTAGTCTTGTGTCATCTAAAACTGTCTTCCATGTGGAAAACCGGAATGGGTCATCTGTCTGACAATAATGCCACACTCAGTTATTAATGCTTGAGCATTGTTGCCTACAGCTCGCATCAGGTTTTGTTGAACGTCCACCACTAGCTTTTCCCCATCGTGCCTCTTCTTTGTGAGTGTAATACCATTGGTCTTCCCTCATCCGCTTTTTCTAGACGCGCATGGCCTTGTTCACTCAAAATATAATTAAATTTATTAGCTTTCATCAACTCAAATTTATATATTGTTGTATAAACCATAAAAAAGTACATGCATAATTTAAAATGGTTGTTAATCATACCAGCATTGTTGACGGCGACCTCATCTCGAACAAATGACTCAACCTTTGTGGGGTCTGAAGGTCCATCTTCTTATGCACCCAATTTTTTGGCGTGAAAGCTAGGATTTGTGGCAGGAAAGCCGATTTTTGTCATGAAAGCCAGGTTTTTTTTGGCATGAGAGCCAATTTTTGGCGTGGAAGCTAGGTTTTTTTTAAGGCCAAGTTTTGGTTTGTTGGCGTGAAAGCTAGGTTTGGGCATGAGAACCGATTTTATGGCATGAGAGCTGATTTTTGGTGTGAAAGCCAGGTTTTGGCATGAGAGCCTATTTTTTTTCTTTGTTAGCGAGGAAGCCAGGTTTTTTTTGGCATGAGAGTCGATTCTTGGCTTGAAAGCCAGGTTTTTTGTTTGTTGGCGTTGAAGCCAGGTTTTTTGGCATGACAGCTGATTTTTTTGCATAAGAGTCGATTTTTGGCGTGAAAGCCGAGTTTTCGGATGAGAGTCGGGTTTTTGTTTTTGGCGTGAAAGCCAGGTTTTGTGGCATGAAAGCTGATTTTTATTTTTGTTTGTTGGCATAAGAGCCAGATTATGGTTTTAAAAAATGCAAGTATCGACTAAAAGTCGCCTCCCTGCTGAATGATCTTGCAAGTATCGATGAAATGTTGCATTCTTGTTCATTCGGTTACGAGTATCGATGGAATGTGGCCTCCTCACGAATTTGGGTGCATGTATCTACTAAGCGTCGCTTCCCTACTGGATGATTTTGCAAGTGTCGATCGAATGTCGCATCCTTGCTCATCCGGTTTGTGAGTATCGATGGAATGTCGCATCCTTGCTTTTCAAAAAATTATTTTACGGGTACTGGCTGAAATGTTGTTTGCCCACAATTTTTGAAATTTTGAGGTGTTTTGAACCTTGTTTCCTACTAAGCGTCTCTTCCCCGCGGCTTTTTGAAAAACCATTTTTGTTTAATGACATGAGGGTCGTAAATTTTGACCTAAAACCATTTCGGTAGTAAAAGGCAGGGTGGACTAGGGTGGAAATCCATGAATCCTGATTTTTGTTTTAAACCATGAATTTTGGGTTCAATGGTCGAAAATTTGGTCAAGTTATGGAAAGGTCCCAAAATTTGGATTTTTTTTTTGGAACAATGAAATGATGAAAGTAAGCATTGTTTAGAATTTTTAGAAATTTCAACATAAAGATGAAAAAACTAAAAGGAGCGGGTTTGACGAGCAAGTACTTGGGAATAGGCTTTTGCCGTGGAGGCATTACTCTGACCCAGTGGCGTAAGTCTTCAAGGGTAGTACCGCTTTAAGAACTTGTCGTTGATGAGCAGCATACATCTGTCACCCTCCATGTTTAGGAGAGCATATGCAATGTTGGAGAAAACCTTGTCAATGACATAGGGTCCCTCCCATGTTGGCTCAAATTTGTCTTGGGACGTGTGAGCGAAAACCATCGGTATTTTCACCGCAAGAACCAAGTCACCCTCTTTGTAGGCACGTTGCCCGATCCTTTTGTCGAAAGATCCTGCCATGCGTGCTTGGTAAAGCCTAATGCTTTGTCTAGCTTCGAACCGTCTCTCGTCGAGATTGTCCAGCTCTTGGAGCCTCAACTTGACATTGCTTTCTTGAGTCGTGCCATTTTACAAAGACACCCTTAGGGAAGGAATTTGTACCTCCAAAGGCAAGACAACTTCATATCCGTAGACCAAGGAGAATGCTGTGCTATGGGTTGGTCTTCAAAAGGTGGTCCGATAGGCCCACAAAGCTTAAAAAAGTTTGTCTCTCCAGTCTCTTTTGTGACTAGAGACCATTTTCTTAAGGATTTTGCAGAGTGTCTTGTTTAAGGCTTCTGCTAATCCATTTGCTGCTGGATTATATGGAGTCGAAGGACAACTTTGGATTTTGTATTTGTCGCAAAACCTGTAGATTCGGTGATCCCGGAATTGTGGTACATTATCATGGACAAATATTTTAGGTATGCCGAAATGACAAATAATGTGGGTGCGCAAGAACTGACGGACTGATGAGGTCTTGATATCGCCGAGCGCAAATGCTTCTGATCACTTGGAGAAATAATCCGTAGCGGTGAAGATAAAGCGATGAGCGATGACCTTTGCTTGATGGGGGACAGATAGGATCTATGATGTTGTTGGAAGTAGGTGGGCCTCGTGGATAGATTTTCAAAACTTTTTGACTCACCTAACTCAGGGATCAAGTATCCAGAAGGCCATTAACCATATTTAGGATGCAATCCCTCATTCTCATCAACCATGCACAACAATATAACCTATCTAGAAGATAGAAATCAGCAACTACATGCAACAAAATAATCTACCACAAGAGGAGAAACAGATTATACCTTTGGAGCCCGGTAGTGCTCTAATCGAGGAGAAGACAATCAACTGGAACAAGAACTCTTCTTGAAGCAATTAGAGATCTCCAAGACCTTGTTGTCTTCCACGCTATGACCCTCTATCAGATCTCTTTTCTCGAGAAGATGTGTGGGATCTCCAAGAGAAAACCCTACTGGAAACTATAAGGAACTAGAAGGCAACTAGAAGAGAGAAGAGGAGAAGAATTGTGCAACACTTGCACAAAACAAAGGGGCTGGGCGTGGATCCTCTATGTTGGACGTCCAAGAGGGGATGGATCCCTATTTATAACCCCACAAGCCTCCTTTTTCTACTCTCTTACTAATAATATAAGAAGTCTCACTTCCACACAAATTAGTAGCTTACTATTACCACTATTAGAACTCTCACTGCAAATAGAAATAGTAACTTTCTAATTCCTTCCTTTTAGAGTTCATGTAAGATTAGTAATTTTCTAATACTTGGGCTAGTGTGGGCACTACTAGAAAAAGGGGTTTTTATATCGGCTAAAAACCGATATAAAAGACCTATTATATTGGTTTTTCAGTAAACTTCAAACCGATATAAGTACCCCCGATATAATTAACAACTATAACCGATTTAATATGTATATTATTTCATATCGGTTTTTGGACAACTGATGTCTTTTGAACCTGAAATTATAACACATATTACTGTAAAAAAGATATAAAAAAAGTGAAACCGATATAAAAAGTATTTATAATATCGGTTTTAGGAGAACTGATGTGTTTTGAAACTGAAATTATAGCATACATTACTGTAAAACCGATATAAAAAAGAGTGAAACCGATATAAAAATTATTTATAATATCGGTTTTCGGAGAACTGATGTATTTTGAAATTGAAATTATAGCATATATTACTGTAAAACCGATATAAAAAGAGTGAAACCGATATAAAAATTATTTATAATATCGGTTATAAAAGGCTTTGTTATATCGGTTTTTTGGGATTATATTATATCGTTTGTTCTGTAACCGATTTAATATTATATATGCATTTTTTTATAAAAAGAATTTGCATTGCTGCAGTACCTATAAAACCTGCAGTACCATAAAATAAACCTGCAGTACCATTACAGTACACTGTACACCAATAAAAATTTTCACTATATATACAAAGTGATCATATATATATAACTAATTAATAATTAACATAAAGCTTGACTAGACAAATCTCTATGGAAATATTGTGTGTGTGTATAGTATCTACATTGTCTTCCATGGGATGTACAAAAAGTTGAAACTATATATAAACAAAAAAACCAAAAGAACGTGATTTATATGGAGTATTCATGAACGTGATGGCCCACTACATCAGCTACTTATATAAGTGAATCATATCCATCTCATAAAAAATAAAAGAAAACAACAAACACCACAATCATACCACATTCTATTCAATGAAGAAAACTTATGCTCTTCTGACACCTCCAAGTAAACCTAGCTTCTACAAATCAACTTAAGTACAAAGAAATAAAATAAAAATAACAATATTGGATAAGTTGATAAATCTGCAATACGTACAAATGATACATATATACATGTACCTGGAATGACTCCTATCCCTTGGTAGTGACAGTGGCAGTGACTCAACTGCAACTACACAGTAGGCTGCAACATCAAACCATAACAACTTTCAATGACCACAAAAAAGGAAAACATCCCTGATAACCCATTCAATTAAGGTAATAAACACCATAGTCTGGATAATTAAAAACACCTCGTGCACAACACCAATTCACCACTGCAGATTAGAAAAAAACACAATCACCAACACAACAATACACCGGTTATGAAAATCAAACACTGCTCTTTTGACAAACCTCTCCAAATTCTACACATAGATCAATCAAACAATACAATGGATTAAGTGCATTCCATGAAGTCTACAATCTCATAGCCAGGAAAGTCCAGTTTTTAGGAGATTCTTAATGATTAATTTGTTGCTTCTTATGTTAGCAAGGATCTTTTTGTTATTTAACACATTAAAAAGTGCTAGTTGACTAGTTAGTATTTGAAGTCAAATGGAAGCAAGATAACTAATAAAAGTTGAACAGAGAGAGGTTTTTGTTGTCCAAGCTAACCACTTAAAAAGCACACTAAGGAACAAGAGAAATTAATATTACAACATGGATTGCCAAAAGCCCCTTTTAGTAACTCATTTCTTCAAAAAGTAAAACACTCACAAAAATTATCTACGATGGAAGCATTCAACTAGCAGACCAATCAAAAACTACATTGACAAAAAAAAATCTAAGCATTTAGGATTCACAAATATGAACATCTACTAGAAGGGCAAAAGCAAGACACTACAACATATCCCAAAAAAAAAAAAAAAACAATTATATGATATTAAAATACATGCAAGGAAAAAGAGTTAAAATTCATTGATCGAACTCACCTGCAAGGAAACAATCAAGACCATGGAAGCGCTCCTGTAACCAATATCAGTAATATAGAAAAAAGGAAAAAGTCAGCCTCATTTCATAGGAGTGGAAAAAGTAAAGATGTAGTCCATTAAATAGATAATTTAAAAGCACTTACAAGTCCTATAAGAATTTCAAGACAAAGTATGACAAAACTTTAGTTGCAGACTGAGGAAACAAGAAGTTTAACTCCCTGCAAAAAAATGTATGCTTAGAGAGAGAGAGAGAGAGTTGAATACCAAAACAAAATAAATGTATGTTGTTATCATCCTACAACCTTGGCCTCATCCATCAACCTTGGAACTCCATGTCTAGGCTCCACCTGATCACCAAAGACAACTGACATGCATACAAACCTCTTCCTTATCCTCACCAAAAAGAAAAATTATCACTACTGCCATTGTCCAAATTGTCTATATTACGCCTACCAACTACTATGCTATTCTTTTCACCATCACCAAATGTGTATGCATATGGGTGTGTTGTTGATGGCTGTCCAAACGTGTATGTAAATTGGTGGGCTGTTACTTCTTCACTAACATAAACCTCTCAAGAAAAAGAAAGAAAGAAGAAAAAAAAATTGCTGCTATTAAAAAGAACAGATCCAAAAACGAAGATGTGAGGGAACGCAGAGATTTAAAAGTTAATTCCTACATATTATATGCAAACAAACAGGTCCTAAGAACAATGAAATTAAATAATTATTACATAACTTGGCCTGGTAACAAAAGTTTTCAAAATTTTGTCACTATGCATATTACTTAACCAATTAAAACAGAGGAAAGCATGCCTCTAAAAACAAAGATTGTTCATTCCTTGAAGTCACTTTTGTAAATATGTTAAAGAATGAATTATCTCTCATATTCGGCAACCGGTTGTAGTTTCAATACCTGCAAAAACAGAAAAAGGTACCACATCAAACAATTTGCAACATCAAATCCATTCTACTCATCCATATGAATTACTTCTTATTTTAAGAAAAGAGTATGAGTTAAACTAACGACATCAACCACAACATTTCAAATAAGAAAAACACCATCAACCTCAATCTACAACCTGCTCATCTCTTTTGAGAACAAAGAAGAACCCCATAACATGAAAATCAGTGAGCAAGCTCTATTCAATAACAACAAATCTAACCAAACTAAAGACTAATAAAACACAGTGACTTAAATTGTCAACATCAAACCCATAAAACATCAACCAATATGAATAATTATACATTAAGAGTGATTAATCAATCATCACTCCATGAGTTAATAAAGACTTCAGGGAAAAAATAAATAAATAAGTACTTGCCTTGTACCGGTATTGAAGAGAGATGGTATATGCATCTATAGCAAACCAACCTTCCATTCTACTTGGGTACCATTGCAATATGTTAGAGGCAATTCCTTGCCTACAAGAAAACTTAGGGTTTAAATGGAACTCAAATTCTAATATCAATGCAAGTAATAGAGCATATCTTAAGAATCAACAAGAAACCTTAAATCCGAGCGCTTCTCGAGAACTTACCTAGAGAATGGGATCTTTTCTAATTACTTATGGTCTGAACATTAACCAGAGAAAATCATAGAACTTAAAGCTTGAAAGATTAAAGAATCAAACAATGAATTAGTACTTAAAATAAAGATTTTGAAACAACCTCTCCTAGTTATCGTCAAACAACACATAATTGTCATCATACGTTTGGTAAAGTGGCAGTCTCAGTCTTTCGATTAATGGTGCCAAGGAATTTTCATTGCAGACCCCATGCAACCTAAATCATGATCGACAACATACAACACATCTATTCAGACCTGCTTTGAGAAAATACATTTGTCTAAATTACTTGCAGAATGATAAATTGTGTCCCAGCAAATAAGTGTACCATGATGCACCCATGTCGACAAGAAAAACAAACGAGTAATAGGTGTAAACTCAACCACCAATTCGATCTCAAGATTCCAAAATAACAGCCTGGGAATAACAGATTATATCAGGTCAGAACACATTCTAACATGAGCAACACATGTCATGCTAGATCACACCAAAGATGAATGCTATAATGCTACAAAAAGATGAACTGCAAAATTCCTTTTCACATCAAGCTACACGTCTTCTTGTCTTTTTTTTTTTTGCTGTCAAAGGATGAATATTTATTTAAGTGATGTTGTTACAAGAAGATTGAGCGTGAAAACACAAAAGGTAACTAGCCTAAAAATAGAGCAAGACAAAAGAACCCATTTGAAAGGCAGTTTCTGTTAATTCCCGTAAAAAACCCAAAAAGATTGCAGCTTTCCACACAAGTAAGCAAAAAGAACCCATCTCTGAATATTAGCATTCTACACACCTTTTTGTCGATTACTCCAGGTTCAAGCGCCTTCTTCCCACTAACAATATGGAATCTGAGACAATCATGTAACTAAAGGGAAAGGGGTTTTGAGAGGGAGGTATTTCGAGGTGAGAGAGAGATTCCATGGGCAACACGTGGAGATACCAGTGAGACGAAAAGAGACAAGGAGATGTCGGTCGCTAAGAAGATGCTGGTCGTTTGGTCGCTGGCAGTGGCTCCGGATCTGTGGCGTTGGGTCAGAAGGCAGGGTGCTCTACCATTTCCACGTGATTATCCACCGGGGACGAGGGAGGGGGGAGAGAGGGAGAGAAGGAGGGGAGAGGGGGATCGAGTGTTGGCGTTGGCCGGGGAGGAAGATAGAGGGAAGAGAAGGGGGGAAAGAGGGAAGCGATCAATTTTAGGGTTTGGGGTGTGGTAATGAGATCTGGGCTTACTTCATTTCCGCGATAATGACTTTTAAGGGTCGTCAGGAAAATTAATTGGCCATCGTGGAAAAACGACCGTCCAATGAAGTCGGTAAAACCAACGTCCCAGCGTCTGTATTCGGCAGTTTTCACGTAGTGGAGAGGGCAGAGAGATCGAGAGAGATAAAGAAATAACAGAGAGAGAGAGAGAGAGAACAAGAGTGAGCGAGAGAGACAGGGAGAGCAGAGAGAGCGAGAGTGAGAGAAGAGTAAAGAGAGCGAGAGAGCAGAGAGAGAAGAGAGAGCGAGAGTGAGAGAAGAGTAAAGAGAGCGAGAGAGCAGAGAGAGAAGAGAGAGCGAGAGTGAGGAGAGAAGAGAGAGCGATAGTGAGAGGAGAGAACAGAGGAAAGAGGGGTTTTGGAGGGAGAGAGGCGCTGGGACCGAAAAGAGGGTCTTGGAGACGGGAGGGGGAAAAAACATAGAACTGATATAAGATATTTTGGAGCAGCATATTATATCGGTTTTCCTAATAACAGATATTCAGGGATTTTTAAAACTGATATAAAATCATTGCTTTTTAGTAGTGTATATAATATCGATTTCATAATAACCGATATAAAATATAGCAATTAATATCATAAAATTTGCTAACCGATATTATATATAGCGATTATTATATCGGTTACTATGTAACCGATATAAAAAAAATTGACCGATATAAAAAAATATTAACTGATATAAAAACCTTGACTGAAGATATTGTATCGGTTATATGAAAAACCGATATAGGACAGTTTTTGTAACCGATATAAATGTCCTTTTTTTAGTAGTGAGGGACCACTAGGGATTCCTCAGAAAGCTGGCTCCAACTGGGACACACGACCCCACATCTCATGTGTAATCCAGGCACACAGTTAATTGCAAATAACACCACTATATAAATGCAATTGCACTCCAGTCTTAGGAATAAATTACAATGAAGACCCTAAACTTTCACACTACCACAAGTAGGCCCCTCTACCATTATCCATGGATCAATTGGAATAAATCTGTCCCATCCAATCTTAGATCCACATCTTATTATCCTTGAGCCCCAATTAATCACAGTGATCATCAGTACCATCCAATTAACTCTTAATCAAGATGGGTGCGCACTTACTAACGATAAATCCATTAATTGGCACAAGGGGATAATGTAGATCATTGCATGTTCCCACAGTCCTACTACCATGTACCCAAGACACCGAGGTGTTGACCTACAGTTGGCCTCACTCATTGGTGACTCAAAACAAATAAATAGATAGAAACTTGAGTTCATCAATGTCTCAGGATTGAGAGCCTATTGCTAGGGAATTATGACAGTAGTCCTTAAATCGAGACAGTATTTCATAAGGTGTTTCTCATGGTCCTTTCAATACATCCAATGTACCAGCATCCTGATCCAGAATCATTCATTCTAATGATCGAGAAAAATCACACTATCTCATAGTGATCACAGTGCTACAACCTTATCAGATGAAATGCCTAGTCTCATCACTGGTTGTGAAGATATTTTAAGTATAAGATTTGTGACACATGTCTCCCGTATGTGGATCTCATTCATATACATATATCACATCTAATATACTAATGGGACCCGGTTCATCTCACAAACCATTATGTCATATGTATTGGTCATGTGCATTAAGTAATAAAAACCATTCATCTCATGAAAGGAAAGCATGATTTTATTGATAAATAAAGAAATTAATCAATTTATTACATCAACTGATGGATTGAGACCACACAATCTATCAATCTCCCACTTGGGCTCAATGCCAGTCAGGGTTGCATCTCATGCCCATCCCGTCTACATGTTGCTCAAAGAGTTTGGTAGTCAAAGGCTTAGTAAAAGGATCTGCTAGATTGTTCGCAGAGGCTATTTTGGTAATATCAATATCACATCTCTGCACAATCTCTTTGACTAAATGATATTTCCTCTGTACATGCTTTTGGCTTTTATGGCTTCTGCGCTCCTTGGACCGAGTGACTGCCCCGCTGCTGTCACAGTAAACTGTGAGCGGCTGTCATGGCAAAGGTACCACCCCAAGTTCCATAAGGAATCTCTTGAGCCATACTGCTTCCTTAGCTACTTCACAAGCCGCTACATATTCAGCCCCCGAGGTGGAATCAGCATTACATTCTTGTTTTATACTCCTCCACCTGATAGCTCCGCCACCAAGCATAAATACATAACCAGAGGTGGATTTTCTGGAATCCTTATCTAACATGAAGTCAGAATCTGTGTATCTGACTGGAATCAGTTCATCACTGCCATAAATTAACATGAATCTCTAGTTCTTCTCAAGTATTTGAGAATACATTTTACAGCAGTCCAATGTTCAGGTCCTGGCTTAGACTGATATATGCTGATTAGGCCCACTGCATGACAGATATCCGGTCTAGTACATAACATAGCATACATGAGGCTACCAACAGCTGAAGCGTATGGTATCGACCTCATCTGCTCCTTTTCCTTAGGTGTCTTAGGACAATGATCTTTGGAAAGGTGAACTCCATGCCCGAAAGGTGTAATACCCTTCTTGGAGTCTTGCATAGCAAATCGTACCAGTACCTTATCTATTATGCAGCTTGGGATAAGCCAATCATCCTATTTTTCCTGTCTCGATGGAGTTTGATCCCTAGGATGTAGCTAGCTTCTCCCAAGTCCTCCATACCAAAGTCTTTGTCACGCCCCCGAACCGAAACCTCGGGGGCGGGAGATGGGATTAAGGATAAATGTATTTTTCTCCCAAGATCCGCGTGTGTGAAGACAACACATTCTGAATATTTTGCGGAAGCATTTGTGGCGTTGCGACCCGAAGTCCGTGGCCATCGGATTCCGCGTCGCACTCAACCTTTAGCCCATAGCTATTATATCAAGAATCATATCAGACTGGAGTAACCATCACAATAATTTACAGAGCTGACAGTAACAGGATATTACATTCCCAAATATATTCAAGTTACAATTATCAATGTACATTAATTAAGAATCCCAAGAAAAAGGCTAACAAAAGCCATACAACAAGACGCTATAAACCACTACCCAAATGTGACGTAGCTCCGATGTCAAGCTCAATGTCTACATGACATAGCCGACAAACCAACCTGCAAAGCATGGCTCTACAGCCAACAAAAGCACTCAACTCGGGGCGAAGAAATCTGAACCTAAGTACCAAAAGTAGTGGGTCAGACACGACGGTCTGGCAGGTGGATGAAAAGAACACAATATAGCGAATAATAATACAAATGATAAATCATGCTATTTGCTCAAAATGCTGCATATAATTAAACGGGTGCAAAGTCGGGAATCTCGGGGAAAACTTGTATTCATTTCAAGCACGGGTAAAACATGAACATCTAATAAAACATGTATTCATTTACATCATCTCTAATCATAGATATTTGACAATCGGGTATTCGTCTAAAACATGTATAAATATAGTGGTTTGACAAAACAAACGTTCATTTGAAACTGAAGTAAAACACAAGTATACAACAAATCAGGTATCCATGGCAGTCTGGCAAAACTACTGTCCATTTGAAACATATGTGAAAAATACGGATATTTAACAAATCGGGTGTTCGTTTAAAACAGGTGTAACCAAGGAAATCTGACAAGACTAATGTTCATTTAAAACATATCTCAAAGCAGGGATATTTAATAAATCGGATATTCATTTGAAACCGGTATAAACATAGATATCTGACAAACCAAATGTCCTTTAAAACAAGGCACGGGTATTTAACAATTCGGGTATTCCTTTAAAACACGTGTAATCATATAAATCTAGCAAAATCATTGATCGTATGGAACATATGTAAAAGCATGGTTATTCACCCAACCGGCATTCATTTAAAACATGTGCGGGTACAAAGAACAGAAAACAATATAATAATAACTGAATTTACATTGGAGAATATTAGCACTTGTTTAAATAACCACTTTCATAAAGGAAACGAATCATTTATCGGAAAGCAAGTAAACAATATAAAACATGTCGGGTGTCCAAGGAATCGGGAACTGGCAAGATGGCAACCACACGAAGCTAAGTCCTCTATCACTAAAGCGATAGAGCAATAACTAGGCCCTGATCTCAGTCACTCGAGGTGAGGAGAAACAGGGGATCTCATATCAATACATATACATATACTAGGCCCTGATCTCAGTCACTCGAGGTGAGGAGAAACAGGGGATCTCATGAATGCATATACATATACTATACGGGACCACGGTAGCGAGCCGGGCATCGGGGACCACAGTAGCAATCTGCGGTATCGGGACAAGACCACGGTAATAACCGGGTATCGGGACGGGACCAAGGTAGTAACCGGGTATCGGGATCCAAGCTGCAGCTGGCGGGACAAGATGGGGATCTCCAAGTCGGTTGATCAGACCAACATGGTTATCCAAGCTTAGTGGTGCCGACTCATAGGTTAAAACCAATCGAGACATATGCAAGCAAGTCAAGTACAATAAATAACGGGCAAGACGGGGGTGCTCAAGGGCACACTATCATATCATGTCGGGCAATATATCTCGGGGCAAATAACTGTTACTAGAGTAACTCCAATGCTTTCGGGGAATACAATAAATAAACGGGTAAAACGGGGTGCTCAAGGGCACACTTTCATTTCATATCATGTGATGCAAATCTCGGGAAATGAGGAAATATAATGCACTATACCATTTCGGGAAAAAATATTGATTGCAAGATCTACTTAAGTGAATAGGGGCCCCGTATGTCGATTATGATAATTACTTGGTACTCCTTGAGTTTGAAGACATTCCGGGCTCCTTATGCACTTTTACTATTTTCACAACTTAAAATGAGCTTATGGGTAGTACTAGATTTCATACTAGGAAAAATCAAGGTTATAGACGGTCCATCCTAGGCATGACGTTAATTCGGAAACATCGACCAACCTATTCAGTCATCGAAAGGAATGGAATTCGCGATAACCAAGGCAAAAGACTTATATTTGGATATAAAGGAGTTATCGCGTCATTCCATCCCGTTCAAGATTGAAACGGATTGAACTTCGATGCCACTAAACTAACCGTGAGAAGTGTCGGCACAAGACATCTCACCCATAGTCCAATTAGTCCAAAAAGGGTAGCCAAGGTCCCACCTAGCACTAAGGAAAAAAATAAAATTCTCAAAATCCACCGGACTCAAACTGAGTCCACCGATCGATCGGACAAAATTTTCTGAACAGGGACCGATCGATCGGCCGAAATTTCTACACAGGGCCCGATCGATCGGTCCAAAAACCCTTACAGTTACTGACAGACCGATCGATCGGTCTGCACGTCCGATCGATCGGTCCTGGGCGTAGTGCAGGTCCGGGACTTGGATTTTCTTCATTTTTCTTTCCTTTCCTTCCAACATATAATCAATCACATAAAACTATAAACAAGGGGACTTAATCACACGTTTCCAAGACATTAAAATGAGCTAAAGAGCTCCTCATTCCAAGTTCCTCCATTTCCATCCTTTCCATCCATTCCATCCACAATAAAACTCAAAGTGGAGAAAACTCATTCATGTGAAACCATTTGAAATTTTGACAATAGGATGCATGCACTTTCAAGAGCTTAACAAGAAAGAATAACTCATCAATAAGCACATCTCATAATCAATATTTATCATATCAAAAACAACTATTAAAATTACCAAAACCATCAATGAAATCAAGACTTTCACCAAAACATGTTAATAATCAAAACGATCCAATCAACCACTTGCCTTTGACTCAAATCAAGCAAATCAAGCTCCTAATCACCTCTCAAGCTCAAGATCCACAATCTCTACAAAAACCCCCAAAACAACCCTACAATGGGTTAAACAATGAAATGACAATGAAACCTTTCAATAATCAAGGTGGAGCTTCTCTAAGGCTAGTAGATTACAATTCTAGAAGATGGGAAGAATCACTTACTTGGATGACCTTCAAATGAGAAGAACAAGCTCAAGGGAAGTCTTGTGATGGAGGGTTCTCTTCACAAATGGTACCAATGGAAAGCTTGTAAGATGAGGAAGAAGAAGACGGTCTCCATTTCGAGTTTGGTGAACTATTGGTGTGGCTTGGAGATGAAGAAGCAAGAAGAAGAAGAGAGCACAAGGAACCCTAGGCTCAATAGTTGCTGATTTGTGCTGGAAATGAAGATGGGGAAGAAGGGAGGTGGGTTCTCTTATAGCAAGTGAGAAGGGGTCCCACAACTTAAAGAACTTGGGTGGCTGAAATCATCTAATTCGGGACCTCGGATGGATTCGACGAAGAAGGAAGAAATGATCGTCGAAATATCTAGTTTCCAAAAAGTATATGTTTCACGGATTTCGAGAATATTGAGTTTTGGGTACAGATTTGGTGTGAAAAGACTGTTTTGCCCTCAAGGCCAAGAAAATCGGTTTTCGGGTTCTCAAATGGATACGAGATCAACATGAAAGTTGTAGGATTCCTCAAGATGAATGCAACGGGCCAAAAACACGATATGAAACCAATCGGGAAAATCTCACAAGAAAATGCAAAGCCGAAAAGGGAACCCCCAAAGGGCCCCACAAGCTACCAAAGCACTCAGAAGCCCAAAACTAGAAGAAAACTCATTCTAGCTCACAAACTCAACCCAACAACTACTAATCCCACTAAAAGAACTAATCCACAAATAAAAAAACACTAATCCAAGAGATTAGGGGTCGGGTTCTCACAGTCTTTGCCAACCAAACTTTTACTGTTGACAAGATTCCTACCTCTTTCCCAAGGAGTAGGATGTCATCGACATATAAAACCAGAAAGACTACCCTATTACCTTCGCTTTCGTGTACACACATGACTCATCCGGATTTTGACAAAAACCAAATGACTTGACTGCCTGGTCAAAACGGATGTTCCAGCTTCGTGACGCCTGCTTCAGTCCATAAATAGACTTCTGCAGCTTGCAAACTTTTTGCTCATGGTTTTTAGCTACAACCTCTGGCTGCACCATATAGATGTCTTCCTCAAGATGGCCGTTGAGAAACGCCGTCTTGACATCCATTTTCCAAATCTCATAATCGAGATGAGCCGTAATGGATAAGAGTATCTTGCTGGACTTGAGCATGGCTACCGGCGAGAAGGTTTCCTCATAATCGATACCCTCTTTCTGAGTATACCCTTTTGCAACAAGCCTGGCCTTAAAGGTCTCCACTCTACCATCTGGTCCTATCTTTCTCTTGTTGACCCACTTGCACCCAATAGGTTTAATATTGGTAGGCAAGTCGACAAGTGTCCAGACCTGATTGGAGTACATAGACTCCATCTCAGCTTTCATAGCATCTTCCCAAAGCCCTGAATCTTTGTAATTAATTGCTTCATCATAGTTACAGGGATCTTGTTCCGGTTCTTCCGGGATTGCCTCATAAGACTCTCCCAAGAACGAGAACCTGTCAGGGGGTCTGACAATCCTCCCACTACGACGAGGCATTGGTGTAACTACTGGGTCCGGTAAGGGCGCTTCTTCCTCGGGTTCGGTCATACTTGAATTTGGAATTGGTTGCTCTTAAATTTCTTCCAATATCACCTTTTCTATAGATTTTCGGTCAATTATATAATCTTCCTCCAGAAAAACCGCATTAGTGCTTACCAGCACTTTCTACTCTCTAGGATTATAAAATAACCAACCTTTAGTTCCTTTAGGATATCCTACAAACGTGCATACTTCTGACTTCGCTTCCAACTTATCCGTCCTAACCTTTAGCACATGTGCCGGACAACCCCAAATGTGTAAATGTTGTAGGCTAGGCTTTCGCCCGGACCACAACTCCCGGGGAGTCTTAGGTACATAATTAGATGGTACAAGGTTTGGTATGTACATTGCAGTATTCAAGGCGTATCCTCAAAAGGATATAGGTAATCCTGAGAAACTCAACATAGACCTAATCATATCTAAAAGAGTCTTGTTCCTTCTTTCTGTTATTCCATTCTGTTGAGGCATACCAGAAGCAGACAATTGGGATAGAATCCCATTTTCTAATAAGTATCCCATAAAATCAGCAGAGAGATGTTCCCCTCCTTGATCTAATCGAAGAGTCTTGATACTCTTACCTAATTGCTTTTCCGCTTCCGCTCGAAACTCTTTGAACTTTTCAAAAGCCTCGGACTTGCGGTGCATAAGGTATATGTATCCATATCTTGAGTAATCATCTGCGAAAGTGATGAAATACTCATATCCTCCTTTGGCCCTGCCATTAATGGATCCACACACATCAGTAAGCACTAATTCCAATAAATCTTTGGCCCTATTGCCCTAAGATGAGAATGGTCTTTTGGTCATTTTGTCTTCCAGACAGGGCTCGCAGACAGGCATTGGTTCTACCACCAATGAAGGCAATATACCATCTTTCACTAGTCTGTCAATCCTGTTTAGGTTTATATGACCTAGCCCCAAGTGCCAAAGTTTTGTTGGATTAGATGAAGGTGACTTCCTTTTTAATGATGGTCTATTAATTGTTTCAGTATCATGTATCTCATACATTGTAGGAGTTAACAAATAAAGCTCATTGGTTACCTTGCCAGAATATATAAAAGTACCATTCCTCTTTATGACAACTTCAATACCAAAAGTAATGGAATAACTTTTATTCACCAAACTAGAAACTGAAATTAAATTCAGCCGTAAAGACGGTACATATAACGTGTCTGACAAAACGAACTTATTATTTGAAAAACACAAAGTAATAACTCCCACTGAAACTGCCTCGGCCTGAGCATCAGATCCTAGGTTAACAATGATTTCTCCGTCACTAAGCCTTCTGGTTTCCCTGAACCCCTGCAACGAATTACATATGTGACTAGTTGCCTCAGAGTCCACACACCAAGATTCTGAAGTACCAGTTGCAAAACTAACTTCAGAAATAAGTGACTCAATCATACCTGAGGTCTTCTTCTTAGATAGATACTCTGGACAATTCCTTTTCCAATGTCCTGTCTTACCACAATGGAAACACTTTCCTTTCGACCCTGAACCCTTAGTGTTAGGTTTTTGTTTATTGTAATTTTGATGGATGCACATTCACCTTCACTGTCAAATAATCACACACATGAGCTCTTAGGTTTTTGACTTTGGAATCTTGGATTCTACTTGCATTTGCACATGTTTTTGAAATGAATTTGATTCATGCATGTTTTAGAATCCAAATACTTTTGAAAACCTAATTCTTTGTGCATTAATTTTGGAAAATCAAATTAAGTTTTTCGGTTTGTGATTTGCATACATTCATCTTTTTTAGATTCATTTTAGTATGCATGAAGCACTCTAGCCTTGAGTTCCAAGTTGCATATTTGGAATTTTGAAAACAACTCAGGAACTCAACCCAAGACAGTTTGGTCGGTTGACCCACCCCTGTGCCCGGTCGACCGGCCCAACTGGCCTGCTGGAAAAATGGCCAGTGTACCCGGTCGACCGAGCCAGGCCCAGGTCGACCGGGCAACTAACCGTTGGGCCAGGTCAACCCGGGGGTCATGGGGTCGACCGGGCCAACTAGCCGTTGGACTGTTTTTTCCTTTAAAAGTCCATTCTATTCCATCCTTTTAAAAGGCTTGATTTATGAATCTTTGAGACCCCATTGAAGCCAAAAGAAGTGGAATAAGCCAAGAGAGCTAGAAGAACATTGAAAATCAAATGTTTGAGTTTTTAAAAGGTACATCTTACTTGTCATTTTGACTTCCATTCAAATTAAAATCAATGCATGTTTAAATCTTTGTATTTTCATAAATGCATGATTTCTAGCTTTTAAAGAGTTGTTTTGCAAACTCATTATCATCTTTGGAATATTAGAATGGTTTGCAATCACTCTTGTCTACATCACATGTGTTCTTAGACTTTAATATTCATACAACTTGTTTTAGTTCATTTATTTAAGTTGTTTGAATCTTTCATGTGATTAACATTTTTCTTCAATCATCTTTTTCTATGCTTTGATTTTAAAATGCATCAAGCATTCATTTAAGAGCTTCACTTTAGAAATTAATTGAAGTAAAACACTCATACACTTTGTGCACTCACCTTAGCTTTCTTTTAGTGTATGATTGCTCATTTATTTATACTTTAATATCAGCCTATTTAAGAGGCATTCTATTTGTGCTTAAATTGTATCTCTTAGAGTGTTCTTGAAGAGACACCTTCTTAGAGAAAATCTTCATTTGTAAAGGTTATTGCTTAGCCTTAGAAAAACACTTTGTAAAGGTTATTGCTTAGCCTTGAAAAGCATGTTGTAAAGGTTGTTGTTGAGCCTAGAAAAACAACATTGTAAAGGTTATTGCTTAGCCTAGTAAAAAGCATAATTAGTGGAAATCTGGTGGGGTGATTGGATCACAAGCCGGTAGTGGACGTAGGCATTGAGGCCGAACCACTATAAATCTTTGTGTAGTGGTGTTTGCTTGTGGTGATTGTTTTCTTAGCTTCCGCATCTTGTCTGGTAAATCATCTTATGTGACTAGTTTATTTTAAAGAAATTAAAATTGGTCTAAATTGGTCACATATTGTAGCTCACCCTATTCACTCCCCCCCCCTGTAGGGTTAGGATCCCAGGACTTTCAATTGGTATCAGAGCCTCGTGCTCTATCTTTTGGGATCAAGTGTTTGGAACTCTTGATTAGGTGTAAAAACCTAGAGTTTATAACCCTAGATTTGTGTTTGAATGAATTCTATTAAAATGATTCCACTAAGGTAGGTTGTTTAGACTTTTGTGTAGATTCTCCTAGACCTCTCATTCTTCCATCTATTGGAGATTCAAACCTTCAAATAAATGAATCTCAATGTGAATTAAAAGAAGAAGAATATGATGAAGATGAACTTCAACAAGCCTATGAGGAATTATACACATTATCTGTAAAGCTTGATAAGAAAAATAGAAGTTTAAGAGAAGAATAAAAAAGACTAAACAAAGAACTAGTCTCTTCAAAAGATGAACTTAGAGAAAAAGAAGAAGTAATACAATGTCTAGACTCTAAGTTTATGATCTCTTTAAATAACTTATCCAATATCAAAGACGAACTAAATGAAATTAAGATAAGTTATGATGATCTTAAAAAGGAAAATTTAAACCTAAGAGATCAATTAAAAAGGCAAGACAAAGACTTTATCAATTTAGAATCCAAGTTGACAATTTCCAAGGAAAACTTGACAAATGCTCAAAGTATTGTAAAAAACTTAGAACTTGGATCTAATGTTGTTAATGAACTTAATTTCAAATTAAAACTTGCCAATGAAGAGCTAATCAAATATAAGGAAATTGAAAATGATTTATTAAAAGTCAAAAATGAAAATTCAATCTTATAACCAAAGTCACTCAACTTGAAGGATACAAACAAAAGTATGAGTGCAAGTTTCACTACAACAGATTACACCTTCAGCGACGTTTTTTTTCGTCGCTAAAAGTCCAAAAAACGTCGGTAAAGGTTTTACCGACGTTTTTTTTTTCGTCGGTCAGTCGTCGGCAAAAAAATGTCAAGAAAACACCTTACCGACGAATTAATTTTAGTCGGTAAAATTAACATCTACACCGACGCTTTTTTATTTTTTACCGACGTTTTTTGTCGTCGGCAAAATTAATAAGAAAAATAAAAAATAAATTAAAATACCTTACCGACGTTTTTTTTCGTCGGTAATATTAAAAAAATAAAAATAAAAATATTTTACCGACGTTTTATTGTGCGTCGGTAAAAATAAAAGAAAAATAAAAAAAATAAAAATACAATTACCGACGTTTTTTTTCGTCGGTAATATTAAAAAATTAAAAATAAAAATCTTTTACCGACGTTTTATTATGCGTCGGTAAAAATAAAAGAAAAATAAAAAAAATCAAAATACAATTACCGACGTTGTTTTTCGTCGGTAATATTAAAAAATAAACATAAAAAATATTTTACCGAAGTTTTTAATACGTCGGTAAAAATAAAAGAAAAATTAAAAAAAATCGAAAATACAATTACCGACGTTTTCATTTTCGTCGGTGAAAGTATATAATTTTTTTAAAATTGAGTTTTTTGTTTTTCATTTAAATTTTCCTGTAAACCTGCTTATACACCTGTAATAAAAAATAAAACTACTCATACTACAATCAATAATACATCCAAACAAAATCATCCCCATTCTTCATCAAATCATTCATTCATCTCCTTAAATAAACAGTACAATTAATAAACATACAGTCGAATAAAAATATCTAAATTAATAAAAATACAGTCGAATAAAAATGTCCAATATACATATACAAATAAACTAAAAACAACAAAACAACACCAAAGTGTGCATTCGATCAGAAAGCGTCCATCAATCTGCAATGACAAAAACAAAAACAAAATTAGTATCTCTTGAATTAATGAAATTATAAACGAAAGATATACATGTATATATATACATGAAAAGAAAAAAAAGATATACCGGCTCACTTTACTTGCAGGGTTGTTTTTGTTCTTTTAAGTGATTTTTTCAGTCAAGACAGGTTGGAAGAGATTTAAACCACAGTCAAAATAGTTGATCAATATTGTTAAAACAGAGATTGTAGCATCAGAAAAGACAGGCGGTCATGTGAATTCTTCTTTATGTAATGATTCCACCAAGCTACCACAAACCTGTGGATCCCAACTCCCAAGTTATTTGTATACAATTAAAAAATTTAGGAGCAATTGTTTGATGGAAGAAACAATGTAAATAAAATTGGAATGATGCAGGGGCAGTTAGTGCAGAGGTTTTTGGGGCCTGTTTGGACTCTGAGGAATCAGGACTAAATTATGTTTGGATGATAATCAGTTGGGCACAAATGAATAACTAATGTGAAACCCCAATTGGATGATCCGCACTATTTGATACAATAAGAAATTTCTCCATGTATATAGTTCCAGCAAAGTTAGAGATATCTATCATTCAAACCAACGTTCAGTCTTGCTCTGATTGACTTGACTCTGACCAAACAAATTCAAGGAGATTCTTTTGACTGATGGTTTGGATCCATGCAGTGTGATCCCATTAAGGAAGCACAGTAAGTGTGGGATTTAACCATGGTTTTCTAATCCAAATCATTTGTGCCTGTTACCATTCAGATAAATAAAGGTTACAACAACTTTTGAACGTTTTGGACCTTTACAAAGTGGACAATACATGTAGGGATTTGTTTTGACCTTACCTAACTATAGACGACAGTGTGGTTAACCTAATATAATCATTCAAATTGCCTTTACATCTGCGCACAAGTTCACCGATAGAGTGAGTAAAACATATAGAAAACATAACTAATTCCTGCAGCAACGTATCGGTGTCTGGGCTTGGAGTTGAATAGGAAGCAAGCAGCACCTCTGGCCCTTGAGCAATGAGGAAACTTTTTCCTACAAATCACTGCCAGTGCCGTCAAATTCAGGAGGGTTCCGGTTGTTTGATGGGGCCCCACCTGCAGACATCCCATAGGAGAGGATTTTGCTGCAATGCTATATTCAAATGCTACTCCTTGATGATCCATCCAGAAAACCTGTGCTGAATTCAGATGACTCTAGTCGCACCCCCTTTCATGCCTCTAGAGTCATTCCTGGTTACAGTTTTCTCAAGCATATTCAAGGTGATGGATTCATTTAACGATGGAATTCGCGTCCGTCCGTGCCGGTCCCCGATTTTTTCGGTCGCCGATTCGCGTTCCGGACCCCCGGGGGGCCGTTTTCGAGCCTAAGTGTTGGAAAAGAGTCGGTTTCCGGCTCTAATTCCCTAACCGTGAGTCCAATCTGCGAGCCGTCAGTTCCTACAGGTTACTCTACCCCCGTACGAACCGTCCGTGCCGGTCCCCGATTTTTTCGGTCGCCGATTCGCGTTCCGGACCCCCGGGGGGCCGTTTTCGAGCCTAAGTGTTGGAAAAGAGTCGGTTTCCGGCTCTAATTCCCTAACCGTGAGTCCAATCTGCGAGCCGTTAGTTCCTACAGGTTACTCTACCCCCGTGCGAACCGTCCGTACCGGTCCCCGATTTTTTCGGTCGCCGATTCGCGTCCCGGACCCTCGGGGGGCCGTTTTCGAGCCTAAGTGTTGGAAAAGAGTCGGTTTCCGGCTCTAATTCCCTAACCGTGAGTCCACTCTGTGAGCCGTTAGTTCCTACAGGTTACTCTACCCCCGTGCGAACCGTCCGTACCGGTCCCCGATTTTTTCGGTCGCCGATTCGCGTCCCGGACCCCCGGGGGGCCGTTTTCGAGCCTAAGTGTTGGAAAAGAGTCTGTTTTCGGCTCTAATTCCCTAACCGTGAGTCCAATCTGCGAGCCGTCAGTTCCTACAGTTTACTCTACCCCCGTGCGAACCGTCCGTGCCGGTCCCCGATTTTTTCGGTCTCGGATTCGCATTCCGGACCCCCGGGGGGCCGTTTCGAGCCTAAGTGTTGGAAAAGAGTCCGTTTGCGGCTCTAATTCCCTAACCGTGAGTCCAATCTGCGAGCCATCAGTTCCTACAGGTTACTCTACCCCCGTGCGAACCGTCCGTACTGGTCCCCGATTTTTTCAGTCGCCGATTCGCGTTCCGGACCCCCGAGGGGCCGTTTTCGAGCCTAAGTGTTGGAAAAGAGTTGGTTTCCGGCTCTAATTCCCTAACCGTGAGTCCAATCTGCGAGCCGTCAGTTCCTACAGGTTACTCTACCCCCGTGCGAACCGTCCGTGCCGGTCCCCGATTTTTTCGGTCGCCGTTTCCCGTTCCGGGCCCCCCAAGGGCCTTTTTCGAGCCTAAGTGTTGGAAAAGAGTCGGTTTTCGGCTCTAATTCCCTAGCCGGGAGTCCTATCAGCGAGCCGTCAGTTCCTACAAGTTAGGCTGAGATTTAGTTTTGTGGTGACTGAGATTCTCAATCATTGTTTACAACAATGCTCAATCACTATTGTGTTTGGCATGCAGTTATGTACTTTGTTTTGATGGCCATCCCTAATATTACTTTGTTGCAACTATAATATTGTCATGATCTTAATCTTATAGTTTTCCCGTTTGGATCTCCGAGTCGATAATTACAGATAATCAAATTACAGATAAGTATGGAGCTTTTAGACACCAAATACCATTAGAAGTGCCCATAATAAGCTGACCTAAACCTAATTTGAAGATCCGCGCGGTCTTTGAAACATGGTTTAAGACAAATCTATTGGTGTCTTGGGTTCTATGATATCATAGGCTTAAGTTAGCATAGTACTTGCATCTGAAAGGTGGTTGAAAACCTTCAGGCCGGTCTTCTTGTTTTGAAAGTGACCAATTTTTACTTTGGTACCAACCTTTGGATATTGATGGCCATAATGAAACTATTGATTTTGAGCACTAATTATTTTAATATGGAATATCTCGTTGCGACTTTATTTTCCCTGTCACATTTATTAGGGCAGTGGTAATTTCTTATGACACCTAATTAGCTCACATGGATTGCCAGTTTTGCGTGGGCTCAAATTCCCTAACCGGGAGTGAAAATTTGTTGATGAGAAAGATTATGATAATGCAATCTGGAGGTGCAGTGAAAATTTGTTCAAATACTACATTTTCAGTGTTTGTAAATTTCAACTAGTTATTATGTGCAAATTTCAAGGGAGTATTCTACTAACCAAAGAGTCGCATCATAATCCTCCAGGAGCCGTGCCATCCCCAGCAGATGTGGTCCCCCCCGTGGTGTCAAGAAAGGCGGCCGGATCTATTCCTGCTACAGCTGCCAGCCTTTGAACAAAGGCCTCAAGCTGGCGTGTCCTCCGGTCCTGCTCAGCCTGCCTCCGGTCCTGCTCAGCTAGCTGCTCAGCTTGCTTCCTGCCCTGCTCAGCCTGCTCGGCTAGCTGCTCGCGCAGGGCGACCACCTCAGGGTCCGGTGCCCGGGACTGTGTGGAAGAGGAAGAGGTCCTTGAGTATATCCCATACCCCTTTACGTAGCCCGACCTCTTCCCAAGCACATCAGCAGCAATCTGCTCCTCAGTCATCGGAGTGGTGACAGAGGGCTGCGACTGCTCCTCGGTCCGCTGCACCAAGGCCTCCTGCCATTTAAATCAATAAAGGATTTAGAATACTTCTATGACATTATGCAATCATAAACCATTTATTAGGAAACGTACATGTCTATGTTGCGCCATCTCATTTACCCACTCATTACGAGATCGTCTGTAGTGGGTGTCGCGGAAGAACTGAGTAATGGGCGGCGCTTGACCGGCATTCTGTGCCGCCTATCATTTGAAAAAGCTTTATATTAGATATGAACCCTGCAACATATTTAGAAATTGATAAACCTAATAAAGTTTCTTCATATGAATATAATCAGTACCATCAGAGACATCCTCGAGGCAAATGACCGGGAGCCACTTGTATGATTGTATGGCAACTGAGCTCGACTCTCTTGCGCTTTCTTTGACTTTGCCTACATAGAAAAACAATAATACAATAGCAGTCATTTATAAAATCGTTACTAATAGAATTACATTGGAATATAATTAGTCGTTGTAAATAACATGAAAAGGTCACCTTCCAGGTTGGTGATTCCCAGCACTGCGATATCATCTGCTGCCAGTCAGCTAAAGTGCAACCCTCTGCCGGGTGGTCCTGGGGTCGGGGAACCCCCTGCTCCAAGAGCTCAAGATAGTGAGTATGCAGCTCATACTTCCAACCCCTATACAAGATCCCGCATTGGCGGTCAATGTCCGCCCTAAGCTGCATATCACCCTCGTAATCCCCGATCTCAAAGAGTTGCTGCAATTAGGGGATAACCATATTAGTCACTAGTAATAACAAAATATAATCAGATATTGTAATGAGGATCACAACTGTAACAACTTTGGTTGATGTTTATCGTTTCAGTTTACCTTAACTGCAGCGATGACGGCAAGCTTGATCCCGGAGTCAAGCTTCTTCCAGCCATGAGGCCTGACTGGGGCAACCTCTCTAATGGCTAACCCAAGATGGTTAGCCAGTGATGGGGCATGTTCCCCCTCTGGCCTATGACTGGAGCTGGGGATCGGGACTGGGATGTTATGACCCAGTTGTCTCCTCAGTTTCGTCGCATTCTTCCCCCGCGTGACACCCCTTACGCGGCTCGGAGCACCCGAAGCTGAGGCTGATGCTGTTAAGACGACAGTGCTAAATGAGTTAGTGAGCACAAATGATAATTGAGGTGATCAAATCAGAAGAAAAGAAGTTAAAGAGCACAAATATAAATTGAGAGGAACCATTATACAGTTTAAAAGGTTTTTCGATTTTCTCACCGACGCTGCTCCCGATCGTATGAGGACTCGCAGGAGGCTGGGACGGCTGGGGCTGGGTCGGCGACGGCTGCTCTATCAAGGGCTGAATCGGCAGAGGCTGGGGGGCTGCCGATTCAGGGGTGGTCCCTGATCCTCCAGCCCGTGTAACATCGAGTGCAGCTGGCGTAGGCTGCGTCGAGGGCTCTCGTGTGCTCTCCACAGGAGCTAACCCGAGTGCAGCTGCGACCTGCCGAGCACGTTTCGCCCTATTTTCCCGAGGTATATCTGCAATCTGGCTTAAAGCAAAGTGACAAGGAAAATAAATAATTATTAACAACAATAAATAATATTCGCAACGTGAATATAAGCAAAGTGACCATGTCATTATGTAAGAAAAGATATTTATTAATTTACTTAATCGTTACATGTGCAAAACCTGAAATCTAATGTCGACCTCGATCTCTTCTAGCATTTCTCCTAATTCCCTCAAGTCTAGGAAATTAATCTTGAGCTTAGCATGAATTTCTTGTACCGGCGAAGGAGGTGGTAGAGTGCTTACTATTGAACGCACCAGATCTGCAATATTTGGTTCAAATCCTCTTCTTTTGAGATCGTAAAACAATTGCTCCTTGTTTAGCAAATGTTCTCTAACAGATATTCCTTCAACCATTTTCTCTCTCCGGAACTGTATCCATAAGGGGTGAATACATTTTTCAAATGACTGTAATAGGTCGACGAACTCCACTGCATGCCATGGTCGTAAGACTTCAAATATCCTCATTTTTGCAGCATCCCAAGCCCGTGGCAATGTTTCAGCAATTTTTATCATTATATGTCTTTCAGGGATGAAATTGCCACACAGTCTCAGCCACTGAGCCAGTTGAATTTTGCGGGAACCATGCTTTGCTATTGGAGTTTCATTTTCAAATGATTTATGTTCAAACTCATTTGTCCATTCCCTAACATGTTGAGAGTCTTTGCCACGACAGTATTTGAGAGGTGTATTCATATGTTCTGTGTTAGAGTTGAAAACTTCAATCGTTTCAATTTCAATTTGATAAATAAATCAAACATGAACATAATATAACAAGCTAGGTAATAACATGGCACACAGCATATATAACAATCGAATGAAATTAAGCATACTTTTTATAAGAAAAGTTCTTTATTAATTTACTTAATCGTTACATGTGCAAATTAAAAGTAAACACTACATGTCATATTCCATGTCATCATCTTCCTGACTATGACCATCATTCCCTTCATCATCTTCGTATTCCGCCAGCGTTTCATCCTCGTCTTGGCCATCCTCTGATGCTGACTCATCACTGAGAACGATCTCAGGATCTATATCATCCCTAGAGTATTGGTCACTAGTACCATCGACGAGGACTGGGACAACAAATGCCGTTTCGTCCTGCTGAAATGCATCAACCGGCACATCATCATCATCACCGTCGTCATCCCGCTTAGCGGGTACATCCCATACTCCCCGAGTCTTGACCCGTTCTACAACTCTCCAATTTTTTCCTCTGCTGGTGTCATTGACGTAAAAGACTTGTTTCACCTGACTTGGTAGGACAAATGGATCATCCTTACACCACCGACCCGTGATATCAATGCTTGTAAAATGGTCTTCGATGTTTATCTTGTGCTTGGTACTAGTGTTGTACCATTCACATTCAAATAAGACCACCTTACCCCCGTGCCGATAGGACAATTCCCAGACTTTGCAGATGTAGCCATAGTAGTCATGTTTCACCCCTTCATATTCCCCTTCAACGACCAAGCCGCTACTCTGGCTCCTACGGCATTTCTCACGGTCTATTGTGTGGTATCGGACGCAATTGCAATCACACCCCTGGTAAAGATTCACTAGGGATCTAGGGCCATTTGCTAATGACCACATCTCATCAAAAGCTTCTGGTGACCCTATAGTTCGCAATTGATTCATCTACATAAGCATATTAAGACAAATGTGGTCCATCTTATTTTTAATAGAGCATAAATTCACGAGTTGATTGTGTAGCGTTTGGATGGCCCATTCAATTAAAACCTGATAATCAAGGTTCAGGACACCATGTCCACCTCATTTTCTAGTTGATGCGAACACCATACCACCATCATCAGATACTTTCAATTTGTGGGCCACCCAAATAAAATCGCTACCAGTGCCAACATCACTTCTGATCACTTCTTACACACTTTTATAGAAATGCTTTTCCATGGAGTGATTTTTGTTGCAAAAGGAAGTTCCATTTGTACTGCCCTCTCTGCAAAAACATTGTTGCACAAACTTGCACTTTCTTTGTTAACATTCAATGAATGGAGGACAAAATGAAGTAAGATTCAGCAAAATCTTGCATTCACTAATATGCTATAAGATGATCAACTCAGAAATCTATACTACCTGAATTTGCAAGATTCAAGACAAAATTAAAGTTAGGACCCATTCCTTTTAATCAGAGACCCACCCAGCCTCATAATTTTATTCTCTAAATGGGAAAAACTCTTCATTCATTTCAAGAATGATAAAAAGGTCATCAAACAAAAACAGTACCCAAAAATCTGAGTGTTTAGAATGATAAAAAGGTCATCTAACAAAAACAATCCATTATAATCAGAGTACATCAACAATTCCAAATACAACAGTTGACCCTTCACATCAGTGCCCCAATTATGCACACTCAAATCCATAGTAATTAAGTTTTTTGGAGCTTTATCCATGGTAGCAGTTAGAATCTCATGCTACTATCTTGTTCAGAATTCAAAGAAGAAAAAATGGACATAACAACTTAATTATAAACAAAAAAATTTTTTGGTTTACATGGTTTTCATAAAAAAGGGATTTTCATGCCTAAAATCCACAAATCATTGATTCAACTAAAAACACATAATCCAAAATATATAATGAGAAGAAGAACAATTTTAACAAGATGGGAGGTTCAGGTGACTACATCATCTATTTCATAAAGTCCTAAAGCATGGCCTCATGATAAATCTATTTCTTAGCATTGAGAAGACTATTTCTATTTTGCTTTTGTCAGATTTCCAACCTCTTCCACTGCCAATGCCAACAAAACTCAAAACCCTAGGTTTCTTAGTTGGTTGGAGAGGATGACCTTGGCCCGAAGGGAGAAGGACATGAGAGAGGGGACTGCTGAGAGCGTGGAATGAGAAAGAGGAAAGGGAGATGAGGGAGAAGGCTAAGGAAGAAAGAAAGAAGAGGAGGAGGAAATGGCGGCGGCTGCGCCGGCTGCGCTTTGCAGACGAGAGGAGAGGAACAGGGGAGGAAGAAGAAAAGAGAAGAAGAGAGAGAGAGAGAGAGAGAGCCAAGAGAGAGGGGGAGTGGTGCGCAGGGCGCCACAGAGGAGGAAGCAGGGGAGAGGGAGAGGAACAGCACAGGAAGAAGAGAAGAGAGGGAGAGAGGGGAGAGGGGAGGAAGAAGAAGAGAAGGAGGGAGGGAGGAGAGCAGACAGAGAGATTGGGAACGAGGGAGAGAGAGAGAGAGGTGAGCGGTGTGTGCGGAGTGCAGGAAGAGGGAGGGGTGTACCTGGTGCAGGGGAGGCGTCCGACGGTGCGAGGAGGAGATGAAGGCTCTGCGGGCGTCCGGGGGCTGCTGCTGTGGTCGTGCGCCTGGGACTGGCAGAGGTCTGGAGAGGGAGGGAGATTTGGGCGATTCACGCGGAGTGAGGGAAAAGAGGGATGGGAGATGTTGGCGATTCACGCGACTTCCGGCCGGTGGCTGGAGAGACAGCGAGCGAGGGAGAGATCGACCGAGGGTGAGAGTGAGAGAAAGAGAGGGAGGGAAATCGCAGCGGGAGTGAGTGAAAAGAGAGTTAGGGAAAAAAGAGGAAAGAAGGGGTTTTGGCGCGGGGGTTGGAAAAAAAGCCGTTTACCGACGAATTATAACGTCGGTAAAAGTAAGGAAACGTCGACAAAGGTAATTTTTACCGACGTTTTTTAAAACGTCGGTAAACTTTTTTTTTTTAAAAATTAAAAATGTGCTAATTTTCCCGACGAATTATAACGTCGGTAAAAGTAAGAAAACGTCGGCAAAGGTAATTTTTACTGACGTTTTTTAAAACGTCGGCAAACGTTTTAAAATTTTTTTCCTTTTAAAAATAAAAAATGTGCTAATTTTCCCGACGAATTTAACGTCGGTAAAAGTAAGAAAAGGTCGGCAAAGGTAATTTTTACCGACGTTTTATAAAACGTCGGCAAAAGTTTTAAACATTTTTTCCTTTTAAACGAAAAAAGTTCTCATTTTACCGACGAAAATAAAACGGCGGTAAAAATTACCTTTACCGACGTTCTATAATAAAACGTCGGCAAATGTGACTTTTCCCGACGTTTTTAAAACGTCGGCAAAAGTTTTAAAGATTTTTCTCTTAAAAATGAGCTCATTTTCCCGACGAAATTATAACGTCGGTAAAAGTGTATTTTACCGACGTTCTTATTAAAAACGTCGGTAAAAATTAACTTTTACCGACGAATTTTAAAAACGTCGCTAAAACTGCAACTTGTTGTAGTGTTTACCCAAAGTGAAGAGAAACTTGAAAAGTTATTTAAATTGGGTAAACCTCATGGAGATAGGACGGGTCTTGGTTCTGATAAGTATACTTCATATGACTTTAAATTCACCAACACTTTTGTGAAAGGTGAGTCCTCTTTCTCTAGCACTCTTTCTCAAATGTCCAAAACTAAATGTCAATATTGTGGTAAAGAAGGACATTTCAAATTTGAGTGCAAATTAAGGAAAAGTCATATGTCTAAACCCATCTTTGAACCTAAGAAAGTTAAATCTAATTCTATGAAGGGTAAGACTTTGAATTCCAAGGAAGACTCTAAGAAATTCAAACAAGTTAAAACAATTCACAAAGAGTCATCCAAGATAGATTTTAAAAAGACTAAACATCAAAATAAATCTATCAAAAAGAATCTTCTCACTTTCCCTCCCTTAACCTTAGAAATGAAAGAATTATTGAAAAAGGTTGAAAAGTTGAAATTGAAATTCAAAAGACAAAAAGAGGGAGGAAAAGCTAAAAGAAATGAGAAGAATAAAAAGAATATGAAACGCCAACTTCCTAAGACTACTCATCAATCTAAAATAGTCAAACCTCAAAGATTTGATGACAAGTCTTAAAGAATTAATTAAATCCTCATCTACTTTAGTTGGTGGAATTTCTAAAATAGTTTCCAAAGCCCAAGACCTTAGATGGATACCTAAGGTTAGACCTTTAGAAGATTACTAAGGTTTCTTAGATAGATAGGACCAACCCTTTTCTCTTAGTCATATGATTAGTTGGTCTTGTTTCTACTCTCTTAGTATTTCTTTAGGCTTTTAGTTTCATTTAATTGAGTCGTGTTTGTTGATTATGCATTTTGAATTTAAAATGGTATATTATGATTAAATGCATGATTTTGGATCAAATTGATTTGAAAAAGTTATATCATCTAAATCAATTGATTTGTTTTTCAAATTGTTTATATTTAAATGATTTCATAGTCACATTCTTGGTTTGTCAAATTTAAATGAATTTGAAAAATGATTTTCATCATACAAGTCTTCTTTTCTTCAAAAGGAAATATTTGAGAATTGATTTTTGAAAAATCTCTTTTCTAAATCTTTTTAAGTTTGTGTGATAACTGGGGGTCAGGGTTTACTGCTTTCAAATTGAATCATTTTTTTTCTGTTTTCTCCTGATCTGATCAGAATTTCAATTTGACTCAGTTAGCCCTGTCGACCGGGCTAAGTGGCCGGTCGACCAGGCCTGCGGTTCAACAACATAAACTGATGTGCAGTTTCAGTTCTGTTTTAAACAGAACCTGTTCCCTTCTTCTGTTGCAGGTCAACCGTGCTGAGCCCATCTTCCTTCTGTGTTTCTTCTCCTCAGTCATTCCCCTGGATCATTGTCTTCCTCTCAAGATCTCTCTCTCTCTCTCATTTCTCGTGTTCTTCCTCATCTTCTCCTCTACCTAGGCGTCATCCTCTCACTGTGCATTCTCTCCATTCACTGCCTTTTTCCCAACCTTGGTTTTCCTTTCTCTGTTTTGTCTGTTTCTTTGGTTTTTGTGTTGTTTATGTTTTCTTCTCTACATTAGGATTTGTTGTAGCCATTTGGACACCCTTCTTGGCATCATTCAGCTGCAATTCTTCCAGCTCCACAGTCTGCACGCCAGGTGTTTGTCTAATTGCCTGTGTTAGAGTTTTTGTTTTGTTGCAATTTGATAGGATGCATTCACTTTCATAAAGCTTGTCCTCTCATTCATTCATGGTTTTATTCAAAGGATCATCATGCATATTTCTCATTCTCGATCTTTGTTTTTATCATTTGATATGCATGGTTTTCATTTCAGTTTGCCTCTTAAGATGTTGGAGTTTTTGTTTTCAAAAATCATTCAAGCTTTCCAAAGGTTCTTCCTTTAAAATCATTATTTTGTTTTGGAGTTTTCATGGCTTTAGAAATTCAGTTTTCATCTTCTTTCAGTCATGAATTCATGCTTGTGTAATGTGCCTCAAAGTCCCCTGGAAAGTGCCCTTCTAATATTGCAAGTTTCAAAATTTTTAAAATTCTTGGCACACTGCAGGTTGACCAGGTTCCTGAAGCTCCAACGGCCATTTTTCTGACCGTTGTGTGTATGGGGTCGACCGGGCCCTGTCATGGGGTCGACCGGGGAGCTAGCCGTTGGGAACTCTTTCTCTATAAAAAGTGGTTTTTTGTTTGAGAAAAGTTGCTGACAATGGAGGGACTTTTGAGGCCAAGGTTTAGCAACTTCTCAAGAGCATCTTTGCAAGGATTATGAAGCCATTCCCTTTGTTCAACCTTTGATCTTCAAATGGGTGTGCTTTCTATAATCCTAAGTATTTTTAAACCATGTCTTGGTTCACTCTTTTGATTTCTTTCAATGCATGATTAACAAGTTGCTTTCCTATTAAAATGTTGTTCTTCATAACATGCTTAAAACTTTAGAAATCTCACATGCTATGAATACAGCATATTGTCTTTGTAACACATGGAGTTGTTTTCTTGTTTCAACATAAACTTGTTAGACTTTAATTTGTCTTCTTTGAAATCAAGTTAGTTCACCTTATTAAACTCATGTGTTAGACAACCCACTCTTTCTCAATCATTTGATTATCATCTTTGCATCATTCAAGATTGTATCTTTTCAAAAGGAGAAAGAGTAATTTCTAGCAGATGCATTTTTCATAAACTTTGTCATACATATGCATGTCTCTAGAAGTTGAGTTTTTCATTTCCTATTGAGCCTATTTAGAGGCACTCTTTTGCACTCATATAGTTCTCTTAATCAATGCATTCTTAGGCATATTTCTTAAGAGAAAAATTCTATGTTGTAAAGGTTTATGCTTAGCCTTGAAAAGCATATGTTGTAAAGGTTTATGCTTAGCCTTGAAAAGCATAGTGTTGTTTGTAAGGTTTGAGGTGATCCTAAACCTTAATTGAAGTTAGTGAATACCGGTAGGTGTACCGGGAGTGGATGTAGGCAATTTGGCCGAACCACTATATGTGCTTGTGTTATGGTGATTGTCTTTATGCTTTCATTTTATGGATTATGCTCTCTTGGTTGATTTCATTATTCTTCTTCAAAGCATAAGAGACTTAAAAGCTAAAAGAATTAAAATTGGTCTAGGACTTTGAGCTCACCCTATTCACCCCTCCCCCCATCTAGGATTCAATCTTGGACTTTCAATTGGTATCAGAGCTTAGGTGCTCTTGTTTGGGTCTAACAACCTAGAGGTAGAATCCTTAGAGTGAGTTTTTGCTTTTGTGGTCACCATGAAATCCCAATTAGGAGAAGGTCATGCCACTAATAGACCTCCCTTGTTTAATGGCTCGCATTACCGGTATTGGAAGATTAGGATGCAAGTCTTTCTAGAATCTCAAAGTCTAGATGTTTGGAGTATCATTGAAGAAGGGTATCATGAACCCATTATCACTGAAAAAGATTCTGAAGGACATGTCATAGCTATCAAGGGTAAGCCTAAGAAAGATTGGACTCAAGGAGAGAAAGATAGGGCAAATCTAATTGCTAAAGCTAAAAATGCCTTGTTTTGTGCCTTGTCCCAAGAAGAGTTCAATAGGGTAGTAAATTGTATTACTGCTAAGGAAGTGTGGGATACCTTAGAGACCACTCATGAAGGGACCAATCAAGTCAAAGTAGCTAAAATTCAAATGTTGTCTACTAAGTATGAAGAACTCAAAATGCAAAAGGAAGAAACATTTGACGAGTTCTATACTAAATTCATGGAGATTGTTAATTCCCTCATAGGTCTAGGAGAGAAGATGGATGAGTCAAAATTAAAGCTGTTAGAAAAATATTAAGATCTCTCCCCAAAAGGTTCAAACCCAAGATAGTAGCTATAACTGAAAGCAAAGATGTGGACAAGATCAAAATAGAAGAACTTAGAGGAAATCTTCTCACTTATGAATTAGATTTTGAAGTCCCTAGCAAGAAGAAAGGTGTAGCTCTTAGCTCCCAACATAAAGAAAATGACAATGATAGTGAGAGTGATGATGAAAACACTATTTTGCTTGCTAAGAAGTTTAAGAATTTCCTTAAGAACAAAAAGAACTATAAATATTCTGAAGATTCTAGAAATGAAAATTTTCAAAGGAACTCAAGGGGATCTTTTACCAAAAAGGATGTGCAATGTTACAACTGTAAAGGTTTTGGTCACATCGCTCAAAATTGTCCCTCCCCTAAAGAATCTGAAAAGAAAGATAAGAAAGGAAAGAAAGTCTTGAACATAACTTCGGATGATGATGAAGATGAAAGTAGTGACAATAATGAACCTCAAAATGATGAAAATAATGATAACTCCACTTCTTGGCTTCTCTTTACTCCCATTGAAGAAAACAATGATCATAATGTGTTAATAGAAGAAGTAAATGAAGAGAATAGTGACAATGATATTCATCAAGCCTATGAGGAACTATATGAACTATGTGAAGTCATAACCAAGAAAAATAAAAGCTTAAAAAGTGAATCTAAAAGGCTTGTGAATGATCTAAATGTTTTAAAAGATCAATTAATCTTGAAAGACAAGGAGATAAAAAATGTTCAATCTAAGTTGACTACCTCTAATGACAATCTTGCTAAAGCTGAAAAAGAAATTCATAAATTACAAAGTCTGTTAGAATCTAGTCAACAAGATTCAGAATCTCTTAAAATGAAACTTGAAAAGGGAAAACATGTTGTTGAAAAATTTACCTTAGGCAATGACAAATTCTATCAAATGCTAGGCTTGAATAAAGTCTTTGGTAACAAGAATGGTATAGGTTTTGAATGCTCCTCTAGTAGGAAGAAGAATAGCTTTCAACATAATACTAGGACTCATCTCAAACCTATAGGTAAAATCTTCTTTTCCTCTAGATGGACTTGTCATTTTTGCAATCAAATAGGTCATCTAGTTCCAAACTGTCCTTTTAAGTTTAGGATGTCTCAAAATCATAGTTCTAGAGCTCATTTCAAGTTTGTTCCCAAGACTTCTACCTCTACCTTCATTAAGGCTACTTGGATTGAAAAAGAGAAAAGTGTCAAGAATTTCTTAGTTCAAACCGCTCTTAAAGTTAAAGAAAACTCTAGATGGTTTTTGGACAGTGGTTGCTCCAAGCATATGACTGGAGACCGTTCTAGATTTATCACTCTTGAGGACTATGATGGAGGTAATGTGTCTTTTGGAGATAATCGGAAAGCTCAGATTATAGGAAAAGGCTGTGTTGGAGTAGATCAAATGCCTACATTAAAAGATGCTTTCCTTGTGGATGGTTTAAAACATAATCTCTTGAGCATAAGTCAGTTGTGTGACAAAGGAAACAAAGTTGTTTTTGATAGCAAATCTTGCAAAGTTCTGGATGAGAAATCCCACAAAGTTCTACTCACTGGATTACGTACTAAAGATAACATCTACACCATAGAAGAATGTTGTGAGAATGAATCCATGTGTTTAATGTCAAAAGTTCAAGAAAATCAGTTGTGGCATCAAAGAATGGGACATATAAATTACAAACTGATGAAGATCTTATCAAAGAAAGAAATTGTTAGAGGAATACCCAAATTAGATGAATACAAATCTGAATTGTGCAAGGCTTGTCAAATGGGTAAACAGATCAAGAAAAGTTTTAAAGGTATAAAAGATATATCCTCTGCTCGTCCTCTTGAACTCATTCATATGGACCTCATTGGACTTGCACCTGTTCAGAGTATTGGTGGGAGAAAGTATATCCTAATTATGGTTGATGATTATTCGAGATTTGGATGGGTAGCCTTTCTTCATGCTAAATCAGATGCAGTAGATAATATCATAAGGATTTGCAAGAAAATTCAAGTTGAGAAGGACTGCAAAATTAAGAAGATAAGAAGTGATCATGGAGGTGAATTTGAAAATGAAAGATTTGCAGACTTCTGTGAAAGCCATGGGATCAGTCATCAATTCTCTGCTCCAAAAACTCCCCAGCAAAATGGAGTAGCTGAAAGAAGAAACAGAGTTATTCAAGAAATGGCCAGAACCCTTCTTAATGAGAAAAATCTCCCGCGAAACTTATGGGCTGAAGCTATCAATACGGCATGCTATCTTATTAACCGTGTTTATTTGACAAAGAACACTTACAAAACCCCTTATGAGCTGTATTTTGGAAGAAAACCTAATCTGGGATATCTTAAAGTGTTTGGTAGCAAGTGCTATATTTTAAGAGATAGAGAGCAGCTTGAAAAGTTCGATTCCAAATCTGATGAAGGGATCTTCTTAGGATATTCTGATAAAAGCAAGGCTTATAGAGTATTCAACCTTAGATCTATGACTGTCATGGAATCAGCTCATGTTGTCTTTGATGAGACTAATCAAATTAAGAAAGCTCCTCATGATGAAGAAGAGACCTCAGTTGAGCAGTCTATTTCATCTGAAATTGAAGAAGAGATTCCCTCAGTCCCTACTATGCCCACAAAGTTATTAAGAAATCACAACTTGGATAATGTCATTGGACATATCACAAAAGGAGTCATGACAAGAAGACAAGTTCATAATCTGTGTGCTCACTATTCCTTTGTTTCACAAATTGAGCCCAAGAACTTCTCTGAAGCAGAAACCAAGTCTGAATGGATTGATGCCATGCAAGATGAATTAAATCAGTTTAGAAAGAATGATGTGTGGGATCTTGTACCTCTTCCTGAAGGCAAAAGCCAAATTGGCACAAAATGGATTTTCAAGAACAAGCTGGACGAATCAGGAAATGTTATAAGGAACAAAGCTAGACTTGTAGCCAAAGGGTATGCTCAAGTTGAAGGAGTTGATTTTGAGGAAACCTTTGCCCCAGTAGCTCGGTTGGAGTCTATTCGAATTTTATTGGCTTATGCCAGCAGCATGAAGATTAAACTGTTTCAAATGGATGTAAAGAGTACTTTTTTAAATGGTGAAATTGAGGAAGATGTGTATGTTACTCAACCTCAAGGCTTCGAGGATCCTCATCACCCAGAATATGTTTTTAAGTTGAAAAAGGCTCTCTATGGATTGAAACAAGCCCCAAGAGCCTGGTATGAAAAGCTTACAAGTCACTTACTTGAAAATGGATATGAATGTGGGAATGTGGACAAGGCTCTATTCATTAAAAAGGTTGATAAAGATATTCTCATTGCTCAGATATATGTTGACGACATTGTTTTTGGATCAACATCTGATCATCTTGCTCAAGGATTTTCTAAGTTAATGAGCTCCACTTTTGAAATGAGTTTGGTAGGACCCCTTCAGTTCTTTCTAGGATTACAAGTTAGTCAGACTGATCAAGGTATCTTTCTTAGTCAATCCAAGTTTGCTATAGAAATAGTAAAAAAGTTTGGCTTAGGAGAATCTAAGACTAGTTGCAATCCTATGGGATCCACTACTAAAATCTCTAGTGACCTTCAGGGAAAGAAAGCTGACCAAAAACTTTATAGGAGTATGATAGGAAGCCTTCTCTACCTCACTGCTAGCCGCCCTGATATTTCTTTTAGCGTCGGAATATGTGCTAGGTATCAATCTGACCCCCGAGAGTCTCACATTAAAGATGTTAAACGTATCATAAAATATATTAATGGGACTTCTCATTATGGTATCTGGTATCCTCATGATTCAACTCTGTAATTAATTGGATATAGTGATGCAGATTGGGCAGGATCAATAGATGATAGGAAAAGCACTAGTGGCTGCTGCTATTTCTTAGGGAACTGCTTAGTAGCCTGGCATAGCAAAAAGCAAAATTCTGTATCCTTGTCTACTGCAAAAGCTGAATATATTGCTGCAGGTAGCTGCTGTGCCCAGCTGTTGTGGATGAAACAAACTTTATTAGATTATAATGTTCCACAACAATGTATGCCTATCATGTGTGACAACTCTAGTGCCATCAGTATCTCAAAAAATCCTGTTCAGCACTCTCGCACTAAACACATTGACATTCGCTATCATTTCTTGCGTGATCATGCTGACCAAGGAACCATTGAGTTAATGTTTGTCCGTACAGATACCCAATTGGCTGATTTGTTCACTAAACCCCTTGGAAATGATCGTTTCATAAATTTGAGACATCAATTGGGCATTGGCCCTTGCCCTGTTTTTTAAATTCTTGTTGGCTAATCACCTGTTCCACATCTTATTTTTATATCTCTTATAAACAGGTGCTACTAACAAGGTTGTGTGTTTTATCTTTGATGGGCAGGCTCCTTTTGCAATTAGATGTCAAAGGGGGAGAGAGTTCACCAATTGAGGGGGAGAAGATTCAAGGGTTGCTATTGTTGAGGGGGAGTAGCTTTGCCTAGAGTGCATATTTTGTATAGCTTCTAGGTAGGTCGTCTTGTGTCGTCGCTCCTGCAAGGAAAATCCAAAGCTCCAAAATATCCAAAGCTCCTTAAATATCCAACGTTGTTGCTGTTCAAGATGTCAAGGAGATTGAGAGAGAGTTCAAGCTTCAAGAGTTGCCATCAAATTGCAAAGGGGGAGATTGTTAGAGTTTTTTGTTTGGTTGCAATTTGATACGATGCATTCACTTTCATAAAGCTTGTCCTCTCATTCATTCATGGTTTTATTCAAAGGATCATCATGCATATTTCTCATTCTTGATCTTTGTTTTTATCATTTGATATGCATGGTTTTCATTTCAGTTTGCCTCTTAAGATGTTGGAGTTTTTGTTTTCAAAAATCATTCAAGCTTTCCAAAGGTTCTTCCTTTAAAATCATTATTTTGTTTTGGAGTTTTCATGGCTTTAGAAATTCAGTTTTCATCTTCTTTCAGTCATGATATCATGCTTGTGTAATGTGCCTCAAAGTCCCCTGGAAAGTGCCCTTCTAATATTGCAAGTTTCAAAATTTTCAAAATTCTGGGCACACTGCAGGTCAACCTGCAGTCTGGCCGGTCGACCGGCCCAGGGGACCCGGTCGACCGGCCTCGCTGCAGGTTAACCAGGTTCCTGAAGCTCCAACGGCCATTTTTTTGACCGTTGTGTGTATGGGGTCGACCGGGGAGCTAGCCGTTGGGAACTTTTTCTCTATAAAAAGTGGTTTTTTGTTTGAGAAAAGTTGCTGACATTGGAGGGACTTTTGAGGCCAAGGTTTAGCAACTTCTCAAGAGCATCTTTGCAAGGATTATGAAGCCATTCCCTTTGTTCAACATTTGATCTTCAAATGGGTGTGCTCTCTATAATCCTAGGTATTTTTAAATCGTGTCTTGGTTCACTCTTTTGATTTCTTTCAATGCATGATTAACAAGTTGCTTTCCTATTAAAATGTTGTTCTTCATAATATGCTTAAACTTTAGAAATCTCACATGCTATGAATACAACATATTGTCTTTGTAACACATGGAGTTGTTTTCTTGTTTCAACATAAACTTGTTAGACTTTAATTTGTCTTCTTTGAAATCAAGTTAGTTCACCTTATTAAACTCATGTGTTAGACAACCCACTCTTTCTCAATTATTTGATTATCATCTTTGCATCATTCAAGATTGTATCTTTTCAAAAGGAGAAAGAGTAATTTCTAGCAGATGCATTTTTCATAAACTTTGTCATACATATGCATGTCTCTAGAAGTTGAGTTTTTCATTTCCTATTGAGCCTATTTAGAGGCACTCTTTTGCACTCATATAGTTCTCTTAATCAATGCATTCTTAGGCATATTTCTTAAGAGAAAAATTCTATGTTGTAAAGGTTTATGCTTAGCCTTGAAAAGCATAGTGTTGTTTGTAAGGTTTGAGGTGATCCTAAACATTAATTGAAGTTAGTGAATACCGGTAGGTGTACCGGGAGTGGATGTAGGCAATTTGGCTGAACCACTATATGTGCTTGTGTTATGGTGATTGTCTTTATGCTTTCATTTTATGGATTATGCTCTCTTGGTTGATTTCATTATTCTTCTTCAAAGCATAAGAGACTTAAAAGCTAAAAGAATTAAAATTGGTCTAGGACTTTGAGCTCACCCTATTCACCCCCCCCCCCTCTAGGATTCGATCTTGGACTTTCAGCCTAAACCACATTTCTTTTCTTGATTCAGCTGCAGTGCCTATTTTCAGCCACTTGTTCATTATCTTGAGCATTTCTTCCTTGTTTTCTTTCGATGGCTCGAACAAAACAAACATGGAGGAGATCTTCTAAGAAAGCTAAAACCGGTGAAGCTACTACTTCCCATAGATCTCCCTCCACCTCTCCGGAGCTTGGTCCACCTCCTGAGATAAAATTCAACCCCCTTCGTTCCCGATCTTCTGTTGTGAAATCGCTTAGGAACAAAGGGATCATTGTTGAGAAATTCTGTATTGTTAGCGACCTTGTGGACTACCAAGTCCCTGCCATCTTAGAGGCCATTGGTTGGGGAAATATTCTGACTTGGAGTGGCAAAACATATGCCTCATCTGTCCATGGCCTATACGAATCTATTTGTACTACATCTGCAAACTCCTTCACTATTAGATTCGTTCACGGTGAGGAGACAGTTACCATTGATTCGATCTCTTCCATCCTTGGCATTCCCAGGTCGAATAGATCAAAGTTCATTTCAGAAGTCCTTCCACTCGATGAGAGAGAATCTGTCACCACTACACTTTGTGGCCACCCTGAAGAATGGTCAGCCAAAAATTCTCTCCAGGCCTCCTCAATGATTCCCTCCCTCCGGATTATTCATATTATTTTCACTCACTCTGTATACCCGAGGAAAGGGAATAGGACAGAAGTCACTCCTTACATGGAAAATCTTCTTCACAATGTGATTACCGGGGTGCCCATGTGTCTACCGTCCATCATCATGCACCACATCATTCGTGTGATCACTGGCTCCCAGCCATGTGCTGCTCCATTTGGATATCTTATCACCCAGATTGCTCGTTCCTTTGGAGTGATTCCTCCTGACTCAGAGAGACGAGAGCCAACAACAGTCTTCAACAAGACCAACATTCTTCTGATGAGGCTTCCTCCACCACCTCGGGCAAATCCTGTAGCTGAAGGAGACGAAGAGGTAGAGGCTGCAGATTTAGAGATTGCAGATCAGCAACAGCCTCAACCACCTCAGCCTGCTCAGCCTCAATGCCCTCCTCGGCGTACTATGGAGGAGCGCATGTCATCCTTGGAGCAGGTGGTTGCTACCATACAGACTGAGTTTCATGAATTTCGTCAAGAGGCCTCAGGGATGATGCGTAAGACTTTGAAGTATTTATCGAACATCTCCAAGGCCTGCAGGCGACTCGATGACACCATGCCTCCTACCCCACTAGATTCTGCCTAGATCTTTTAGGAGTGTTTTTCTTTTCTGTTTTGGGGCTATTTTGGGTAGTGATAGAATGTCTTTCACATGTTGTATTCTTTTTCTATCATCTAACCTATTATTTTGAGTACTGACCATAATCTTTTGTTTATGTAATGGTCAAGTACTTAGTGATCCTTGTATTGAACTTATCTTGTTATATAAATGAAAGTACAGTTTCACATTTATTCTATCTTCTCCTTGTTGATTCTCTTGATGGATTCTTTATGTTGTTTTGAAGCTTTTATATGTTAAATCAATTTATATCTGTTATCGTAGCTTCATTCAAACAATGCATACACAAATCTATATACATGATAATCTGTTCTGCATTACATTTGCAATTTCATTTGGTAACAGGTGCTACTGAAAGGTATATGTTTTCTCATGTATACAGGTTCCTTTGCAATTCGATGTCAAAGGGGGAGAAAAAGATCAAGATCTATGTACTGTCAAAGGGAGAGAAAAAAATTAGATCTATCTATTGCCACAGAGGAAGAGAAGAATAGAAGATCTGAAGACCAAACAAAGGGGGAGAGAAGAACATATCTAACTGAGGGGGAGATCTGCTTCAAGAGCTAAGGAAGATTGCTTGGTTGTTAAGAGCAAAGGAGAGCTCTAACCAAGGGGGAGAAATCAGCTTGGAAAGATTAAAGTCAAAAGCTCTCGACGAATCGGTCACGCGGTCGAAGCTACATTCAAGTGATTTCTAGTTCAGAGCTGTCAAGAAGATCCAAAGTCCTTTAAGTGTTGTGATCATAGGAGTTGCCATCAAATTGCAAAGGGGGAGATTGTTAGGTTTTGTTTATTGCAATTTTGATGGATGCACATTCACCTTCACTGTCAAATGATCACACACATGAGCTCTTAGGTTTTTGACTTTGGAATCTTGGATTCTACTTGCATTTGCACATGTTTTTTAAATGAATTTGATTCATGCATGTTTTAGAATCCAAATACTTTTGAAAACCTAATTCTTTGTGCATTAATTTTGGAAAATCAAATTAAGTTTTTCGGTTTGTGATTTGCATACATTCATCTTTTTTAGATTCATTTTAGTATGCATGAAGCACTCTGGCCTTGAGTTCCAAGTTGCATATTTGGAATTTTGAAAACAACTCAGGAACTCAACCCAAGACAGTTTGGTCGGTCGACCCACCCCTGTGCCCGGCCGACCGGCCCAACAGGCATGCTGGAAAAAAGGCCAGTGTACCCGGTCGACCGAGCCAGGCCCAAGTTGACCGGGCAACTGGCGTTGGGCCAAAATAGCCGTTGGGCCAGGTCGACCCGGCAGTCATGGGGTCGACCGGGCCAACTAGCCGTTGGACTATTTTTTCCTTTAAAAGTCCATTCTATTCCATCCTTTTAAAAGGCTTGATTTATGAATCTTTGAGACCCCATTGAAGCCAAAAGAAGTGGAATAAGCCAAGAGAGCTAGAAGACCATTGAAAATCAAATGTTTGAGTTTTTAAAAGGTATATCTTACTTGTCCTTTTGATTTCCATTCAAATTAAAATCAATGCATGTTTAAATCTTTGTATTTTCTTAAATGCATGATTTCTAGCTTTTAAAGAGTTGTTTTGCAAACTCATTATCATCTTTGGAATATTAGAATGGTTTGCAATCACTCTTGTCTAAATCACATGTGTTCTTAGACTTTAATATTCATACAACTTGTTTTAGTTCATTTATTTAAGTTGTTTGAATCTTTCATGTGATTAGCATTTTTCTTCAATCATCTTTTTCTAAGCTTTGATTTTAAAATGCATCAAGCATTCATTTAAGAGCTTCACTTTAGAAATTGATTGAAGTAAAACACTCATACACTTTGTGCACTCACCTTAGCTTTCTTTTAGTGTATGATTGCTCATTGATTTACACTTTAATATCAGCCTATTTAAGAGGCATTCTATTTGTGCTTAAATTGTATCTCTTAGAGTGTTCTTGAAGAGACACCTTCTTAGAGAAAATCTTCATTTGTAAAGGTTATTGCTTAGCCTTAGAAAAGCACTTTGTAAAGGTTATTGCTTAGCCTTGAAAAGCATCTTGTAAAGGTTGTTGTTGAGCCTAGAAAAACAACATTGTAAAGGTTATTGCTTAGCCTAGTAAAAAGCATAATTAGTGGAAATCCGGTGGGGTGATTGGATCACAAGCCGGTAGTGGACGTAGGCATTGAGGCCGAACCACTATAAATCTTTGTGTAGTGGTGTTTGCTTGTGGTGATTGTTTTCTTAGCTTCCACATCTTGTCTGGTAAATCATCTTATGTGACTAATTTATTTTAAAGAAATTAAAATTGGTCTAAATTGGTCACATATTGTAGCTCACCCTATTCACCCCCCCCCCCTCTAGGGTTAGGATCCCAGGACTTTCACTTAGCCTTGGTCACGCCACCATTAAGACCATTCTCCACCTTAGGACCTTTCGGAACTGACTTCTTTTTGCCTTTCCGCCCTTTGCCTTTCGGCTTAGACTTGGCATCTGACTTTTCTGTCACTAGGGCAGTTGGCTTCTTCTTCATAATCCCTTCAGTCACCACCAGCTAGCTAGAGAGCTCTGCCAGAGTCAAATTCATCTTATTCAAATTATAATTAACCTTGAAATTGTTGAATGACTTTGGTAGTGACTCAAAAATTATGTTGATCTGCGATTCTACCTCAATCGCAGCTCCCAGTACATCTAACTCATTTAATGAGTCCATTATTTTCATCATGTGTTCCTGTACTGATGTACCTTCAGCCATCTTAGTGCTAATGAGCGTCCTCAAAGCTGCCTGCCTAGCAGGCCTGCCCTGTTCCGCAAACATCTCCTTTAAGTTCGATATAATATCGTATGCAGTCTTATAGGATTGATGTTGGTGTTGAGAAACACTTGGCATGGATGCCAGAATGTAACATTTGGCCATTTCATCGTTGTAGACACCTCATTTTGGCCCCCTATGATAGCATTAAATACTTATCATATATAATGATGCCCCCATTTCACCCATAATCAAATGGTTAATGGCATAATTCAAATTAATTAATGACGATGAAGATGCTTGTTGATAATTTTAGACTTAGTTCGACGATTCATAGAAACTGTGAGAGAAAAGGCCAAATCACGTTGAGATCTCGAGTTCAACCCACTACTCATACAAAGAATGGACGACAACACTACCCAACCCCCTTCCACACTACATAGAACACACTTAGTTTGCTCCTGAAGAAATTACACTTGGTTTGCCTAAGTACGATACGATTAACGTGAATCAAGAGGTTAGAATCATTGATCAAAGTATCCCTTACTTTTCCTAACCTGTGTTCATTAGGGTATATAGACCAACAGATTCTACATTCCGAGAGCTTTCCGATGATATATATAACGTCCAATTCCGACCAACGGATCAAAAGATATGGCCCTCAGAAGACTACGCAAGTGGTCCCGCACCAGGGACACACTTCGGTGCCAATATAGGTGCGCCCAAGTTTTAAACAGCACTTGGGCGCACACACAGCTGTGCCCAGTTCCAAGGTCACACTTGGGCAAACACACAGGTGCTCCCAAGTCCCTGGTTACCCTAGAACACACTTTAGTGCACGTTTAGGTTGGTTCCGCTCCACTCTTCATAGTTCCGACCCAATCTCAATCCGAAAACAATCCAAAACCAAACCCCAAGCCCATTCGACCCAGAAGATAACATGGGCGCACCTGTGTGTGCACCCAAGTTCTAAAATCCACTTGGGCGCCCCCACAAGTGCCCCCAAGTCCAATTTCCTTTGTTTTAGTCCAAATTCAACCCGAAGACAACCCGAACCAAACCCTAGGTCAACTTAACCCCAAGTCCCTCCCATTTCCCGACCTCTGATCATTATGATGTATGACCCAATAGATCCTACATTTTAAGAGCTTTCCAACGATATGTGGAACGTCCAATTCCGACAAACGGTCCAAGAGTTATGTCCCACAGAAGATTGGCCTAACGGCCCCCTACTAGAGACATACTTGGGCGCCACCCTAGTTGCGCACACACAGGTGTGCCCAGGTCCCCAGTTGCCCTAGAAAAACGCTTGAATACATACTTAGGTGGGTTTTGCTCTATCTTTCGCAGTCCCGACCTGACCTCGACCCAAAAATAGTCCGAAACCGAACCCAAAGCCCACTTAGCCCCAAAACAAAACATGGGTGCACCTGTGTGTGCGCCCAAGTTACTCATAACCCTAGATTTGCCTTGGTTTGCGTGAAGCCTCTAGAAACTCATGCAAACAGCAGCCCCAACCCCTTCTCCACGACAAAACCCTTATATAAGGATCTCTTCTATCATTAACCAAAGGAGGCTACCAAAAAGAATAGAAAAGCTAGAAGAAAAAAGAGAAAAAAAGGGAGAGTAGCCACCATAGAGAGAGCCTTGGATCTAGAAGAAAGGAGAAGACTAAGCCACACCCAGAGAATAAAGACATTCCCCAACCAAGATACGAATCCGACTTAGAAACACCCTAGAATCGAACAAACCAGTAGCTCCACAACAGGCAGACACTTGGGCGCCCTTGTAAGTTACCCCAAGAACCTGTGTGCGCCCAACTTCTCGTTCCGACCCTGAGACACGCATTGGTTGCGTTTCAACTCCCGAACTTAAACCACAATCACATTTAAGGTTTATAAACTTAAAACCAGCCCGGGATACATAATTATTAACATAGATCACCTGAAACTCCAAGCCTAAGTGAACAAAATCCAGTAAAGAACCAAAACACACGAACCAGACACTTGGGCGCCACCACAGGTGCGCCCAAGTTAGTCAGGAAACATAGGCGCCACCACAGGTGCGCCCAAGTTACTTAGGAAACATAGGCGCAACCACAGGTACGCCCAAGTCCGTCTCCATTCCCTAAGAACATCGAATCCCTATTCAGCTCCAACTTTGACCTCAATCAGCATCTTAGAACCATCACAGAACCAATAACAAACTTAATCAACTTAAACCCATCCGGAACCTCGAACCAAAGTCGGACGGTCAAAGAGCATCAAGACACCACTTGGGCGCCCACACAGGTGCGCCCAAGTTCACAGAAACACCTAGGCACACACACAGGTGCGCCCAGGTTCCCTGTCTAGCCCAAGTTGTAAACCTCAGTTGTATTTCGAATTCTGGACTTAAACCATTAAGATAAAATCAATCCAGAACCTAAAACATCATTAAAATAGAGACTTGCATCAAATAGAAACTCCCCGAATTCCAAAATCAACATCGATACCGTCGTCACCAGCCTAAGCATACAGAACTTGGCACTAGTGTGCGCCCAAGTTACCTGAGCAACCTAGGCGCAACCGCAAGTGCGCCCAAGTTCTCCGTCAGTCCTATTTCACCGATTCTAACATTTTTCCATCATTTGGAACAAAACCTGAAACTCCAGAACCTTAAACAACTAAAACAGAACCTTAATAGATTTAAAAACAACATAATCAGAACCTTAAAGCATCCCTAAGTCACTCCTAACCAACCTTCAACATAAATCAACTCCTAATTTGAAACAAACCAACCCAATTAAGACAATACTTAACCAAATTCCTTAGGCATAGAAATTGCCAAGCTTAGGCTATTTACACCCTAGGATTATATTAGATTCCTCCATTAAATAGATTAGAGCATTAGGCTTCGTCCCATCACTTTTCTGTAACGTTAGGGGATCGGGAAAGCTGATGTGGGCGGTCTAGGACCTTAGGTTAGGGTTAATCCGATGATCAATAATAAAGCATTAATCACGTAAATCCAAGTAAGATTCCCTAGTTAGGCCCTTCAAGCCCAATATAAAAAATCCATAAAAACTACAAAACCAACAAAATAAACCCCAAAAAGATTTTCCTTTTATTCCTCCCTCCACCTCAGGTGCCAGATATTTAATCGAATTTAATGATAAAAGGGAATAAAGAACTGATTTCTAAAATTGAATAAATGAGAATAATAAGATGAGATGAGTGATTTCACACACTTTGCATATTTTTATTTCGGCCCATCAGCCACCTCAAACAATCACTGGCCCATCGGCCTCTTTAAAAACAAACATCGGCCCATCGGCCACCTCCAATCAATTACAACCCATTGGCCTTTTACTTTTATCACTCGTGTATCGCACACGAAAAACACAAAAATCACAAGTCAAAGTCTCATCTGAATCATCATTTTGATTTGAAAAGTTAGCCTTTAAACCCTATTTTTCCAAGGGATTAGAAGGGGGTACCCGGGAACAATGCCGATCCTCTTCTTAAATATTTGGCACCTCCCCCCTTTTATTTTCTTTATTTTAATTATTTTGTTTTACTTGGATGTACCATGATTTTGCTATGTGAGGATTAACCTTATTTGGATTTTTACTCATAACCCTGAATTGACCCAATATTAAAGAGACCCAAATTAATGTGACAGGAAAACCGTCGTGTGTTGCCGGCAGCACATTAGACGAGAGAAGAACCCACCCATTTATTTTCTCCCATTCTTCTTTGGCTTTTGTCGGAGAATAGTGTTACGGCCGTTACTGTAGCTGGCGATCGTGATCCATCGATTTTGAGGGTAGTCGGAATCCTCATTTTCGACGTAAAATTTAAATAGTACATATAGATGAATGACGATTTCCCTCCCCTGGGGGATTAAAATTCACATCCGAGAATCGTCTTTGGCCCATTTGTTGTAAAGTTCCTTTTCTTCTTCCGGTGCATCCGAGCCAGGCTCATCAAGGGGGGTTTTTGGTAAGGAAATATTTATATCCTAAAGCAGTCAGGACAATATCCAGGTTCCGTTTCCAGTCTACATAGTTGGATCCCACCAATTTATTATGGTTGAGGATGGTCGCAAGTGGATTGAAAGTATTTGAATTCATGCTGGAAATACTGTAGCACACAACCATACATTCAATTAATAAATTTAAATGACATTAGGGTTTAGTATTCAACCAAATTTATATGGGAATCCTCATAACCACTAAATTTAGAATACATCGAAATCCCAATCCCCGGGGCATGCCTCCTTGGGGAGTGCGGATACCACCTAAATTGGTGCGGATCAAAGTTGGTCAAAATTAGGATTAAGACTAACTATCCATGATCCCATTCATTCATTATCATCTAGGTATCTCATACAAAATAATGAATGACTCCCGATTAACTTTGGTTTTTAAAATATATGAGGCAAATCCTTGGGGATACTATGTCATTATTTTAGTTAAGTGTGACCCACCAACTAGCATTGCATGATAACCGTTGCGGGCAGCTCCTCCTTGGGGAGTGGGCCCCCACCCCGTCTCACCAACACTATCCATAGGAGATCCATATCTAGTAACCGGACAAGTAAAAGCCCTCCGTGGGGAATGGCCATTCTCAAGATGGCGCGAGGCTAATCTTTCCTTACAATGGACCTATGGTGGAAAACCATGGGGATTTCTTAATATAAATGCCCCACTCCCACTTAATATTTTAGAATTGAGGATTTCCTTCTAGGTATTTGGGCCCACAAATCAAATCATTTCATGATACGACCAATGATTGGTTCCAAGTCAAGTTATTTTATGGAAAGTCTAGTTTCTTAAATTAGTGTTACCAATGTATCCATCTCATGGGCCCACCAACTCTAATTAGAACTCTTTCCAAAATTAATTTGATTTGACCAATTTTGGTAATTGCTATGTCTGGATCAGATTTGAATACTATCTAAATCAAACATTCATCCATAAATAGAAAGTGCTAAAATTAGGAACTAGTCCTCTCCTCCACATGGCCCAAGCGGAATAGACTTCTTGGACTTCTAGACTTTCCAAAACTTTGGGATTCCTCTAACTCTTTGGGCATCACCAAAAGGCTTTTGGTAATCTTCAAACTCTTTAATTAGGAGTCCAACTTTACTTTCCTTCCTCGTCTCGGATATCGCCAGAATTTACAAATTTAGAAAAATTACAGAAATTCATATGCCTCAATTATGAGACTTACATGGTAATCTAAACATGGAAATAAAAAGGGCTATAGGGAAATTCACCATGCCTTGCCCTTTCACGGGAAACCAAGGAAACCATGATGCGCTTTACACTTAGCCTCAAATAAACCAATAACCATAAAAAGAAAGTAAAAGACTTGTGGGCCATATGAAGAGGACATTATTACCTGCAAGTTAGTATCTCATACAACAAAGCATCTCATAAAACTAGGTTACCAAACCACAATGGAAAAATAAGATGCCAAAGGTAGCCACCCTTTTAATACATGCACTTCGCAGAGGGGCTCCGGGGGTGTCCCCTGGAGGGGTTCGAGCTGTGTTCCCGATCGACCGCCGAGAGGGCTCGGTCGATCGACCCTACAAGCACCCGGTCGACCGAGCGCGGGGCTAGGTTGACCCGCCTGACGAAGGCAGAAAATTGGGTTTTTTTTCAATTCAAGTCCAAACACCTCCAAAACACTTTTGAAGGCTCTCAATGGCATCCTACCATCCTTCCATCATAATTAAACCCTTTTGTGACTATCCAAACATGGATTTACTGCATAAAAGTAAGCAAACCCAATCCTAACTGATCCTTACATAGCCCTAGGTCTATCCTCTTTGCATCTCATGCAAAGATTAGATCTAGATCGCTGATCTAACATGATTAGAGATGAGGTATGGCTCTGATACCTATTGTTGGAAGTAGGTGGGCCTCTTTGATAGATTTTCAAAACTTTTTGACCCACCTGACTCAAGGATCAAGTATCCAGAAGGCCATTAACCATATCCACGATGCAATCCCTCATTCTTATCAATCATGTACAAAAATATAACCTATCTAGAAGATAGAAATCAGCAACTACATGCACCAAAATAATCTACCACAAGAGGAGAAACATATTATACCTTTGGAGCCTGGCAGTGCTCTAATTGAGGAGAAGACAATCAACTAGAACAAGAACTCTTCTTGAAGCAATTAGAGATCTGCAAGACCTTATTTTCTTCCACACTATGACCCTTTATCAGATCTCTTTTCTCGAGAAGATGTGTGGCATCTCCAAGAGAAAACCCTACTAGAAACTCTAAGGAACTAGAAGACAACTAGAAGAGAGAAGATGAGAAGAATTGTGCAACACTTGCACAAAACAAAGGGCCTGGGCGTGGATCCTCTATGTTGGACGTCCAAGAGGGGATGGTTCCCTATTTATAACCCCACAAGCCTCCTCTTTCTACTCTCTTACTAATAGTATAAGAAGTCTCACTTCCACACAAATTAGTAGCTTACTATTACCACTATTAGAAGTCTCACTTCAAATAGAAATAGTAACTTTCTAATACTTGGGCTAGCGTGGGGACCACTAGACATTCCTTACAAAGCTGGCTTCAACTGGGACACGCGACCCCACATCTCATGTGCAATCCGGGCCCACAGTTAATTGCAACTAACACCACTATATAAATGCAATTGCACTCCAATCTTAGGAATAAATTACAATGAAGACCATAAACTTCCACAGTACCACAAGTAGGCCCCTCTACATTAGCCATGGATCAATTAGAAAAAATCTATCCCATCCAATCTTAGATCCACATCTTATTATCCTTGAGCCCCAATTAATTACAGTGATCATCAATACCATCCAATTAACTTTTAATCGAGATGGGTGCGCACTTACTAATGATAAATCCATTAATTGGCACAAGGGGAAAATATAGATAGATTTCATCTTGATCATTGCATGTTCCCACAGTCCTACTACCACGTACCCAAGACACCGAGGTGTTGACCTACAGTTGGCCTCACTCATTGGTGACTCAAAGCAAATAAATAGATAGAAACTTGAGTTCATCAATGTCTCAGGATTGAGAGCCTATTAATAGGGAATTATGAGAGCAGTCCTTAAATCGAGACAGTATTTCATAAGGTGCTTCTCAGGGTCCTTACAATACATCCAATGTACCAGCACCGTGATCCAGAATCTTTCATTCTAGTGATTGAGACAAGTCACACTATCTCACAGTGATCAAAGTGCTGCAACCTTATCAGATGAGATGCCTAGTCTCATCACTGGTTGTGAAGATATTTTTAGTATAAGATTTGTGACACACGTCTCCCGTATGTGGATCTCATCCATATACATATATCACATCTAATATACTAATGGGACCCGGTTCATCTCATGAACCATTATGTCATATGTATTGGTCAAGTTCATTAAGTAATAAACACCATTCATCTCATGAAAGGAAATCATGATTTTATTGATAAATAAAGAAATTAATCAATTTATTACATCAACTGATAGATTGAGACCACACAATCTAACAGATGTCCATACCCCAAGCTTCGAAAGGCATGAGATTGTTGTGGGGTGTAGCCATTTTGGAGGCATATGAACATAGTCTCCATGAACTTAGCATTGTCGGCAGCGCTTAGCAAATTGCATGGCATTAGCTATCATGGTAAGCCAATAATAACCTAACCTTTTTATCTGATCAAAGAGCTTAGGACCGGCTTGACGGGCTCCACAAAGATCAACATGAACTTCTTTGAGCATTTCTTTGGTCTCTTATTGTGACATTTAGCGCAGAAGTACTCCGTCGAAGGATTTTCTACAAAGAATTTTTAAAGGAATATCCAAATGAAAGTTTGGGGCTCGTCTTTGAATGCTAACCCATTCTTTTGAATCTTTAGAGAGGATTCCGAACATGGTACAATCAATGAACGGATCTCTTCAGTAGCCGATTGGAGGTCTGAGGATAAAGATCCGACTTTTAGCCAATTGGTGGCACTCAGCAACTGCTTGGTGCGTGTTAAGATGAGGGATTATCCTTCTTTCATACATTGTAATTTGCATGTTTTTCCCTTCCTGGATCACCATGGATGCGGCAAGTCCGGTCAGGGCATCTGCACGGATGTTCACACCTCTGAGGATGTGGGTGATGCGACAGATGTCAAACCTTTGGTGAAGCGATTGTGCCTTGTTGTAGTAAGGCAATAGATCAAGCTTCCTGACTTCATATTTCTGATTCATCTGGTTGACGATCAGTTGAGAGTCTCTAAAGACTTCCAGCATGGTGATGCCGAATTCGAGGGCTAGTTCCAGTCCTACGATCAAAGCTTTGTATTCAGCTGCATTGTTTGAGCATGGTTCCAGTAGCGAGAAAGCATGTGGTATCATGTAATTGTCGGGGATAACAAAGAGGATGCCAACTCCCGAGACCAGCTTTCTTTTTTCATTTGTCCTGGTTGCACCGTCAAAGTACATGTCCTAGGAGGCATTTGGTGAGGAAGTCTCCACATTCTAGACAGGTTCGTCTGGGAGATCATCTCTGAGTGGAGAATCTTTAGGCAATGGATGCTCGGTGAGAAAATCTGCTAAAGCTTGGCCTTTGATTGCTTTTTGTGGTACATACCTGATATCAAATTGTGATAGGAGGATGCACCATTTTTCTAGTCGGGCATTGAGAGAACCTGCTTTTATGACAAGGACCTTCAAGAGGTTGATCCTCCAAATCTGGTAGATTGTGTTGGAAAGAAGGTAGTGACGTAGCTTTTGCACGGCGAATATCACTGCAAGGCATTCTTTTTCTACTGGAGAGCAACAATGCTCCGTACCTACCAGCATACGGTTGAGGTAGTATAGAGCAGCTTCTTTTCCCTCGTCATTCTCTTGTGCAAGCAGAGAGCCCAAAGAATGGTCGGGAGCTCTTATGTACAAGATGAATGGTTTTCCAATGGTAGGGGCAACCAACACTGGAGATTTGGTTATGTATGACTTGATGTCTTGAAATGGAGTTTCATATTCGTCATCCCAAACAAAGTTCACGCATTTCTTCATCAACTGAGAGAAAGGATAGCATTTCCCCGAGGGATTGGAGATGAATCGCCTGATATATGCTTCTTTGAAGTCCTTTCAGTTCTCTTAAGGTTCTTGGAGAAGGCATTTCTAGAATAGCCTTGACTTTGATGGGGTCAAGTTCTATTCCAGCTTTCCGAACTAGGAATCCAAGGAACTTACCCGACAAGACGCCGCAGAAGCACTTCGGGGGATTCATTTGCAATTTGTGTTTGCGAAGTCAGAGGAAGACTTCTCGAAGATCTTTCAGATTATCTTCTTTTCTTCTACTTTTGACGGCGAGGTCATCAATGTAACATTCAACCGTCTTGTGGTGCATATCTTGGAATATCTTCATCATAGCCCTCTGATATGTAGCAGCAGCATTTTTCAGACCAAATGGCATGAAAGTGTAGCAATACACGCCAAATGGGGTTCGAAATGAAGTGTGTTTTTCATCTTCAGGACGCGTCTTTATCTGATTGTAGCCAGAGAAACCATCCATGAATGTCATTCGCTCGAATCCGCATGTATTGTCAATCATAACCTTCTGTATGGGGAGCGAAAATTCATCTTTAGGGCAAGCACCATTTAGGTTTCTATAATCAATACAAACCCTGATCTGCCCATTTTTCTTTGTCACTAGACAATGTAGGCCAACCATTTAGGATGTTGTTCCTCACGGATGAAGCCAATTCTTTTGAGTTTTTAAACTTCTTGTTCAATTTTTTCCATCATGTCTAGACGGAATCTTTTTTGGCCTTGTTTGACAGGCTTGATGTCTTTTTGTAGATTAAGTTTCATGGACTGCCATTTTGGGGTCTAAGCAAGGCATCTCGGCGTAAGACAATGCAAAGCAATGAATAAACTCACGAAGAAAAGTGATATACTCGGGTAACTCATCATCCTTTATATTCTTGCTTATGAATATAGGACGTGGGTTATCTGGTGTTCCTAAGTCTATCTTTTGAGCAGAACCTTCTGTTGGAAGGTTCGAGGGTGGTTCCTCCACAATGTTTTCAGAGGCTTCCAGCCTGACGAAACCTTCTCGAGTACCAATGGAATTTTCAGACCAGTGCTAGGCTTCTGACTATGGGTCTTCTGGATCGGTGATCTTCTCAAGGCTTGTGACGAGATGGTCCTAATCGCCTGTTGAAACTGGGTCGAAGTAGATCAGAATGCCATATGTCTGTATCATCTGAAAATTCCTCTTCATCATCAAAGAAATCGTACCAATTGGTAAAGCTTTCAGGAACCTTGATGGTTGACTCTTCAAAGAGATATCCAGGGAGAAATATGTCTTCATGGACATGAGATGTTGAGGCTTGGTCGGCAAATCGACTTTTCAGCCTTTGTGCCAACTGTCTCAGGGGAGTGTCGGGATCATACCCCAACCCATGTGAAGAGTTTTCTACATGACTGTGGAGTCTCCAATCTTCCAATTGGTTTTTGGTCAAGACGGGCCCTAATTGCGTAAGAAAACTGCGACCTTGTCCTAGATCGACTGGATTTAGAGTGTCATAGCCCATTTTCTTCATAATAGCTTGTGCCATAGGACTATATAGGGATAGTTGACGCATACCTTCCTTTTGGAAAGGTTCAAGCAAGGAATTTGATGAAGAAACTTCCGATCTGTGGAAGAAGATTGACTTCTCTTCTGCTGAAGTTGCTGGAACAATGAAGGAAGCAGATGTAGGATCTTCTACATCAGCAGGTGTCTCCATTGGAGGTAGAGTAGGATGAACTTGCTGAGTATCAGCTTGGCTTGATAGTGCATTGCCTTCTGGCTCTAACTATGAATCCGTGTCTTGCATGATAGACACGAAAGAGACAACAAGCTAGCCCCCAGACTTTTGCATTGTCTTTTCTTCTTTGGTTGTGATGACCAAAGGCTTTGAAGATTTGAGGGAAATGATGAAGGGAGGTTGGTTGCTCTCTTCGGATTTACCGGAGGGTTTGTTTTCTTTTGGTGATTCTTAAGGAGCTTTACCTTTATCTTTCTGGAGATTTTTGGCAAAGGGTGCTATTTCTTCCTCCTTTTCTTCTTTTTTGCCCTCATACATCTAAGAGTCTGCATAATGGTCTTCTTTACCTTTGAAGGGTTTTTTAGCCACAAACACCCAATGTATCATGCCATCGTTGTCAACGAACTTGATACATTGATGTAGAGTGTTGAAGGGACATCACCATTCTTGTGTATCCAAGGGCGTATGAGAAGGATGTTGTAGCATGAGGGGGTTTTTATCACATACATAGTGACTTCAGAGATAAGGTCACCGATTTTCAACTTGAACCTGATTTTACCAATAGGCCTTTTAGTACTCCCATCGTATCCAAAGATAGATACAGATGTGTGGCTCAACTTCATGGGCGGGATATCCAATTTTTCAAGAGACGAAGTGGAGATGAGGTTGAGTGTAGAACCTAGGTCGATCTGGACTATGTGTATTGGCATTTCCTTCATGTACCTTGTGAAATATAGGGGTCGCTTGTGCCTTCTTTTGCCAAGTAAGAGGTCTTCCTTATTGAAGGTTATTATTGCATTTGCTGCTTTTTGAACCGAGAGCCATTAGATGCAAGATCCCTCAGTTTTCTTCTCTTCTCCTTTTGAGGAAGTTTCTGATTTTTTAACCTATAGTCCATTTCAATTTGTAGGACTTGCAGGGCATGTTTGTCAACATCCACATTCAGCATTTGTAATTCTAAAATTAGATTATCACGAGTGTGTGGAGACATTCATAATAAATCTAGGATGTGCAGTCTTGCAGTTATGTGTTTGAAGTGCTCAATCAAGTCATACTTGAAAGCCTCGTTCGGGCCTGCAAGTTCATTATTATTGTCATTTGGGGCGTTTACAACATCTTTTCCTGAAGGATTTACATAAGTAGAAGAAGATTGGTTGTAATTTTTGTGGTAATCCCGGCCAAAACGGGTACCTATACCAACTTCGAGTGCTTCTTGAGAAGGGTCTTCGTTTGGAAAATCATCATTAGAATCCAAGGGTTGATCCTTCTCATTTGCTGAAGATGTGTCTGCAGCAGAATTGCAGTACGCAGTGATTGCATTGCATGGAGCAGTTTCTGGGATCAAGTCCTGAACAACATCAACCAACTTTTTTTCTTTGTTGATCAATTCATCGGTCCAAGCATTATTAGCTGGGGCTTCTTCACGATGATCAGTCGGGAAGGGTGTGAATTCTGATGTCACGGTCTCAGGAGACGAAGTCTGAGAAGGCGACATCTCAGTGGAAGTTACTAGAGAAAAAGTAGCTCTAGATGATATATTATCAGATGTTGTCTGAGAGTAAGTGGCCTCAGCAGACGAGGCTTCGGAGGAACTAAGATCCCGAGTTATCACATTGCAGGTCACTCCGATAGGAGACATCCCCATAATGGACTGTTAGGAGTCGGACTCATCCTCGGATGTAGGAGGATCATCTATCCAGTAGTTTTCTCCATTTTCAGGGTTTTTAAGCGAGGGTGTACCTGCTGGTCTTCAATGACTTCCGATTCTGGATTTTGGTTGTGACGAAGCACGTTGATGCGATATTACTCTTGTTCTATGGCAAGATGTTGTAGGATCCTCGCATATTCTTCAAGATTATGCATGGGCGCTAAATTTTCTTCTTCGTCTGCTGCTTGTGGTTTAACACAGTTAGGTTCCACTGGGGCAATAGCATGTGCTGGGTCAATAACATTTCCTTGGACAGCCTCTTGGTCTTCTTCATCATCAGACCAAGATCCTTGTGGCTGTAAGGGGTTATACCAGATTACTGGCATGAGGTGAGTTTCAGGAACCTATTCTTCGTCGGAGAGGTATTCTCATGTTTCAAGGGATTCCTCCCATTCATAGGTGTCACTGGACTCGTATCCATTCATGGAGAATCCAATTACAAAATTGCAAGAGTATGATGCCCCTTGCGCAATTTCATTTCTTAATTGAGGTGGCATGAAATCACAGATAGTGAATTTTCTTACCGCATTTGAAGTCTTGAGAAGGACTTTTCTGTTTCCACCAGTGAAGTTTGTGCTTGCGAAGATTTCTCTTAGCTTGCCTTCGCTGTTAAACTGTCGACTTTGTTTTGACAACCTCCCAGTTTTCATCTTCTAGGAGATCAGGATGCACCCATATGGGTTGTCCGTCCGGTGCTGGGTAACGAACCAGCTCTTGGGATGCTTGAATTATTTTTATTACCATGCAGGAAGTAGTGAGCTTCTTCTCTGGTGATTTGGATATTTGTCCACATGACACCATGTTGACGGAGGCAAACCCATAGTTTTTGTCAAAGGTGATGACTCCGTTTTTCCACATCTCTTTTATCTTCTCTCTCATGACGAAGCATTGATTAAGAGGATGTGAGATCATTTAGTGGCATGGATAGTATCGAGGATCGTTGGTTTTCCCAAAAACTCCCGGCCTTTTGGACTCAGGCAAGGTGAGTTTACCGTTTGGTACGAGAACCAGAAGATTTCATTAATATCTTCATCGAACGTGTATTTCTTTTCTACTCACTTTGTGAAGGCATCAAAGAGTTCAGGTCTCTTACATGCAGCTTTGTTTTCAGCTTTCTTTGGTGGATGAGGAGCTGACTTGGTTTGCACATTGAGGACCTCTTTTTTTCTTTGGTTTTGAGGTTGCAATGGCGGTCGGTTTCTTTCTTGATTACTTCTGACTATTGAGGTCTTTGATCACCGTTTTAGCCTCCATGGAAGCTTCTAGAGTTCTCCCAAGTTTTTTGAATTGTTGCTGATGATCATGGAGCATATTCTTGCTCTCATGTTATTATGGCAGATGTCGACTAGCGACGCTTGTGGCAGCACATCCTAGCATTTGTATGCCATAGCTTTCCACTTATGAATGAAGTCGTAAGTTGACTCACTCTCTCCCTGTTTTAGGCTATAGAGTTGAGCCATAGTAGCAGGATGGTCCTCACCTTTGAAGTGAGTCAAGAAGCGTGTCTCTAGCATGACCCAATTTTTAATGGAGTCCTCTGATACAGTGGAGTACCAATCAAAGGACATACCTTTTAGGGTACTCGCAAAGAGACGGATTTTAAGGGCATCTTGATTTGCAATAGCTCCCGTTAGGATTTTGAAGTGGATGACTTGCTGTCTAGCTGATCCCTTCTCCGTATATGTTTGGAGAGTAGGATGCTTGAATTTTTTAGGAAACGGGATCGAGTCCATCCATAAGGGATATGGTGGTTTGATCTCATGTTCTTTGAGTGTATCCTCTTCTCTTGCTTTGGCGAGGATGTTGTCCACGTCCTTTTTGGTGAGGGCGCGTGACTCATTATTTTCTTCATTTACCTCATCATCTTGATGATTCGAAGGAGGTTTATTATTTTCTTAATGTTAAAAAGTGAGAAGAAGATTCTCCATTAGAGTCTCAATCCTTTGCTAACCTTGCTCCAACTGTTGGATGCGTGCGGTCTTTTCATCAGAAGGTGGATTGCGAGGCGGCTTAGAGTTTGTAGCCAGGACGTCCATCCCTCGGGATTCGGATGAAGAAATTGTCCTAGTGACTGAACTGGAGCTCATTCTTTTGGTTGAAGTGCTTGAGGAAGGATTACTCCGCTGTCCTTGTCTTGAAGTAGTAGAAGATTCTTCTGGATGTCTTCGTCTCTGGGAGACGCTGCGAGTCACCAGACGTTGGACATGAAGTTTAGTTGCTGACTTTTGACGTCTTCTAATTTTTCCAACCATATTGATAGTAGCAACTTGGTTGGGTCTTTCTTTTTCAACCCATTTTTGAGAGACCTGAAGTGTAGGATGTTGGGTCCTCTGCTTCTCTAGACTTTTTTGTCGATGTGACGCACGACGACGTATACGACGGGCAATTTGAGCTTCGGTATGCTCTGGTTAGGCTTTGGCAATGAAGGATGTACTCTCTCGAGCGCAGCAGCCAAGCCTGTCTTTTTTGAAGCTAGGCATGGACAGGATCTGGACCTGGTCCTTTCACTGTCGTAGCGAAGATTTCGATCTTTCAAGTTCGGCCCCTGTAGAGATGAGGGGTCGAATCGAAGGAGTGTAGGCCTTAGCAAATTCTTGAGGAGGCCTTGTGATGCATGATTTTATTTTGGGCTTGTAGGAACAAGTCGGCTCATGCTGAGTTGACTTCTTTGTCAGGTGAGAGATGGGTCTCTCCTCCATCATGTATGCGAGAGGATAGAACCGGTTCTCCTTTAGAGGGGCCAAGTATTCTGGCCTTGTGAATGTTTAGGACCTTCTTTGTTTTGTTGAAGGTTTTGGGGACCAAGTCTTGGTATAGACCTGGCCGCTTGTAAGCTGAGGCTTTACGGGAGAGCCGCTGGGCTTTGGGTTTCTTAACGATCGCCTTTGGTGTCATGGTAGTGACAGGTTGAGAGGCGACCTTCTGCTTTTTAGCAGGTGCAATTTCTTCTACGAGAAGTGGGAGTGGTCCCAATGTCCTGAAGACGATTGTCCGAGGAGTAGAAGTCGACCCGGTGTTTGGGGAGTTGCCGAGAGAGATGACGCTTCGGCAGCTAGCAGGGCGCTCGTGAGTGCGCATGTTTTGCTTCTGTTGAAGCATGAGTTGGCACTTGCTTTCATCGAAAGTAATGGTTAAAGAAGCAGCCATTGTTAGTTTCGAAATAATTCTGAAACAAGACCACATCCATTAGTAATCATAAGAATATAATGATCATAAATGATAAAAAAAAAGCTATGGTGTTGTCTTTTCAAATCGCTCGAAGGACATGATCCAACTCAAACGACATGAAGAAGGCGAAAAGACATGGAGGGTACCATTGTTCTGATCGCAAGTATGGTGGGCCCAGAATGGGCATTCCAGTGACTGTTAGAAACAATTGTAAACCTTAATTCAAATCACCAAGAAGCAAGGCTCACTGGAGATAATATAAATATAAGGATGGAGGAACAAATGTGTCGGTTGCGAATACAGTAGACCCGAATGGGCGTACTAGCACCGCTAGGCACAAATGTAGGAAATTGCATCCATGGAATGAACACAAGATCGGAAATTTTTTTGAAAGGCCAAGATTGGATTCATCAAAAAGAGCAAATGGTATTCCAATCCGGAAGCCGACTTAAGTATTTCTGCGAGCTTCGTTCTGAATGGGAAGGGACCAAGATTTCTCGAATCTGAACCCAAAAGTGACGGGTTTTTATTTTTTTTTTGTAGATTTTTTTTTGAAAGGTCAAAATCGGATCCATCAAAGAGAGAAAATGGTATTCCTATTCAAAAGCCGACTCAAACATTTCTGCGAACTTCGTTTTGAAAGGGAAGGGACCAAGATTTTTCGAATCTGAACCCAAAAGTGACCCTTTTTTTAAATATTTCTCCTTTTCTTTAAAGAAAAATCTAAAGACTGAAGAGTACACTTAGGCTTCCTAATTCGGTCTTATGAAACCTGAATTGATAGATTAGCCCCCTGGTAATGGTAGGATTACTTATTGATACCGTTTGGAGGACCCTTGCGTAGAACAGTTTAGCTATCTCCACACTCTGGACAAGGCTTTTCTTGAGTCAATCGTGGTCAAAGAACGTAATTGGTGCGACCTTAGTGATCTTTGCCTCATTTTTTATTTTTAGAAGATCCCTAATGGACTCATAGAAGAGAAACAATGGCCCATTCCCCGATACGAACGATAGCTACAAACATATTTGTGATCTATCAAGTTCGAAGAGGAAAGGATCAAGGTTTCTCAAAGTTGAATCCAAAGATGAGAAATCTGGAATTTTTAGTTTTGTTTAGTTTTGTTTTATTTTTAGGATCCTTAATGGACTCATCGAAGAGAAACGATGGCCCATTCCCCGATACAAACGGTAGCTACAAACATTTCAGTGGGCTATCAAGTTCGAAGAGGAAATGATCAAGGTTTCTCAAGTTGATTCGAAAGATGAGAAATCTGGAATTTTTTGAAAGAAAGAAAGAGTGGAAAAAAAATTCAAAGATAGAATTAGAAATTTCCAAAAATTCCCTTCTCATTTTTCCTTAGATGCAAAATCCAACATAGGTCACCAACTAGAAAGGGACCAAGGAATCTAGAAAAGAAGTATAAGCATAGAGCAGAAATATGATATGCAAACATTTCTTTTCTAAGCACATGTTCTCAAACGAATGAGTCCCATCGGGTATGCCAATTTGATGGACTCACTTTTCCGCGTGGCACTACCGGGGTCAGCGGACGTTAGAGTCCGTGGGGTCCAACCCTCTCACGACCGATGTCGGAACGCGAGCATTAATATTTTTTTGTACGGGTATGCCAGATTTTCTACTCTACTTGGAATTAACAAGTGGTGGTCCGGAGATCCACCTTTGTAAGTAGAAAAGGAAATCAATTTTTTTCTAGTTTTCCATTGCACATATATTCAAGAAAAGAGACATGATTTGTTTGTTGTGAAAGGCAATTTTTGCCGTGAAAGGCGATTTACAATTCTTATCAATAATGAAAGACAGGAGTTGTGATTTTTTTTATGTCTCTTCAGAAAAATAAAAAATACAATGAAAAAGCAAGAAAAGGGATCTAACTTCTCAAGAAATTGTGGGGACTTGTTCAGATTGACGGCAACAAGCCATGTGTGGACTTCGCCATCATCTCTCGGATTAGAACAAAGGTTGCTCTTGATTCGCTTGGCCCGGCTTATACCTCAGATTTTTAGAGGACAAAGACTAAGAGGAGGTCCTATGTCCAATAAAAAGCTGAGTAGACGGGCTGAAAAGCCATGTCTAAGCCATAGAGGAGGAGAAGGAGAGGTCCTTGGGGGGAGTGACCCCCCAAGGGACTTTGGTCACCTTGTTGTTATTGTCGATGCATAACTTCTTCAAGGGAGGAGAGGTCGTTGCAGAAACTTTTGCAAAGCTTTTTGGCTTGATTTTCTGATCTCTTGGGTTTGGGTTCGAGGATCGATTTTCTTGATCTTTTCTTCTTGGATTTCTGGACCTTGGCTTGATTTTCTGGATCTTTTCTGAATCCTGTTTCCTTTGGAATGACCCCCCTTTTATAGGCTTTTGGTAGGCATTAGGTGGGTTTATAGGCTTTTAATGTATTAAAGCCACATAATGGGAGGAGTTACATGATTTAATTCATTTATTTTGTAACTCATTTTCCTTGGCTTCTTATTGACCGATGGAGAATGAATGGCTTTTAGTTGCCTTTAAGCTCCGTAATGAGAGGAGTTACAGGGTTTAATGTCATGATTACTTGGACTTGTAACTCCTTTTTGCTTGCTTCTGATTGGGCCGTCCGAAATAATGAGTTAATGACTGCATTCAAATGTCATGAAACAGGCCATTTAACTGCATTAAGTGGTCGTTGAGGCGCTTAAAGAGTCGCGGGCCGTGCCGCATCCTTTGGGATTCTTTTTGCGATGGTCGCCCATGGATCTTCTTGTTGATCGATGTTGGATTACCATGTAACTTCAGACATTGATTGCTATCAATGGGCCGGTGCCATCTGTCCTGTTGATTTCTCGATCGATCGGGCAGAAAGTGTGCCTTCTTGGTCGGCCGATTGGTGATTTCGAAGCGATCAATGATGATATTGTGCTCTTGACGGCGGATCCGTGATGTTGACGAAGATCGACGGATTGCGAGCCTCAAAAGTCAGAATTTTGGAAAACCACAGGGGTCGGACATCTCAAAATGCAAAAAGAGACTGAAAAAAGGTCATTCGTCGAAAATCCGACGACCAAGAATTCCAGGGTCGCTGGCGACCATGGGGGATTTTTGACCCTTTTGTCACCGTCTTTCGGTCGTTTCTCCGATTTTTTTGTTTCTTTTTTCTTTGATATATTTCTTGACATTTCTGTACATGTTTTGGCCTGATTTCCCTGTAGAAAACTTGACGAAAAGCCTTGCATATCAGAGAGCAAAGTTTCTGATTTTCCGGGAAAGCTACAGACTTTGTCGCACAGAGCTACTAATTTGCCGTCAGAAGCCAAACTAGGTCAAACGATGTTGGAATGACTTGAAATTTGAGGTGAAGCTTCCTAAGCAATAGATAAGACCAACCATAGGCTTTTTTTTTGGAGTTGTAAAGCCGTGTACGGTCCCATCACCAGTAGACTTGATTTTGTTGCGATGGAGATGTCATGCTTTGATGTGTGAGCAATCGATGTTTGATTGACCTGGAACTTGACGGGGAGCCTACTCAAGTCATTTTGAGATGATCCATTAGCTCTAATTTAGAAGTCATCATCCCGGGGAGCTCCGCCGTTCAGAGGCTTGATTTTGCAGTTGAAGGGTTGAAGTGGGGTCAAACGTTGTCGGTTCGACCTGCAATTTGAATTGGAGCCTTCTTGGAGGTATTTTGAGATCATCCATTGGCTCGGATCAAAGATGTGATGTCTTTGACACTGTCGCTGCCAAGGGCGCCTGTTCAGTTGCAAGAAAAGTGAAGTTAGGCCAAATGATGCTGGAATGGCCCAAAACTTCATCCGTACTCTTCTTTTGATTGTTTTGAAGAATCTTTCCATTTTTGTTTGATTCTGACAAGATTTGATGCTTGAAGTAGCATTGCCGGTTTGTGGTAGGATGCGGCTTTATGTAGCTTCTTAATGTTGAAGAGGCAAAGTGACATTTTTGGTGGCAACACCTCCACTGCTAGATTGGAGAGGCCGGCAGCCTCTATCTTGCATAAACCTAGAGGTGTGTTTGAAAGTCAACCCTCTAATGAACTCACAAGTCAAGTGGATGCCTTGACCCAAAAGTTTGATCAATTGAGATCTGGGGGACAATCTCTCCAATCTTCACCCTCCCAGCCTCCTGCTCATCAAGATGCTTGTGCTTTGTGTAACAATCCTACTCATTTTGTGAGTGATTGTCCTGCAGCACCCCAATTCTCTGAATTTGTGCAAGAGCGGGTGAATACTACTCAGGGGTTCTCCAAATCGGGTATTGATCCTTATTCGAATACTTATAACCTGGGATGGCGTTGTAAGGTCCGCGACCTTACTGGGTCAATTCGGCCCAATAGTAGGCTCGTTGACCCATTTATTTTATTATTATTATAATTAATTGTATTTTTAGATATTTAAGTGGATTTAGGCCTTGAGTGAGTTTATTTTAGTGTTAGAATAGTGTCTGCGAAGTTTCGTTCGATTTCGAGTTCGTTTGATCCTAGCAGGGGGGGTAGTTTGCAAATTAGGAAAAATTGAGTGTTTTTCGGGAAAAATTCATATCACCGTGATTTTATGTTCGCTGGAAAGGTCTCGTCGTACTGATCATTTTTGTCTCCTGGCTCGTCGCGATCCGATGACCAGAAACCCTTCAAATGGTCAATTCTTTCACCGGGCCCACTTAAAGGGCAATTCGGTCTTTCTCCCTTTCCTCTCTTCTTAATCAGGGATTAGCCCTAATCTCATTCACACTTCTGCAACGAACGAGAGTTACAGTAGCCCATCTTCTTCCCCTTTTCTTCTCAAGCCCAGATCTCCCTACGGGAGAGATTACCTTCGCGATCCGGACCGCACATCTTCTTCCTTTCGATCTCCTCTCTCCATTGATACTAGTTGGTAAGCCTTTTCCATCATCAACTTTTCTATTCGTTTTCTCTTTTGTTTAGAATAGGTTGGATCATGATCTTTTTCCTTTCTTTCTTCTTCTCGGTGTTTTAGATTACTTTTGAGCGGGGTAGATTATGGTTTTCGTGGAAGAAAGCTTCTCCTCAAGCTTTTCCAATTTCTAATCATCTTCTTAGTTGAGGCAAGTAGATATGCATCCTATATTTAATCATGTGTTTATTGTTTTCTTTTGATTGCAATGATATCATTGTTAGATTACCCAAATTCCAAGCTTATTGTTGGTATTGCAGTGGGATTGACATGTTAGGTTAGATTTGTGGTTTGGATTGGATTAATTGTTAAATGGTAGCTTTGGAGGTTTTTAATTTGATAGAACGGATGGGAATGATGATTGTAATGATTGGGGAGCATGGAGGCTCGTTTTCTGCAGGAAAAAGAAGTGAAAAACCCATTTTCGGGCTCAGGCTACAGTGCCGATCGATCGGGCCTGCAAGCCGATCGATCGGACTGCAATTTGGTCTCACTTAACTAAGACGAATATCAGTCCAATCGATCGGATGGCATTTTCGTAGATTTTGACAACTTCGGAAAAGGACTTAAAACACTTATAACTTTTAATCCGTACGTCCGATTTCTATATATTATATACCTTTGGAAAGCCCTTGAGATGTAGAATCCAATGGTTCTAGTTTCATCACGATCAGAGGTCGGGAACTGATGTAAAATCTAAGATTATTGGCCCAGCCTATATTTTATTAGAAATGAGACAATTAACTTAGGTTCGGGGCCTTAGATGTTGGAAACCATGAACTTACTATCAGTTGACCATTAATGGGGAATAAATCGTAACACGTGGCTTGGTGTGCTTCGATTAGGTGTCTAGGTATTCGTGTATTAAACATGAGGTAACCGAATGCGTATGAAACTGAATTAATGGATGCTTAACATGATTGTACACCAAGGGATTTCTTTAGAAGCATCATTGGTCCAATTCCACACGTACTCCGTTAGAACATGTAGGATACATGGATGACGCCACTTGCCTAGGTTTGGATTGTAATTTCTCCTTGACTTATTTAATTGTATCCGTTGTTATAATTCCTAGTATACTCACTCTCGGCATAATACGCCTAATTAATTATGAAACATAATTCCTTGTAGAATTAGGACTATGACCTGACTTAGAGTGTACCTTAGAATCTCGTGTTATGTGATTGATAAGCATGCCTGGTTAGACTGAAGGGATTATCAAGTGATTGGTTTTGTCTTGTATTGACTGGAATGAGATAATCCCTACGAACATGTCCTGTATATTGAGCTAGCCAGACCTGCTTGTCTTGGTCTATTCTCGTGTCAACACCACTTTATTATTATCATTATTTGCATATTATAGCCATCTGCAGTTTGGGGTATTATTGATGGGCCGGTTACTCGGACATCGGGGTGGGCAGTCGGCTTTGGACGGCGTCCATGGCTTTAAATAGTTGGGAGTAGGCTGGGACCGTGCTACTATTCCCAGGACCGGGAGCTAGGATCCCCCTGGAGCTGGACTTTGGTATCAGTAGTCTGGATAGGATTGTTACTGGTACCCCGTGAGGTGGCTTGGACATCCACGGAGTCTCCCTCTTGTGGATTGCATTACATTGGTAGTGGTGATTGTTAGTATTGCTAGGATTCCTATTTATGATTTAGATGGTTATTTACTCATTCTTTATGCCTAGATTCGATTCCTTGTATTCTCTTGATTATCATACCTGTCATTATTCTTATACTTGATGCATGTCATGATTATTTATATCTTGCTTATCTATTGCTCAACATGTTGTTGACTCTATTCCTTTGTGTGCGACTCCTCAGGTGAGTATTACTATGAGGAGCAAGCAGGTGAGGAGATCCTCAACCGGCTGAGGAGGAACGAGAGTGGCGTGCCGATGACGTAGAGTAGCGTCATTGATCCTGGCACTGGAGAGATTCATGGGGACTTCATTAGATTCTTTATTCTTTATTTATCTCTCTTTGAACTTTCACATTATTGACTTCACTATTGTTTTAAATGGCCTTGATTAGTGGGATGGCCATTGAATAAATCAATTTCCTTGTTTAAGTTTTATTTTATTCTTTGTTCAACTTTAATCTATATTGAGATTCATTATTCCTTGTTGATATCCAAATATGCCTAGAATTGTATGAGTTCCGCAAATTCTTATTTTATTTTAGGCTTGAAATATTATATCCTCACAGCGGACTTACGATCCTTGGGCTTAAAGGACAAAAATTTTAATTAGTCCTAAAATTTCACTCCCCGGATCCGGTTTATTCTCTAATCGGGTTCGGGGGACGTGACAGGCGCAATCACCCAACTTTTCATGGAAGTCACACGGTCAGGGCACTTCTTTCTCTCAACCAGGAAATAGGCCTAATTTTCAATACAATCGTGCGGCCTATCGTTTCCAACAATCCTACCAGTATCCCAACCCTGAACCTCCTCAAAGAAATCCATCGTTTGAGGAGACAGTACTGCAAGAGCTAAAGGAGCTCAAAGCAGGTAATCAGTTGGTCCACTCCCATTCTCTGTCCATAGCCAAGCTAGAGGCCCAAATGGGCCAAATAGCTACTGCTCTTAATAGAACAGAAGAGGGACGTTTACCTAGTCAACCCACCGTCAACCCCAATAATACATTTGAAGTGGGGAGTAGCTCACAACCTCATGACACCTATCATGAGCAAGCACAAGTAGTTGTCACGTTAAGGAATGGGCATTAGGTTGGCACTAGGCCTGAGGAGCCTAAGAAAGATGTTCAAGAGTCTCCCCCCAAACACCAAGGGCACTAGGGTGGAAGGAGTTCCAAGGAAAAGGAGGTCAACCCTCCTATTTCTTTATCTAATCCGACTATGGCACCACCATATGTGCCTAAAGCCCCTTTTCCAACTTTTCTTGACATACCTTGTCCTTTTAGTAAAAAGGGAGCAAACATGGATGAAATGTTAGATGTGTTCAAGCAAGTAAAGATCAACCTACCTTTGTTGGATGCTATCAAGCAAGTGCCTTCGTATGTGAAATTTCTGAAAGACTTGTGCACTCAGAAGCGCAAATCCAAATCTAATGTGTCCAAAAAGGTCCTGCTCACCGAGCAAGTGAGTTCATTAATTCAGCATGACACTCCTCCCAAGCTAAAAGATCCTGACACTCCCACCGTTACTTATACAATTAGGAGTCACATCATTGATCATGCTTTGTTAGATCTAGGAGCTAGTGTCAATCTCTTACTTTACTCACTGTATGAACAAATTGGGTTAGGAGAATTGAAACTCACTATGGTCACGTTGCAACTAGCTGATAGATCCGTCATGGTGCCCCGGGGTCTAATTGAGGATGTTCTTGTCAAAGTGGACGAATTTCTTTTTCTTCTAGACTTCATTGTCCTTGACACAGAACTGGTGCAAAACCTGTGAAAACAAACTCCGGTCATACTTGGCCTTCCCTTTTTGGCATAGCTAATGCAACCATTAATTGTCATACTGGAGTTATGGATGTTTTTTTTTTTTTTTTTGGCAATATGAAAGTGAGGCTGAATGCTTTTAAGGCCCCTCATTAACCCCCAGACAAGGACGACTGTTTCGCAGTTGATGTTGTTGATGAACTGGTGGAAAAAGCCCTCCCTTATATTTTAACTGAGCATCCTTTAGTGGCTTTTTCATCCCATTTCAACTTTGATGAGTCTTATGGTGACCATTCGATTACCGAAGTTAATGCCCTTTTAGATGAGATAGTCATGTTGGACTTTCCCCCATGGAAGGCGAAGTTCGACCACTTGCCTCCATTTTCTAAAACACATGTTATTCCCTCGATTGAGTTACCCCCTGAACTTCAGCTGAAACCACTTCCAGCTACACTCAAGTACGTTTATCTTGGACCAAATGATACATTACCAGTCATCATTGCTTCTGATATGTCTGATGATCAGGAAGGGCAGCTCCTAGATATGTTACAAGAGCACAAAAGTGCAATTGGTTGGTTTGTTGCCGATTTGAAAGGCATTGACCCCTCCATCTGCATGCACCGCATTCATTGCGAAGATGACATGAAATCTTCACATGAAATGCAGCATCGTTTAAATCCTAACATGAAAGAGGTGGTCATGAAAGAAGTACTGAAACTTCTTGATGCGGGTATTATATACCCAATTTCTAATAGTCAGTGGATGAGCCCTTCTCAGGTGGTGCCAACGAACTCTGGCATCACAGTTGTGGAAAATGAAAAAGGGGAGATGATTTCCACATGCACCACTACTGGGTGGCGTGTGTGCATTGATTATCGAAAGTTGAATTCCATGACCCGAAAAGACCATTTTCCCCTACAATTCATTGACCAAATCTTAGAAACATTAGCTAGCCAAAGTTTTTACTGCTTCCTGGATGGTTATTCCGGATATAACAAAGTGGCCGTCTACCCTGATGACCAGGAGAAAACAACATTCACTTGTCCTTTAGGTACATCTGCTTATCAGCAGCTGCGATTCGGACTTTGTAATGCACTCGGGGCCTTTCAACGGTGTATGATGTCCATATTCTCTGACATGGTGGAGAAATTTTTAGAAGTTTTTATGGATGATTTCTCTGTTTTTGGACCTTCATTCAATAAAATGTCTCCATAATTTAGCAAAGGTGCTGAAACGTTGTATGGAGTCAAAGTGTCCAATAGGGAGGTGAAGCGTATTCTGAAAAAATGGTGAAGCCCGACCGTAAAGATTGGTCTTTGTGGTTAAATGATGCTTTATGGGCATACTGTACTGCTTTTAAGACTCCAATTTGTATGTTCCCTACCGGTTAGTGTTTGGCAAGGCTTGCCACTTGCCAGTCAAACTCGAACACCGAGCCATGTGGACAATCAAGCAATTCAATTTTGATATGGCCGCTACCGGTTCCACTCGAAAACTCCAACTGAATGAGTTAGAAGAGAATCAGAATGAAGCATACATTGGTTCCAAAATTTACAAGGCTCAGACTAAAGCTTTTCATGATAAACATATCTTGCGAAAGTCCTTTGAGACGAATCAAAAGGTATGGCTTTTCAATTCTAAGTTGTGGCTCTTTCCAGGTAAATTACGATCTTGATGGGATGGATCATTTGTGGTGGCCGAGGTTTTTTACCATGGTGCAGTAGAAATTCGCAACCCCAACACTGGGGGTTTTCTTAAGGTAACTGGTCAACGGTTAAAACCCTATGTAGAGGATATTACTGCAGGTGAAGTAGTGGAGTCGATCACTTTAATGGACCCATCCTATCTTATGGACTGAGGGTACTTGACGTATGGCTAACGACGTCAAACCAAGTTCTTGCGGGAGGAAACCCGAGTGTAGCTAGTGTCGTAGCATAGGTGTCATTGACTTTTGGTCCATTTTGTTGTCCAAATTGAGTCATTTTCTTTTATTTGAGTCATCCATGTCACAAGAGGGAGGGGGGCTACTTCTAGCAGGTTAGGTCCTAACCTTTCAGAAAGAGTTCAAAAAAGAAAAAAAAAGCTCCGGGCGTCTAGACGCCTGAGAGTTGTAACAGACAGCCAGATTTTTTTTATCAGGCCTGTTCTTTGTCTTCGGGCGTCTAGACGCCAAAGAGTTGTATCAGGCCCGACACTCTCTGTCTCCGGGCGTCTGGACACCGGAGAATATTTAAAAAAAAATAGTGAAAAATTTCGTGGGCATAGACTTTAGGTGCAGCCCCTTCCCCATTCCCCTCCGTACTTTCTCTTTTTCTCTAAGACCCCTTTTCTACTTTCCCTTCCTCACTCCAAAAAAAGAAAAGAAAAGAACAGAAAATCACTAAAATAGTGTTGTCACGACCTTTGAAAAACAATTGTGTGAAAGCCACCATAAATGCCTTTAGAGCAATCATATTATCTTTTACTGAGGTTAGGTGGCCCAGGATTTTGAGAGAAAAAGAAAAAGATGTGTTTTCATTGAAATTCTTAGTGGATCGTTTTCCGCTTTCAAGCTTCTATATGTATACAATTTTCATCGTGCATGATCAATTTTTCCAGCATGATTTTGAGGATTTCTAACCAACAGATAGGATTTGTGAACCAAATTTGTGATTTGTATTGAAAACCCCATAATCAGGAATATCTGGTGTTCGTAGATATCTTTGTGCGAAAGACACCCTTTTTTTGTATTATAGGAATTTTGTGGGTAGATTCACTGCAAACCCTCACGAGACTATAACTCGTCCTCTATGGGGGACTTAGAGGTTAAAAGGCATGTTGCACATGCTAAGTGCAGTCGTGCTCCCTAGGAAAAAGACATGAAAGAGACAACAAGCTTGCCCCTAGACTTTTGCGTTGTCTTTTTTCCTTTGGTTGTGATGACCAAAGGCTTTGAAGATTTGAAGGAAATGATGAAGGGAGGTTGGCTGCTCTCTTTCGGATTTACTGGTGGGTTTGTTTTCTTCCGGTGATTGTTGAGGAGCTTTGCCTCTATCATTCTAGAAATTTTCGGCAAAGGGTGCTAGTTCTTCCTCCTTTTCTTCTTTTTCGCCCTCGTACATCTGAGAGTCTGCATAATGGACTTCTTTACCTTTGAAGGGTTCTCTATCCACAAACACCCATTGTATCATGCCATTGTTGTCAACGAACTTGATACATTAATGTAAGTTGAAGTGACAACACCATTCTCGTGTATCCAAGGGTGTCCGAGAAGGATGTTGTAGCATGAGGGGTTTTTTATCACATACGCAGTGACTTCAAAGATAAGGTCACCGATTTGCAACTTGAACCTGATTTTGCTGATAGGCCTTTGAGTACTCCCATCGTATCCAAAGATAGATATAGATGTGTGGCTCAGCTTCATGGGCGGGATACTCAACTTTTCAAGAGCTGAAGTGGAGATAAGGTTGAGTGCAGAACCTAGGTCGATCTAGACTCTGTGTATTGACATTTCCTTGATGTACCTTGTGAAATACAGGGGTCAGTTGTGCCTTATCTCGCCAAGTAAGAGGTCTTCCTTACTTAAGGCGATTATTGTATTTGCTGCTTTTTGAACCGAGAAGCATTGGATGCAAGATCCCTCGGTTTTCTTCTTTTCTCCTTTTGAGGAAGTTTCTAAATTTTTGACCATATAGTCCATTTCAATTTGTAGGACTTGCGGGGCATGTTTGTCGACATCCACATTCAACATTTGTAATTCTGAAATTAGATTATCACGAGTGTGTGGTGACATTCGTAATAAATCTAGGATGTGCAGTCTTGCAGGTATGTGTTTAAAGCGCTCGATCAAGTTGTACTTGAAAGCCTCCTTCGGCATGCATGTTCATTATTGTTGCCAGTTGGGGCGTTTACAACATCTTTTCCCGAAGGATTTACATAAGTAGAAGAAGATTGTTTGTAATTTTTGTGGTAACCCCGGCCAAAACGGATACCTTTACCAACTTCGAGTGCTTCTTGAGAAGGGTCTTCGTTTGGAAGATCATCATTGGAATCCAAGGGTTGATCCTTCTCATTTGTTGAAGATGTGTCTGCAGCAGAATTGTTATCCTCAGTGATTGCGTTGCATGGAGCATTTTCCAGGAACAAGTCCTGAACAGCGTCCAGCAGCTTTTCTTCTTTGCTGATCTATTCATCGGTCCAAGCATCATTAGCTGGGACTTCTTCACAATGATCAGTCGGGAAGGGTGTGAACTCTGATGTCACGGTCTCAGGAGACGAAGTCTGAGAAGGCGACATCTCAGGGGAAGTTACTCGAGAAGAAGTAGCTCAAGAGGATATTTTGTCAGATGTGGTCTGAGAGTAAGTGGCCTCAGCAGACGAGGCTTCGATGGAACTATGATCCCGAGTTATCACATTGCAGGTCACTCCAATAGGGGACATCCCAAGAATGGACTGTTGGGAATCGGACTCATCCTCGGATGTAAGAGGATCATCTATCTAGCAGTTTTCTCCATTTTTCAGGGTTTGAGGGAGGATGTACATGCTGGTCTTCAGGGACTTCCGGTTCTGGATTTTGGTTGTGACGAAGCTCGTTGATGCGATCTTGCTCTTGTTCTATGGCAAGATGCTGTAGGATCCTCGCATATTCTTCAAGATTAGGCATGGGCGCTAAATCTTCTTTTTCGTCTGCTCCCTATTGTTTAACTCGGTTAGGTTCTGCTAGGGCAACAACATGTGCTGGCTCAACAACATTTCCTTCGATAGCCTCTTGGTCTTCTTCATCATCTGACCGGGATCCTTGTGGCTGTAAGGGGTTATGCCCGATTACTGGCATGAGGTGAGTTTCAGTAACCAATTCTTCGTCGGAGAGGTATTCTCCTGTTTCAAGGGATTCATCCCATTCGCCGATGTCACTGGACACGTATCCATTCAAGGAGAACCAATTACCGAATTGCAAGAGTAGTACGCCCCCTGAGCAGTTTCATTTCTGAATTGAGGCGGCATGAAATCACGGAGAGTGAATTTTCTTACCTCCTTAGAAGTCTTGAGAAGGGACTTTTCTGTTTCCCCCAGTGAAGCGGTAGAGGAAGTCTTTGCTGAAGTGTAGGATGTTGGGTCCTCTGCTTCTCTAGATTTTTTTATCGATGTGACGTACAGCGACATATACGACGAGCATTTTGAGCTTCAGTCAGCTCTGGTTGGACTTCAGAAATGAAGGATGTACTCCCTCGAGTGCAACAGCCGAGCCTGTCTTTTTTGAAGCTAGGCATGGACAAGATCTAGACCTGGTCATTTGACTGTCGTAGCGAAGCTTTGAATCTTTCAAGTTCGGCCTCTGTAGAGATGAGGGGTCGAATCGAAGGAGTGTAGGCCTTAGCAAATTCTTGAGGAGGCCTTGTGATGCATGATTTTATTTTGGGCTTGTAAGAACAAGTTGTTGGAAGTAGGTGGGCCTCGTGGATAGATTTTCAAAACTTTTGACCTATTTGACTCAGGGATCAACTATCCATAAGGCTACAAAACCCAATCCAGGATGCAATCCCTCCTTCTCATCAATCATGTACAGTAATATAACCTATCTCGAAGATAGAAATCAGCAACTACTTGTAACAAAATAATCTACAACAAGTAAAGAAGTTGATTATACCTTTGGAGCCCGGTAGTGCTCTAATGGAGGAGAAGACAATTAACTTGATTAAGAACTCTTCTTGAGGCAATTAGTGATCTCCAAGACCTTGTTGTCTTCCACGCTATGACCCTCTATCAGATCTCTTTTCTCAAGAAGATGGGTGGAATCACCAAGAGAAAATCCTACTAGAAACTTTAAGGAATTAGAAGAGAACTAGAAGAGAGAGAGAGAGAGAGAGGAAGAGGAGAGATGTGCAACTCTTGCACTTGAAGGCTTTGGACATCCAATACTATTAGTCGACGTCCAAGGGTGTATTATTTTTATTTAAAGTCCTCAAGGCTCCTCTTATAACTCTCTTACTAATTGTATTAGAAGCCTCACTTCCACACAAATTAGTAACATACTATTACCATTATTAGAAGTCCTACTTCAAATAGAAATAGTAACTTTCTAATTCCTTCCCTTCGGAGTTCAAATAAGATTAGTATCTTTCTAATAACTTGGGCTAGCGTGGGGACCACTAGGGATTCCATAGAAAGCTGGCTCCAACTGGGACACCGCGACACAACATGGATCTTCATGCTGATCGATGTCAGATGACCATGTAACTTCAGACATTGATTGCTATCAGTGAGCTGGTGCCATCTGTCCTGTCGAATTCTCAATCGATTGGGCAGAAAGTGTGCCTTCTTGGTCGGCCGATTGGCGATTTCGAAGCGATCAATGATGATATGATGCTCTTAACGGTGGATCCGTGATATTGAAGAAGATTGACGGATTGCGAGCCTCAAAAGTAAGAATTTTGGAAAACCACAGGGGCCGGACATCTCAAAATGTGAAAAGGGACCCAGAAAGGGTCATTCGTCGAAAATCCGGTGACCCTGGAATTCTTTCGGTCGTTTCTCCGATTTTTCTGTTTCTTTTTTCTTTGGTATTTTTCCCGACATTTCTGTACATGTTTTGGCATGATTTTCCTGCAGAAAAATTGATAAGAAGCTTAGCATATCGGAGAGCAAAGTTTCTGATTTTCCGGGAAAGCCGCAGACTTTGTCACACAGAGCTACCGATTTTCCATCAGAAGCCAAACTAGGTCAAATGATGTCAGAATGACCCAAAATTTGAGGTGAAGCTTCCTGAGCAATAGATAAGACCAACCATAGGCTTTTGTTTGAGTTCAAAAGTTGTGTGGGGTCCCGTCGCCAATAGACTTGAATTTTTTTGCGAGGGAGATGCCGCACTTTAATGTGTGGTCAACTGATGTCCGATTAACCTAAAATTTGACAGGGAGCCTACTAGAGTCATTTTGAGACGATCCAATAGCTCTGATTTGGAAGTCATGGTCCCAGGGAGCTCCGCTGTCGAGAGGCTTAATTTTGAGATTCAAGGGTTGATGTGGGATCAAACGTTGTCCGTTTGACTTGTAACTTGAATTGGAGCCTTTTTGGAGGTATTCTAAGACCATCCATAGGCTCGGATCAAAGAGGGGATGTCTTCGACGCTGTCACCGCCTTGAGCTCCTGTTCAGCTGCCAAAGGAGTAAAGTTAGGCCAAATGATGCTGGAATGGCCCGAAACTTCATTTGTACTCTTCTTTTGACTGTTTTGAAGAATTTTGCAGTTTTTGTTTGATTATGACATGATCTGACGCTTGAAGTAGCATTGTCTATTTGTGGTATGATTCGGCTTTATGTAGCTTCTTGATGTTGAAGAGGCAAAGTGACATTTTTGGTGGCAACACCTCCACTACTAGATTGGGGAGGCCGGCAGCCTCTATCTTGCAAAAACCTAGAGGTGTGTTTGAAAGTAAACCCTTTAATGAACTCACAACTGAAGTGGCTGCCTTGACCCAAAAGTTAGATCAGTTGATATTTGGGGGACAATCTCTCCAATCTTCACCCTCCCAGCCTCCTGCTCATCAAGATGCTTGTGCTTTGTGCAACAGTCCTGCTCATTTTGTGAGTGATTGTCTTGCAACACCCCAATTCCCTGAATTTGTACAAGAGCAGGTGAATGCTGCCCACAGGTTCTCCAAACCGGGTAATGTTCCTTATTCGAATACTTAAAACCCGGGATGGCGTAATCACCCCAACTTTTTATGAAAGTCACCCGGTCAGGGCACTTCTTTCTCTCAACCGGGAAATAGGCCTAATTTTCAATACAATCGTGCGGCCTATCGTTCCCAACAATCCTACCAGCACCCCAACCCTCAACCACCTCAAAGAAATCCATCGTTTGAGGATATAGTACTGCAAGAGCTAAAGGAGCTCAAAGCAGCTAACCAGTTGGTCCACTCCCATTCTCAGTCCATAGCTAGAGGACCAAATGGGCCAAATAGCGACTGCTCTTAATAGAAGTGAAGAGGGACGTTTACCTAGTCAACCCACTGTCAACCCCAAGAATACATTTGAAGTGGGAAGTTGCTCACAGCCTCATGACACTTATCATGAGCAAGCACAAGTAGTTTTCACGTTGAGGAATGGGCGTGAGGTTGACACTAGGCTTAAAGAGCCTAAGAAAGATATTAGAGAGTCTCCCCCAAACAACAAGGGCACTAGGGTGGAAAAGAGTTCTAAGGAAAAGGAGGTCAGCCCTCCTACTTCTTTGTCTGTTCCGACTGTGGCACCACCATATGTGCCTAAAGCCCCTTTTCCCACTTGTCTTGACACACCCTCTCCTTTCAGTGAAAAGGGAGCAACCATGGATGAAATGTTAGATGTGTTCAAGCAAGTAAAGAACAACCTACCTTTGTTGGATGTTATCAAGCAAGTGTCATCGTATGCGAAATTTTTTAAAGACTTGTGCACTCAGAAGCGCAAATCCAAATCTAATGTGTCCAAAAAGGTTTAGCTCACCAAGCAAGTGAGTTCATTAATTCAGCATGACACTCCTCCCTAGCTAAAAGATCCTGGCACTCCCACCCTTACTTGTGCAATTAGGAGTCACATCATTGATCATTCTTTGTTAGATCTAGGAGCTAGTGTCAATCTCTTGCCTCACTCACTGTATGAACAAATTGGGTTGGGAGAACTGAAGTCCACTACGGTCACCTTGCAACTTGCTGATACATCCGTCAGGGTGCCCCGGGGTATAAATGAGGATGTTCTTGTCAAAGTGGATGAATTTCTTTTTCCTGCATATTTCATTGTCTTTGACACAGAATTGGTGCAAAACCTACGGAAATGAACTTCGGTCATACTTGGCCGTCCCTTTTTGGGCACAGTTAATGCAACCATTAATTGTCATACCAGAGTTATGGATGTTTTTTTTTTTGGCAATATGAAAGTGAGGTTGAATGCTTTTAAAGCCTTTCATCAATCCCCAGACAAGGACAACTGCTTTGTAGTCGATGTTATTGATGAACTAGCGGAAGAAGCCCTCCCTTATATTTTAACTGAGGATCCTTTAGAGGCTTGCTCATCCCATTTCAATTTTGATGAGTATGATGGTGACCATTCGATTACCGATGTCAATGCCCTTTTAGATGAGATAGGCATGCCGGACTTTCCCCCATGGAAGGCGAAGTTCGAACACTTGCCTCCATTTTCTAAAACACCTGTTATTCCCTCGATTGAGGTGCCCCCTAAACTTGAGCCGAAACCACTTCTAGCTACACTCAAGTATGTTTATCTTGGACCAAATGATACATTACCAGTCACCATTGCTTCTGATATGTCTGATGAATAGGAAGGGCAACTCCTAGATGTGTTACAGGAGCATAAAAGTGCAATAGGCTGGTCTGTTGCCGAATTGAAAGGCATCGAGCCCTCCATCTGCATGCATCACATTCATTGCGAAGATGACGTGAAACCGTCACATGAAATGCAACATCATTTAAATCCTAACATGAAAGAGGTGGTCATCAAAGAAGTACTGAAACTTCTTGATTGGGCTATTATATACCCAATTTCTGATAGTAAGTGGGTGAGCCCTACTCAGGTGGTGCCAAAGAACTCCGGCATCACGATTGTCGAAAATGAGAAAGGGGAGATGATTCCCACATGCACCACTACTGGGTGGCACGTGTGCATTGATTACCGAAAGTTGAATTCCATGACCCGAAAGGATAATTTTCCCCTACCATTCATTGACCAAATCCTAGAAATGTTAGCTGGCCAAAGTTTTTTACTGTTTCCTAGATGTTTAATCTGGATATAACCAAGTAGCCATCTACCCTGATGACCAAGAGAAAACAACATTCACTTGTCCTTTTGGTACATTTGCTTATCGGCGGATGCCATTCGGACATTGTAATTTTTGACCTACTTGACTCAGGGATCAAGAACCCATAAAGCCAAAAACCATGTCCAGGATGCAATCCCTCTATCTCATCAATCAAGTACAACAATAAATCCTATCTAAAAGATAGAAATCAGCAACACCATGCAACCAAAATAATCCAAAACAAATAGAGAAGCAAGTTATACATTTTGAGCCCAATAGTGATCTAATCGAGAAGAAGACATTTAGCTACACCAAGAACTCTTCTTGAAGAAAATTAGGATCTCCAAGACCTTGTTGTCTTCCACGCTATGACCCACTATCAGATCTTTTTTCTCAAGAAGATTGGTGGAAACTTTAAGAAAAAACCCAACTCGAAACTCCAAGGAACTAGTAGAGAAAGAGATGAGAGAGAGAGTTGTGCATTTGTTGCACAAAGGGGCTGGGCGTCTTCTCTTTTTATAGCCCTTTAAAACTCCTCTTTACCTACTTGAAATAGAAGTCCTTCCTCCAAATCAATTAGCAACTTTCCCCCTTTTCTAATTACTATAGAAGTCTCACTTCCACACCAATTACTAAGTTTACTATTACCATTATTAGAAGTCCTACTTCAAATAGAAATAGTAACTTTCGAATTCATTCCTTTTGGAGTTCAAATAGGATGAGTATCTTTCTAATAACTTGGGCTAGCGTGGGGACCACTAGGGATTCCATAGAAAGCTAGCTCCAACTGGGACACCGCGACTGTTAGTTTTATGGTCTCAATACCAGTATATGATAAATAAATTGATTAATTTCTTTATTTATCAATATATATTATTGCTTTCCTTTCATGAGATGAATGATGTTTTATTACTTGTTTGCACATAACTAATACAAAAGACATAATGGCTCATGAGATGAACCGGAGTCCATGAGTATACTAGATGTAATACATGTGTATGTATGAGATCCACATACAGGAGACATGTATTGCAAATCTCATACTTAAATATCTTCACAACCAGTGATGAGATTGGGCATCTCATCTGACAAGGTTGCAGCACTTTGATCACTATAGGATAGTGTGATTTGTCTCGATCATCGGAATGTAAGATTCTAGATCATGGTGCTGGTACATTGGATGTATTGAAGGACCATGAGAAGCACCTTATATACACTGTCTTTATTTTAAGGTTTTCTCTCATAATTCCGTAGCAATAGGCTCATAATCCTGAGACATTAATGAACTCAAGTTTCTATCTATGCATTTACTTTGAGTCACCAATGAGTGAGGCCAATTGTAGGTCAACACCTCGGTGATTTGGGTACGTGGTAGTAGAGTTGTGGGAACATTCAATGGTCAAGATGGAATCTATCTTTAATATCCCCTTGTGCCAATTAATGGATTTATCATTGGTAAGTGCGCACCCATTCCGATTAAGAGTTAATTGGATCGGTACCAAATGATCACTATAATTAATTGGGGCTCAAGGATAATAAGATATGGATCTAATTTGGTGGACAGGTCCATTTGATCCATGGATATAGATGGAGGGGCCTACTTGTGGCAATGTGGAAGTTTAGGGTCTTCATTGTAATTTATTCCTAAGACTGGAGTGCAATTACATTTATATAGTGGAGTTATTTGCAGTTAACTGTGGGCCTGGATTGCACATGAGACGTGGGGTCACGTGTCCTAGTTGGAGCCAACTTTCTAAGGAATCCCTAGTGGTCCCCACGCTAGCCCAAGATATTAGAAAGATACTAATTATAGTAGAACTCTAAAAGGAAATAGAAAGTTACTATTTCTATTTGAAGTGAGACTTCTAATAGTGGTAATAGTAAGTTACTAATTATTAATGGATGTAAGACTTCTATTTTAATTAGTAAAAGAGGAAGTTACTAATCATATTTGAAGTAAGACTTCTAATTGTGTTTTAGTAAGCAACTAATTGTTATGGAAGTAAGACTTCTATTTCAATTAGTGAGAGGAGGTTGCTAAGTGCCATAAAAGGAGGAAAAGAGGAGGCTCGGACATCCATTACAAGTCCCATTATTGAGATTCATGCCCAGCCCACATTGTGCAAGAGTTGCACACCAATCTCTTTCTCTCCCTCTTCTAGTTTCCTCTAGGGTTTTTCTCTTGGAGATTCCACCATCTTCTTGAGAAAAGAGAATCTGATACGGGTCATAGCATGGAAGATCAAAAGGTGTTGGAGATTCTAGTTTGATTAGTAAATGCATTCATCATCAAAGAAAGAATTCAACTTCTCCATTAGAGCACTACAAAGCTCCAAAGGTATAATCTACATCCTTGTATGTTGTAGATTTCGTGGTTGCATGTTTATATGCTATTTTCTATCTTCTAGATAGGTTATGTTGTTGTACATAGTTTATGAGTTTGAGGGATTGCATCCTGGATTGGGTTTGTTGCCTTCTAGATAGTTGATCCCTGCATCAAGTGGGTCAAAAGTTTTTGAAACCTATCTGAATGACCCACCTAGTTTCCAACAGTGACCCTGCATCTCATGTACAATCCGGGCTCACAGTTAATTGCAAATAACACCACTATATAAATGCAATTGCACTCCAGTCTTAGGAATAAATTACAATGAAGATCCTAAATTTCCCAATTACCACAAGTATGCCCCTCTATCAATATCCATGGATCAATTGGAATAAATTCGTCTCATCCGATCTTAGATCCACATCTTATTACCCTGGAGCCCTAATTAATCACAGTGATCATCAGTACCATCCAATTAACTCTTAATCAAGATGGGTGCGCACTTACTCATGACAAATCCATTAATTGGCACATGGGGATAATATAGATAGATTCCATCTTGACTATTGAATGTTCCCACAGTCCTGCTACCACATACCCAAGACACCAAGGTGTTGACCTACAATTGGCCTCACTCATTGGTGACTCAAAGCAAATGAATAGATAGAAACTTGAGTTCATCAATGTCTCGGGATTGAGAGTATATTGGTAGGGAATTATGAGAGCAAACATTAAAATCGAGACAGTATTCCATAAGGTGCTTCTCATGGACCTTCAATACATCCTATGTACCAACACCGTGATCCAAAATCTTACATTCTAATGATCGAGACAAATCACACTATCTCATAGTAATCAAAGTGTTGCAACCTTATCAGATGAGTTGTCCAATCTCATCTTTGGTTGTGAACATATTTAAGTATAAGATTTTTGACACATGTCTTCCGTATGTGGATCTCATCCATATACATATATCACATCTAATATACTAATGAGACCCGGTTCATCTCATGAATCATTATGTCATATGTATTGGCCATGTGCATTAAGTAATAAAACATCATTCATCTCATGAAAGGAAAGCATGTTTTTATTGATAAATATAGAAATTAATCAATTTATTACATCGTCTGATCGATTGAGACCACACAATCTAACAATCTCCCACTTGGGCTCAATGCCAGTCAGGGTTGCATCTCATGCCCATCCCGGCTACATGCTGCTCAAAGACTTTGGTAGTCAAAGGCTTAGTAAAGGGATCTGCCAGTTTGGCCGCAGAGGCTATCTGGGTAATAGTAATATCACCTCTCCGTACAATCTCTCTGACTAAATGATATTTCTTCTGCACATGCTTTTGTTTTTTATGGCTTCTGGGCTCCTTGGACTAAGCGACTGCTCCGCTGCTGTCACATTAAACTGTGAGCGGCTGTCGTGCCAAAGGTACCACCCCAAGTTCCATAAAGAAGCTCTTGAGTCGTACTGCTTCCTTAGCTGCTTCACAAGCCGCTACATATTCAACCTCCAAAGTGGATTCAACCGTACAATCCGGTTTAATACTCCTCCAGCAGATAGCTCCGTCACCAACCATAAATACATAACCAGAGGTGGATTTCCTGGAATCCTTATTTGACATGAAGTCAAAATCTGTGTAACCGACTAGAATCAGTTCATCACTGCTATAGATCAACATGTAATCGCTGGTCTTTCTCAAGTATTTGAGAATACACTTTACAGCAGTCCAATGTTTAGGTCCTGGGTTAGACTAATATCTACTGACTAGGCCCATTGGATGACAGATATCTGGTCCAGTACATAGCATAGCATACATGAGGCTACCAACAGTCGAAGCGTATGGTATCGACCTCATCTACTCCTTTTCCTCAGGTGTCTTAGGGCACTGATCCTTGGAAATGTACACTCCATGCCTGAAAGGTGTAATACCCTTCTTGGAGTTTTGCATAGCAAACCGTACTAGTACCTTATTTATGTAAGCAGCTTAGGATAAGCCAATCATCCTATTTTTCCGATCTCGATCGAGTTGTTCTCTAAGATGTAGCTAGCTTCTCCCAAGTCCTTCATATCAAAAGTCTTGGCTAACCAAACTTTCACTGTTGATACCATTCCTAGGTCTTTCCCAAGGAGAAGGATGACGTCAACATATAAAACCAGAAAGACTACCATGTCACCTTCACTTTTCATGTACACACATGACTCATCCGGATTTTGACAAAAACCAAATGACTTGATTGCCTGGTCAAAATGGATGTTCCAGCTTCGGGATGCCTGCTTCAGTCTATAAATGGACTTCTGTAGCTTGCAAACTTTTTACTCTTGGTTTTTAGCTACAAAATTATCGGGCTGCACCATATAGATGTCTTCTTCAAGATGGCCGTTGAGAAACGCCGTCTTGATATCGATTACGAGATTTGAGAAAAGGTTACCGAGGATAAGTGTGTCCGGATGGACTAGAGCATGGCTACCGGCGAAAAGGTTTCCTCATAATTGACACCCGCTTTCTGAGTATACCCTTTCGCAACAAGCCTGACCGTAAGGGTCTCCACTCTACCATCCGGTCCTCTTTTTCTCTTGTAGACCCACTTGCACCCAATAGGTTTAATATTAGCAGGCAAGTCACAAGTGTCCAGACCTGGTTGGAGTACATAGACTCCAACTCAGCTTTCATAGCATCTTGCCAACGTCCCGAATCTATGTCATTAATTGCTTCATCATAGTTACATGGATCTTGTTCTGGTTCTTCTGAGACTGCCTCGTAAGACTCTCCCAAGAACGAGAACCTGTCAAGGGGTCTGACAATCCTCCCACTACGACGAGGCACTGGTGTAACTACTGGGTCAGGTAAGGGCGGTTCTTCCTCAAGTTTGGTTATACTTGGATTTGGAATTGATTGCTCTTGAATTTCTTCCAAGATCACATTTTCTAAGGATTTATGATCCATCATATAGTCTTCCTCCAGAAAAACCGCATTAGTGCTCACCAGCACTTTCTGCTCTCTGTGATTATAGAATAACCAACCTTTAGTTCTTTTAGGATATCTTACAAACGTGCATACTTCTGACTTCGTTTCCAACTTATCCGCTTTAAACTTTAGCACGTGTGCAGGACAACCCTAAATGTGTAAATTTTGTATACTAGGCTTTCGCCCGGACCACAACTCCCGGGAAGTCTTGGGTACAGACTTAGATTGTACGAGGTTTAGTATATACTTCGCAGTATCCAAGGCGTATCCCCAAAAGGATATAGGTAATCCTGAGAAACTCAACATAGACCTAATCATATCTAAAAGAGTCATGTTCCTTCTTTCTACTACTCCATTCTATTGAGGCATACCATGAGCAGACAACTGGGATATAATCTCATTTTCTGATACGTATCCCATAAATTCAGCGGAGAGATATTCCCTTCAGCGATCTGGTCGAAGAGTCTTGATACTTTTACCTAATTGTTTTTCTGCTTCCGCTCGAAACTCTTTGAACTTTTCGAAAGCCTTATGTATCCATATCTTGAGTAATCATCTGTGAAAGTGATGAAATACTCATATCCTCCTCTGGCCCTGACATTATGGGTCCACACACATCAGTATGCACTAATTCCAATAAATCTTTGGCCCTATTGCCCTTAGATGAAAAGGGTCTTTTGGTCATTTTGCTTTTCAGACAGGACTCGCAGACAGGCATTGGTTCTACCACCAATAAAGGCAAGATACCATCTTTTACTAGCCTGTCAATCCTATCCAGGTTTATATGACCTAGCCTCAAGTGCCAAAGTTTTGTTGGATTAGATTAAGGTAACTTCCTCTTTATTGATGCTCTATTAATTGTTTCAGTATCATGTATCTCATACATCGTGGGAGTTAAACAAATAAAGCCCATTTGTTACCTTACCAGAACATACAAAACTACCATTCCTCTTTATAACAACTTCAGTACCAAAAGTAGTAGAATAACTTTTATTCACCAAACTAGAAACTGAAATTAAATTCCGTCGTAAAGACTGTACATATAATGTGTATGACAAAACCAATTTATTATTTGAGAAATATAAAGTAATGACTCCTACTAAAACAGCCTCCGCCTTATGTCAGATCCTAGATTGACAATGATTTCTCCGTCACTAAGCCTCCTGGCTTCCATGAACCCCTGCAACGAATTACGTATGTGATTAGTTGCCCCGGAGTCCACACACCAAGATTCTGAAGTACCAGTTGCAAAACTAACTTCAGAAATAAGTAACTCAATCTTACCTGAGGTCTTCTTCTTAGAAAGATAATCTAGACAATTCCTTTTCCAATGTCCTGTCTTACCACAATGGAAACACTTTCCTTTTGTCCCTGAACCCTTAGCCTTGACCAAGCCACCATTAGGACCATTTTCCACCTTAGGACCCTTCGGAACTGATTTCTTTTTGCCTTTCCGCCCTTTGCCTTTTGGCTTGGACTTGGCATATGACTTTTTTGTCATCAGGGCAGTTGGCTTCTTTTTCATAATCCCTTTAGTCACTACCAGCTGGCTAGACAGCTCAACCAGAATCAGATTCATCTTATTTATATTACAATTAACCTTAAAATCGTTGAATGACTCTGGTAGTGACTTAAGAATTATGTCAATCTGCGATTCTGCATCAATCACAACCCCCAGTACATCTAACTCATTCAATGAGTCCATCATTTTCAACATGTGTTCCTGTACTGATGTACCTTCAGCCATCTTGGTACTAATGAGCACCCTCATAGCTGCCTGCCTAGTAGGCTTGCCTTGTTCCGTAAACATCTCCTTTAAGTTTGATATAATATCATATGCATTCTTATAGGATCGATATTGGTGTTGCAAAACACTAGACATGGATGCCAAAATATAACATCTGGACATCTCATCGTCTTTGGCCCATTTGGTGTAAAGTTCATTTTCTTCTTCTGATGCATCCGAGCCAGGCTCATCACGAGGGGTTTTGGTAAGGACATATTTATATCCTGAAGTAGTCAGGACAATATCCAGGTTTCATTTTTAGTCTACATAGTTTGATCCCACCTACTTATTCTTGTTGAGGATAGTCGTAAGTGGATTGAAAGTATTTGAATTCATGCTTGAAATACTGTAGCACTCAACCATACATTCAATTAATGAATATAAATGATATCAGGGTTTAGTGTTCTACCAAATTTATGTGGGAATCCTTATAACCACTAAATTCAGAATAGATCGGAATCCCTATCCATGGGGTATGCCTCCTTAGGGAGTGCGAATACTGCCTAGATTGGTGCGGATTAAAGTTGGTCAAAATTAGGATTAAGGCTAACTATCCATGATCCCCATCATTCATTATTTTCTAGGTATCTCATACCAAATAATGTATGACTCCCGATTAGCTTCAGTTTCTAAAATACATAAAGCAAATCCTTGGAGATACTACATCATTATTTTAGTTAAGTGTGGCCCACCAACTAGCATTTCATGACAACCGTTACGGGCAGCTCCTCCTTGGGGAGTGGGCCCCCGCCCCGTCTCACCAACACTATCCATAGGAGATTCATATCTAGTAACCAGACAAGTAAAAGCCCTCCATGGGAACAGTCATTCTCAAGATGGTGCGAGGCTAATACTTTCCTTACAATGGACCAATGATGGAAAACCATGAGGATTTCTAAATATAAATGCCCCGCTCTCACTTAATATTTTAGAATTGAGGATTTCCTTATAGATATATGGGCCCACAAATATAGACATCAAATCATCTCATGATATGACCGATGATTGGTTTCAAGTCAAGTTATTTTAAGGAAAGTCCAGTATCTAAAATTAGTGTTACCAATGGATCCATCTCATGGGCCCACCAACTCTAATTAGAACTCTTTCCAAAAATTAATTTTGATTTGACCAATTTTGGAAATTGCTACGTTTCGATAAGATTTTGAAACTTTCTAAAACAAACATTCATCCATAAATAGCAAGTGTTAAAATTAGACACTAATCCTCTCCTCCACATGGCCCAAGCGGAATAGACTTCTTGGACTTCTAGACTTTCCAAAGCTTTGGGATTCCCCAAACTCTTTGGGCATCTCCAAAACGCCTTTTGGTAATCTTCAAACTCTTTGATTAGGAGTCCAACTTCACTTTCCTTCTTCGTCTCGGACATCTCCAGAATTTACAAATTTGAAAAAATTACATAAATTCCTATGCCTCAATAATGAGACTTACATTGTAATCTAAACTTTGAAATAAAAGGGCTATAGGGAAATTCACCATGCCTTGCCCTTTCGCGGAAAACCAAGGAAACCATGATGCCCATTACACTTAGCCTCAAATAAACCAATAACCATAAAAATAAAGTAAATGTCTTATGGGCCACATGGAGAGGACATGAACTTGCATGGTTAGTATCAAGAACATAGTAGGAACTAGGTCTAAAGGATACCATTCATCATCTCATGACGAAAATCCTAGACTATCAAAAGAAAGATTCTGCACACTGTTCGCTCAAGCGGACTATTCCAGAACCTGGTCCGCTCGAGCGGATGAAGGTCCGCTCGAGCAACCTGCTCGAAAACCTGCAGAAAAATCATTTTTCTTGTCCGAACCAGCCTCTTTTATTGCATTCATAGCAGATACAAAAAGCACACCATCATCAAATCTGATCCTTACAAAGCCCTAGGTCTATCCTCTTCGCATCTCATGCAAATATTATATCTAGATCGCTGATCTAACATGATTGGAGATGAGGAATGACTCTAATACCAATTGTTGGAAGTAGGTGGGCCTTATGGACAGATTTCCAAAACTTTTGACCCACTTGACTCAAGGATCAAGAACCCACAAAGCCAAAAACCATATCCAGGATGCAATCCCTCCATCTCATCAATCAAGTACAGCAATAAAACCTATCTAAAAGATAGAAATCAACAACACCATGCAACAAAAAAAATCCAAAACAAATAGAGAAGCAGATTATACCTTTGGAGCCCGGTAGTGCTCTAATCGAGAAGAAGACAATCAACTAGATCAAGAACTCTTCTTGAAGCAAATTAGGATCTCCAAGACCTTGTTGTCTTCCATGCTATGACCCGCTATCAGATCTCTTTTCTGAAGAAGATTGGTGGAAACTTCAAGAGAAAACCCAACTAGAAACTCCAAGGAACTAGTAGAGAAAAAGAGGGGAGAGATAGAGTTGTGCAACTATTGCACAAAGGGGCTGTGCGTCTTCTCCTATGTATGAACGTCCAAGGGGGGGTCAATTCTCCTTTTTATAGCCCTTTAAAACTCCTCTTTACCTATTTGAAATAGAAGTCCTTCCTCCGAATCAATTAGCAACTTTCTCCATTTTCTAATTACTATAGAAGTCTCACTTCCACAACAATTAGTAAGTTTACTATTACCATTATTAGAAGTCATACTTCAAATAGAAATAGTAACTTTCTAATTCCTTCCCTTTGGAGTTTAAATACGATTAGTATCTTTCTAATAACTTGGGCTAGCGTGGGGACCACTAGGGATTCCATAGAAAGCTGGCTCCAACTGGGACATCGCGACCCCACATCTCCTGTGCAATCCAGGCGCACAGTTAATTGCAAATAACACCACTATTTAAATGCAATTGCACTCCAGTCTTAGGAATAAATTACAATGAAGACCCTAAACTTTCCAATTTCCACAAGTAGGCCCCTCCATCAATATCCATGGATCAATTTGAATAAATCTGCCTCATCCAATCTTAGATCCACATCTTATTATCCTTGAGCCCCAATTAATCACAGTGATCATCAATATCATCCAATTAACTCTTAATCGAGATGGGTGCGCACTTACTCATGAAAAATCCATTAATTGTCACAAGGGGATAATATAGATAGATTCCATCTTGACCATTGAATGTTCCCATAGCCCTGTTACCACATACCCAAGACACCGATGTGTTGACCTACAGTTGGCCTCACTCATTGGTGACTCAAAGCAAATGAATAGATAGAAACTTGAGTTTATCAATGTCTTAGGATTGAGAGCATATTGCTAGGGAATTATGAGAGCAAACCTTAAAATCGAGACAGTATTCTATAAGGTGCTTTTCATGGTCCTTTAATACATCCAATGTACCAACATCGTGATCCAGAATCTTAGATTCTGATGATCGGGACAAATCACATTATTTCATAGTGATCAAAGTGCGGCAACCTTATCAGATGAGATGCCCAGTCTCATCACTAGTTGTGAACATATTTAAGTATAAGATTTGTGACACATGTCTCCCGTATATGGATCTCATCCATATACATATATCACATCTAATATACTAATGGGACCCGATTCATCTCATGAACCATTATGTCATATGTATTGGTCATGTGCATTAAATAATAAAGCACCATTCATCTCAAGAAAGGAAAGCATAATTTTATTGATAAATAAAGAAATTAATCAATTTATGGAAGTTTTTTGGATGATTTCTCTGTTTGTGGACCTTCATTCAATGAATGTCTCCATAATTTAGCAAAGGTGCTGAAATGTTGTACGAAGACAAACATAGTCTTGAGTTGGGAGAAAAGTCATTTCATGGTATGTGAAGGCATCGTTTTGGGGCATATCATTTCTGCGAGGGACATTGGGGTGGATAAGGCAAAAGTTGATCTTATTTCTAAACTTCCACCTCCCTCGTCGGTTAGGCAAGTCCGATCTTTCTTAGGGCACACGGGGTTTTACTGCCGATTTATTAAGGACTTTAGTAAAATTTCTCGACCCTTGTGTGCGTTGCTCGGGAAGGAGGCCCCTTTTGTCTTTAATGAGGCATGCATGCAAGCTTTTGAGAAGCTTCGTGAAGCCCTGTCCACTGCCCCTATCATTCAGACACCCGATTGGACCCATCCATTTGAGATTATGTGCGATGCTTCCGACTATGCTGTCGATGCAGTCTTGGGCCAACGGGTGAACAAGGTTCCACGTGTCGTTTATTATGCTAGCAAGACCCTCTTCAATGCCCAATTGAATTACACCACAATGGAGAAGGAATTGTTAGCAGTTGTTTTTGCCTTGCATAAATTTAGATCTTATTAATTACGATCGAAGGTTATAGTGTTCACTGACCATGCTGCGTTACGGTACTTACTGTCGAAAAAGGACACTAAGCCAAGATTGATTAGGTGGATTCTGTTACTTCAAGAATTCAACTATTAGATTCTAGACAAGAAAGGTTCCAAGAATTGTATACCTAACCACCTCTCTCGGATCCTGGTTGAGGCTATGGAGGACACATTACCCTTACATGATTCATTTTCCGATGAGTAGTTGTTCATGGTGTCCCGAACTCACCCCCCTTGGTATGCTCATATTGTGAATTATTTAGCAGTGGGGGAGATTCCTTCAAATTGGTCCAAGCAGGACAATGATCGTTTCTTCTCCTAGGTAAAGATGTATTTTTGGGAAGATCCCGATCTTTTCAAGTTCTGCCCAGACCAAGTGATCAGGCGATGTGTGCCCGAGTGTGTAAACCAAAGTATGCTCACATTCTGTCACTCTCTTTAGTGTGGAGGGCATTTCAGTGGGAAAAAGACTGCTACGAAAGTTTTGCAGAGTAGCTTCTATTGGCCAACTCCTTTTAAAGATGCCCATCAGTTTTGCAAGACTTGTTTGCGCTATCAATAGAAAAGAAACATGTCTAGGAGGGACATGATGCCCCCACAATCCATTTTGATCGTAGAAAATTTTGATGTGTGGGGCATCGATTTCATGGGAACGTTTCCGGTTTTAAACACTTCGTGAATAAACACTTCGAGGCGCTAGTAAAGAAATATTCGATCACACACAAGGTGGCTACACCTTATCATCCTCAAACCAGCGGCCAAGTCAAAGCGTCCAATAGGGAGGTGAAGCGTATTTTGGAAAAACGGTGAAGCCCGACCGCAAAGATTGGTCTTTGTGGTTAAATGATGCTTTATGGGCATATCGTACTACTTATAAGACTCCAATTGGTATGTCCCCTACCGGTTAGTGTTTGGCAAGGCTTGCCACTTGCCAGTCGAACTCGAACACCGATCCATGTGGGCAATCAAGCAATTCAATTTTGATATGGCCACTATCGGTTTCACTTGGAAACTCAAACTGAATGAGTTAGAAGAGATTCAGAACGAGCCCTACATTAGTTCCAAAATATACAAGTCTCGAACTAAATCTTTTCGTGATAAACACATCTTGTGAAAGTCCTTTGAGACGAATCAAAAGGTATGGCTTTTCAATTCTAAGTTGTGGCTCTTTCATGGTAAATTGCGGTCTCGATGGGATGAACCATTTGTGTTGACCAAGGTTTTTTACCAGCGTGCAGTAGAAATTCGCATCCCCAACACTGGGGGTTTTCTTAAGGTAAATGGTCAAAAGTTGAAACCCAATGTAGAGGGTATTACTGCAGGTGAAGTAGTGGAGTCCATCACTTTAATGGACGAGTCCTATCTTATGGACCAAGGGTACTCGACGTCTGGCTGACAACGTCAAACCAAACTCTTGCGGGAGGAAACCCGACTGTAGCTAGTGTCGTAGCGTAGGTGTCATTGACTTTTACTCCATTTTTTTGTCCAAATTGAGTCATTTTCTTTTATTTGAGTCATCCATGTCACAAGAGAGGGGGGGGGGGGGGGGAGGGGTACATCTAGTAGGTTAGGTCCTAACTTTTTAGAGAGAGAGTTAAAAAAAAATGCTTCGGGCGTCCTGACGTCATAACTGGGCGAGAGTTGTAACAGACGGCCAAAGTTTTTTTTATCACGCCTGTTCTCTATCTCCGGGCGTCCGGACACCCGGGAATGGGCGTCTGGATGCCGGAGAGTTGTATCACGCCCAACACTCTCTGTCTCCGGGCGTCTGGACGCCGGAGAATATATAAAAAAAATAGTGAAAATTTTCATGGGACATAGACTTGCAGCCCCTTCCCCATTCCCACTCCCTACTTTCTCTTTCTCTCTAAGACCCCTTTTCTACTTTCCCTTCCTCACTCAAAAAAAAAAAAAAAAAAAAACAAAGAAAAGAAAAGAAAAGAAAATCACTAAAATAGTGTTGTCACGACCTTTGAAGTTTGAAAGTCGTCATAAATGCCTTTAGAGGAATCATGTTATCTTTTGCTAAGGTTAGGTGGCCTAGAATTTTGAAAGAAAAAAAAAAGACGTGTTTTCACGGAAATTCTTAGTGGATCGTTTTATACTTTCATGCTTCTATATGTACACAATTTTCACCATGCACGATCAATTTTTCCAGCATGATTTTGAGGATTTCTGACCAACAGATAGGATTTGTGAACCAAATTTGTGATGTGTATTGAAAACCCCATAATCAAGAATATCCGGTGTTCGTAGATATCTTTGTGGAAAAGACTCCCTGTTTTTTCTTCTTCTTTTTTTTTGTATTATAGAAATTTTGTGGGTAGATTCACTGCAAACCCTCACGAGACTATAACTCGTCCTCTAGTGGGAACTTTGAGGTTTAAAGGCTTGCTGCACATGCTGAGTGCAGCCGTGCTCCTATGAAAGTGGCCTTAGTTAGTCTTTGTTTTGTTTTAGCTTTGCTTGAGGTCTAGCAAAGTATAAGTTGGCGGGTGTGACGAGAGCCTAAAATACACCTTTTAAACCCGCAATAGTTGCATTGAACACATCTATCTATGTATTGACATGAGCCCAACTATTGGTCTTTTAGATGATTTTAAATTGTGGTTTGTGTTGGACTAATTCATTTATACATAAGCATATGTATTGCTTCACTGAAAGAATATATAGAACTTTGACTCTGGATCCCTTGTTTCAAAGTAACAGGGAGACACGCTTTCAACCTATGAAAAATTAGGATCAAATAGTATCTCCCTGAAGAAACAGCATCTCTCTATTTGGTTGAAACAGGAGATCCGGACTCTGGAACTTTACATTAAGTCACGTTCTTATCAGGTATTCACAAATAACCACCTTTCGTTTTGGATTTTACTTACAACCACATGTATTCTTGTCAAATTATCAGTCAACCACTTAGAGCAATGGTAAGACAAATTTTGCACCAAGTTTATTGAACCCAGCTAATATTTTTAAATTGACAATAGCACCCTTGCAACTAAATTAATAAACTCCTACTTCCATCCTCTAGTTCAATTTCTCTCTTCTTTATCAAAATATGACAGGAAGTGGGGATATAAGAGGGCCTTGAGGTCTACTAAATAAGAAAACTAGGCCGACTAAGTATTTATATCTATCTTATCTGAGGTCATATAATTTAAGTTCAGTAGATAAGATGTGAATGGCTGATTTTATTTTGAAGAGGAGGAAAGCTGAGAGTCAAAAGTCAAAATGTAATTCAAAAACAAAAAGAAAATAAAAATAGGTGGGTTCAATGAAAGTGACGAGAAATGAATATTATGTTGGTCAAAGTGAATTAAAACTGTGACGGGAGTGCAGAATTAAACCTGAAGGTGGTTATTTGTAAATGCCAAAAGCTAGGTGGTTGTATGTAAAATTTTCTAATCAACATGTGCGTTACATCCTTTTCTTTGCTTGTTTTACTTTTACACTTCCACATGATTGTTATGTAAAATTTTGCATGCTGAGATGATTCACCCATTCGATACGTACAACGCTTATCTCATTCACTTTTGCTTTTGGTTACAAGTAAACAAAAAGAGCCTTTAAAATGCAATTTAACAGAAATGTCAATCGATGCTCTCAAGATAGGTACAGTGAGTTCAATACATGTTAAATACATTGTCACTAAGGCCTAGGGGTCCCAATACGCAAAACTGAGGTTCCGGCTGCAGGATACAACAAAGACTTGCTCCATATGATCTGAGTGAATCTGATCAAACAGAGATGGTTTCCACAACAAGATAAATCTTGTTTAGTTACGGTCAATATCACAATGGAATCCCTCAGCTGAGCTCCGGTGCTCACTTCATAGTGAGCGACAGTGTTCTGGAACAGATGGTGGAATTTTTGACCCATCCGAGTGGGCCATAAAACAAAGCTCCCAAAACCCCCCGCTCACTAAGTCATGAGTTATATGGTTTGCCACCACCCAAATGTACTGGACCGTTAGATCAAGTGTGCACTCATTTTAGATGGTGAAACTTATCGGCTCCATCACCTAAAATGGGCCGTGTTGGGGGAGATCGATGCCCAGTGGGGCCCACAAGTGCAGGCGCTCGCAGAGGACCTACTGACTACAACATAGGCTCATTTTTTTACCTACTAAACGATCTTATATGACGAGCCAGTGGGCATGTTTCCTACTTATTCATATTATTATATTCCAATATTACTACAGTTGCTTCTGCTACTACTAGTACTCTGTAAATGCTCTTGATTTGTCATCATGAAAAAAATGTGCCGCAAACAAGAAGTTATAAAATTGGATTGCTTAAAAAATAAACATTTGGTTAAGTATTCAACTTACGTACTCGTAATCATGACAAATCTAGTACTTCACTATGCTATATCTACTGATTATTGGTAGAAAGAATACTATTACAATATTTACTATTTGAACAAAAAATCAATCTGACCCTAACTCCATGTTTTAATCTTGCAGTTGGGAGGCCAATCATACCAAGTATTGCTAGGCCAGAGGGATGCGAGGACTGCAAGCAAGGACGATGCCAACAACAACATACCACCCCAATCTCTGGACTTTCCTGCTCTACTCTCCAACTTCCAGTCACATGGCCTGGTCCTTTAGGACCTAGTCGTCCCATCTGGGGCCCACACCATCGGGATGGCTCGGTGCACCACTTTCAAGAACCGGATATACCACGAGACCAACATTGACTCCAGCTTTGCCAGTGCTTTCCAGATGCAATGTCCCCCTACTGGAGGGGACAATAACACCTCGCCGCCATTGGATGAAACAACAACAAGCTTTGACACTGTCTACTTCAATGACCTGCTGGAGGAGGAGGGTCTCCTTCACACAGACCAACAGCTCTTCAAGAGTGATGGGAGTGCTAGTGATGGTCTTGTGAGGTACTATAGTACAAATTCAAAAGCCTTCTGCGCGGATTTTGGTATTTCTATGATAAAGATTGGGAATATGAAGCCTCTCACTGGCAGTGATGGAGAGATTCGAGTTAATTGTAGGAGAATTAATTAAGGTTTTGTAAGCATTTGTAAGCTTTGTAAGTGGGGTTAGCTTATGCTTCATATTTCATGTGCTTTTTTGTCACTGTGTCGTTATATAAACACAGGAACATAGTTTTTAGTTCATGCACTTTAATGTAACTTCGTGGTCATAAACACAAGAACATAGTTATTTGATTGCAGATTGATCAATTTGTCGTCTATTTCTTAATACAACTCACATACACTATCCAAGTTATGACATGGCATTGAAGTTTGGTCATTTCAGTGAAGAGAGAGGCGCCTCACCATTGAGCTAATTAACAATATATTGGTGACCAATTTGTATTTGCGTTTACAACTAGTAGTTTGAGAATTAGTTTCATATAAAAATCTGATGCGAAGGTTCAATTGATTTGTTTTCTGTCTTACTAAATTCAGAGTTCAAGTTCGATCAAATAATTCATCTAAATCCATGCTATAAACTGATCATTAGATCTATAAATTGATTATTAGAACTAAAATCTAATATCCAAAACACACAAAATGATTGTTGCTCCTACTAACTCTGGTTCAAAATCTACTCTAATCATACTTGGGCCTACCATTAGATTGATTACGTTTAAAATACATAACTAAAATAGAGAAATGTGCTCCTAGGACTACCAATATATTTGTAGTCCAGCTCCATGGGGCCCACTTGGAACCATATTTGATCAGTGCATGCCCTTTCACAGTGTCAATACCACTCTCATCAAACCTTTATCTATTGTTGGATTGAATCTCAAAATCCATGATCAAAAGATCACTAAGATTCAATCTCCTCATGGGAGAACGTTGCCCATTAAAATTTGCCAAAGTAAATCCCATGCTTGAAAACCGATCAATCTTTTAACGTGGGTCATAATTTTTTTAGCGAATTAGATGCACACTGCACTATAAGTTGAAAGCAAAAGGTATAAATCAATATATATATATATATATAAAGATCTTCTAAGATTTACAAATTGCAATGGAGAGGAAAATAGATATTGATCAAAGATCTAGGAAAAGTTTATCGAATCCGATCTTCAAATACACAGCTACACGTGAATGCAAATATAGATGACTTGATGTCTTCATTTTTCTTGTTTTTGTAATTTTCAAGATTATTTGTGCTTAAAACAGGAAATCTTGAAAAGGAGGTCATTTGTTCTTTTCCTTATAACAGAAGGATGGAGAAGTTATATGAATTTTCTCTTACTTCATGGTATGGTCTGCTATCGCTGCTTCCAGTGCAGAGCTTCGATTGTAGTAATAAGACTAGTTAGATTTATCAACATGGAGCAATTGAGATAAGGCTTTCCAACTTATACATGCCCTTAATAAAATCTTAAACTAGCCTAATTAAAAACTTATCACAATCATTCCCACTTTAATAAAAAGATTTAATTACAATCCAATGAAATACTTTCCAAAAATTAAGATTTGAAAATCAACTTCCATTTAGAAAGTATTTAAACCAAGATTGTAAAAAAAATAAAAAATAGTAACTATCTAAGTTAGAACCTACATTAAATTAGTAACTATATATGCTATCTTAATTACTTTCCTAAGTTAGTGAATTAAATAAGTAGCATTCTAAAGTTAAGGACTTTCCAAAAAATAAACTAAGATTTCCAAATCACAACAAATTTGGAAAATATCAAAGTTAGATGCTACCTATGTTAGAATTTCCAAACTTTAAAATCTTCAACAAATTTTAGAAAGATATTTTATTGTTGGAAATTATCTAAATTAATCAAAAGCACAGATTAATAATCTTAAAGTTAGAAGTTAGTAATGCAATACATGCCATGATATGCTAAAATGATTCTAATCAAGTATGAAAACTAGTATGCTGGGATGTTTTTATGCATGATTTCTCATAATCCTATGCAACCTAAAACTGAGTTTAATGGCTGGGTTTTGAACTACAATGATGCATAAATCAAATAAAAAATAGAAGTGAAAAATGATTAAAAGTAAAGAAGATATGAATGAATGAATATGACTCAATAACTGAAAATATTGTACATAATTTTTGCCCATAATTGGCCTAATGTACATTGTTCAAGCCAATGGTTCACCAACCTCCCAAAATCTTTTTTACCTGAAGCTAGGAAACGAGAGACTACATTCTTAACTTCGATTTCCCTAAGTTTCACATAAAAACATCATGATTTGAATGGTCTAACCACTTCGAACCTTTTGCCAAAAACTGTACGTTTCTGCAGTTTTGCTGAAACGGTGCAGAAAGTAAGTTGTTTGGTATTAGAGACTGTTTTTTCAGCATTGTTCTTGTTCGAAATCTGCCATCTAAATTATGATCTTTTGTCCTTAAAAATGTACCAATCTTTATTTTCAATTAATCACAATTGATTGGACCTTTATCCATTGATTTCATGCTTCAAAAGTATGTTAATTTGTCAACATATGTGGACTGTTTGGATGTCCAGTATAGGTTCACCAAAACTGACTTTTTTTTTCTCTTTCTTACGGATCTGAAAGCTTCAATTTTCAGCCACTAAAACATTCACTAACCTTATTATGATATGAAGATACATGCAATGAATAAACTATGCATAAATTCCACATAAATGCATAAGGAATATAAGAAGAAAATAAAAGAAAAGGTGCAAGAATTTAAAAGCGTGTAGTGCAAGAAGTTAATTAAATGTGTGGATTTCATAAAAAGAAAATGTTTGTAGTACAAGAAATTAAATGTGCGGATTTTTACATAAAAATAAATGCGTGGGAATTGCAATAAAAAATAAATGTGTGGTAGGTGTGCTCTTTTAAAAAAAAAAAAAGAATTATTCTCAAACCGGGTTCATAATTGCTTAGCTCATGCCCTTGGGATCTTGAGTTGTCAATCCAAGAACAACAACAAAGACAACACAAATCAAGCATTAATCACCATAAGAAAAAGAACAATGAAACATAATCACACTTTTACTAATATACAATGTTTTTACACAAAAAGATGGAGAATTAATTCCAAAAAACAACTACATACTAAGATGAAAGGAACCACTCTTAGTTGAAGCATCAAGTTGGGACAAGCTTTCTTGAAGAGTGGGGAGTTATGGAAGATAAAGGAGAGTGGTAGAACGGCGGAAGAATTGCAGTAGTGAAAGGGAGTCGTGAAAGGGAGCGTTTTCCTTTATGAGAGGTAGGGGACGTCCAAGGTCTCTATAAATAGGGTTCTATAAGCCCTATTTCTCCTCTTTAGACCCTACTTTCTTGCTAGCAATTTCTCTTCTTAGAAATATTCTTATTTTTCTTCTCTTTCAATATCACCTTTCCTCTCTTGCTTTATTCCCTTTCTGCATTTAAGCACTTGGAGATATTTAGGATATAAAATCCCATGAAATTAGTGAGTAAAAAAGGCTGATTTATCTCCATGTTATGCTGGATGACCCATACAAGAGCGAGACTTTCCAATTTGGACATTCTTTGTACATGCACAAAAAATCCTCCATGTGACCTTCCATTTTCTTCTTCCATGCAATTTCTTCTTCGAATTATCTTTGAAGATAATTTGAATAAAAAAAAAAACTTGCAAACAAGGTGGGCCCTCTTAGATATCCCACATGTGTGCCTCACACATGTGTATTATGTGGAACAGACAAAGCCATTTTTCACAATTTCTTGAAAACTCTTCCTCTCTTCTTTTTTCTTTCTTTGTTTCCTCTCAAAAATGTCTCTTGGGACCCATTTCACCAATGATCTACAAGCAAAGAGCAAAAATCTTTTTAAAATGGTAATTTTGAACAAAAAATGCAAATGCATGATAGTGGGCCCATCTCACATAAACAAAAAAAAATGCACATTATTATGCATGATTTTACTTGAATTAACTAATGATGATGAAGAATTGATTTGTTTCATGTGAATTTTTTTTGAAGGTTTCATGATTTTATGCATAAAGTGTGGTTTTTTTTTAGAAAATTATGAATGCACTACAATGAACCCAAAATGCATAAAAACATGATTTTCCTTTAAATGATACTCTTTTGGATTAAAAATTTCTTAAAATGGTCTAAAATGTGCATGAAAATATACATTTTTAAGGACTTATCACACCCCCCAACCAGCGTTTTGCTAGTCCCTTGCAAAAACTATGAACAAAATGTTAGGCTTCCATCCTGACATAATATATGCTAAAACTAATGCCATGAAAATAAATGCGAATTCAATGCCACTTTGGCTGGCACCCAAATTTTTTTAAATCTTGTTGAGTTGATCTAGTGCGGTGAAAAAGTTTGTATACATAAAATTATGAGGGAGAAGAGTAGGATCCACGTATCTCTTTAATATAATGACGAAAAACAAATGGGGATTAGATACTAGGAAGAAGAGAATAAGTGGAGAAACGTTGAGAAATGCGAGTCACCAGTATAAAGAAAAGTATATTATAGGGCATTTCATTCATTTAATGGATAAATAATTGACAGATTTCTTGATATATATCACAAGATAACAAGGGAGAATTTAAAAAAAAAAAAAAAAAAAAAAACTGAGAAGATTTTGGAGCGAGACCCTCTAATGTAAATACTTACAATTTATTTCCTCCACTTTTATTTAATTAAGTTAAAGGAGCATTTTCATGCAAAAAATCTTTCGATTCATATGGATTAGGTAAGGGCTTGTTTCTTTGATAGGATTTCTGACAAGAATTTAAGTGTTGAATTTTTTGTATATAATATGATCTCTTGTCCCCTGTCATTTGTAAATGCCTGGTTGAATTTTAAGATCCTAGCCAACTATAAGCTCTCTCAGGGCACATTTGGTAATGAGAGGAGAATCCTCTCTTTGGAGAAATCATTGAATCCACGGAATTAGATTTTCTTTGATGAGGATTTATGAGAGAGTGGATTCATCATATTCCGCACTTTAGCCTTAATTTTTGTATTTTTATTGTTCCTTGAAAGTGTTAATTCTAAAATTGTTATTCAAATTCTTCATTTCTATTGATTGCAGACTGTTTATGTTCTGAGATATCAGTGGGCATATTCCTGTGAATGAAAGGTCTGGAAGAGATACTTCCATGGTTGAAAAGCTTGGGCTTGATAAAATACTGAATGAACATTCTTTTATATGTAACAGTACACACACTTATGTACTGTCTCTACAGCTCAACACAAGAGAGTTTGTAGATGAAAAGCGTGTGCTTGATAAAGTACTAAGGGAACGTTTTAAACATGTAACTTCATATACACTACAACAAAAAGCACTTTCACCGACGTTTTTTAGCGACGTTTCTATAAATTCGTCCGTAAAGGGTGACATTTACCGACGTAATTAATATCGTCGCAAAAAGTAACTAATTTACCGACGTTTTTTAAAAAACGTCGCCAAAAGTCAGCTTTTTATCGACGTTTTTCAACAAAACGTCGGTAAAAATTGTTTTTCCCGACGTTTTTAATTTCGTCGTTAAAAAAATGACTTCTAACTTTTTATTTAAAAAAAAAGTGATAAAATTTTTACCGACGTTCATTTTTTCGTCGGTAAAGTTTTCAGTTTTAACTTTTTTAGAAATAAAAAAAAAACTTAATTTGTGGCGACGTTTTTATTCCGTCGGTAAAATTTAAAGTAACGTCGGTGAAGTTCCGTTTTTCCCTCTCCCGCCACCGAACCCTCTTTTCCCCTCTTTTTCCCTCACTCTCTTTTCCCTCACTCGTTCACTCTCGCTCCCTCACTCGATCTCTCTGCGCTGTCTCTCTCTCACTCGCCCACTCTCGCTCCCTCACTCGATCTCTCTGCTCTGTCTCTCTCTCGCTCTCTCTCTCTCGCTCGCTCTCTGTCGGTGGAGCCCTCTGCTCTCTCTCGCTCTGCTCTGTCTCTCTCTCTCTCTCTCTCGCTCTTTCTCGCTCTGCTCTCTCTCTCTCTCTCTCTCTCTCTCTCTCTCTCTCTCTCTCGCTCTGCTCTGTCTCTCTCTCTCTCTCTCTCTCTCTATCACTCTCGCTCTCTCGATCTGCACATTATCTCTCTCTCTCTCTCTCGCTCGCTCTCTCTCGCTCTGCTCTGTCTCTCTCCCTTGCTTGCTCTCTCTCACTCTGCTCTGTCTCTCTCTCCCTCGCTCTTGCTCTCTCGACGCTTCAATTTGTCTTTCTCTCTCGCGGCTGCCACTGCTCGGAGATCTCTTCCATTTCTGTCTCTGCGGGGAGGAAAGCCCTAAGTCGATTGAAAGGAAAGAAGAAAACGAGGGGAAGAAAACGAAGAAGAATAAGAGAAGAAATCGGACGAGTCTATAGGACACCATCGCCATCGCCATACCACTCTCGACTGAGGTACCCCAAATCAAATGGATTGTAAATTTTAATCCATCCAACTGCTGTGAATTCTGCTATGCATTTACACCAAGGTTCTGTTTCTGTTTTTTTTTTTTTTAATGATTGGGTTAGTTTTGCTTTTGCTCTTGATTGAGATTGGTTTGATGTTTAGCTTCTGTAGTTTTTGGTTGAAACATCTGGATGATGTTAGGGTTGGCTTTTGCAGTTGATGGTTTGTTTGTTTGTTTTCTTACTTGCTTTTTCTCATAGTTTGATGTTAGTTTGGCTTTTATTTGTTTGCGACTTCGATGTTGAGATGTAACTTGTTTGTGTTTATTTGATTCAATTTCCTGTCTCAGTTAGTTTCCGAAGGTCTGATCCCGAGCATTCTGTTGTAGTTTAGTCCTCTCTTTTTCTAGTTGTTATATGGTGTACATCTGAAATTCGAGCGCTCTTATTTCTCGTTTCTCTCTATCTTAATAAGAGTAATAGCAGGGGATTTTTAAGTGTAATTGGATCTCAGATTTTCTAAGTGTAATTGGATCTCAGATTTTCTAAGCTTCATAGGTTAATAAATAGGAAAGATAGTGAAGACTTAAGAACAGTAATTACCTGAGTATTGGAGTAATCAAGGGTAGTTGATATACTATAGAAAAGCTAGTGCAGGCCTAAGAACTGTTACTGCCACCTCTTTATTTTGGAGTAATCCGGGTATTGAGCATCAACTAATTGGAGATGGTAGTAGAAAGTCTTTTTAAGTAGTGATGTGAGATTTCTGATGATAACTGAAAAGAGAGAAAGATAGATACTCCTTTATTTGAAACTTTAAAAATTTAATCTTTAATGAGAAATTTCAAAATTTTAAATATAAAAGAGGCCCGAGAAGGTCCCCATCCCCATCCAAATTTTTGTTTGGAAGTCCTAAAAAAAACAGGGACAGATAAATCCTGAGTTAAAAGGAGTGGAACTCAAAGGTGGGCCCATTGAAATCCTAGTCGTTCAATATATAAATGCCCTCTCTAGTGTAACATCAAATTTTACTTCAATATGAGTTTTTTTCCTAAAAGTAAATAAATTTGTGAGAATGAATATTGCATAAAATTGTGTTAATCACCATTTTTTAAAATCAAGTATTTATAAGTGGAACAAACTCAAATTGATGTAAAATTTGAGAGCACCCAACGTACCTAGAGGTAATTACTTTAAATGGTTCAGATTTAAATAATGGGCCCCACTGCATATTTCCACTCCTTTTACTCCGATTTTTCTAGTTTAAAGCCTAAGGATCTGGATTCAAATTTGGGTGCCAACTCATATTCTCAATAGGTGAGCTTTACCTTGGAGTTCCCAAGAACTCTCTTTTACGGCTGCGGCCCAAGAGAACCCACATTCACGGGGAGAATGGTATATCCAAGGATCAATCTCTTGACACCTGGTGAGATAGAGGGTTGCTAACCGATGAATTCCTTGACCCGGTTTGCATCTCTCTTGTGAGAGTAGAAAAAAATTTAGGAAATGTAGCAATACTAAGTCATCTCTTATCCTGGGCGACAACTTTCAGTCTCCCAACTCTTCCATTTAGAGTCCCTTGAAGTAGGCCCCATGATAAGGGCTTACACATTTGTATTTGTGGTTGATTTCTTAGCATTTTTTTGTTTGTGTAGAAATGAAAGCGCAGAATTTCATTAGTGACAGCCCAAATCTCAAATCATCAATTGAGAATTAAATGACTCATTGGATGGAGATAGATGTGGAAAATTGGGCAGAACTACAATGCAGCATCATTGCATTCAGCAGAGAGAGTGCTGTGCCTTTGTCATGAACATGGTGGATGCAAGGGGTTTGAATTTCTGAAAGGGTGATCACACCCATATGTTTAACAATGGCTCTGCAATGCAACTCAATGCAGTTCTGCCCATTCAAATTTCTAATCTATTGAAAATATATAGACAAAGAGCTCTCAGGATTGAACTAATAAAAGAATTTCTTTGATGTTCCTCTCATCAGATTGATCAAATATAAAATATACGGGCCTTCTTTTATATCTATATTTGATAGATGATCTATATCTACACGACTACATGGATTCAGCTTTTAGAATAGTGAAATTTGATCACAACCCGTATAAGAGTAGGCATTTATTTTAAGCATCTCAGACTTTCAACAAGTGGGCTCAAAAGTCTCATGAATTTCTTTAAGGATTTCCTCATATTTTTATTAAACACTCCATCAAGCATCCCAAACAGTTTCTTACAAACAACTTCTGTTACACAAACATGGCATTAATTAGATACCATACTTTCAAGAACATACTGCACCTCCAACCAAAAATAAAAAAATAAAATGCAATTTCATCAGTCAATCAGATCAGAAAAAAGAAGAAGAAAACCATCTTCATCTGAATTTTCATTTGGATTCAATCATAAAAATACATGAATTAAAAAAAAAAAAAGAACATGAAAAGGATCAAAGATATAATGAAAAATACCACAATTTTATCATGGAGGCCGTGGTGTTTTCTTCCCTTGATGGAAGTTGGAGCAATAGTGTTTATCTCATGCTAATCTGATATACAACTCATGATAAGCCATGAGCAATAAGGGTTTATCTAAGATTCCTGGAGGTAAAAGTTTTTGAAGAGTTGTATACTAATGTTGATTCTGGTGAGATTCAAATCTCTAAGCTGTTGTTGTTATCTTGGGATGATTCAGAGCTGTAAACTAGTGTTAGTTTTAGTTAGATTCAATACCCAAATCCCATTTTCTAGGAAGATTTACTTTCTGTTATAGATAGGAGAGAAAGGTGGAGTTTTGAATATAGGAACATAGTATTTAGAGGCAGTTACAGAGAAATAGTAGGAAGACTAAAGTGGACTTCTACCACAGCCCACAAGGGTGTTTATGGGCCGGTCTAAGCTGAGGCATTTCCAGGTCCGACCCAACTTTAGATCACGGCCCATATTAGGCACAAGCCTGTATTGGGCTGTAGTGTCATGCCCGTTTAGTCAATTGGTTTGAGCCAGGTTAGGCTCGGACTTTTTATCACTCATTAGGGCTTTCTAGAAATTATTTTCATAAATTAACGCTGAATTACATGCACATGAACTCCTTATTTGGGCCGGGATCCAGATTCTATCACTTAAACCAAGCCCAGGTCAAATTTAATCTTCAGATTGGCCCAAAGTGGGTTGGGCCTGGATAGGTCTTGGGCTGGCCCGATCGACGAGCACCCCTATGTTTGTGTAACCATTTTCTGTGGAGAATTAGTTTTCTATGGAAAAAAAAACCACAAAATATAAAAAAACAGTTTTTTTTTTCCACAAAAGAGAGGATTATACATTTCACTTTTATAATCTATCTATTCTATTCAACACACATATGGATGACAATGGGTCGGGTTTAAATACGGACCTGCCCCAACCGGCTCGTTTTACCGGGTCGGGTTTCAAAAGGGACCTGCCCCAATCAGCTCGTTTTACCGCCCCGCCCTGTGAGCTGGTGGTAGTAATGGAAATTAACTAGCATGTAGGAAGAGAAGGTGGTGTATTCGATCTCTGGCATTTTATATATTAAATTTTTTTTCTAAACTTCAAATTTGACCCGACTCCAACCCAAATCGGGGCGTGTTTGATATCACAAACACATAACTTGTCACGGGATGGGTCGAGTATCGAGGGGATCCACTTGAGACGGGGTGGGTTTGGGTTTACCCCCAATGCGTACCAACTATGCCCCCTTGCCTTCCCTAAACACATGCCTTATGAACTTCACTTTTAGAAATTGCCTGACCTCAGCCTGTAGGAAGAGAGAGTTGAAGGCAAGGGCATAGGGTTGCCCCTCCTTAAACTTCTTATTCCTTAAAATAATGTGTTAAGCCTATAAATTTTAGAGTTTTTTGTATATACCCCCTAAGGTTTTTATGATTTGTAAGTACGCCCATGTGGTTTTAATATTTATAAATAGCCCCCTATATTTTCATTTTAACACATTTCATGTCTTTAAAATCATTATTCCTAATGAGGATGGGTAACCACCGTGAGATTTGTGTTGAACTTCTATAAAAATGACCGCTTTACCCTCACATCCATTAAATAAGAATAAGTATATTATTATTTAGAAAAATACCAGTATTTTATACCAAATTTCAACAGTCTCTCTCAATAGCTCTTTAATGCACATGAAGCATAATCATATATTTTGAATCTTTCATCAATCTAATGGTGGGTTGTGCATGGATTGGATAAATTATAACCAATTATAAGCAAATACATTGATTGTTATTTTGATTGATTTGGATTTAATGAAATATGCTGATAAAAATTGATTAACATAATTTGTTATTCTCTCCCACTACATGTAATTATTAATGATACAAGCTTTGAAGAAAAATAAGTGCAACCTTTTGAATTCATGCATAAAGGGATAAAGAGATGGGCAAAAGTGTTATTTCACTCTAAAAACTTTTGGTGCTTGGAAGACTACTGATTTTGGGCACACAAAAGGTATTAAAATAAAAAAGCAGGTGCCCATTTACAAATATTAAAACTATACGGGACTATTTATAAATCCTAGAAATCTTAGGGGGCTATATGCAAAAAGCTCAAAACTTTAAGGATTTTGTGGTCATTGTTGCATTTTTGCCTCTCCTCATCAAATTTTTTTATTCCTTTCATAAATAAGGAGAGAGTTTAAAAAGTATCGAGGTTATTTTTGTCTTTGGCTTGCTTTCAAAAGATTAGTTAAACCATTATATTATATTATATATTAAATCAATTAGGGAGGTTTTCCCTGGAGTGGGCGACGACATTTTCCTGGGTTTATATTTTTTTTTTTTCATGGTGACAAGAAAATAAATAAATTAAAGATTTTAGTATCCAAGGCTTGGTTCACTTATAATTCCTCTTGCAATATGCATATAAAATCCTACTCTAAACTCACACCACAATGTAGGCACCATAAGTGAGATAAAAAGCGATGGTCTACTTATAATTGAAATTCCAAATAGACCTATTCCATGGCAAGCTGATCCTGTTTCCAAAATTAAATTGCCTTGCAATACCTGGCTTTGCCAAAGTATTACCATCTTCTTTCTGCACATGGACGGCAAAGATGTATCTCCATTGGAAAAGATGATTGAAGCAGGCCCAATGAGCTGGGCCTCATAAACACATTCAATTTATTCAATATAGGTGAGTGGATTCTATTTCTAATTGCTAATTACTTGTGATTTGGTCAGATATGGACATGAGTTGGATATTACATTATCGGAACCGATTTAGTGCGGAGTACATAGCTGGGGTAAACTCATTTATTGATTTTGCAAAGGCGAATTCGAGTGGGGCAGTGTTGATTAACTGCCCGTGTAACGATTGTTGTAACCATCGGAAGCATGACTATGTAACCGTGAGAAGTCATCTGCACATTAAAGGAATGATGGTCCATTACCTACGGTGGATATATCACGGGGAACCCATAGTTCAACCCGATGATTCGGATGAGAGCGATGATGAATCAGAAGATAATCAAGATGAGTACAATGAGTTGATAGATGATCATCGTAGGGGAACTTACTTGGAGGAAGATACTCAACAGAGGGATGATTTTGAAAATTTGTTGAATGCTTCTCAGCGAGGCCTTTACCCAGGATGCAAAAGCTCAGATACTCTGTTATCGTTTGTCATCAAGATACTGCACGTGAAGGTAGAAAGTGGGTGTAGCAATAAGTCGTTCGACAAGGTCTTGCAGATTTTTAAGGACTTCTTACCCGAAGGTCATGTGGTGCCGGCATCAATTTACGAGGCGAAGAAATTATTACGTGACTTGGGCATGGGATACAAGAACATAGATGCCTGCAAACACAATTGTGTGTTGTATTGGAAGGAGAATGCTCAATTGGATAAATGTCCAGAATGTGAAGAGCCTAGGAACAAGATCAATGATGGCAAGCGAAAGAAGATCCCTCATAAGGTGCTCCGTTACTTCCCATTGACACCGAGGTTACGCAGATTGTATATGTCAAGGAAGACAGCCACAGCATAGTGATAAGCGCGTTGACGATGGGATAGCACGGCATCCGGCTGATTCAGTGGAATGGAAAGAATTTGATAAGAAATATCCAGAGTTTTCCCAAGAGACACGTAATGTGAGGTTGGGGTTAGCCACTGATGGATTCAATCCTTTTGGTAACATGAGCACCTCTTATAGCATGTGGCCTGTCATACTTATGCCCTATAATTTGCCACCATGGATGTGCATGAAGGAGCCATTCATGATGATGTCATTACTTATTCTAGGACCAAACTCACCGGGAAACGATATCGATGTATATCTGAGGCCCTTGGTTGATGAGTTGAAGGAGTTGTGGGATCATGCGTATCTACTTATGATGCCTCCACTAAACAAACCTTTCAAATGCATGCGGCTGTGATGTGGACGATAAATGACTTTCCTGCATATGGTAACTTGTCTGGGTGAAGTACAAAAGGTTATAACGCATGCCCCTCGTGTAACGACACCTCGTTAGGGGTGAGGTTGAAAGATAAGATTGGGTACATTGGCCATTGAAAATACTTGGAAGTAAACCACCAATGGCGTAGAAGCAAGGCCTTCAACGGTCAGCCTGAGCGTGAAAAGAGGTCTTTGGATCTACCGGGGAAAAAGGTACTAGACCAGCTCGAAGAACTACATCCGGTCAGGTTTGGCAAGAATAACAAAAGACCGCGTGACTCTGGAGAGTTGAATTGGACAAAGAAAAGCATCCTATTTGAATGGCCCTACTGGAAGTGCAAAAAACTCCGACACAACCTTGATCCTATGCACATTGAGAAGAACATCTGTGTAGCCTTGGTTGGAACAATGTTGGGCATAAAGGGCAAAAACAAGGACACCGAGAAAGCGCGTAAGGATTTGAAAAATATGGGCATCAGGCCAGAGTTGCATCTAGTGGAGAGGGGCGATGGATCCAGCTTGAAGCTGCATGCCTCTTACACTCTGGCACCAAAAGACAGAGATGGATTTTATGAATTCTTGAAGTCGATCAAATACCCAGACGGCTATGCCACGAAGCTCTCGAGGTGTGTAACCTCGAAAAATGATAAATTGGCTGGTTTAAAGAGCCATGATTGCCACATCCTTATCCAACGGATCCTTCCTATTGGCATGCGTGGCTTTGTGAATAAGGATATTTGTACAACATTGTTTGAGTTAGGCAGCGTTTTCCAAGACCTCTGCTCGAAAACACAGAGACATGATGATTTGAAAAAATCGGAGGAGCAGATAGTTTTAATATTGTGCAAGCTTGAGAGGATCTTTCCTCATGCTTTCTTTGATGTGATGGTTCATCTATCGGTTCACTTGCCACGCGAGGCCATTCTTGGTGGATCGGTGCAATATCGGTAGATGTACCCGATTGAAAGGTAATAGTTGATGACCATCGAAAAATTATTTATATATTAGTGCAATTGCCTTGCATTGGAAATCGTAATAGTTATCATTTGTTGTTTAAAGGTTTCTGAAGACCCTAAAGGGGTACGTTCGCTACAGAGCACGGCCTGAAGGTTCGATCGCCGAGGCTTACATTGTCAAAGAGTGTCTCACTTTTTGCTCAATGTATTTGAGGCAGACTGATCGAGTAGAGCGTTATGATGATGGTGGCGAACGGAGTGCGAGGATGTCGGTCTTCACACAAACTGTCCGTCCCATCGGGCTGATGCAAAGGGCACATGATCCTTCTCAAAGGGAGCGTGACATGGCTCATTGGTTTGTGCTGAATAATTGCCCCGAAGTGGAGTTGTATCTACAGTATGTGCTTCAATCTAGCCATATGTATGCATTGCTTGTTAACTCATTTATTCATTCTCGTCTCGGACTGATTCATTAAAAGCTATCTTGAGTAGGGAACACAAGAATTTAGTGCAAGACGAAAGAGGTGGAGACGTCGGGCAAATACAGCGAAAAGAATTTGCAGAATGGTTCAAACAACGTGTAAGACATAAAATGAAGAACTTTTTAATTGCTTGATGTTATTTGAGTATAAGCTTCAAATAACATTAGTCTAACACATTTGTCTTAATCTGCTTATGTAGATGAATCAATTGCGAACTATAGGGTCACCAGAAGCTCTTGATGAGATGTGGTCATTAGCAAATGGCCCCAGATCCCTAGTGAATCTTTACCAGGGGTGTGATTGCAATTGCGTCCGATACCACACTGTAGACCGTGAGAAATGTCGTAGGAGCCAGAGTAGCGGCTTGGTCGTGGAAGGGGAATACGAAGGGGTGAAACATGACTACTATGGCTACATCTGCAAAGTCTGGGAATTGTCCTATCGGCACGGGGGTAAGGTGGTCTTATTTGAATGTGAATGGTACAACACTAGTACCAAGCACAAGATAAACATCGAAGACCATCTTACAAGCATTGATATCATGGGTCGTTGGTGTAAGGATGATCCATTTGTCCTAGCAAGTCAGGTGAAACAAGTCTTCTATGTCAATGACACCGGTAGAGGAAAAAATTGGAGAGTTGTAGAACGGGTCAAGACTCGGGGAGTATGGGATGTGCCCGCTAAGCGGGATGACGACGGTGATGATGATGATGTGCCGGTTGATGCATTTCAGCAGGACGAAACGGCATTTGTTGTCCCAGTCCTCGTCGATGGTACTAGTGACCAATACTCTAGGGATGATATAGATCCTGAGATCGTTCTCAGTGATGAGTCAGAATACGAGGATGGCCAAGACGAGGATGAAACGCTGGCGGAATACGAAGATGATGAAGGGAATGATGGCCATAGTCAGGAAGATGATGACATGGAATATGACATGTAGTGTTTGCTTCGATTTTGCACATGTAACTATTAAGTAAATTAATGAAGAACTTTTCTTCCATAGAGTATGCTTAATTTCATTCGATTGTTGAAGGAATTTTCGTTCATGTTATTTTACCCTGCATATGAACAATTTTTGTTATGTTTATTTTAAAAGTATTATATGGTGTGTGCCATGTTATTACCTAGCTCGTTATATGACGTTCATGTTTGATTTATCCATTGTTGCTTTCCTTTAAATTAAAATTGAAACGATTCAATTTTTCAACTCTAACACAGAACATGATGAATACACCTCTCAAATACTGTCGTGGCAAAGACTCTCAACGTGTTAGGGAATGGACAAATGAGTTTGAACATAAACCATTTGAAAATGAAACTCCAATAGTAAAGCATGGTTCCCGCAAAATACAACTGGCTCAATGGCTGAGACTGTGTGGCAATTTCATCCCTGAAAGATATATAATGATAAAAATTGCTGAAACATTGCCACCGGCTTGGGATGCTGCAAAAATGAAGATATTTGAAGTCTTACGACCATGGCATGCAGTGGAGTTCGTCGACCTATTACAGTCATTTGAAAAATATATTCATCCCTTATGGATATAGTTCCGAAGAGAGAAAATGGTTGAAGGAATATCTGTTATAGAACATTTGCTAAACAAGGAACAGTTGTTTTACGATCTCAAAAGAAGAGGATTTGAACCAAATATTGCAGATCTGGTGCGTTCAATAGTAAGCACTCTACCACCTCCTTGGCCGGTACAAGAAATCCATGCTAAGCTCAAGATTAATTTCCTAGACTTGAGGGAATTAGGAGAAATGCTAGAAGAGATCGAGGTCGACATTAAATTTCAGGTTTTGCACATGTAATGATTAAGTAAATTAATAAAGATCTTTTCTTACATAATGACATGGTATTCAATCTCATTCTCTTATGATTTGTTCATTTATGGAGTAAGACATTTCTACATTTCACACATTATTCTTATCTTTATATATCAAAGTTGCAAAGGATGCCAAACGGAGTGAAAAAATGGGTCAAACCAGGAGAGTTGTCCCGTCAAGTGCAAGCATCCAATTATCTATTAAAGAGAAAAAGAACAATTAAGAAGAATGATGAAAAACTAGCGGCTCTAGGGCTCCCTCCGACTGCACGTACTATATCCGATTCAGCTAAAGGGACAAACGAGCAGGGAAAGAGGAATGTTAGTGGGAATGATAAGGATGAGAACTACATTCCCCCCTACGATGATGATGTAGATGACGAGACATCATGGTCTCAATCGGATGAGGTAATCTTTCGTTTATAATGTTTATGACGTGTACTTGAAAATACTAGTAACTTGTATGTGACACTGAGGCTCGAAATGATTTTCATTTCCATTTAATGTAAATTGATGACATTCACTTTGCTAATATTATTTTTTTGTGTTAATAATTATTTAATTTCCTTGTCAATTTGCTTTAAGCCAGATTGCAGATATGCCTCGGGAAAACAGGGCGAGACATGCTCGGCAGGTTACAGCTGCAGTCAGGTTAGATCCTGTGGAGAGCAAACCTGAGCCCTCGACGCAGCCTCCGCCAGCTGCTCTCGAGGTTACACGGGCCGGAGGATCAGGGAGCACCCTTGAATCGGCCGCCTCCCAGCCTCTGCTGATTGAGCCTTTGACCACACACTCCCCGCCGACCCAGGACCAGCCGTCCCAGCCTCCCGCGAGTCATCATACGACCGGGAGCAGCGTAGGTGAGAAAATCGGAAAACCTTTTAAAGTGTAGAATGGTTCACCTCATATTTAGATTTGTGTTCTATAACTTTTTTTTCTTCTGATTTGTTCACCTCAAATATCATTTGTGTTCACTAACTCATTTAGCACTGTCGTCTTAACAGCATCAGCCCCAGCCTCGGCTGAGACCCTTGGCCGTACCAGGGGTGCTACGCGAGGGAAGAATGCGGCAAAGCTGAGGAGACAGCTGGGTCATAACATCCCAGTCCCGATCCCTAGCTCCAGTCATAGGCCAGAGGGGGAACATGCCCCATCACTGGCTAACCATCTTGGGTTAGCCATTAGAGAGGTTGCCCCAGTCAGGCCTCATGGCTGGAAGAAGCTTGACAGTGGGATCAAGCTTGCCGTCATCGCTGCAGTCAAGGTAAACTGAAACGAGAAACATCAACCAAAGTTATTATAGTTGTGCTCCTCATTACAATATTTGATTATATTTTGTTATTACTAATGACTACTATGGCTATCCCCTAATTGCAGCAACTCTTTGAGATCGAGGACTACAAGGGTGATATGCAGCTTAGGACGGACATTGACTGCCAGTGCGAGATCCTGTATAGGGGCTGGAAGTATGAGCTGCATACTCACTATCAGGTCCTCTTGGAGCAGGGGGTTCCCCGACCCCAGGACCACCCGGCAGAGGGTTGTACTCTAGCTGACTGGCAGCAGATGATCTCGCAGTGCTGGGAATCACCAGCCTGGAAGGTGACCTGGGGATGTTATCTAAATGTCTTAATTATAATCCAATGTAATTCTATTTGTAACGATTAAATACACTCATGCTATTGTATTATTGTTTTTCTATGTAGGCAAAGTCAAAGAAAGCTCAAGAGAGTGGAGCCCAGCTGCCATACAATCATACGAGTGGCTCCCGGTCATTTGCCTCGAGGATGTCTATGATGGTACTGATTATATTCATATGAAGAAACTTGATTAAGTTTATTAATTTATCAATATGTATCAGGGTTCATATCTAATATAAAGCTATTTCAAATCTTAGGCGGCACAGAATGCCGGTCAAGCGCCGCCCATTACTCAGTTCTTCTGCGACACCCACTATAAACGAAAGAGTAATGAGTGGGTAAATGAGGTGGCTCAACAGAGACATGTACATTTCCTAACAAATCAGTACTGATTGTATAATGTCATAGAAGTATTCTAAATCCTTTATTGATTTAAATGGCAGGAGGCCTTGGTGCAGCGGACCGAGGAGCAGTCACAGCCCTCTATCACCACTCCGATGACTGAGGAGCAGATTGTTGCTGAGGTGCTTGGGAAGAGGTTGGGCTACGTAAAGGGGTATGGGATATACTCGAGGACCTCTTCCTCTTCCATACAGTCTCGGGCACCGGACCCTGAGGTGGTCGCCCTGTGCGAGTAGCTAGCTGAGCAGGGTAAGAGGCAGGCTGAGCAGCTAGCTTAGCAGGACCAGAGGACACGCCAGCTTGAGGCCCTCGTTCAAAGGCTGGCAACTGTGGTAGGAATAGATCCGGCCACCTTTCTTGACACCACGAGAGAGAGCACTTCTGCTGGGGATGGCACAGCTCCTGGAGGATCATGATGCGACTCTTTGGTTAGTAGAATACTTTCTTGAACAAATAACATATCATTTGTGTTATTAATTTATAAACACTCAAAATGTAGGATTTGAACAAATTTTAACTGCACAGTATAATTGCCTTATCATAATCTTTCTCATCAACAAATACTCGTTCATCTATGTCATCCTTGATTGCATTATCATAATCTTTCTAATCAACAAATACTCGTTCATTTATGTCATCCTTGATTGCATTATCATAATCTTTCTCATCAACAAATACACGTTCATCTATGTCATCCTTGATTGCATTATCATAATCTTTCTCATCAACAAATACTCGTTCATCTATGTCATCCTTGATTGCATTATCATACTCTCTCTCATCAACAATTACTTGTGCATCCCTGTCATCCTTGATTGCAATATCGTAATCTTTCTCATCAACAAATACTCGTTCATCTATGTAATCCTTGATTGCATACTTTCGGGGGTAGAGTAACCTGTAGGAACTGACGGCTCGCAGATTGGACTCAGGGTTAGGGAATTAGAGTCGGAAACCGACTCTTTTTCGACACTTAGGCTCGAAAACGGCCCCCCGGGGGTCCGAAACGGGAATCGGCGACCGAAAAATTCGGGGACCGGCACGGGTTGTTCGCTCGGGGGTAGAGTAACATGTAGGAACTGACGGCTCACAGATTGGACTCACGATTAGGGAATTAGAGTCGAAAAAGGAATCTTTTCCAACACTTAGGCTCGAAAACGGCCCCCCGGGGGTCCGGAACGCGAATCGGCGACCGAAAAAATCGGGGACCGGCACGGACGGTTCGCACGGGGGTAGAGTAACCTGTAGGAACTGACGGCTCGCAGATTGGACTCACGGTGAGGGAATTAGAGCCGAAAACCGACTCTTTTCCAACACTTAAGCTCGAAAACGGCCCGCCGAGGGTCCGGAAAGCGAATCGGCGACCGAAAAAATCAGGGACCAGTACGGACGGTTCACACGGGGGTAGAGTAACCTGTAGGAACTGACGGCTCGCAGATTGGACTCACGGTTAGGGAATTAGAGCCGGAAACCGACTCTTTTCCAACACTTAGGCTCGAAAATGGTCCCCCGGGGGTCCGGAATGGGAATCGGCGACCGGAAAATTCGGGGACTGGCACGGGCGGTTCGCTTGGGGGTAGAGTAACATGTAGGAACTGACGGCTCACAGATTGGACTCACGGTTAGGAAATTAGAGCCGAAAACCGACTCTTTTCCAACACTTAGACTCGAAAACGGCCCCCGGGGGTCCAGAATGGGAATCGGCGACCGGAAAATTCAGGGACCGGCATGGGTGGTTCGCTCGGGGGTAGAGTAACCTGTAGGAACTGACGGCTCGCAGATTGGACTCACGGTTAGGGAATTAGAGCCGGAAACCGACTCTTTTCCAACACTTAGGCTCGAAAACGGCCTCCCGGGGTTCCGGAACGGGAATCGGCGACCGGAAAATTTGAGGATCGGTACGGGAGGTTCGCTCGGGGGTAGAGTAACATGTAGGAACTGACCACTCGTAGATTGGACTCACGGTTAGGGAATTAGTGCCGAAAATCGACTCTTTTCCAACACTTAGGCTCGAAAACGGCCCGCCGAGGGTCCAGAAAGCGAATCGGCGACCGAAAAAATCAGGGACCAGCACGGACGGTTCACACGGGGGTAGAGTAACCTGTAGGAACTGACGGCTCGCAGATTGGACTCACGGTTAGGGAATTAGAGCCGGAAACCGACTCTTTTCCAACACTTAGGCTCGAAAATGGTCCCCCGGGGGTCCGGAATGGGAATCGGCGACCGGAAAATTCGGGGACCGGCACGGGCGGTTCGCTTGGGGGTAGAGTAACATGTAGGAACTGACGGCTCACAGATTGGACTCACGGTTAGGAAATTAGAGCCGAAAACCGACTCTTTTCCAATACTTAGACTCGAAAACGGCCCCCCGGGGGTCCAGAATGGGAATCGGCGACCGGAAAATTCAGGGACCGGCATGGGTGGTTCGCTTGGGGGTAGAGTAACCTGTAGGAACTGACGGCTCGCAGATTGGACTCATGGTTAGGGAATTAGAGCCGGAAACCGACTCTTTTCCAACACTTAGGCTCGAAAACGGCCTCCCGGGGTTCCGGAACGGGAATCGGCGACCGGAAAATTTGAGGATCGGTACGGGAGGTTCGCTCGGGGGTAGAGTAACATGTAGGAACTGACCACTCGTAGATTGGACTCACGGTTAGGGAATTAGTGCCGAAAATCGACTCTTTTCCAACACTTAGGCTCGAAAACGGCCCGCCGAGGGTCCAGAAAGCGAATCGGCGACCGAAAAAATCAGGGACCAGCACGGACGGTTCACACGGGGGTAGAGTAACCTGTAGGAACTGACGGCTCGCAGATTGGACTCACGGTTAGGGAATTAGAGCCGGAAACCGACTCTTTTCCAACACTTAGGCTCGAAAATGGTCCCCCGGGGGTCCGGAATGGGAATCGGCGACCGGAAAATTCGGGGACCGGCACGGGCGGTTCGCTTGGGGGTAGAGTAACATGTAGGAACTGACGGCTCACAGATTGGACTCACGGTTAGGAAATTAGAGCCGAAAACCGACTCTTTTCCAATACTTAGACTCGAAAACGGCCCCCCGGGGGTCCAGAATGGGAATCGGCGACCGGAAAATTCAGGGACCGGCAAGGGTGGTTCGCTTGGGGGTAGAGTAACCTGTAGGAACTGACGGCTCGCAGATTGGACTCACGGTTAGGGAATTAGAGCCGGAAACCGACTCTTTTCCAACACTTAGGCTCGAAAACGGCCTCCCGGGGTTCCGGAACGGGAATCCGCGTCCGGAAAATTCGGGGACCGGCACGGGAGGTTCGCTCGGGGGTAGAGTAACATGTAGGAACTGACCGCTCACAGATTGGACTCACGGTTAGGGAATTAGAGCCGATTTTGCTGACGAATTTTATAATTTATGTATATATATACATGTATATCTTTCGTTTATAATTTCATTAATTCAAGAGATACTAATTTTGTTTTTGTTTTTTTCATTGCAGATTGATGGACGTTTTCTGATCGGATGCACACTTTGGTGTTGTTTTGTTGTTTTTAGTTTATTTGTATACGTATATTGGACATTTTTATTCGACTGTATTTTTATTAATTTAGACATTTTTATTCGACTGTATGTTTATTAATTGTACTGTTTATGTAAGGAGATGAATGATTTGATGAATAATGGGGATGATTTTGTTTGGATGTACTATTGATTGTAGTATGAGTAGTTTTATTTTTTATTACAGGTGCATAAGCAGGTTTACAGGAAAATTTAAACGAAAAAAAAAAGTCGATTTAAAAAAAATAATATACTTTCACTGACGAAAATGAAAATTTCGTCGGTGAAGGTATTTTTACCGACGAAAAAATAACGTCGGTAACTTTATTTTGATTTTTCTTTTAATTTTACCGACGAACAATAAACGTCGGTAAAAATTTTTTATCTCGTTTTTATTTTTCTTTTTAATATTACTGACGAAACAGAAAACGTCGGTAAACTGTTTTTTAGTTTTTATTTTTCTTTTTAATATTACCGACGCACAAGAAAACGTCGGTAAAATATTTTTATTTTTATTTTTTTAATATTACCGACGAAAAAAACGTCGGTAGAGTATTTTAATTTATTTTTTATTTTTCTTATTAATTCTGCCGACGAAAAAAAACGTGGGTAAAAAATAAAAAAGCATCGGTGAAAATGATAATTTTACCGACGAAAAATTAATTCGTCGGTAAGGTATTTTCTTGACATTTTTTTGCCGACGACTGCCCGACGAAAAAAAAACGTCGGTAAAACCTTTACCGACGTTTTTTGGACTTTTAGCGACGAAAAAAAACGTCGCTGAAGGTGTAATCTGTTGTAGTGATAATTAAGTATTGTCTCTCATGCTCAAGTCCAACGAGTTTTTTGATGTATTGTTGAATTCATTTTTTGCGTCTCTTGATTGATTCGTGCCTCCGGTAATTGCTTACATTGCCATTTTAATCTTTATAAGCCCACTAACAAAAAAGGAAAAAAAAAACACTTTTTCAAGCACAAAGACATGCAATCTGTGACTGTTGGAAAACTACCATAAGAGTATTATTTAGACATGATAGTTCTCTTTTTCATACCTAGTGGCCCGTTTGGATCTCCGTAACTGAATGCAGCTAAGTCAGTTTACAATTTATTCAAGGCTCATGCATTTGGATAATAAATAGGTATAAAATTTGCAAGCAAACTAAATGCAAGGCAACAAAGTTCTAAGGTTCCAAACAGGGCTAAAGCAAATAGTCTATGTCAAATTATGAAAAAGCAGAATAGTTAACAATAGTATTGTCAAGCAGACAAACTAGAAGGGTAACTCAATTGGCTTAGGACCATTCTTTGCACCCGGAGGTTGAGGGTTCGAAACTGCACTACCACACTAGGGCCACAGAGGATTTACCCGGCTCCCCCTGGTGCATCCAGTAGAAGTTTACACCCCACTCATAAATAGGTTGACAGATCTCTGTCAATTGAACAAAATCATTGGTGAACAATTCAAGACTGTCTTGGATGGATTAATATATGACCGAATGGATTAGAAAACTAACTTCACCATTTCTTGAAAAAACTAACTTCACCATGTTGAAAGATATTCTATTTGGAGAATACCTTCATACACTTCAAATCATCTAGTGTAGAAAAATTATGTTCATGTACCCACTACAACAAACTGCACTTTTGCCGACAAAAGTTGCCGATGCAGTGAAAATTTGAGTTGACAAAAGTCTTATTTCCAACGCATATTTGCACTGCGCTGGTAAAAGTCACAGAATTTTCTACTTTTACCGACGCAAGTAAGACTGCGTTGGCAAAAGCCGTGGTACCATATTGGCACCAACAAAAAAAACCCCCGAAAGAGAGAGAAAGTTTTGTCAACGCTTGTTTTTCTAAAGCTGATGCAATAATGCGTTGGCAATTATCTTACCTACTGGCGATGCACAGGTGTGCATTGGGAAAGCTCTGAGTTTTTATTCGCACCATTGCCGACGCATGAGTTACGTCCGCAAAGCCCCATCTATGACAAACTTACATTTCCCGACACTATTTCCCGACGTAGTGAAAATTTACGTTGGCAAAAGTCACAGAATTGCTACTTTTACCGATGCAAGTAAGACCGCGTTGGCAAAAGTGATGGAAAACCTTTCCCAACACTATTTGCCGACGCACTGAAAATTTGCGTTGGTAAAAGTCTTATTTCCGATGCATATTTGGATTGTGTTGGCAAAAGTCACAGAGGATTGCTATTTTTACCGACTCAAGTAAAACCGCGTTGGCAAAAGTTGTGGAAAACACGTTGGCAATTATTTTCTCCATTGGCGATGCACAAGTCTATGTTGGGAAAGCTCTGACTTCTTATCTGCACCATTGGCAACGCATGATTTGCATCCGCAAAGCCCCATTTAGTAAAAAAAATTTCCAAAATAACCTGAGCACACCGTTTTCAACTTTTTGATTTATTCCCAACGCTCTGCCGTTTTCAACTCTCTGATTTATTCCTAACCCTCTGACAAAGCTGACCCCACTAAAATTCAATTTCTTATTAACTTATAGCGACGACCATAACAAAGGTCACCGGTAAAAAAAAGTTTCAACGACAACCCCAGCATTTGGCGGGAAGTTTTTGTCATTTTACCTTTTAACTTTTAAGAGCAGCTAATATTTTATAGGGTAAAAATCACTTTTAGCAGCGGGCAGAATGTAGCCCCTGTTAGAAGCTATTAATAGCAGTGAACATAAGCGGCCTCGCTAAAAGGTAAAAATCATATATTTTCAAAACCCTAAATTTATAAAATAGTCTTTTGTTTCCCTCGTTTTTGCTCTCTATATATGTTCTGTTTCCCTCGTTTTTGCTCATCGCTGCAGTTTCTCTCAGTCTCTTTGGAAAGTGCTTCCACTACAGCCGCCTGAGACCTTGCCGATCAGAACACCACCGGAAAAGATTTCCACTGCAATCAATCCGAGAGATTCACTTCTTGTCAAGGTATAATCTTTGTTTGGGCCTTTGAGGATTTAGGGTTTTGCAGTTTTGGATTTTGAAGTCTATCGTTCATCTCGTCTCTATAGCATGTATCTATGTATCATTCATCTTTAACATGTCATCTTGTCACCAAAACCCATATTTCAGAATCCTGAGCCACCGAGCCTCCACCCCTTGCCATCTCTTGTTTTCCAAGCCCCCACTCTAGTAAGGTACGAACTCTACTAAACCAGCCATCTTTTGTTTTGTTTTTTTTCTATTTCTAAACCAGATTCCTAATTGGAAAGAAGGAATCATGACAATGGAATATAAATCTTCTTTGATTTTGGTTTTTTTCTTTTTGTATTATTTGTTTTAGGATCTAATTGCTCTTTCTTTATAATACTATAATGAAATTGATCGTTTTATGTGTTGTGACTCCTAATAGCTATTGGGAGGGTGTAGAAAATAAATAGTCATTTGTCTTCTAACTTCTGATTGATGTGGTTTAGATGCAAATGTTAACTTGAACTTGTAGGGGAATAGACACAAAAGAAACTAAATGTTTTCTTTTTGGGTGAGGGTAAGGAACTAGATTTTGTAGATAGGAGATACCAAATCTTTTACATGGATTTTTTTTTCAAATAAGTTAAAAAAAAGAAACATAAAAAAAAAACCATAGGCCTTTTTACATGCATAGGAAATCATTATCACCATTGATTGGCAAGTTAACGAAAATCTGGATTTGAAAACTTCCCATATGCCATCTAAAATGATTCCCAATTTCCCATTTGAAAATTGCATAGGGATTCAATCCCATTGTCAATGAACTAGGGGTAGATTGGGAGTATAGGTGTACAACCTTGTAAGTACAGGAGTTTTGCATTTTATTCATCACCTTGGTGTTTTTCTTGTGATGTTATTGATTGAATTTGATGTTGCTGTAAAAGTTGCATTCCTTTTTGACAAGGTAGAAACTGTTGTATCCATCAAAATTTTTAGGGTTTGGATCCTCTATAACTTCAGTGGCAGCGTGCTCCTTGTTGCTTTCAAGGTATCGTATATGGATTCAACATCCAAATAGATTTTTGCAATAGATCCATATATTTAGCAGAGTATATGTCTATGGAAAGAAGAGGGTATAGCTGAATCTATGGAATCGTATATGTCTTTGTTGTGTCTTTATGAGTTTTGGCTCCCTTGATCATTGCTTGGTTTTTTTTCCCAAAATGTGTTTGGGTGGAAATCAATCTTAGGATACATTATTGGCCTGTAGAGAACAACCATTGTTTTTTTTTTCATTGGCCTATGGACACGTCACAAAATCAAGCCCATAACACACTTTTACTTCGAAGCACGAACTACACAACTATCTAACCACAAACTACAGAACTAAAATGAAGTCATTCATTTCTTTTTTCAATTTCTTTCACTCAAAAAGCACCAATTGTGAAAGGTTCTCAACAACAAAGGTTATCTTCTTCCATACGATTTATTATTTAATATCCTTATCACGTGCCAATATTTTTCGGGTCAGGTACATTAGGCTAATATAAGTGTCTTGATCAAAGGTTAGTTTTGCTCCATAGACCGAGTAACTTCAAACAACTATGTTTGAAGATGAAAAAGTAACTCATAGATTTCAAATACAACCTAGGTTCAAAGTTAAATATGGATTTCAAAGTCAAATTTATAGAATAACTCATAGAAAGTGTCTTTGTTTTATATTAGTTGTGAATTTCTGTGTTTAACTCAGAAAAATCAATAGAATTCAGAAAATTCGGGTTTATCATTTAGTTCTCCTGTGTTTTCATTTGTTAGCATCGAGTTTAGCATCAACATAATTCAGAAAACTCTATTTTAGAATCTTTTAGAATCTCCTTGAATTGGTGGTGCTGGTTTCAGCAGAACTGTGCCTACCATGGAACTGATTAACAATGTTGCCAAAGCTCATGGTTGTATACTTGTAATGGAATTCTGGGTTGGAAATAGATAGCTCTATTTATATTTATGAAAAGTCGTTGGGCGATTCTGTTTATGTTATTTTCCATCTTGTAGGGACGAATGATCATTGAGATGGTATGATTTTCTTAGGTTATAGCCATGTCAATGAAGAATTTAGTTTATGTTTATCATGATACTCCATCAACAACTACTACTTAATACCTAAACTTTAAGTAGGGTGAGAGTGCAGGGTGTTTATATTTGTTGGGTATGATTGCTTCAGTTGTTGGATTTTTCTTTCAATTGAATAGGGTCATAATGTGAGGTGTTCATATTGTTAGGTATGATTGCCTCAGCTATTGGATCTCTCCTTCCATCAAGGATTCAAATAACTTCCTTTATTAATTAAATATTGATGCAACTATTGGATATGTTTAATCTAATGACGGTCGTAGACAACTTATAATTCAATGACATTCTTCTTTGTTCAACAATAAAGTAGCACTCATCATGCAATGGTGATATTTGAATGCATACTCAGTTTTGGACATTCAATCAAGTGAAACCTATATCTAGCATGTTATATGATCTGAACAGATTGTTTATTTATCTTTTTAAAAATATGTGTACATTGCAAACAAATAATAACCAGTAACTGACCTTGCGCCGGGAAATAAGTGAGCTCAATTGCCTATTCAAAAGGCTGTCTAACTCAATGTATTACTTATATACTTTATTGTACAAGACAATAAATTTTGTTGTTAATGATAAACATGTTAATAAGAACTAGTTCTCAATAGTCAATAGATTTTAAGGAGCACTAGCATTAAACAATAAAGAGAAAAGTATTAAGTGAACTGTTTTCTTGGAAAGAGATAACTGAACCCAAATCTCAGTAAATAAAAACTAAGCATAATAAAACAGCATCACTGAGTGAGAAGGACAGAACTATCACTGGAACTAGTTTTCTTGTTTAGCTCTTCATATGTAATTAAGAAAAGATAGATTATCACACTTCACCTTCTTGGTGTCACTCACAAAAATGGCCAATTGTTTCAATGATCAATCGAAGTTATGATAAGATAACATGGGAGAAAAAAAGAAACAAAGAAATGAGGAGAAGTTGTTCTTGTCTGGAAGGATCCCCACCCATCAAACCACATCAGCTGTCACTATTCATCTAGTTCTTATCATTCAGATGTTGGATAGTGATTTTTCATTTCTTTATGGGGTGCTTGATAGCGGAAAAAGGAAATTAGGGAAATCCCTACCAAGTTGGAGGAAGCAAGAAAGGGGAGAATGGGAAGGACAATGGTTAAAAGCACTCCCTTTTGGAAAAGGTGGTTTTCTCCTCAAATAGGAAAAACCAGGAAAATGTAGGAACTAGTTTTCCTCTCCCTTTAAAATGCCAAATGAGAAAGAATCAAAAGAGGGTCCTACTAATTTTCTCCTTATTCTACCCTCTTTTCTCCTCTACCAAGTACCCATACCCCTTCAGGTTGGTACAGAAATAAGGATCAAGTAGTACATTTATTAGATCCGCATTATTAAAGAAAAATATGGTAGCAATCGGGGCTAATTAGCCAATAACCAAGGGATGTGTTGAAAGCAATCCAATTCCTAGCCATACTTTCTCTCCACCATATTCTTAATTGTGTTTCAGTTAGTTTTATCCTCGTCCTTTTGGTATATAAATGTTGATCTGAGTTTAATAAGCTTGCATTACTGGTGCCTTACACTTCTATCCTGGGTCAATGTAGAGGAGCACGAATGAGAGATGATAACAGAGGGAAGAAGCTAAGAGTGTGGAACGGTAACGATCTTGTATGTTATAACTTACTATCACTATGGATTTTTGTTTTTGCTAGAGTGGAGTGGTGGTAAAACCCATGTGAGACAACCTGCCTGCCAACTGATCGATCCCTAGGTGGTCCCTTGAAACTAACGTGCCAATGCCATTGAGCTGTCAGTGCATTGGCCATCACCATGGATTTTAATTTCTCATTTTTCCTCTTTGGTTTCCCATGATCTTGCTCCTTGAGATGAAGCTGCTTTTCTAAGTTTTCTTCTTGCTGTTGTAACTGAAAATCTTTTCAAACTTTGTCCCTGACGATCAAGCCAATTCTGATTCCAACCAAGTGCAGTGAACATTTTTGTTAAGTGCTACTATGTGCTGCCCATGTTGATAGGCTTTGTCTGCTCAATGTAGAAAACAATTACCAACTCCTTAGTATTTGGGCCTTTGAGTTCCATGCAATGTATTTAGTTTCATTGAGAGAGTTTGAGCATCCAAATGATTATACCATTGATTTCTTCTACATAATTGATTTTATAATAGAATCTAGGACAACATCCCATTTAAGTACAGCATTGCTTCTTCTCCCTTGTTTCCATCTTCTTACAAGAGTAAAATGAATCCAAATGGAAGCTCATTTTGCAATGATTATGAGTTGACATTTGTTGAATATGATAAGACCAATCATAGGGCTTTCTGCTACTCCCAATTTCCGATTCCTTGAGTTTGGAACTCATGTTATGTAATCCAGATCATTCATGTTGTGGGTTTTATGACGTAAGTGTAGAATGGTCCAAAATCTCCCAGATTGTTGAAGCAACTACTCCAATACAGCCAACATGGATATTTACAGCCTCATCTCATTATTTTCCTCTTGGAAAATCAAACTGAATTCTTCTCAACATGAATACCTAAAACCTAAAACCCAAAGTAGAGAAGACCCAAAGGGCAAAACTTCTGGATCCATTAGCTTGGATTTTGGGGATATGATACCCAATTACATGGACCCTTTCTACATAACCCTTACAATATTAGTTGTTCTGTCTTTTATTTATTTTTGTATGTGAATGGTTTTTTTATTTATTGAATTTGGTCTTCATTGTTTTCATGGTTACTGACATCTAGTTTTCTATTTGCTTTCTTTGATAATAACATCTACTTTTCTATCATATCTGGTTAACTTACTAAAAAATGTATTATTTATCACTCTTAAAATTATATGTACCATAATATATATGAGAAAAATGAAGTAAAGTAACTAAATGTTAATTTTAGTAATATCATGTAATATTAGTTAATCATATCAGATTCTACACAAAAAAATATATTTCCATAGAAAATCAGGACTCGTAGCCGACCCTAAATCTTTGTTTATGAATTTTTTCTTCTATCGGTTTGATGAAAGCATGCTTTTAATTTGTCTGGATATCTTGTTTAGATTTCTCTGTTGAAAAGACTGCATATGGACAAGACTTGGATGACATTGGATAGTAAAAATAAGATGGCAAGACTTGGTCAAGAATATCAGAGAGGGGTGAAGTCATTTATTGATTTTGCAAAGGCGAATGCAGGGGATGCTACTCAGATTTATTGCCCGTGTAGGGTTTGCTTGAACAATCGTAGGCATGACTTTGCTACTGTGAAATTTCATGTTCTCCATAAGGGTATGCAAGAGTCCTACAAGACCTGGTCTACCATGGAGAAACAACACCTCTAGTGAATGAAGTAGTCGAACCGGGACAACAGGATATTGATAGTGACTATGAGGATCGAGATGAATATCCAAAAATGATGCACGACCATTACATGGGAACTTACACTAAGGCTGAGACCATCCACGGTAACGCTATATGTCACTTCGAAAGGATTGTGGATGCTTCTCAGCTCCCTCTGTACCCTGGCTGCTCTCCAAATAACACTCTGTTAGACTTTGTTGTTAAGATGATAGAGCAGAAGGTTAAGGGAAAGTGGAGCGACAAGTCGTTCAACAATTTGATGCAAATACAGAGGGCCATTCTGCCAGACGGTAACTTGGTTCCTGAGTCTATTTATGCTGGGAAGAAGATACTGCGTGACTTGGGATTGGGATACGAGCACATTGATGCTTGTGAGAATGATTGCGCCCTATTTTGGAAGGAGAATGCATGTCTAGATAAATGCCCAGTATTCAGGGAGTCCAGATATAAAGTCAATGTTGGGAAGGGCAAGAAGATACCTCATAAAGTGTTACGGTACGTCCCATGATACCGAGGTTACGAAGATTGTACATGTCCCGAAAGACTGCTGAGCACATGAGATGGCATAGTGACAAACGGAGAGATGACAGGATAATCCGGATTTAGGCATCCGGCCGATTGTGATGAATGGAAGGATTTTGACAAGGAGAATCCGGGTTTTGCCGCAAAGACTCGTAACATAAGGCCGGGGCTAGCCTCCGATGGGTTCAACCCTTTCGGGGACATGAGCACTTCCTACAATATGTGGCCTGTCATACTTATGCCGTACAACTTGCCACCCTGGATGTGCATGAAGGAGCCATTCTTCATGATGTCATTGCTTATTCCTCGGCCGCGTCAACCTAGGAATGATATCGATGTTTATCTTCGACCCATGATTGATGAGTTGAAGGAGTTGTGGGAGAAAGGTGTTGAAACTTACGATACCTACAGCAAACAGACCTTCAATATGCGTGTGGCTCTGTTGTGGACCATAAACGACTTTCCAGCATATGGTAACTTGTTTGGGTGGACCACGAAAGGTTACATGGCTTGTCCCCCATGTAATGATGAATTCTTAGTGGTTAAGTTGAAAAGGAAGGTTGGTTACATGGGCCATCGAGCTTACTTGCCAAAGAACCACACCTGGCGACGCCTTAAGGACTTTAACGGTAAGAATGAGAATCGGGTGAAGTCATTGGAGTTACCGTCGATGGAAAAGGTACAATCACAATTGGATCGGTTGCCGGATACAAGGTTTGGGAAGCACTCTAGCAACAAGAAGAGACCTCATGATCCTGAAGACTTGAACTGGAAGAAGAAAAGGATTTTTTATGAGATTCCGTATTTTAAGAAACTAAAGGTTCGACACACCATTGATGTCATGCATGTTAGTTTTTATGGTCTCAATACCAGTATATGATGAATAGATTGATTAATTTCTTTATTTATCAATATAATCATGATTTCCTTTCATGAGATGAATGGTGATTTATTACTTAATGCACATGACCAATATATATGACATAATGGTTCATGAGATGAACCGGGTCCCATTAGTATATTAGATGTGATATATGTATATGGATGAGATCCACATACGGGAGATATGTGTCACAAATCTTATACTTAAAATATCTTCACAACCAGTGATGAGATTGGGCATCTCATCTGACAAGGTTGCAGTACTTTGATCACTATGAGATAGTGTGATTTGTCTCGATCATCAGAATGTAAGATTCTGGATCATAGTGCTGGTACATTAGATGTATTGAAGGACCATGAGAAGCACCTTATATACACTGTCTTTATTTTAAGGTCTGCTCTCATAATTCCCTAGCAATAGGCTCATAATCCTGAGACATTAATGAACTCAAGTTTCTATCTATTCATTTGCTCTGAGTCACCAATGAGTGAGGCCAATTGTAGGTCAACACCTCGGTGATTTGGGTACATGGTAGTAGAGCTGTGGGAACATTTAATGGTCAAGATGGAATCTATCTCTAATATCCCCTTGTGCCAATTAATGGATTTATCATTGGTAAGTGCGCAACCATTCCAATTAAGAGTTAATTGGATCGGTACCAAATGATCATTATAATTAATTGGGGCTCAAGGATAATAAGATATGGATCTAATTTCGTGGACAGGTCCATTTGATCCATGGATATAGATGGAGGGGCCTACTTGTGGTACTGTGGAAGTTTAGGGTCTTCATTGTAATTTATTCCTAAGACTGGAGTGCAATTGCATTTATTTAGTGGAGTTATTTGCAATTAACTGTGGGCCCGGATTGCATATGAGATGTGGGGTCGCGTGTCCCAGTTGGAGCCAGCTTTCTAAGGAATCTCTAGTGGTCCCCACGCTAGCCCTATATATTAGAAAGATACTAATTCTACTTAAACTCTAAAAGGAAGGTTACTATTTCTATTTGAAGTGAGACTTCTAATAGTGGTAATGGTAAGCTACTAATTAATAATGGAAGTAGGACTTCTATTTTAATTAGAAAGGAGAAAGCAACTAATAGTTGTGGAAGTAAGACTTCTATGGCAATTAGTAAGGGAGATGTTTACTAATTTGTAATGGGAGTTAAACTTCTATTTCAAATAGGAAAAGAGGAGTTGTGGAAGGCTATAAATAGAGGAATACTCCTCTCAAATTCGTGCATAATAATAAGAGCACTTTCAGCCCTCTTGTGCAAGAGTTGTACAAGTCATCTTCTACTCAAAGTTCCCCTCTCTTTCACCTTTGGTTCCTTAGAGTTACTAGTAGGGTTTTCTCTTGAGGATTCCACCATCTTCTTGAGAAAAGAGATCTAATACGGGACATAGCGTTGGAATATCAAAAGGAGTTGAAGATTCTGATTTGGATTGTGAAGTTGTTCATCACCAAAGTAAAGAAATCAAATCCTCCATTAGAGCACAACAAAGCTCCAAAGGTATATCTACATCCTTGTATGTTGTGTATTTCGTGGAAGCATGTTTATGTTCTGTTTTCTATCTTTTAGATAGTAGTTATTGCTGTACATGGCTATGAGATTGAGGGAATTGCATCCTGGATTGGGTTTGTTGCATTCTAGACAATTGATCCCTGCATTAAGTGGGTCAAAAGTTTTTGAAACCTGTCTGGAAGGCCCACCTATATTCCAACAATGCACGTAGAGAAAATATTTGTGAAAGTCACCTTGGCACAATGTTGGGCATGGATAAGGGGAACAAGGACACTGAGTATGCCCGTTTGGATTTGGCAGATATGAATATTAGGCCAGAATTGCATTTACAGAGTAGAAGCAATGGATGGGGAAGTGAGAAGCCCCCTGCTTCATACACATTAGCCCCAAAGGAGAGAAATGGTTTTTATGAATATATGAAATCGATCAAGTACCCAGATGGGTATGCTGCGAATCTATCGAGGTGTGTGACCTCGAAGAACGGGAAATTAGCAGGCCTGAAAAGCCATGATTGCAACGTTCTTTTGCAACGTCTTCTTCCGATCGGCATGCATGGGTATGTGAACAAAGAGATATGCACAACACTATTTGAGCTGGGCAGCTTCTTCGAAGACATTTGCTCGAAGACATTAAGACGGAGCAACTTGGAAGTACTTGAGAAAAAGATAGTACTCATATTGTGTAAGTTGGAGAGGATTTTTCCTCCTGCATTTTTTGATGTGATGGTCCATTTGGCAGCTCACTTGCCGCGCGAGGCCATGCTTGCCGGACCGGTGCAGTATCGATGGATGTATCCAATTGAGAGGTGATTGCATTACCCATCTTTATATTGTTGATTAGTGTAACGGTATTTTAGTTTTTTTATCTTAATTGTTGATCGCTATGTCTACAGGTTTCTTGGAACCCTTAAGCGATACGTAACCAATCGAGCTCGGCCAGAAGGTTCAATCGCTGAGGCATACATGAAAGTCCTGGGGATCCGAACCCTAGAGGGGAGGGGGGTGAATAGGGTGTGCTACAACAATGACCAATTTAGACCAAATTTAAATTCTTAACAAAAACTAGTCACATGTGATGATTAACCATACAATATGCGGAAGCTAAAATAAACAATCACCACAAAAGCAAGCACCACAACACCAAGGTTTATAGTGGCACTACACCAAAAATCGAAAATTGGAACGGAAAAGCGTTCCTAATCCTCCCGTTCCTAATTCGTTAAACCGTTCCAATTTCCGTTCCAATTTGGTACCAACCGTTCCTAATCCAAATTGGAACGGAAATTGGAACGGTTTAACGGATTAGGAACGGGAGGATTAGGAACGCTTTTCCGTTCCAATTTCCGATTTTTGGTGTAGTGTGGTTCGGCCTCAATGCCTACGTCCACTACCGGTTTGTGATCCAATCACCCCACCGGATTTCCACTATTTATGCTTTTTACTAAGCTAAGCAATAACCCTTACAATGTTGTTTTTCTAGGCTAAACAACAACCTCTCAATGTGCTTTTCTAGGGTAAGCAATCACCTTTACAAAATGCTTTCGTAGGCTTAGCAATAACCTTTACACAATGATTTTCTTAGGCTAAGCAATAACCTTTACAAATAAAGATTTCTCTAAGAAAGTGTCTTCACAAAAGATCACTCTAAGAGATACAATTAAAGCACAATTGAATTGCCTCTACATAGGCTAATATGAAAGTGTAATTCCAATTACAAACATACACTAAATGAGCTAAAGTGTGTGCACAAGTGTATGAATGCTTTTCTTCAATCAATTTCAACAATGAAGCTCTTAAATGAATGCAAGATGCATTTTAAAATCAAAGCTTATAAAATGATGATTGAAGATAAAGGCTAATCACATGAAAGATTCACACAACTTAAAGAATTGAACTAAAACATGTTGTATGAATATAAAAGTCTAAGAACACATGTGATTTAGATAAGAGTGATTGCAAACCATTCTAATATACCAATGAAGATAATGAGTTTGCAAAACAACTCTTTAAAAGCTAGAAATCATGCATAAATGAAAACACAAAGATTTAAACATGCATTGATTCTACTTTTAATGGAAATCAAAATGATAAGTAAGATGTACCTTTTTAAAACTCAAGCATTTGATTTCCAAATAGCCCTCTAGCCTTTCCAACTTCTTCCCCTTTATTTGGTTCCATAATGGTCTCAAAAGTTCATGGTTCAAGCCTAGAAAAAGGTTGGAAATGAATGGACTTTATACAAGAAAACAGTCCAACGGCTAGTCCTCGGTCGACCTGCAAACAGGTCTCGGTCGACCGGGATCACACAACGGTCAGAAAAATGACCGTTGGGGCTCCAGGGGCCCAGTAGGCCTGCAGTGTTCCCGGTCGACCGGGACCTCTGGGCCGGTCGACTGGCGACACTGCCGGACCACCCCCTGGGACCAAAAAATCTGTATTTTGCATAATTTGAAGGTGTTTCTTTGTGGGGATTTTTGGGCCACTAAACCAAGCTTGGAAACATGTTTTAAATCAAACGAATATGTTTAAAAACATGAAACACAAAAAGCCTAAAATTATTTGAAACTTTAAAACCAAAGGCTAGCTTGATTTGATAAAACTCTTTTCTCATAAAAAATGCATACAAACATGATTCTGAAAATGATGAATGTATGCAAGGCACAAACCTAAATTCTCAATATGATTTCTCAAAGTAAAGCACAAAGAATTAGTATTTCAAAAGAGTTTGAATTCTAAAAACAATGCATCCAAGTATAAAAACAAAACATGCATAAAACAATACTTTTACAAATCGTAAAAGCAATGCATGTATAAAACCAGATTTCAAGGTTTTCTAAAACAATGCAAGTGTGAAAATTCAAATGATGCTAAAGTGAAAATGCATCCATCAAATTGCAAATACAAAATTCCTAACAATCTCCCCCTTTGCAATTTGATGGCAACAAACTCACCACTGAATTTACACACTAAGTCTTCAGCTCCCCCTCAGCTGGACAAGTCTTGAAATCTTCTTGGATGCTCCTCCTCTTAGCTTGGGCTCTTGAACTATTTCTTCAATCTTCTTGATGCTTGGTGCTTGATCATTCTTCAATCTTTCTTTCTTTATGGCCAAGCATCTTCTTTAGCTCCAAGCTTTCTTTCTTCTATTTGTTCTCCCCCTTTGACCATGCCTCTCTCTCCCTTTGGCAAGATATGCATTCTCTTCCCTTGTAGAAGATCATACACAACTCTCCCCTTAGGAAGCTTGGACATTCTCTTCACCCTTCTTAAGAACTTGAATGCTCTCTCTCCCTTTTGAAGAATAGGAGATCTTTGAGTACTTGAATGTTCTCTCCCCCTTTGCCATTAAATTGCAAAGGTACCTACACACATGAAACAAGGGAAATACCTTTTAGTAGCACCTGTTTACAAAAGAAATCGAAAATGATAATCATAACAGGCTATCATGTATGGAAGAAGACTCTAAGGGTTCAAAGTCAATCCAAGGGTGAATTTGATCAAAACTAATTCTTCCTATGAAGGTTTACACTCCCCCTCAATCCATTCTCTCCTTTTGTCAAACATTTGACAAAGATTTAACTATTAGATGCAAGAAGAAGATGGTTTAACCAAATGAGGGTCAACTTCAAGGAAAGGATTAGATTCATTTAACTATAGAGCACAATATGATCAAATTACCAAACGATAGCAAGGTCAATGGGAAAAGCAATCATGGATACCAATTGGAAAAACAAAGTGTACCAATTGAGATTTAAAGATAAGTCTATTAAACACAATCACTCTAAAATGGATTTAAAAATATAACTATTAGGAAAAATCCAAATTAAAGCTATCCATGATGCAATGGGGTTTACTAAACATAGCATTAAATAATTTAACTTATGAAAATCATATGCTATGTAAGTTTTGAAATCATTTCATTCAATCAAAAAATATGACTATCATGTGCAAGATGAGTGAAATGAAATTCAAGCATGAAGCCTACCTCAACTTTTAACCAACCAATATTATGAACACATAAACATGGTAGTAATGAGATATACCTATATGAGCAAGAGAGGTGGCAAACATGAACATTATGATGCTAATGGAGTGTGACATGGAACAAATATATAACTATCAAGTTCAAGCCAATGTACACATGGTCTATCACATTCACAAGAAATCAAATCACTCGAAAATTTTACCAAATGAAACTAATTGAATTTGACAATATGAAAAAGAGCAAGGATGTGACAAACACAATATTCCATCAAGCATCATAAATGGATATTCATCACTTTTAAAGATATGACTAATGAGCATAGTGATGAACTAGGCAAATTGCAATGCAAAAGGATATGACTTGGTAAAGCATGTAATTTTCAAAGTGTCAAAATCATATGAATTCAACATCTAAGATATCCATCAAACATATAAAAATACGAGGAATGGATTTCAAAGTGTTTCATATGATTAAGATCACTACTTATGAAGTTGAAACATGTATAAGGATGACACCAAGAGAATCTACATGAATCAACATCATAACCATCCAAAAAGAAATGACTAGAAGGCATAGAGGATGGATTTGGGTTCTAGTATGGTTTCTAAAAATATAACTAAGATCACAACCATACATAGAACCAATAGTCATTTGCATATAAAAAGAATAACTAAATAAGCAAAGATGCAAACAACATTCATTTCCAATTCTAAGATAATGAAACCAAAAGAAAAGGAAATGAGAACATGGAACATGCTTAGATGATTATAACTAATGATGTTTTAGAGCAATTCCATTCAAACAATCTTCAAATCATTTTGAAAAACAAAATCCAACAATGAGCATAAAAAGAATGATTTTGAAGATCAATTTTCAACATTGTATTTTAAAAGATATAACTTAAATGAAACACATACAAGTTGATTTTTCAAAACAATGATTTTCCATATAAAAGTATAACTTAGGAATCCATGGAAAAACTTGAATTGATTCAAATCATGTGTTCAAAAAAATCTTACCAAGACATCTACACAAATGATTCAACAACAATTGATCATGAAAAATCTAGCTATGAAAGCTTTTGAAATCACAATCAATTGATCATGTAGAAATGCAATGCAAAACATAAAACTAAATGAGTGCAAAAAGCAAATCTAACATGATGAAATTATAATCAAGAGATTTTGAAAATCATGATATGTAACTTAGAATGGTGCATGTAAACAAAATCAATTGATCACAAATAAACATTGCATTAAAAGAAATGTAACTAAGAAAGAACAAAATGAAAATGCAACATGACCAACAAAGTGATTTAACTTAAAAAGAATAGGTTGGTCAAGAAGGTTCAAGGCCTTAAGGTTTGTCTAAGTAAATAACTTTAGGAATCCACCTAAGGTCTTGAGAGGGTTGAACTTTGAGGTCTAGTTTAGAATTCTCACCAACTAAAGGAAATTTAACTTGATAAATTTTCAATTTGAACTTATCACCATGATATTTAGATTTCACTAATTTTAGCTTAGGTTGGTGATTAGTCTTTTGATGTTGGTGAGTTTGTTTCTTAGGGGATTGATTCACTTTTCTTTTCTTTTTATTTTCTCCCTTTACTTGACTTTTGAATTTTAAATTTAACTTTGTTACTTTATTCAAAAGTTCTTTCATGGGTTTATATAAGGGAGATAGGTTGAGAAGCTTTTTGTTCATAGATTCTTTCAAGCTTGGTTTAACTTGTTTATCCTTTTTAGAATCTATCTTTGGAGACTCCATTTTAATAGATTTAACTTGTTTAGTCTTTTTGGAGTCTTTCTTGATTTTTAGTGTCTTACCCTTCATAGATTTAGATTCTACCTTTTTTGGGTTCAAGGAGGGGTTTAGACACATGGCTTCTTCTTAGTTTGCACTCAAATTTGAAATGTCTTACTTTACCACAATAATGACATTTAGTTTTGGACATTGGAGAAAGAGTGCTAGAGAAAGAGGACTCACCTTTCACAAAAGTGTTGGTGAATTTAGGGTCATATGACATATTCCTATTAAATCCAAGACCCGTCCTATTTCCATGAGGTTTACCCAATTTAAATAATTTTTCAAGTCTTTCTTCACTTTGGGTAAACTTGCACTCATACTTTTGTTTATATCCTTCAAGTTGAGTGACTTTGGTTATAAGGATTGAGTTTTCATTTTTGACTTTTGAAAGTTCATTTTCAATTTCCTTATATTTGCTTAGCTCTTCATTGGCAAGTTTTAATTCAAGTTTTTGTTCATTAACAACATTAGATCCAAGTTCTTTGGTTTTTAACTTACTTTTAATCAACTTGGCTTCTAAATTGCTAAAGTCTTTGTCTTGCCTTTTTATTTGATCTCTAAGATTTAAATTTTCCTTATTGACATTATCATAATCCATCTTTAATTCTTTTAGTTCATCTTGAATGTTAGATAGATTATTTAAAGAGATCATGAACTTAGATTCTAAACAATTTATTACTTCTTCTTTCTCTCTAAGTTCATCTTTTGAAGAGACTAGTTCTTTGTTTAGTCTTTTAGATTCTTCTCTTAACTTTTTGTTTTTCTTTTCAGTCTTTAAGGATAATTCATATAATTCCTCAAAGGCTTATTGAAGATCTCCTTCATTTTTATTAAAATCTTCTTCTTTTATGTCACATTGAGATTCATTAGATTGAGGGTTTGAATCTCCAATAGAAGGAAGAATGAGGGGTCTAGAAAAATCTACAAAGTCTAGCATAGTGGAGTCCATTCTAATGATTTTCATGCAAGGACAACTCTAGGGTTTTGACCCTAGGTTTTTATACCTAATCAAGAGTTCCAAACACTTGATCCTAAAAGATAGAGCACGAGGCTCTGATACCAATTGAAAGTCATGGGGATCCGAACCCTAGAGGGGGGGGGTGAATAGGGTGTGCTACAACAATGACCAATTTAGACCAAATTTAAATTCTTAACAAAAACTAGTCACATGTGATGATTAACCATACAATATGCGGAAGCTAAAATAAACAATCACCACAAAAGCAAGCACCACAACACCAAGGTTTATAGTGGTTCGGCCTCAATCCCTACGTCCACTACCGGCTTGTGATCCAATCACCCCACCGGATTTCCACTATTTATGCTTTTTACTAGGCTAAGCAATAACCTTTACAATGTTGTTTTTCTAGGCTAAACAACAACCTCTCAATGATCTTTTCTAGGGTAAGCAATAACCTTTACAAAATGCTTTTCTTAGGCTTAGCAATAACCTTTACACAATGCTTTTCTTAGGCTAAACAATAACCTTTACAAATAAAGATTTCTCTAAGAAAGTGTCTTCACAAAAGATCACTCTAAGAGATACAATTAAAGCACAATTGAATTGCCTCTACATAGGCTAATATGAAAGTGTAATTCCAATTACAAACATACACTAAATGAGCTAAAGTGTGTGCACAAGTGTATGAATGCTTTTCTTCAATCAATTTCAACAATGAAGCTCTTAAATGAATGCATGATGCATTTTAAAATCAAAGCTTATAAAATGATGATTGAAGATAAAGGCTAATCACATGAAAGATTCACACAACTTAAAGAATTGAACTAAAACATGTTGTATGAATATAAAAGTCTAAGAACACATGTGATTTAGATAAGAGTGATTGCAAACCATTCTAATATACCAATGAAGATAATGAGTTTGCAAAACAACTCTTTAAAAGCTAGAAATCATGCATAAATGAAAACACAAAGATTTAAACATGCATTGATTCTACTTTTAATGGAAATCAAAATGATAAGTAAGATGTACCTTTTTAAAACTCAAGCATTTGATTTCCAAATAGCCCTCTAACCTTTCCAACTTCTTCCCCTTTCTTTGGCTCCAAAATGATCTCAAAAGTTCATGGTTCAAGCCTAGAAAAAGGTTGGAAATGAATGGACTTTATACAAGAAAACAGTCCAACGGCTAGTCCTCGGTCGACCTGCAAACAGGTCTCGGTCGACCGGGATCACACAACGGTCAGAAAAATGACCGTTGGGGCTCCAGGGGCCCAGTAGGCCTGCAGTGTTCCCGGTCGACCGAGACCTCTAGGCCGGTCGACCGGCGACACTGCCGGACCACCCCCTGGGACCAAAAAATCCATATTTTGCATAATTTGAAGGTGTTTCTTTGTGGGGATTTTTGGGCCACTAAACCAATCTTGGAAACATGTTTTAAATCAAACGAAGATGTTTAAAAACATGAAACACAAAAAGCCTAAAATTATTTGAAACTTTAAAACCAAAGGCTAGCTTGATTTGATAAAACTCTTTTCTCATAAAAAATGCATACAAAAATGATTCTGAAAATGATGAATGTATGCAAGGCACAAACCTAAATTCTCAATATGATTTCTCAAAGTAAAGCACAAAGAATTAGGATTTCAAAAGAGTTTGAATTCTAAAAACAATGCATCCAAGTATAAAAACAAAACATGCATAAAACAATACTTTTACAAATCTTAAAAGCAATGCATGTATAAAACCAGATTTCAAGGTTTTCTAAAACAATGCAAGTGTGAAAATTCAAATGATGCTAAAGTGAAAATGCATCCATCAAATTGCAAATACAAAATTCCTAACAATACATTGCCAAAGAGAGTGTTAATTTTATCAAGAGGTACCTAAAGGGAGAAGTTCTTGAAGAATGGAATGACGATGGGGGCGAACGAGGCCCGAGGTTGGACGTCTTCACCTAACGAGTCCGTCCCTTTGCACCGTTCACGAGGGCTCCCAACGTGTCACATAAGGAACGCAACCTGGCCCATTGGTTTGTGTTGTATAATACTCCTAAGGTCGTACCTTATCTAGAGTAAGTGGTTTAGTTTAACTAAACATAACATGTAAATTTCTTTATCTCCCTCTGTGTCACTAAAATCACTATTTGTCACTAACCTTAAGAAGGGAGCACAAGAGGCAAGTGCACGTACCTGGGGGACACAACATCACTAATATACAACGGGAAAAGTTTTCTGGATTGTTCAAAACTCATGTACGTGCGATAAATTCACAATAAATTTTGTCACCCGGAAACATTAAGCTCTTGTGTAAACTAATTTATTTGTTTCATGCTCTATTAATTAATGCAGATGAATCAACTGAGATCTCAACGGTCTTGATATGCAACCGATGAACTGTGGGCATTGGCAAATGGTCCAAACTGTCTAGTGCATCAATATTCAGGTTGTATGGTCAATGGTGTCCGTTTCCTCACTAGAGGTCGCGACAACTGTCACAAGAGCTAGAATAGTGGGTTGGTTGTTGAGGGTGAACACGATGGCAAAATAATTGACTTTTTGGGTTACATGTCCAACATATTTGAATTGTCATACATTAATGGTTCTAAAGTGGTTTTGTTTAAATGTGAGTGGTATAATACCGGGCGTAAAGATAGAATACATATTGATGCACATGTCACAAGCGTTGACATTAGGGGTCGGTGGTATGAGGAGGATCCATTTCCCTTGCCAAATCAAGTAATTCAGGTCTTCTATGTCAATGATACCAAATTAGGCCCAAATTGGAAAGTGATGGAATGTGTCAAGCATCGAAGAATTTGGGATGTGCCAAAGCGAGATGAAGATAGTGGACAAAATGTGACAAATGAGCCTTACCAACAGGAAGAAACAAATGAAAGTGTCTCAGTACCTGTTCAAGAGGATTTTTCCTTTCCTTACACTAGGGATGACATTGAACCAGAGATCATTCTTGAGGATAATGAACCAACAGCCGGCCATGATGAACCCATTGCCGATAATGGTGATAATGAGGATGATACATTGGTAGAATACGTAAATGAAGATGAAACTGATCAGTTCGATGCAGCTATTGATTATGATATGGAATATGATATGTAAACTTGTTTTTTCTTTTTTTTTTTCATGTGTGTGGACAAGTATTGCAATGCTATGAATTCATTATTTTACCTTTTAGTCCGCCTTTTAATGTGTTTATTTATATGTAACTTGTTTCTCCTGCATGTGTGTTCTAAGCATATATGTTTTTTTTATGTCAATTTATTAATCATAACTGCCAAAAATGCCTCCCAAAAGAAAACTTTATGTCAAGCCCGGAGCATTGACCTAGGAGAAAAATTCTAATGGGGCAATTCGAAATAGTAACATTCAAAGGAAAATCCCCAGATTAAATGAGCTGGGCGCACGGCCATTGGAACGAGCACTTGAATGTCCAGCTTGATGCCGGGTCTAACCTGAAGAAGAAGATGATGATGTAAACATGGAGTACAGGCCATCCAGGAGTGAGGAAGAGTCGAGTTCCTCAGGTGAAGATGACTTGGAAGATGAGGTAATAGTACTGTGAGTGTGGTAGATCATTAATTTTACATGTTATTATATTGGTCATCAAACATCTTTCAATTATGTGATTTATTGTTGTTTTATTTATGCTCATTGATTGTGTTATTCAGTTTGCAAACATGGCTGGTCAAGGGAGACAGAGACATCGTCGTGTAGTCAGTCACTCGTAGCGTGCTGCTAGTCAGTCTACGGTCCCAGAGCATGTTGTTAGTCAGTCTACGGTCCCAGAGAGTGCTCCCAGTCAGTCTACAATCCTAGAGCGTGCTGCCAGTCAGTCTACGGTCCTAGAGCATGCTACCAGTCAGTCTACGGATAGTAGCGTTGGTAAGTAATATTGGATCCTATTATATTCCAAACTTCATTTGTTTATGTTTAAACTAAAACTTTACTTTCTTTTTTAATGGTTGTAGCATCAACCTCTCGAAGTGTGCAGGGCAAGGTGGTGGGCTCAACGTCGGAGAAGAGGATGAAGGCTCTTGGTGTTAAGTTGAATGTTTCGTTGGGCGAAGTGTCGGGGGCATTAGAGGGTGCAAATGCCTCCACATTTGCGGTTGAGCTTGGCAGTCATATCCGGAGGATTGCACCATATGACAAACCAACATGGATCAAGGTTGATGAAGGGACTAGGGAGGCAGTCTACATGGCAACTGGGGTACTAAAATGAACTTTGACTTACTATTCTGTATGCTTTGAATCATGCAGCATTGAATCCAATCAGTCATGCTTCTGGATCTAGGGATGGTAGGAATTGTTTTTTTGGTTGCTTCCCTTTTGGCACTCAATGTAGATAATTACTTGAAATTATCTGATGGATGTAGAATTTGATTTTATTTATTTTTTTTGCCTTTTAAAGGCATCATTGTTTATTCTCAACTTTTGGAGTTTGAAATGACAACAAAAGTTTGACTTCGGCGACTGACCGACCAGGCAGTGAAAATGGCCATCCAGAAACTTGCCATGCATATATATAGGGAGTTTAGGTCGGAGCTTCACATGAAGTATAAGAAGTTATTGGGAGAGGGACACGATCCGAGGCAGTACCCAATAGATCCGCAAAGGGTGGACCGGTGGATATGGATGATAGTGTTAGGGATTTTGTGTATTGCAATTTGACGGATGCATTATCATATTAGCACCATTTGAATTTTCACACATGCATTAATTTAGAAAAACTTGAAACCATGATTTATACACGCATTGTTTTTAAGATTTGTAAAAGTATTGATTTATGCATGTTTTGTTTTTTAAACTTGGATGCAATTAGATTTGAAAAGAATTTTTATAAACCAAGCAAGCCATTGGTTTTAAAGTTTCGAATCATTTTTGGCTTTTTATGTTTCATGTTTTTAAACCTCTTAGTTTGATTTAAAACATGATTCCAAGCTTGATTCAGTGGCCCAAAAGTCCCCATATAAAAATACTTTGAAAAATGCAAGTTTAGGGGATTTTGGTCCCAGGCCAGAACCGCAGTGTACCAGGTCGACCGGGTAAAGAGCCGTTGGCTCCTTTTCCAAATGGTCAGTTTTATGACCATTAAAGGCCAGGTCGACCGGGGATAGGGCAGGTCGACCGGGGATACGCAAGAACTCATTTTTTGAGTATAAATACAAGTTCATTCCTTTGAAAAAGTTGTTGAAAAAGAGAGGAACCAAGAGCCACTCTTGAGGTGTTTTGAGATAAGAAAAAGGGGATGAACTAAGAGAGACCAAAGGGGTCATTAGTGAAGCTAAAGTTTGGATCAATGAAGTTAAATCTCTAAGTAAGCTTTACTTTTACTAATCATATGTTATATGCTTTGTTTAAATTATTGGTAAATTATTTTTAGCATTATAACTATGATGTGTTGAATCCATTCTTCTCTTAATCTTTGATCTAATTAAGATTGGATTCTTCACTTTGATTTCAAACCAAGTTTTGTTTTCAAGTCTTCATTAATCATGCTTAGCCTAAATCTTTGATTTCTTTTAGCATGATTTATTTACTTGGTTGAATCTTTATTTGTTGTTTTCATTCATTTAAACTTTAGTTAAATTAATTTGGTTTTGAAAACAACATTGCACATGCATCACATGTCTTAAGTTAATTAATTTCATACAACTTGTGAACCTTTGATTTTCATATCATTAACAAGTTTGTATCTATACATGTGATTTGCATTTCACTTCAATCAAAATCTTTTATGTGCCTTAAACTTTTAAATGCTTTGAGCATATATTGATTGAGCTTTCTTTTTAAACTTGATTGAAGTTATCACACACACACATCATGAGCATACATCTTTGCATTCATTTAGTGTTTGTGTGAGTTAGTTTTTCAATTTCATATCCGCCTATTTTAGAGGCATTGTAATAGATAATAGAGCTTTAATTGCATCTCTTTGAGTGTTTGTTTAGACACTTCTTTAAGAGAAATCTTTTACTTGTAAAGGTTATTGCTTAGCCTAAGAAAAGCATTAGTGTAGAGGTTATTGCTTAGCCTTGAAAAGCATCTTGTAAAGGTTATTGCTTAGCCTAGAAAAGCACATTGAGAGGTTGTTGTTTAGCCTAGAAAAACAACATTGTAAAGGTTATTGCTTATCCTATTGAAAAGCATAGATAGTGGAAATCCGGTGGGGTGATTAGATCACAAGCCGGTAGTGGATGTAGGCATTGAGGCCGAACCACTATAAATCTTTGTGTAGTGGTGTGTGCTTGTGGTGATTGTTTTATTAGCTTCCGCATTTTGTTTGTTTATCATCACTTGTGACTAGTTTATTGTTAAGAAGTTAAAATTTGTCATATTTGGTCACATATTGTAGCTCACCCTATTCACCCCCCCCCCCCCCTCCCACCCCACTCAAGGGTTAGGATCTCAGGACTTTCAATTGGTATCAGAGCCTCATGCTCTATATTAGGATCAAGCGTTTTTGGAACTCTTGATTAGGTGTAAAAACCTAGAGTCAAAACCCTAGTGTTGTGATTTTATGAAAATCATTAGAATGGATTCCACTTTGATAGATTGTTTAGATTGTTGTGTAGATTCTTCTAGACCCCTCCTTCTTCCTTCTATTGGAGATTCAAACCCTCAAATTAATGACTCTCAATTTGACTTAAAAGAAGAAGAATATGATGAAAATGAAGATGATTTTCAACAAGCCTATGAAGAATTATATACATTATCTTTAAAGCTTGATAAGACAAAAAATTGTTTAAGAGAAGAATCAAAAAGACTAAACAAAGAATTAGTTTCTTCAAAAGATGAACTTAGAGAGAAAGAAGAAGTAATAAATTGTATAGACTCTAAGTTTATGATCTCTTTGCATAAACTATATATTGTTCAAGATGAACTAAAAGAATTAAAGATGGGTTGTGATAATATCAACAAGGAAAATTTAAATCTAAGAGATCAATTAAAAAGGCAAGATGAAGACATTAACAATTTAGAAGCCAAGTTAACCATTTCTAAGGAAAATTTATCTAATTCTCAAAATAAGATAAAAACTCTAGAACTTGGATCTAATGTTATAAATGAACTTAAATTTGATTTGAAACTTTCCCATGAAGAACTAATCAAATATAAGGAAATTGAAAATGAACTATCAAAAGTTAAAAATGAAAATTCAATCCTTATAAACAAAGGCACTCAACTTGAAAGCTACAAACAAAAGTATGAGTGCAAGTTTACCCAAAGTGAAGAGAGACTTGAAAAGTTATTTAAATTGGGTAAATCTCAAGGAGATAGGACGGGTCTTGGTTTTTATAAGTATACTTCACATGACCCTAAATTCACCAACACTTTTGTGAAATGTGAGTCCTCTTTCTCTAGCACCCTTTCTCCTATGTCCAAAACTAATTGTCATTATTGTGGTAAAGAAGGACATTTCAAATTTGAGTGCAAATTAAGGAAAAGTCATATGTCTAAACCCATCTTTGAACCTAAGAAAATTAAATCTAATTCTATGAAGGGTAAGACTTTGAATTCCAAAGAAGACTCTAAGAAGTTCAAACAAGTTAAAACATTTCAAAAAGATTCATCCAAGATAGATTTTAAAAAGACTAATAATAAAAATAAATCTATCAAAAAGAAACTTCTTACTTTACCTCCTTTAACCTTAGAAATGAAAGAATTCTTGAAAAAGGTTGAAAAGTTAAAATTCAAATTCAAAAGACAAGAAGAGGGAGGAAAAGCTAAAAGAAATGAGAAGTATAAGAAGAAAAGAAAAATGAACCAATCCCCTGGGAAACAAACTCACCAACTTCAAAAGACTAATCACCAATCTAAGCTAAATATAGTCAAATCAAAATATCATGGTGATAAGTCCAAATTGAAAATATATCAAGTCAAATCTCCTATAGTTGGTGGGACTTCCAAACTAGACCTCAAAGATCAACCATCTCAAGACCTTAGGTGGATTCCTAAAGTTAGATACTTAGACAAACCTTAAGGCCTTGAACCTCATTGACCAACCTATCCTTTAAAGTTAAATCTTTTGTTGGTCATGATACATTTGCATTTTGATCTTTGATAGTTACATTTATTAAAATGCATTGTTTCTTTATGATCAATTGATTTTGTCTTCATGCACCATTCTAGATACATATCATGGATTTCAAAATCATTTGATTATAAATTCATCATGTTAGATTTGCTTTTTGCTTGCATTGAGTTGTATCTCTTGCATTACATTCTATATATGATCATTTGATTGTGATTACAAAAGCTTTCTTAGCTTGATTATTCATGATCAATTGTTATTATAAGTCATTTGCATCTTTGCTTGTTTAGTTATATTCTTTTTATATGCAAATGTCATTTGGTTCCATGTATGGTTGTGATATTAGTTATATTTGTAGAAACCATACTAGAACTCAAATCCATCCTCTATGCCTTCTAGTCATTTCTTTTTGGATGGTTATGATGTTGATTCATGTATATTCTCTAAGTGATGTCATCCTTATACATGTTTCAACTTCATAGTAGTGATCTTGATCATATGAAACTCTTTGAAATGCATTCCTCGTATTTCTATATGTTTGATGGATATCTTAGATGTTGAATTCATATGATTTTGACACTTTGAAAATTGCATGCATTACAAAGTTATATCCTTTTGCATTGCAATTTATCTTGTTCATCACTATCCTCATTAGTTATATCTTTCAAAGTGATTAATATCCATTTATGATGCTTGATGGAATTTTGTATTTGTCACATCCTTGCTCTTAATCATGTTTTCAAATTCAATTGGTTTCATTTGGTATAATTTTCGATTGATTTGATTTCTTGTGAATGTGATAGACCTTGTGTACATTGGATTGAACTTGATTGTAATATATTTTTGTTCCATGTCACATTCTATTAGCATCATGAATTTCATGTTTGCCACCTCTCTTGCTCATATAGGTAAATCTCATGACCACCATGTTTATGTGATCATAATCTTGGTTGGTTATTAGTTGAGGTTGGCTTCATGTTAATTTGAATTTCATTTCACTTATCTTGCACATGATAGTCATATTTTTTGATTGAATGAAATGATTTCAAAACTTTCATAGAATATGATTTTCATAGTTAAATTGATTGATGCTATGTTTAGTAAACCCCAAAATATCATGGATAGCTCTAATTTGGATTTATCTTAATAGTTATATTCTTTATAACTCCATTTTAGAGTGATTGATTTTATAGTCTTATCATTGAATCTCAATTGGTACTCTTTGTTTTTCCAATTGGTATCCATGATCGCCTTGACCTTGCTCTCTTTTGGTAATTTGATCATTTTGTGCTCTATAATTAAACCTGTCTAATCCTTTCCTTGAAGTTGACCCTCAATTGGTTAAACCATCCTCTTCTTGAACCAAATAGTTATATCTTTTTCAAAAGTTTGACAAAAGGAGAGAATGGATTGAGGGGGAGTGTAAACCTTCATAGGAAGTATTAGGTTTGATCAAATTGACCATTGGATTGTCTTTGAACCCTTAGAGACTACTACCATACATGATAACCTATTATGAATTTCATTTTCGATTTCTTTTATTAACAGGTGCTACTAAAAGGTATTTTCCTTGTTTCATGTGTGTAGGTACCTTTGCAATTTAATGTCAAAGGGGGAGAGAGCATTCAAGTTCTCTAAAGGGGAAGAGAATGTCCAAGCTTTCTAAGGGGAGATATTGTATGATCTTCTACAAGGGGATAAAATGCATATCTTGCCAAAGGGAGGGAGAGAGGCATGGTCAAAGGGGGAGAGGTGAAAGAAGAAAGCTTGGGAGCTAAAGAAGATGCTTGGCTAAAGAAAGAAAGAAGAAAAGAAAGCTTGAAGAATGATCAAGCTCCAAGCATCAAGAAGAATGAAGAAAAAGAACCAGAGCCCAAGCCAAGAGAAGAAGCATCCAAGACATTTCAAGACTTGTCTAGCTTAGGGGGAGCTGAAGACTTAGTGTGTAAAATTCGGTGTTTAGTAAGTTGCCATCAAATTGCAAAGGGGGAGATTGTTAGGGATATTGTGTATTGCAATTTGATGAATGCATTATCATATTAGCACAATTTGAATTTTCACACATGCATTAATTTAGAAAAACTTGAAACCTTGATTTATACATGCATTAATTTAGAAAAAACCTGAAACCTTGATTTATACATGCATTGTTTTTAAGATTTGTAAAAGTATTGATTTATGCATGTTTTGTTTTTTAAACTTGGATGCAATTAGATTTGAAAATAATTTTTATAAATCAAGCAAGCCATTGGTTTTAAAGTTTCGAATCATTTTTGGCTTTTTATGTTTCATGTTTTCAAACCTCTTAGTTTGATTTAAAACATGATTCCAAGCTTGATTCAGTGGCCCAAAAGGACCCATATAAAAATGAAAGTCCTTGGGATCCTAACCCTAGAGGGGGGGGTGAATAGGGTGAGCTACAAATATGACCAATTAAGACCAATTTTAATTTCTTAACAATAACTAGTCACATGTGATGATAAACAATCAAAATGCGGAAGCTAAACAAAAAAAATCACCACATAGCAATCACCACAACACAATATTTATAGTGGTTCGGCCAACGTGCCTACATCCACTACCGGCTTGTGAATCCAACACCCCACCGGATTTCCACTATTTATGCTTTTTACTAGGCTAAGCAATAACCCTTACAATGTTGTTTTTCTAGGCTAAACAACAACCTCTCAATGTGCTTTTATAGGCTAAGCAATAACCTTTACAAAATGCTTTTCTTAGGCTAAGCAATAACCTTTACAAAATGCTTTTCTTAGGCTAAGCAATAACCTTTACAAAAGAGAGAATTCTCAAAGAAGGTGTCTTCACAAAAGAACACTCCAAGAGATACAATTTAAGCGCAATTGAATTGCCTCTACATAGGCTAATATGAAAGTTTAAAACAAATTACAAACATACACTTAAAACAAGCTAAAGTGTGTGCACAAGTGTATGAATGCTTTACTTCAATCAATGTCTACAATGAAGCTCTTAAATGAATGCATGATGCATTTTAAAATCAAAGTTTATAAAATGATGATTGAAGATAAGACTAATCACATAAAAGATTCAAACAACTTTGAAGAAATGAGTTAAACAAGTTGTATGAATATAAAAGTCTAAGAACATGTGAATTAGTCAAGAGAGTTTGCAAACTATTCTTAATATTCCAATGATGATAAAAAGTTTGCAAAACAACTCTTTAAAAACTAGAAATCATGCATAAAAGAAAATACAAAGATTAACATGCATAGTGTCACGCCCCCGAACCGAAACCTCGGGGGCGGGAGATGGGATTAAGAATAAATTATATTTTACTTCTCCCAAGATCCGCGTGTGTGAAGACAACACATTCTGAATATTTTGCGGAAGCATTTGTGGCGTTGCGACCCGAAGTCCGTGGCCATCGGATTCCGTGTCGCACTCAACCTTTAGCCCATAGCTATTATATCAAGAATCATACCAGACTGGAGTAACCATCACAATAATTTACAGAGCTGACAGTAACAGGATATTACATTCCCAATTATATTCAAGTTACAATTATCAATGTACATTAATTAAGAATCCCAAGAAAAAGGCTAACAAAAGCCATACAACAAGAAGCTATAAACCACTACCCAAATGTGACGTAGCTCCGATGTCAAGCTCAATGTCTACATGACATAGCCGGCAAACTAACCTGCAAAGCATGGCTCCACAGCCAACCAAAAACACTCAACTCGGGGCGAAGAAATCTGAACCTGAGTACCAAAAGTAGTGGGTCAGACACGACGGTCTGGCAGGTGGATGAAAAGATCACAATATAGCGAATAATAATACAAATGATAAATCATGCTGTTTGCTCAAAATGCTGTATATAATTAAACGGGTGCAAAAGTCGGGAATCTCGGGGAAAACTTGTATTCATTTCTAGCACGGGTAAAACATGAACATCTAATAAAACATGTATTCATTTACATCATCTATAATCATAGATATTTGACAATCGGGTATTCGTCTAAAACATGTATAAATATAGTGGTTTGACAAAACAAACGTTCATTTGAAACTTAAGTAAAACACAAGTATACAACAAATCGGGTATCCATAACAGTCTAGCAAAACCAATGTCCATTTGAAACATATGTGAAAATACGGATATTTAACAAACCGGGTGTTCATTTAAAACAAAGTACGAATGTTTAGCAATTCGGGTATTCATTTAAAAATAGGTATAAATATAGATATCTGACAAACCAAATGTCCTTTAAAACAAGGCACGGGTATTTAACAATTCGGGTATTCCCTTAAACACGTGTAATCATATAAATCTAGCAACATCATTGATCGTATGGAATATATGTAAAAACATGGTTCTTCAACAGATCGGGCATTCATTTAAAACATGTGCGGGTACAAAGAACAGAGAACAATATAATAATGACTGAATTTACATTGGAGAATATTAGCACTTGTTTAAATAACAACTTTCATAAAGGAAACGAATCATTTATCGGAAAACAAGTAAACAATATAAAACATGTCGGGTGTCCAAGGAATCGGGAACTGGCAAGATGGCAACCACACGAAGCTAAGTCCTCTATCACTAAAGCGACAGAGCAATAACTAGGCCCTGATCTCAGTCACTCGAGGTGAGGAGAAACAGGGGATCTCATATCAATACATATACATATACTAGGCCCTGATCTCAGTCACTCGAGGTGAGGAGAAACATGGGATCTCATGAATGCATATACATATACTATACGGGACCACGGTAGCGAGCCGGGCATCGGGGACCACAGTAGCAATCTGCGGTATCGGGACAAGGCCACGGTAATAACCGGGTATCGGGACGGGACCACGGTAATAACCGGGTATCGGGATCCAAGCTGCAGCTGGCGGGACAAGAGGGGGATCTCCAAGTCGGTGGATCAGACCAACAAGGTTATCCAAGCTCAGTGGTGCCGACTCATAGGTCAAATACAATCGAGACAATGCAAGTAAATCAAGTACAATAGATATACGGGCAAGTCGGGGGTGCTCAAGGGCACACTAACATTTCATATCGGGCAATATATGTCGGGACAAATAACTGTTACTAGTGTAACTTCAATGCTTTCGGGAAAACAAGTCATGTAATGCAAATCTCGGGAAAAGAGGTGAAACAATGAACTATAACAATTTCGGGTAAACATATCGGTTTCAAGATCTATTTAAGTGAATAGGGGTCCCGTATGTCGATTATGACAATTACTTGGTACTCCTTGAGTTAGAAGACATTCCGGGCTCCTTATGCACTTTTATTATTTTTCCAAACTTACAATGAGCTTATGGGTAGTACTAGGTATCACAATAGCAAGAATCAAGATTATAAACGGTCCATCCTAGGCATGACATTACTCCGGAAACATCGAGTAACCGATTCAGTCATCGAAAGGAATAGAATTAGCGATAACCAAGGAAATAGACTTGTGTTTAGATATAAAGAAGATATCGCGTCGTTCCATCCCGTTCAAGATTGAAATGGATTGAACTTCGATGCCACCGAACCAACCGTGAGGCGTGTCGGCTCAAGACATTCTCACACATGGTCCAAACAGTCCAAAAAGGGTAGTCGGGGTCCCACCTAGAACCAAGAATTAGTGTCTAAATCAACACCATTCTTTCCTTTTAGTTCCCTAGTCTTAGGGACCTTAGATTAGGGTACAATTGGTCTTAACACTAAGGTATATACCTCTAGGACTCATAGAAGGCCCAAAGGTTTCCAAAAAAACACAAATATCAAATTTCACTGGACTCAAACTGAGTCCTCCGATCGATCGGCCGAAGGGCCGATCGATCGGTCGAAATTTCTGTACCAGAAATGTACAGGGTCCGATCGATCGGCCCAAAAAGGCTTACTGTTAAAAGACAGGCCGATCGATCGGCCTGTAGGTCCGATCGATCGGACCTGGGCGCAGTGCAGGTCCGGGAACTGATTTTTCCTTCCTTTTTGTTTCCTTTCCTTCCAACACATAATCAACCACAAGGAACCATAAACAAGATGGTTTAAATGCATGTTTCCAAGACAATAACATGAGCTAAAGAGCTCCTCATTTCCAATTCCTCTCTTTCCATTCTTTCCATTCTTTCCATTCACAATTAATCACAAGGTGGAGAAAACTCATTCATGTGAAATCATTTGAAATCTTGACACTATGATACATACATTTCCAAGAGATTAACAAGGGAGAAATAACTCATCAATAAGCACATCTTGAAATCAATATTAATCATATTAAAGACAACTATTAAAATCACCAAAACTATTAATGAATCAAGATTTTCTCACAAAACATGTTAATAATCAAAACAATCCATTCATCCACTTGCCTTGGGTTAAGAAGATGCACAAATCACTCCACAAAAGCCTCAAAGAAGTCTCTAGCTCCAAACCCACCAAAACCCCCAAATTTTCCCATGAAAACCCTAGAAAATCCAATCCATTGCAAACCTCAATGAAAATCCATGAATGGAAGATAAAAATACTCCAAATGGTTTGGGAAAACAAAAATTAAAAGAAAGAAACCAAATGCTAACCTTTAAAGCCTTGAACCAAGAAGAAGAGCTTGAAAAGAGAAGTTGCCTTTGCTCAAAATCCATGAAAATAACATCTTTGGAAAGCTTGGAAGGTATGGAAGATGATGAGGAGATCAAATCTCCATTTACAATCAAGAGAAGCCAAGGGAGAGAGGAGAGAGAGAGTGGCTGAGAGAGGAGTGGTTCCAGCTCTTGCTGGAACCGTTGCAGGGAAATGGATGAAGAGGAAGGAGAAGGAACCCATTTTATAAAGGGGTGGATGTGGGCCCCACCTCACTTAAACTTCTCAAGGGAAAAACACAAGTTTCTGGGCCCCGGATGAAAACGACGAAGAAGACAAAATTCATCAGCGAAAAATCTACTTTCCAAAAAGTCTAATTTTGCCAAATTCTGAAATTTTCGAAATTAATGGACAGATTTGGTGTGAAAAGTCGATTTTGCCCTCTTTTTCGAAAAACGCGATTTCTGAGCATTAAATCGAAATGGTCAAAACATGAAAGTTGTTAAACTTAATAGAATGAGTCAAAATAAGCAACGTTTGGAATTTTTTTAGAAGTCAAGAACAAATTCTCATAAAAATACAATTTATTAAAAGCCGGCTCAACACAAAGTCAACGGCTCTCAAAATCCCCGGTGTTATGAAAAATTTAGTCAAACCCCGAAAATGAAGTTAAATAAACACTAAACTCACTCAAAAGGCTAATGCACAATTAAAATAATATTAAACCAAAAACTTGGGGGTCGGGGTCTTACACATAGATTCTAATTTTAATGAAAATCAAAATACAAGTAAAGTGTACCTTTTTAAAAACTCATGTATTTGATTTCCAAATGGCCCTCTAGCCTTTCCAACTTCTTCCCCTTTCCTTGGCTCCAAAATGGTCTCAAAAGTTCATGTGTCAAGCATTGAAAAAGGTTGGAAATGAATGGACTTTATAGCCAAAAAGTTGCCAACGGCTAGTCTCTCGGTCGACCTAGAAACAGGCCTCGGTCGACCTAGACCACACAACGGTCAAAAAAGTGACCGTTGGAGCTTCAGGTGCAGTCAAGCTGCAGTGTCCTCGGTCGACCGAGATACAGGTCTCGGTCGACCGGCGACACTGCCGGGTGACTGCCCTGTTGACCAAAAATCCAATTTTTACATATTTGAAGGTATTTCTTTGGGGAACTTTTTGGCCACTAAATCAAGCTTGAATAACATGTTTTAAGTCATTCTAAGAAGTTTAAAAAACATGAAACACAAGGAGCCTAAAATGATTTGAAACTTTAAAACCAAAGGCTAGCTTGATTTCTAAAAACTCTTTTCAAATGAAAATGCATACAAAACTGATTCTGAAAGTGATGAATGTATGCAAGGCTCAAACCTAAATTCTCAAAATGATTTTCCAAATGTAATGCACAAAGAATTAGGTTTTCAAAAGAGTTTGTATTCTAAAACCAATGCATCCAAGTTTAGAACCAAAACATGCATAAAACAAATACTTTTCCAAATCTTAAAAGCTATGCACGTATAAAACCAGATTTCAAGGTTTTCTAAAACTATGCAAGTCTGTGTAAATCAAATGATGCTAAAGTGCAAATGCATCCATCAAATTGCAAATACAAAATTCCTAACAAAAAATACTTTGAAAAATGCAAGTGTAGGGAATTTTGGTCCCAGGCCAGAAACGCAGTGTACTAGGTCGACCGAGCCAGGCCCAGGTCGACCGCGTAAAGAGCCGATGACTCCTTTTTCAAACAGTCAATTTTATCACCATTGAAGGCTAGGTCGACCGGGGATAGGGCAGGTCGACCGGGGACACGCAGGAACTCATTTTTTGAGTATAAATACAAGTTCATTCCTTTGAAAAAGTTGTTGAAAAAGAGAGGAACCAAGAGCCACTCTTGAGGTGTTTTGAGATAAGAAAAAGGGGATGAACTAAGAGAGACCAAAGGGGTCATTAGTGTAGCTAAAGCTTGGATCAATGAAGTTAAATCTCTAAGTAAGCTTTACTTTTACTAATCATATGTTATATGCTTTGTTTAAATTATTGGTAAATTATTTTTAGCATTATAACTATGATGTGTTGAATCCATTCTTCTCTTAATCTTTGATCTAATTAAGATTGGATTCTTCACTTTGATTTCAAACCAAGTTTTGTTTTCAAATCTTCATTAATCATGCTTAGCCTAAATCTTTGATTTCTTTTAGCATGACTTATTTGAAAGTCCTTGGGATCCTAACCCTAGAGGGGGGGGGGTGAATAGGGTGTGCTACAAATATGACTAATTAAGACCAATTTTAATTCTTAACAAAAACTAGTCACATGTGATGATAAATCAACCAATATGCGGAAGCTAAAACAAAAACAATCACCACATAGCAATCACCACAACACAATATTTATAGTGGTTCGGCCAACGTGCCTACATCCACTACCGGCTTGTGCATCCAACACCCCACCGGATTTCCACTATTTATGCTTTTTCAAAGGCTAAGCAATAACCTATACAATGTTGTTTTTCTAGGCTAAACAACAACCTCTCAATGTGCTTTTATAGGCTAAGCAATAACCTTTACAAAATGCTTTTCTTAGGCTAAGCAATAACCTTTACACAATGCTTTTCTTAGGCTAAGCAATAACCTTTACAAATTAAGATTTCTCTAAGAAGGTGTCTTCACAAAAGATCACTCTAAGAGATACAATTTAAAGCTCAATGAATTTGCCTCTAAGATAGGCGGATATTAAAATGAAAATCTAACTCACACAAACACTCAAAAAAATGCAAAGATGTATGCTTATGAAGTGTGTGTGTGAAAACTTCAATCAAGTTTAAAAGTAAGCTCAATCAATTTATGCTTAATGCAATTTGAAAGTTTAAGGCACAAAAAGATATGATTGAAGTTCTATGCAAATCACTTGAACAATTACACACTTGTGAATGATATGAAAATCTAAAGATCACAAGTTGTATGAAAGTGTTTAAGCCTAATCAAGTGATGCATGTGCAATGTTGTTTTCAAAACTAATTTGACTAAAGATTAAATGAATGAAAACAACAAGGGAAGTTTCAACCAAGTGAAATAATCATGCAATAAAAGAAATTAAAGATTTAGGCTAAGCATGATTAAGAAAGTTTAAGACAAAACTTGGGTTGAAATCAAAGTGATGAATCCAATCTTGAATATCAAGGATGAAGGGAAGAATGGATTCAACACATCATTGTTATCATGCTTGAAATCATTTTCCAAAGTTTCAAATAAAGCACATAACAAATGATGAATTAAAAGTAAAACTTACTTGGAGATTTAACTTAGTTGATCCAAGCTTAAGCTTCACTTAATGACCCCTTTGGTCTCTCTTAGTTCCTCCCCTTTATCTTGTCTCAAAGCTCCTCAAAGAAGGCTTAAAAATCTCCAACTTTGGACAAAGGAAAGAACTCATTTATATAGCCAAAAAGGCCCAACGGCTAGTCCTCGGTCGACCTAGACATAGGCCTCGGTCGACGGGGAAGGCACAACGGTCATATTTTTGACCGTTGGCAAGTTTCAGCTCAGAAACTGCTGACTCGCCCGACAGTGTTCTCGGTCGACCGGCGACACTGCCGGGACACCCCCTTTTTGCAAAAATTCAACTTTTGCCTATTTGAAGGTATTTCTTTGGGGGACCTTTTGGCCACTAAATCAAGCTGGAAAAACATGTTTTAAAGATTCTAATGGTTTTTAAAACATGAACATAAAAAGCCTAAAAAGATTCAAAACTTTTAAAACAAAGGCTTGCTTGATTTCTTGAAAACTCTTTTCTAAAACAAATGCATCCAAGTTTTAAAAACAAATCATGCATAAATCAATACTTTTATAAATCTTAAAAGCAATGCATGAATAAAACAAGATTTCAAGTTTATTTAAAACAATGCAAGTGTGTGAATCAAATGATGCTTGAATGATTATGCATCCATCAAATTGCAATCTACAAAATTCCTAACAATCTCCCCCTTTGCAATTTGATGGCAACTTACTCATCATAGAAATTACACACTTAGTCTTCAGCTCCCCCTAAGCTGGACAAGTCTTGAAATCTTCTTGGATGCTCCTCCTCTTAGCTTGGGCTCTTGGGCTCTTTTCTTCAATCTTCTTGATGCTTGGTGCTTGATCAATCTTCAAGCTTTCTTTTCATCTTCCTCTCTATGGCCAAGCATCTTCTTTAGCTCCAAGCTTTCTTTCTTCTATTTGCTCTCCCCCTTTGACCATGCCTCTCTCTCCCTTTGGCAAGGTATGCATTCTCTCCTCCCCTCTTGAGAACTTGAATGCTTTCTCCCCCTTTGAAGAGTAGGAGATCTTTGAGTACTTGAACTCTCTCTCCCCCTTTGACATTAAATTGCAAAGGTACCTACACACATGAAATAAGGAAAATAGCTTTAGTAGCACCTGTTAACAAATGAAATCGAAAATGATAATCATAACAGGCTATCATGTATGGAAGTTATCTCTAAGGGCTCAAAGGCAATCCAAGGGTGAATTTGATCAAAACTAATACTTCCTATGAAGGTTTACACTCCCCCTCAATCCATTCTCTTCTTTTGTCAAACATTTGACAAGATATAACTATTTGGTTCAAGAAGTAGATGGTTTCACTAAATGAGGGTCAACTTCAAGGAAAGGATTAGATTCATTTAACTATGGAGCACAATATGATCAAATTACCAAAAGAGAGCTAGGTCTAATGGGAAAAGCAATCATGGATACCAATTGGAAAAACAAAGAATACCAATTGAGATTTAAGGATATGTCTATTAAATCAATCACTCTAAAATGGATTTAAAAGTATGACTATTAGGAAAAATCCAAATTAGAGCTATCCATGAAGCAATGGGGTTTATTAATCATAGCATCAAATAATCTAACTATGGAAAGCATATGCTATGAAGGTTTTGAAAATCATTTCATTCAATCAATAAATATGACTTATCATGTGCAAGATGAGTGAAATGAAATTCAAACATGAAGCCAACCTCAACTAATAACCAACCAATATTATGAACACATAAACATGGTGGTCATGAGATTTACCTATAAGAGCAAGAGAGGTGGCAATCATGAACATTATGATGCAAATGGAATGTGACATGGAATGTAAACATATAACTATCAAGATCAATCCAATGTACACAAGGTCTATCACATACACAAGAAATCAATTGGATAGAAATCAATGGAAAGTTATACCAAATGAAACCAATTGAATATGATAACATGATTACAAGCAAGGATGTGACAAACCCAAAATTCCATCAATCATCATAAATGCATATTCATCACTTTTAATGATATTACTAAAGAGCATAGTGATGAACAAGGGAAATTGCAATGCAAAAGGATATAACTTTGAAATGCATGCAATTTTCAAAGTGTCAAAATCATATGAATTCAACATCTAAGATATCCATCAAACATATAGAAATACGAGGAATAGATTTCAAAGAGTTTCATATGATTAAGAACACTACTATGAAGTTGAAACATGTATAAGGATGATACCAAGAGAATCTACATGAGTCAACATCATAACCATCCAAAAAGATATGACTATAAGGCATAGAGGATGGATTTGGGTTCTAGTATGGTTTCTACAAATAAAACTAAGATCACAACCAAACATGGAACCAAAAGTCCTTTGCATATAAAAAGAATGTAAATAAACAAGCAAGGATGCAAACAACATACATTTCCATTTCTAAGATAATGAAACCAAAAGAAAAGGAAATGAAAACATGGAACATGCTTTAGATGAATATAACTAATGATGTTATAGGCATTTCCATTCAAATAATCTTCAAATCATTTTGAAAAACAAAATCCAACAATGAGCATAAAAAGAATGATTTTGAAGATCAATTTTCAACATTGTATTTTAAAAGATATAACTTAATTGAAACACATACAAGTTGAATTTTCAAGACAATGATTTTCCATATAAAAATATAACTTAGAAATCCATGGAAAAACTTGAATTGATTCAAATCATTTGTAAAAAAAAATCTTACTATGACATCTACACAAATGATTCAACAACAATTGATCATGAATGAATTAGCTATGAAAGCCTTTAAAAACACAATCAATTGATCATGTAAAGAAATGCAATGCAAGACATATGTGTGCAAAAAGCAAATCAAACATGATGAAATTATAATCAAAAGATTTTGAAAACCATGACATGTAACTTGGAATGGTGCATGAAAGCAAAATCAATTGATCATAAAGAAACAATGCATTTTAAAGAATGTAACTATATAAACGCAAAATGCAAATGCAACATGACCAACAAAGAGATTTAACTTAAAAAGAATAGGTTGGTCAATGAAGTTCAAGGCCTTAAGGTTTGTCTAGGTAAATAACTTTAGGAATCCACCTAAGGTCTTGAGAGGGTTGAACTTTGAGATCTAGTTTGGAATTCTCACCAACTAAAGGAGATTTGACTTGATAAATTTTTAATTTAAACTTATCACCATGATATTTAGATTTAACTAAATTTAGCTTAGATTGGTGATTAGTCTTTTGATGTTGGTGAGATTGTTTCTTAGGGGATTGTTTCACTTTTCTTTTCTTCTTATTTTCTCCCTTTACTTGACTTTTGAATTTTAAATTTAACTTTGTTACTTTATTCAAAAGTTCTTTCATGGGTTTATATAAGGGAGATAGGTTGAGAAGCTTTTTGTTCATAGATTCTTTTAAGCTTGGTTTAACTTGTTTAAACTTCTTAGAATCTATCTTAGGAGACTCCATTTTAAATGATTTACCTTGTTTAGTCTTTTTGGAGTCTTCTTTGATTTTTAGTGTCTTACCCTTCATAGATTTAGATTCTACATTTTTGAGTTCAAAGATGGGTTTAGACACATGGCTTCTTTTTCTTAGTTTGCACTCAAACGTAAAATGCCCTTCAATGCCACAATAATTACATTTTGTTTTGGGCATGGGAGAAAGAGTGCTAGAGAATGAGGACTCACTTTTCACAAAAGTGTTGGTGAATTTAGGGTCATGTGACATATTCCTATTAAATCCAAGACCCGTCCTATCTCCATGAGGTTTACCTAATTTAAATAATTTTTCAAGTCTATCTTCACTTTGGGTAAACTTGCACTCATACTTTTGTTTATAGCTTTCAAGTTGAGTGACTTTGGTTATAAGGATTGAATTTTCATGTTTAACTTTTGAAAGTTCATTTTCAATTTCCTTATAATTGTTTAGCTCTTCATAGGCAAGTTTTAACTTAGATTTAAGCTCATTAACAACATTAGATCCAAGTTCTAAAGTTTTTAAATTACTTTGAGCATTAGACAAATTTTCATTGGAAATTGTCAACTTGGATTTTAAATAGTTAATGTTTTCCTCTTGTCTTTTAATTGTATCTCTTAGGTTCAAATTTTCATTTTTAAGCTCATCACAATTTATCTTAATCTCATTTAATTCATCTTGAGCATTAGATAAATTTTCCTTAGAGATAGTCAATTTAGATTCAAGATTGTTAAAGTCTTTATCTTGCCTTTGTAATTGATCTCTTAGTTTTAGATTTTCCTTATTAAGATGATCATAACCTATCTTTAATTCTTTTAGTTCATCTTGAGTATTGTATAGGTTATTCAAAGAGATCATGAACTTAGATTCTACACAATTTATAAATTCATCTTTTTCTCTAAGTTCATTTTTAGAAGAGACTAATTCTTGGTTTAGCCTTTTAGATTCTTCTTTTAATCTTTTATTTTTCTTGGAAACCTCTAAGGACCATGTGTACAATTCCTCATAGGCTTCAAGTTCATCAAATTCTTCTTCTTTTAATTCAAGTTGAGATTCTTTAATTTCAATTTTTGAATCTCCATAAGATGGAAGAATGAGGGGTCTAGAAGAATCTACAAAGTCTAGCATAGTGGAGTCCATTCTAATGATTTTCATGCAAGGACAACTCTAGGGTTTTGACTCTAGGTTTTTACACCTAATCAAGAGTTCCAAACACTTGATCCTATAAGATAGAGCACTTGGCTCTGATACCAATTGAAAGTCCTTCGGATCCTAACCCTAGAGGGGAGGGGGGGGTGAATAGGGTGTGCTACAAATATTACTAATTAAGACCAATTTTAATTCTTAACAAAAACTAGTCACATGTGATGATAAATCAACCAATATGCGGAAGCTAAAACAAAAACAATCACCACAACACAATATTTATAGTGGTTCGGCCAACGTGCCTACATCCACTACCGGCTTGTGCATCCAACACCCCACCGGATTTCCACTATTTATACTTTTTCAAAGGCTAAGCAATAACCTATACAATGTTGTTTTTCTAGGCTAAACAACAACCTCTCAATGTGCTTTTATAGGCTAAGCATTAACCTTTACAAAATGCTTTTCTTAGGCTAAGCAATAACCTTTACACAATGCTTTTCTTAGGCTAAGCAATAACCTTTACAAATTAAGATTTCTCTAAGAAGGTGTCTTCACAAAAGATCACTCTAAGAGATACAATTTAAAGCTCAATGAATTTGCCTCTAAGATAGGCGGATATTAAAATGAAAATCTAACTCACACAAACACTCAAAGAAATGCAAAGATGTATGCTTATGAAGTGTGTGTGTGAAAACTTCAATCAAGTTTAAAAGTAAGCTCAATCAATTTATGCTTAATGCAATTTGAAAGTTTAAGGCACAAAAAGATATGATTGAAGTTCTATGCAAATCACTTGAACAATTACACACTTGTGAATGATATGAAAATCTAAAGATCACAAGTTGTATGAAAGTGTTTAAGCCTAATCAAGTGATGCCTGTGCAATGTTGTTTTCAAAACTAATTTGACTAAAGGTTAAATGAATGAAAACAACAAGGGAAGTTTCAACCAAGTGAAATAATCATGCAATAAAAGAAATTAAAGATTTAGGCTAAGCATGATTAAGAAAGTTTAAGACAAAACTTGGGTTGAAATCAAAGTGATGAATCCAATCTTGAATATCAAGGATGAAGGGAAGAATGGATTCAACACATCATTGTTATCATGCTTGAAATCATTTTCCAAAGTTTCAAATAAAGCACATAACAAATGATGAATTAAAAGTAAAACTTACTTGGAGATTTAACTTAGTTGATCCAAGCTTAAGCTTCACTTAATGACCCCTTTGGTCTCTCTTAGTTCCTCCCCTTTATCTTGTCTCAAAGCTCCTCAAAGAAGGCTTAAAAATCTCCAACTTTGGACAAAGGAAAGAACTCATTTATATAGCCAAAAATGCCCAACGGCTAGTCCTCGGTCGACCTAGACACAGGCCTCGGTCGACCGGGAAGGCACAACGGTCATATTTTTGACCGTTGGCAAGTTTCAGCTCAGAAACTGCTGACTCGCCCGACAGTGTTCCCGGTCGACCGGCGACACTGCCGGGACACCCCCTTTTTGCAAAAATTCAACTTTTGCCTATTTGAAGGTATTTCTTTGGGGGACCTTTTGGCCACTAAATCAAGCTGGAAAAACATGTTTTAAAGATTCTAATGGTTTTTAAAACATGAACATTAAAAGCCTAAAAAGATTCAAAACTTTTAAAACAAAGGCTTGCTTGATTTCTTGAAAACTCTTTTCTAAAACAAATGCATCCAAGTTTTAAAAACAAATCATGCATAAATCAATACTTTTATAAATCTTAAAAGCAATGCATGAATAAAACAAGATTTCAAGTTTATTTAAAACAATGCAAGTGTGTGAATCAAATGATGCTTGAATGATTATGCATCCATCAAATTGCAATCTACAAAATTCCTAACAGTATTTACTTGGTTGAATCTTTATTTGTTGTTTTCATTCATTTAAACTTTAGTTAAATTAATTTGGTTTTGAAAACAACATTGCACATGCATCACATGTCTTAAGTTAATTAATTTCATACAACTTGTGAACCTTTGATTTTCATATCATTAACAAGTTTGTATCTATACATGTGATTTGCATTTCACTTCAATCAAAATCTTTTATGTGCCTTAAACTTTTAAATGCTTTGAGCATATATTGATTGAGCTTTCTTTTTAAACTTGATTGAAGTTATCACACACACACATCATGAGCATACATCTTTGCATTCATTTAGTGTTTGTGTGAGTTAGTTTTTCAATTTCATATCCGCCTATTTTAGAGGCATTGTAATAGATAATAGAGCTTTAATTGCATCTCTTTGAGTGTTTGTTTAGACACTTCTTTAAGAGAAATCTTTTACTTGTAAAGGTTATTGCTTAGCCTTGAAAAGCATCTTGTAAAGGTTATTGCTTAGCCTAGAAAAGCACATTGAGAGGTTGTTGTTTAGCCTAGAAAAACAACATTGTAAAGGTTATTGCTTAGCTTATTGAAAAGCATAGATAGTGGAAATCCGGTGGGGTGATTAGATCACAAGCCGGTAGTGGATGTAGGCATTGAGGCCGAACTACTATAAATCTTTGTGTAGTGGTGTGTGCTTGTGGTGATTCCTTTATTAGCTTCCGCATTTTGTTTGTTCATCATCACTTGTGACTAGTTTATTGTTAAGAAGTTAAAATTTGTCATATTTGGTCACATATTGTAGCTCACCCTATTTAGCCCCCCCCCCCCCCCTCCTAGGGTTAGGATCCTAGGACTTTCAGATAGAGCATAAATGAGAGACACATGAGTGGAAGGTAACTAACTCCATTGTTATGTTCCCTCGTGCTTTTTCTAAATAAGCTAACTACATTCTTTTTAACTTGTAATTTGCGGCTTCAGTCACAAAGGAGTTCAATGAGCCGGAGTCAAGTGAAGACAACTCATACCTCTAGCTATCAATCATTTGCACAGCGGTTGTCAACCATGCCTGCTGAGGAAGTTCCTTCCTCCCAAGCAGATATATACCGACAACAACACTGGAGCAAGAAGCAGAACAAATGGATCGCACCTCATGCTGAAGCGACATATGTGAGTTATTGAAAATCCACCAGTATGTCATACTTTATATAGTGGTATTTACATATATTATAAGTTTATATATATTCTTTGAGAATGTAGCAAAGGTTGGAGTTAGGACTGTTGCAGTCGGAGGTGAGCGGCTCCCTAGTGGCGCAGCAACAATTGATAGAGGAGGTGCTAGGGAAGAGGGTTGCGAGGAGGCAAGGGTACCGCTCGAGGGGCCCAGCATCAATATCTAGCAGTACTGTGGTAGCGATTGAGGTGAGCAGCTTACAGCGGCAGCTATCCGAATCGCAGAGAGTACAAGAGCAGTTGCGGCAAAAGTATGAAGAGTCGCAGAAGGCACAAGAGGATTTGCGGCGACAGTGTGACGAGGCGCAGAAGGGACAAGAGGATTTATGGCGACAGCAGGAAGTGATGCAAGATCAGGCAGCTACACAGGCAAGTCAAATTCAAATGTTGCTCCAGCGAGTTGGCATAGGCGGTTTGGGCTCCACGGGCAAGTAGAGATTTGTTGAGGTGAGTACAATTGCACGGTTATATTTGTTATTTCACTTTTAGAACTGCATTGCTACCTAGTTTCATCTGATTTCAGTTTTTACGTCTGAGTATGGGAACTCTTATGTCCCAAAAAATGTTTCATTTAAAATTGTGTTTCTGCTTAGTTTCATCTGATTTCAGGTTTTACATCTGAGTGCGGGAACTCCTATGTTCCAGAGCAAAGTTTTAAATCGCAGTTTATTTCGTAATTAATTAGGTTAAATCACAGACTGTCTTCTCTTTTGTTTGTTGGATTTCTTATATTTTATGTCTCTTTGGATATTTTTATCAGTTAATTAGCCTAAGATTAGTGAAGCATGGATACTGAGGTTGGTTAAAGTCCTTGAGTTTAGAGGGTTCATCTTTGTAGTTCATGGGGAACAGAAACAATCAGTTCCCCCACTAACTTGAAGAATCTTTTGGTTAATATAGAGATGTTGGCCCAAAAATGCCAGGTGTATCTTTGGCAGAGTGTGAGAAAGTGGTGAAAAAAAACAAAAAAGATAAAGTATTGATTAAAAAAAATATGATGGATACATTAATGACAATGGAGTGATGGACCACAAGGTTTTTTGCACCAAGCCAAGGCATATTACACGAAATTATCAAGAAAGTATGACCCACAATGAAAACGTAATTATCGATTCTTGGGCGAGGAAGATGGAAAGGATGTAGAATGGGATATGCAGGCACCATTTGCATATAATACTGTCATTGATGAGATTGCAACATATATTATTAGATTTGATGTTGATAAGTGTCGGATCCTCTGCTGCAGTTATTACAAGAACTGTGTAACACTTTTATGGAACTCCATCATGGGGCCCATGAATTCCATCCCAGCCAATGATATGTCCTCAAGCTTTAGCTCAAAAAGAGTAGATCTCATCATAGGATAGAGCACCATGACGGAAATGTGATTAGCACAATGTTTGTAACTATGCCACTTAAGCATCTGGTAGGTTTCTATTGTACAGTGGGACCCACTCTATTTGAACTGAAACTTGATGTTATATCACCATCGGAGGTTTTACCCATCTTGAGCGGTCTATATTTTCTTTAAGTGGGACCCACAATGGAGTTGCAGTTGCAGAAAAGTGTTACACGATATGGACTGATGGATATGTGCAATGGACTCTCATGGGTACAGACTCCCACCCCTTGGCTAGGTAAAAAAAAATCATTAAATAAATGAAAGAGAAACTCCCACTTCCTCAGGCCATTATATAAAACCTCAAGAAAAGTGGGCCCCATCATGTGATTGGATGGAGAATGATAGCTTGATAGGCCATGCAATCAACTAAGCATACAACCCCCCATCATATGATTGGTTGGATGATTATTGCTTGGTGGGCCACACAATCTGGTAGTAGGCAATCACCTATCATTCTATTGGTTAGATAATGATCACCAGGGGAAACTCTCAAGGAAGAAGCAATGCCCAAGATTTTTTTTTTTTTTAAAAGATAAAAAGAAAAAAAGAATCAATGTTGCTTGAGATAGTTTGGATATGTATAAAATGAGGCCCCAGAATACAAATTGAATGGTACAGCTTCAAGTAACGAGAACAAGGGGAAGAACAATAAAATTATTGGATAATGAAGTGGATTCTGTGGGCATTATTATATTCTTTAGATTTAATACATCTCATCTCTCATAATTTGATTCTTAAGTGTGACAAAATTGATTTTGCATAAGCTTATATTGTTAAATGATTGTGTGTGAACACAACATATTTGTGAAGTCAGAATTTTCTTTCTCCCCCTTGACTTTTATGTATTCCAGTAGATTGACTCTAATCCAAAGGTTGTGGAGCTCCCAAAGAAATGGGAGGAGAGAAGCTTTGTAACAAGCTTGTGTTTTGTAATAGGGTCCTCTAAAAAGTAAGGAGCTTCACTTTGCAAGCTCGTACTCTCTATTAAAGAGTAAGAAAAGCTTTGCATTTTCTCCTGTCAATGTAGGTCAGATATTGTGACTAAATCACATATATCTTAAGTCTTGATGCTTTTTTTATGATGTTTTCTTGTCTTTACTTTCATGGTGATTTGATGTTTGTTGATTTGGCTGCATATTCCCATAAGCATTGTTTAGTGATTGTATTAGAAAATCATATTGCTCAATAATTGTTTGTAGAAGTTCCCAAATAACATATATCATTATTCACACCCTAAAATCCATGTGGATTAGGTGCATTCACATTTATTAACTCCATACTTACCACCAATACACACCACCATAAAAACAACTATAACCAAGATACAGCATGAGAGTGATTATTCAGCTACCCTGAAGTGGTATATCTGAACATTCTCAACAGCTAGCTTCTTTAAATTGTCGTCTTTCCTTGACTTAAAGAACCTGCCCCAGTTGTATTCCTAGTACTTGGGGGGATCATGCTCCTGTAGCAGCTCCTCCAGAGGCTTTACCATCACTGAGTAGGCAGGGTTGAGGAAACAAGGGATGGACAACCTCTCTTTTTGTGAGTTCATCACCACCCTGTGCTCGACGCTCTCATACTTGTCGTTACTCCAAACCTGTAAAAACACATTGGTTAATTGATGTTTTAGAGCCCTTTTCGAATATTCTTCCATTATTTCAAGATTTCTAAAAATTATGGTCATGATAGATTCCTAAACAACAATGCATTTGGGAAAGCCCAGCATTGCAGTACTTAGTAGTACCTAAATACTGTCATCAATAGTGGCAGTCCAAAAGAAGGGAAATGTTGCGATAGACTATCTTCACTCTTTCAATTAGGACTACTTGCAATTGTTATTGGAGCAGTGTCAAGAGTCACATTGGTTGTAAAATATGTGGGACCTGGTCCCTATGCATTTCATGGTGAAGCCCCTATTGAGTCTGTCATTCCTTTTGTTGAGTTGCTTAATGTTATAGGAATCTTGGTGTAAATCATCAATGTGTTTTGAGTTTTATTAGAGCTAGAATTTTAGTGTTGTTAGAAGGGGTTTTTTTCAAGCTATGTTAGGAGTCACATATCTCCTTGTTGGTGTGTGCATTGAAACTTTGGCTTGCTTTCTGAGTTCTTCTTTATTGAGTTGTGACGGGTTTAGGCTCTATAATTTTCTTTTGGACATCTTGCTAAATCTGTAGGATTAGCAGAGATTTTAGTAGATTGGAGATGGCCATGACATGGTTCTTCGACTGCCCCGTCACCTCTAGCGGGATGCCATAATTTGAGTATGCAATGGCAATGAAAGAGTGTTCAAGAAATGAACTATGGAAAATAAGAGGTAAATCATAAGTTAATCTATGATTACTGAATAATACTAAATAATACACTGTGGAGTTGTGATACAAATAATTTTTAGCAGAGGAAAGAAATGGTGGATTTGTAGTCATATTGAAAATATGGCATTAAATAGGATTGAGTGAAAAAGCATAGCCATAAAACACTTACATTGGATGGATGAAACTATTAAAATGATGGGTGTCCATTTTCATTTAGCAATTATAGACAGTGATATGTGGAAATCTCAAAATAGTGAAGAAATCTGAATTATCTCATCTGAAAACTTCATGTAAAGACCATCTTCATGCAAATATCCTTTCGATATCAGGCGAAGGTAATAGACAAGCGTATTTATGTACAAGTCATAGACCGAGCAAGATCTAGTTAGCTGGTATCTGAATGATGTCTTCAACATTGATGATGTAAGAATTTAGGATTGGTTTGACCCTGACCCACTCACCATCAGCCCTTCACTTTACCTCAAGTCCACCAACATCATCCTGACCAAGGACGGTAAGTGCTCCAGCATCTTTGTGACGACCAACACCAAGAGCAAGCTGTGGTTCTAGGCAAGGAGGGTAATTGTTGAGACGAACAAAGCTGGTTTGGCCCTTGAAGAATCATTTCAACCGATCTGCTAGCAGATTCAAGCTCAATGAGATAAGTTCAAGCAACTTGTATGGTAGCTTCTCCACCGCCTGAGCGTACTCAATACAAGCCTCTCTTATGAAAGAAACAATGTCAACAATGATAGAAATCATGGTATCTAGACACTTTGAAATGGATGCAATACATGAAATTGATACTTCATATAATAGACAGTACACAATCTCACTACATTGCGCATGCTAAAACACTATGGTAGTGCTTTTGCTTTTCAAAGATTGAAGATGTGTTGACTGTTTTTATATAAATATGTATGAATATATGCTTATATGTTTATAATTAATTTTGGTATCTCATAAATTCAAAATGTAATATCTTACTTTTTGCCCCGGGCTAAGTACGGGGCGTTGTTGCTAGTTTATTGCTACTTATATTATGACAGTGTTCTTTTTTGGTTTTACAGAATGATTTTGGATATTATTGTGCTGGCTGCGGGCTCTTAGGGATTACTTTTTTTATTTTGATACATTTGTATACGTTTAAGATTTTTGGAGATTATCAAGTAGTAATATTTGTGTATTTTAGAGATTTGTGGGTTTATTTTGGTCTATGGACGTAGGATATTTGGTTGTGGGTGTTATTTTCGATTTGTTAATGAATCAATTTTAAATTGGGTTGTGCATCAAGTTTGTTGGTTTGAATAGGTATTCAAATTTTTTTTTGTGGTATATAGGGAAAAATGAAATTTTCATGAAAATAATAATCTTTCCCGACGCACCAGCGTGTGTTGCAAAAAATAAAATTTATTACAACATTTCCCGACATGATTTGCGCGTCGGCGAAGTTGAATTTCCCAACATGTTAGCCCAAAGATATAGCGCATTCCCAACGCATTGATAGCGTCGGCTATTTCATATATTCCCAACGCATTAGTAGCGTCGGCTATTTCATGAATTCCCAACGCATTGGTAGCATCGGCTATTTCATGCATTCCCAACGCTTTGATAGCGTCGGCTATTTCATGAATTCCCAACGCTTAATCATCGTTTGCCCTTACCACGAATTCCCAACGCACTACAAGCATTGGCTATTACTATAAATTCCCAACGCGTTGCCAGCGTCGGCCATTACTAGGAACTCCAAACGCACTACCTGCGTTGGCAAATATAGTTTTTGAATTAAAAAAGTTAGACTTTCTGCCGATGCACATCTCTTTGCCAATGTATTGGCCGACGCTGTAGTGCGTTGGCAATTGTACAGGGATATGTCGACATAGTTAAAATAGCGTCGGCTATGGATTTGGCTACACGTGATTGCTGACGCGCTGCCGACGCGTTGAAATGCGATGGGAAATCTTTTGCCGATGCAAAACCCACCTTTCGAGACGCAATGACTGCGTTGGCGAAACTGTGTTTTTTTGCAGTGACCTTTTGGAATCTAGAGTCTTGTTTTCCAATGATTTCGTCGAATCACCCATCTCTACTTCACCCTACCTTTGGAAAGAAAACTCAATACAGTACATAAGAAAGTGAAAAAGAAAAGCTGATACATCACAATTTAGAAACTAAACCTGCCATTGGAGATAAGAACTAAATAAAGATTTAAAACACCATTGTCCATTTCCCTTAATCTCCATCCATAACAGTCTCAAACACAAACCAAATCTTATCATTCTACAATATTGTTTAGGGCCTATTTGGATGCACAAGAAAACAAAACAAAATAATATTTTATAGAATATAATCTTTCATTTTCTAAAGAAGAAAATCTTGTACGTTTGGTAATCCTAGAAAATTTTGAAAAAAAAATTCTTTTCTTTCAGAAAACTCAATATTTTCTCCTACAACCCCCGTGTAGAAAACTTTCTACATGATAGGAATCTTTCAAAATGACGATTACAAAGTCGTAGAGTAGAGTAAAGACTTTAGTTCACCAAATCCATTATGATGTGTTTGGTTACATATATGGTAAAGTAAAGTAAAAGTAAATGTCACATCACGATAAAGGTGGGGCAAAGTAAATGTAGGATAAAGTATATAGTGAAGTAAAGTGGGAAGGAATAGTAAAATAGTTTCTTTTTGTTTGACTTTACTATATCACATTTTATCGTAGTTTTATATGGTAAATAAAAAGTGATTTATTTGTTGGTGTGGTAAAGTAAAATAAAGATCGATGTCATATCATAGTAAAAGGTGAGGTAAAGTATGGTGAAATGAAGTACGTGGTAAGGCAAAGTGGGAGAGAAAGTTGTAAAGTAGATGTTTTTGTATTGACTTACTTACTATACTTTACCATGGTTTTTAAAAGGAAAGTAACTTATGGTAAAAAATAACATGGTGGTGTAATCTTAGATTGTACAATGACAAAGCTCTTGTACCTGATGCATGATACCGGAACCTAGAGGAACAACATGCACATTCTTAAATGTATTACATCCCCACTTAAGAAATCCAAATCTGCCATTGTTCCTCTGGGGTTCATGTTGGAACTAAGTGGGCCTCTACAATAAGTTTCAAAAAACTTTTGACCCACTTGATGTAGGGATCAACTATCCAGAAGGCTATAAAACTCAATCCAGTATGCAACCCCTCAAACTCATAAATCATGTACAGCAATATAACCTATCTAGAAGATAGAAACAACACCTAAACATACAACCACGAAATCTACAACATACAAGGAAGTAGATTATACCTTTGGAGCTTAGTAGTGCTCTAATGGAGAAGTTGTGTCTTTCTTTGATGATGAAACTCTTTCACTAGCTAAATCAAAATCTCCAAGACCTTTTGATCTTCCACGCTATGACCCGTATCAGATTCTCTTTTCTCAAGAAGATGGGTGGGATCTCCAAGAGAAAGCTCTTAAGGAAACTAGAAGAGAAGTAGAAGAGAACTAGAAGAGGGAAGAGAGGACGAGATGCAACACTTGCACTCAATAAAGGGGCTGGGCATGAATCCCTAGGTAGCGATATCATGGGGGATGTCCACCTCTATGCTCTCTTATTTATAACCCTAGAGCAACCTCCTCTTTGTTATCTAATTGAAATAGAACTCTTACTTTTCTAACAATTAGTAACTCTCTTCTTTCTAATTTAAATAGAAGTCTCACTTCCGTTATAATTAGTAACTTTCTCTTTTTTAATTAAAATATAAGTCTCACTTCCATTAATAATTAGTAACTTACTATTACCACTATTAGAAGTCTCACTTCAAATAGAAATAGTAACTTTCTATTTCCTTTTAGAGTTCTACTATAATTAGTATCTTTCTAATAACTTGGGCTAGCGTGGGGACCACTAGGGATTCCTTAGAAAGCTGGCTCCAACTGGGACACGCGACCCCACATCTCATGTGTAATCCGGGCCCACACTTAATTGCAAATAACTTTATTATATAAATGCAATTAAACTCCAGTCTTAGGGATAAATTACATAGAAGACCCTAAACTTCCCTATTACCACAAGTAGGCCCCCTCCATCTATATACATGGATCAATTGGACATGTCCACCAAATTAGATCCATATCTTATTATCTTTGAGCCCCAATTAATTATAATGATCATTTGGTACCGATCCAATTAACTCTTAATTAGAATGGGTGCGCACTTACCAATGATAAATCCATTAATTGGCACAAGGGGATATTAAAGATAGATTCCATCTTGATCATTGAATGTTCCCACAGCTCTACTACCACGTACCCAAATCACCGAGGTGTTGACCAACAATTGGCCTCACTCATTGGTGACTCAAAGCAAATGAATAGACAGAAACTTGAGTTCATTAATGTCTCGGGATTATGAGCCTATTGCTAGTGAATTATGAGAGCAGACCTATGCCTATGTCTCAATTATGAGACTTAAATGGTAATTTAAACATGGAAATAAAAGGGCTATAGGGAAATTAATCATGCCTTGCCCTTTCACGGGAAACTAAGGAAACCATGATGCCCTTTACATTTAGCCTTAAATAAACCAGTAACCATAAATAGAAAGCAAAAGACTTGTGGACCATATGGAGAGGACATGATCATCTGCAAGTTAGTATCTCATACAACCATACAAATCACAAAATAGGCTGCCCAATAATGCTGGAAAAATAGGATCTAAAAGAAGACCCGAAATAGAAAAATCCAATTTCTGCAACCTGTTGTGCAGTGTCCTCGGTCGACCAGCTAGAGCGCTCAGTCAACCGACCTGCAAGTGCTCGGTCGACCGAGACCCGTGCTCGGTCGACCAAGCTGATGGAAACCTGCAACTTGGGTTTCTGCAGTTCGTGTCCAATCTTCACCAAATCACTTCTAAAGTGTTCCAATGGTTTCCAACCTTCCTTCCATCATTATTAAACCCTTTTGTGACTATCCAAACATGAATCTACTATTAAACCAAGTAAATTCATCAAAAATTGATCCTTACATAGCCCTTGCTCTATCCTATTCGCATCTCATGCAAAGATTAGAACAAGCTTATTGATCTAACATGAATAGAGATGAGGTATGGATCTGATAGCAATTGTTGGACGTAGGTGGGCCTCTAGGATAGGTTTCAAAAAACTTTTGACCCGCTTGATGCAGGGATCAACTATCCAGAAGGCTATAAAACTCAATCGAGGATGCAATCCCTCAAACTCATAAATCATGTACAGTAATATAACCTATCTAGAAGATAGAAACAACACCTAACATGCAACCACAAAATCTACAATATATAAGGAAGTAGATTATACCTTTGGAGCTTAGTACTTCTCTAATGGAGAAGTTGTGTCTTTCTTTGATGATGAAACTCTTTCACTAACCAAATCAGAATCTCCAAGACGTTTTGATCTTCCATGTTATGACCCGTATCAGATTCTCTTTTCTCAAGAAGAAGGGTGAGATCTCCAAGAGAAAGCTCTTAAGGAAACTAGAAGAGAACTAGAAGAGGGAAGAGAGGAAGAGATGCAACATTTGCACTCAAAAAAGGGGCTAGGCGTGAATCCCTAGGGAGGGATATCATGGGGGACGTCCACCTCTATTTTCTCTTATTTATAACCCTAGAGCAACCTCCTCTTTGTTATCTAATTGAAATAGAAGTCTTACTTCTCTAACAATTAGTAACTCTCTTCTTTCTAATTTAAATAGAAGTCTCACTTCAAATAGAAATAGTAACTTTCTATTTCCTTTCAGAGTTCTGCTACAATTAGTATCTTTCTAATAACTTGGGCAAGCATGGGGACCACTAGGGATTCCTTAGAAAGCTGACTCTAACTGGGACACGCGACCCCACATCTCATGTGTAATCCGGGCCCACAGTTAATTGCAAATAACTTTATTATATAAATGCAATTAAACTCCAGTCTTAGGAATAAATTACATAGAAGACCCTAAACTTTCCTATTACCACAAGTAGGCCCCCTCCATCTATATACATGAATCAATTGGACCTGTCCACCAAATTAGATCCATATCTTATTATCTTTGAGCCCCAATTAATTATAATGATCATTTGGTACCGATCCAATTAACTCTTAATTGGAATGGGTGCGCACTTACCAATGATAAATCCATTAATTGGCACAAGGGGATATTAAAGATAGATTCCATCTTGATCATTGAATGTTCCCACAACTCTACTACCACGTACCCAAATCACCGAGGTGTTGACCTACAAATGGCCTCACTCATTGGTGACTCAAAGCAAATAAATAGACAAAAACTTGAGTTCATTAATGTCTTAGGATTATGAGCCTATTGCTAGTGAATTATGAGAGCAAACCTTAAAGTAAAGACAGTGTACATAAGGTGCTTCTCATGGTCATTCAATACATCCAATGTACCAGCACCATGATCCAGAATCTTACATTCCGATGATTGAGACAAATCATACTATCTCATAGTGATCAAAGTGTTGCAACCTTGTCAGATGAGATGCCCAATCTCATCACTGGTTGTGAAGATATTTAAGTATAAGATTTGCAATACATGTCTCTTGTTTGTGGATCTCATCCATACACATGTGTTACATCTAGTATACTTGTGTATTCCGGACCATCTCATGAACCATTATGTCATTCGTATTAATTATGTGCAAACAAGTAATAAAACATCATTCATCTCATGAAAGGAAAGCAATAATATATATTGATAAATAAAGAAATTTAATCAATTTATTACATCATATACTGGTATTGAGACCATAAAACTAATAGTTCAAGCTTCATATTTGCCTAAACAACCTCAAATAGAAGGTTCATTGATCAAAACATAAACATAAAAAATCAGAATTGTCAATCAAGATAAGACCACAGCCTCAAATAAGTACAGAACATGTTCAACTGTACTTGTAAAGAGAGATGCTATAAATGTAAGAAGTATAAACCTTTTACTACCTCAAAATGGATGTATATTCAATAGTAACCTAAATGGTAAAATGATCAAAGGTTCACATATAGAATAGTTGAGAACCAAAACTACATAGATATCATTATTAAGATAGGTCATTCTACTACTTTGATTGGTGTTACAAAAAGTGAAAGATATATTCCAATCCATCACATAGAAAAATACAAGGTAATTATGCATCCATTACAACTCATCCGTCACCAAAAAGCTAAGAGTTATGCCAAATGAAAGAGCAGCTCCACTCCACTTGCACCCTAGCCTAAAGACACAACCAAGGTGGAGCTGTACCATTCAAAAAATGATGCCCACAGACCGAGCCAACCAAAATAAAGAAAACAAAAAACATGTACACAAAAGCAACCCAAAAGAAGAACCCAAAGATGCATCCTTTGTACCCAAAAAATAATATTGATGAAACTACTAAATTAGACCCTCCTTCGGCCCCCAACATCCCACATGTCTTGAGATAGTTGTTCTCTAAAATCTCCTATAAATTTTCTATCAGCATCATAAGGACCACCAATACTATCCTCTTGGATATCTTGATTTTCTTCATCAACAAGATCATCCTCTTCTATCATCTCATTAAATGCCTTCCCAAACAAATCATCCCCATGATTCTATCGACGGATAAAGTTGTGTAAAACACAATATGCCACAACAATATTCACTTGACTCTTCATAGGATATCTTGGAGGAGTTTTCGAGAGGGCAAAGCGTTGCTTCAATATCGAAAATGTTCTCTCCACTATATTACGTAACTTTGCATGACGCAAGTTGAACAGTTCAATATCAGCCCCAGGCGCCTGTGTTGCGGACCATTCTTTTAGATGATATCGGATGCTGCGAAATGGGGATAAAAACCCACGTGTGTTCGCATAACCAGTATCGACGAGATAAAACTTTCCTATAAAACAATATTAGGACATTTGTATTATCATGCAAGTTAAATAGGAAAGCCTTTATACATTTATTCACAAAGGGCTTAGAGTTTACAACCAGTTAGAACACGTAACCTATTTTTGGGGTTGTCTCCAAATCACATGTTGAAGAATCTTCAAGTCTGAGGCCGATCCTTCCCGTCCAACGTAGACATGCTGGAAACTCATATCAAATGACACAACGACCATAATGTTCTGTGACAATGCACCATTTCTATTACGATAATGAACATGATCTTCAAGTCTAACCCATGAGGGGATATGTGTACCATCTATCACTCTAATGCAGTCCTATAAACAAATATAACATGCAATAAAATCTAGCACATAGTTTTTTATTTGTTGCCTCTTCAAAACATTACCTTGAAAAATGGGTAAAATAATGGATTATTTGCAATCTCTGGTGGACATTCCTCTTCGGATTACTTCACATAATATGGAGCAAGTTTTATAATTGCATCCAATGTCTTGTTAAAGTATCGGCTGATAGTCTCCCATGAATGTTAAACAAGTTCTGCTTGATTCGATTTCTCTAGCTGTGACCAATGATGAATAAAAATATTCCCAGTTGCTCTTCCACCATCACTATACGAGAGTCTCTTAAAAGACCCTTATCTTTTAGCTCATTCGCGTAGTAGGAAATAACCACTGCTCATTCTACATCAAGAGATTTATAAGTGTGCCCCGTCAAAATCTCATTGAGATAAGTCTTTCCACTTTGTGCAACTTCATGAACTTTATCTTTGGTGAGATACTGGTAACGATACCATAATAGACATGTTGATGTAACGGCATTAGTTAACAGTAACACAAGATCTTGTTTATCCATGTTACGGTTCAAAATAAAAATACAACCAATTAATATAAGTTATGACTTCTAAAACATGTAGCAGCAATCATTTTTTTTTTTGTCCATTATATACTACAAATTAATAGAAATGTTCATTTCAATCCAACAAACTAAGCAAATGACATTCCTTGTCCAAACAACCCATGTCTTAATAAAAATATACATAACATACCAACAAAAAAAAAAGCGTAAATGAGTCACACCTCACAACTAAAACCACAAACTACAAGTCCAAAATAACTACCCAAAACATCAAATTAAACATTGCATACGAAGTTAAGTATAAATAGCTTGCGGTAATCATTATCCATGGCAAAAAACCATGAGGCCATCTCTTCATTCCCTAGTTGTGGAATTGCTCCTATCTTTACCATCGGCTCTAGATTAAGAGGTAGTAATGCTTCCCATACCTTCTTCATTCGTTCTCCTAATGTGTTCCTTGCCAATGCGTCTATCGCATCTGCCATGCGCCCGACAATTGCCACCATTGCATCCCTCATGCTCTAATGCTTTGTTGTTTGACAGGAGGATCCTTCGAGGTCAATGTTATGTCCCCTAGCTCTAGAGATGTGCTCATCTCCAACCTCCTCTTTATGGGTAGCGACATCGCCATCCACTTTCAAGTCATCGTCCAAGTCATTGTTATGTATGGATGGTGGTGATTGAGGGATCTCATTTGTAACCAATTCCTCTCGACCATCGGCAATTGAGTTGCCGAATATTTCGCACATGGTGTAGTAGTCGGGAATGCGCCTAGATCTATACATACTAGCTCCAGTATGTGCCAGCATTCCATACATAATATCTCACAATTTATACTTGCAAATAAAATAAATAAAAACCAGCCATATTAGGTACAACTTCAGCTCCTCCCTAAAACTACGTTTTGATTAGACAAGGACAAAGCTACCTTAAAAACATAGAAAAATTGGAGAACTAGACTAAAGAAACCTAGAACATCTAGAAGAGGAGAGAGAAGAGAGAGGGAGGGGTGATGGTCGTCCCACCCTAAGGGAGAGAGAGCATGGACATCCCTTATGGGGGAAGTCCCTATTTATAAGTTTTTCCCCTCTTTTGGCTTGGAACTCTTCCCAAAATATAACTCTAGGTTGGCTTGACTTGCAAGCAAAGTAACTTTCTTTTTGAAATTCAAACTGATCTTCTAGCTAATCTATATATCTTCTTTTTTTTCTAGTCTTCCATTATGGTTCCCATTAGAGATCTTCTCATACAGCGGAGAGATGAGTCATCAAGGGTGTATATTTAATTGCAATCCCGCATAAAAATATACATGAGAATTTTCGGGCCCATAACTTGGTCGATTTAGCTCCGATTTGAATGATCTTGGACTCCACGAATATCTATTATGAATAAGTTTTCCAACAATAGGTAAATATATTCCACCGATTCGATGATTAGATTGGAAGCTATGATTATTTTACGATAGGCTGTCCTGAAAGAAAAGGGGATTGGCTTATGAATTTTGATTTGCAATGGACTCTTATCTCTTTGGTTGAGTCAAATCTCTTTAAGAGAGCTTTCCAACTAAGACTATGTCTCTGATTTCTAATAGAATACTCTTGCCTTATTTTGAAATTCAAATCTTGATAGGAGAGGAAGAAATCTTCTTAAAAGTTTTTTGGGAGCTACCAGAATGGATTACTAGTTCTAATTTAACCAATCAATGCAGTGGAAATAATCAATCAGACATAATAGAACTAGCTATCTACCAATCACATAGCACAAGAAGGCAGACACAATATTTAGCGTGGAAACCCTATCTAGGGAGAAAAACCATTGAACCAGAAATGAAGAGTTCACGAACAGTTGCAAGATATACTCACAAGCTCCTTTACCTCAGTCTACACCTCGACCTAAGAACTGTAGTTCTTCTTGCAAAGAATCCACTGACACGACATCCACCATGCCCCGTTCTCCTTACTTGATGTCCTCGTACCTTGCCTGTCAAGATGAACTATCTTCTACAAGAAAGGAAAAAACAACAATGACCTTCTAGAGAAGTCCTTAAGAACGATCTCTCAATGGCTCTAGAGAATATTCTCTCTCTAAGATATCTCTAACTCGGATTAATGAGAGTGGTCAATTCTAGGGTTGAGAGCAACACCCTATATATAGCCCCAGATTTGTGTCTTAGACTTAGTGCACAAGTAGGACTTAAATTGGGAAACATAGTCTCAAAAGGAAACACTTCTAAAACCGAAAAAATGAGACTTTCCCAGATTCTGCGCACATGTTCGATCAATCGGATAGTGCATTCGATCGATCGGACTGCCCAATAACTGGGGCATGTTTTCAGTATGATCGATCGGAGCGCCTAGTCTTCTTTCTTATATTCTTTGTTTCAGCTCTTCCGGCGACACGACCACAGTCCATTATAAAATAAATTAGAAAATACAACTCAATGGACCTAAAGTTTTGCCCAACCCATGAATTAGCCAAAACAAAAATGCTAACAATTTTCCAATTTGGCAATTCATGGACAAAACTCCCTAGAACAATACAAATGATCTACCCAAGAGAAAAACCAAAAATACATTGAATTTTCAGCCCCAAAAAAAAAATATCAGCTCATGTCAGCTCTTGTATATCCTTGCTTGTTTTATCCCCATAGCTTCATTATTCTCCCTCTTTTGCCCATAATTGAAAAAAAAATATCTTCAAGCAGTTTCTGTACAATCTGGACTTTATAGCTCCCCCTCAATATGATTTAGTATCAGCGCTGGGGTGGGGGCATGATCTTGCAAATCAGGGGTGATGAAGCTTTAGTATGCACACTTGCATATTCAGACATTTTAGCAAACTGTGTACCAACACAGATGGAAGGTCTTCTTTCTTGACCCAGACATCTTTGTTTTTTGGAGGTGACTCTTCCTTCTGCCTTTTCCATTGTTTTTGGTTTGATCTTCGTAACTTATCGCAATGGGATCGAATGTGTCCTTTAATTCCACAATGATGACAAGTGGGTATACGTTCTAGACGTGGCATATTCTTCTTCTTGGTAGCTGTATTTGTAACATCAACAACATGATTAGTAACAATTGAATTTTTAACAAAATAGTTAGTACCTTTGGCTTTTGATGTAGATGCCCTATCAGCGTAGCCAATGCCATGCATGTTTGTCTTTGCCTTTTGACTGCACAAGATATCATCAAGTTTTTTAGACCCTGTATTCATCTTGTTTAGTGAAGCCTTGCTTGTATCCAACTCAGAAAGAACCATCTTGAGTCTTCCTTGCAAGTCGGTATTTTCAGCTTTCAAGGTCTTCATATCGTGATTAATCAAATCACACTTCTGTGCTTCAGCAGTCAATTTATATGCCAACTTTTTATTTTTTGCCTCTAAGTCACTCACTTTTCTAAGAGCTTCAGACAATTCAGCTTTTAATGAAGTATTCTGCTCTTAAGATTTTTTCCAACTTGTAGCCACTTTTTCATTTATCTTTAGCATCTTCATGGTCCTTGCAAACAATATATGATATTCAGCTTGCCAATCATGTCCTGTCTCTAACTCACTAACATCTTGATCAGTCCCATCATCATAAACTGGTGGAGTAGCAGAAACTGAAGTTGTCATGAATGCCATGAATTTTTCTTTGCTAGCATCAGGCTTCTCAGACTCAAATTTTTTATCATCTTCCTCTTAAGTATCATCTTTTCAAGTCAAATTGAAAGCCTTCTTTCTTGGCTTTTTCTTAGCACAGTCACTAGCAATATGTCCATAACCTTGACACTCAAAACATTGAATCTTGTTTACAAAATTTTTAGGGACTTTCATATCACTTTCTTCCCCTTCATAAATGCTTGAAATTGCTTCATAAATTGAACAGCAACTTGGGAGTCAATCTCCTCAGAATCAAAATCAAAATCACTTGCAATTTTCTTGAATGATTTTTTGGAGGCTCTCAAAGCAATACCTTCGGATTTTGATTTTCCATTAGTCCTTTGGTTTGCTTCAAAAGTCTGAAGGTTGCCAACTAACTCCTCAGATTTGAGAGTATTCAGGTTTTTTATTCTCCTCAATGGCCACAAGCTTTTGCATTAAACCTTTTAGGAAGAGACCGCATAATTTTTTTCACAATTCTATTCTTAGGAATTGGCTCTCCCAAAGTAAAGGTATCATTCACAATTGCATTCAACTTTGAATTGAATTGATCAAAAGTTTCATTATCTTCAATCTTTATAGTTTCGAAAGCTGTATACAATTTCTGAAGTTTCGACTGTTTGACGGTGCTAGTCCCTTCATGCATAGTCTGCAGAATATCCCAAGCTTCTTTTGCAGTAGTGCATGTAGAAATTCTATGAAACTCGGATATGCTAACTCCATTATAGATAGCATTCAAAGCCCTAGAGTTGCAAGTGGTTACCAATTCTTCATCCTTAGTCCACTGTTCTTCAGATTTAAAACTGGTTATCCCATCAGTAGTGACAGTAGGCAAGGAATAGCTTTTCACAATAGATTTTCATACTTTCAGAGCTATGGCTTTTACAAAGGTGACCATTCTGGCTTTCCAATAAGCATAATTAATGCCATCAAGCAGAGGAGGCTTATTGGTTGAAGTGCCTTACGGTAGGTATCTATTCTAGCAAACTATGGATCAACATAGTAAAATAGCGCAACATGCTCTGATACCAATTGAAAGCTTTTTGGGGGCTACCAGAATGGATTACTAGTTCTAATTTAGCCAATTAATGCAGCAGAAATAACCAATCAGACATAATAGAACCGACTGTCGGATGCGAATTTTGATCCCCCCGGGGAGGGAAATCGCCATTCATCTATGTGTGTTATTTAAATTTTACATCGAAAATGAGGATTCCGACTACCCTCAAAATTGACGGATCACGATCGCCAGCTACGGTAACGGCCGTAACACCGTTCTTCGACAAACGCCGAAGAAAAATGGGAGACAATAAATGGGTGGGTTCTTCCACTCGTCTAATGTGCTGCCGGCAACACACGACGGTTTTCCTGTCACATTAATTTGGGTCTCTTTCATAGAGGGTCAGTTTAGGGTTATGAGTTAAAGTCCAAATAAAGGTTAATCCTCACATAGCATAATCATAGTGTATCCAAGTAAAAGAAAATAATTAAGATAAAGAAAATAAAAGGGGGAGGTGCCAAATATTTTAGAAGAGGATCGGCCCCGTTCCCGGGTACCTGCTTCTAATCCCTTGGCAAAATAGGGTTTAAAGGCTGACTTTTCAAATCAAAATGATGATGCAAATGGGACTTTGACTTGTGATTTCTGTGTTTTTCGTGTGCGATACACAAGTGATAAAAGTGAGAGGCCGATGGGCCGTAATTGATTGAAGGTGGCCAATGGGCCGGTGCTTGTTTTAAATGGGGCCGATGGGCCGTGATTGATTTAAAGGTGGCCGATGGGCCGAAATAAAAATTTGTAAAGTGTGTGAAATCACTCATCTCATCTTATTATTCTCATTTATTCAATTTTAGAAATCAGTCCTTCATTCCCTTTCATCATTAAGTTTGATTAAATATCTGGCACTTGAGGTGGAGGAAAAAATAAAGGAAAAATCTTTTTGGGTTGCTTTTGTAGGTTTTGTAGTTTTTAGGGATTTTTTATATTGGGGCTAGAAGGGCCTACCTAGGGAATTTTACTTGGATTTATGTGATTAATGCCTTATTACTGATCATCGGATTGACCCTAACCTAAGGTCCTAGACCACCCACATCAACTCTCCCGGTCCCCTAACGAAACATGAAAAGTGATGGGATGAAGCCTAATGCTCTTATCTTTCTAATGAGAGAAGTCCGATTTATTCCTAGGGTGCTAATAGCCTAAGTTTGATAATTGTTATGCCTAAACAATTTGGTTGAGTATGGTCTTAATTGATTTGGTTTGTTTTGATTTATGTCGAAGGTTGGTTAAGAGTGATTTAGGGATGTTTTAAGAGTTTGATTAATGTGTTTTTAAATATATTAAGATTCTATTTTAGTTGTTGAAGGTTCTATAGTTTCAGGTTTTACTTCAAGAGGAGAAGAGATGTCGAAATCAACGAAACGGGGTGACAGAGGACTTGGGCGCACTTGTGGTTGAGCCTAGGTCACTCTAGTGACTTGGGCACACAGATAGTGGCGCCCAAGTGCCAAATCTCGTGTGGCTTGGTTGGTGGTGATGAATTGACTTGATCTTCGGAGTTTGTAGGGTTTTTATTTGATGTAAGTCTCTATTTTGATGTTGTTTTAGGTTTTGGGTTGTTTTATTTTAATGATCTTAAGTCCGAAACTTGAAATGTAACTGAATTTCACAACTTGAATTTGACAGAGGACTTGGGTGCATTTATATGTGCGCCTAAGTGGTTCTGTGCACTTGGGCGCACCAGTAGTGTCGCCCAAGTGGTGGCTTGATGTTCTTTGGTCGTCCAACTTTGATTCGAAGTCCCGGATGGGTTTAAGTTAATTAATTTTTTTTAATTTTAGGATTGTTATAGATTCTGTGATGGTTCTAAGATGTTGATTGAGGTCAAGGTTCAAAGTGAATAAGGACTTGATGGTCCCAGGGGCTAGAAAGGGGCGCCCAGGTGTATGGGTGACTTGGGCGCACCTGTAGTGGCACCCAAGTGTCTGCTTGTTGGGTGGTTCCGGGTTGGTCCGATTCTAGGGTTCTAAGTTGGTTTCGGATATTCTAATTCGTATCTAGGTTAAGATATGTTTTTATTCTCTGGGTGTGGTTTGGTCTTAATGTTTTAATTAGGTTTTGACTATGGCCTTAAAGTTTGAATTTAGGTATGGTTATCAATTAGAATTGTGTTGGTTATGGTTTGAATTGTGGTTTGGTTTTAGTTTGAGGTTCAGGTTATGGTTTTCTTAATTTGACTTTGTCAATTTAGGCTTGACTTAAAGGTTTGTTGTTTGAATTTATTAATTGAGATTTTAATTGGATCTTTGAGTGGTTAAGGTTTATTAATTAGGGTTTTGATTATGGTCTCGTTAATTAGGGATTGGTGACTAGGGTTTTGTTTGTTTGGGTTTGATTTAAAGATTTGTTGATCAAGCTTATTAATTAGGGGTTTTGATTTATTTAGGCTTATTAATTAGGATTTTAATTAAGGTTTGTTAATTAGGGTTTTATTTATTAGGGATTGCTTAAAGGTTGGTTGATCAGGGATTGGAGTTAGGGATTTTAACTAAGGTTTGAATTAAGGTTCAAATTATATATAGTTTTAATCAAGGTTTGGAAATTAGGATTCAGGTCAATGGTTTTAATTAAGATTGATTTAGTTGTTTTAATTAGATTTTTTAATTAAGGTTAAATTAGGTGTTTTGATTAAGTATTATTTTTAAGTGTACTAATTTGCTTAGGTGCAAATACAATAACCTCGGTTTATCTACCTACTATCTACTCTTTTATGGATGTTTCTATTTCTTTTAATCTTTTTTTTTTGTTCTCTTCTCTAATTACTAAAGAGTAAGATGAGAGGGGAAGAGTTTCATGGTTTTATGATTTTTTTAGTATTTTATACAAAGGCAATGCAACCTAACCTAAAGAACAACTTATGATGCTCTACTTAATGTCTATTGTTTTTCTTCTTTATGGACTTTTCTATTTCTTTTAATTTGTGTTCTCTCTTGTCTAATTACTAAAGAGAAAGATGAGAAGGGAAGAGTTTTATGATTTTATATTTTTTTTGGTATTTTAGGTAATTTATCCTAACCTAAAATGATGATGATTCGATGATTCGAAGTCTAGAAGTTCAGTAGTCAATTGAAATCATCACAAAGATGAAACAACAAGCTAAATGAAATGCAAAGATGTGGAAAAAGCTGGCCGGAAATAAATCCAGGGACTTGAGGTGCGCCCAAGTATCTCATCAGCACTTGGGCGCACACACAGTGGCGCCCAAGTGTCTCCCCTGCGAGTTATAATTCACTTGCAATTTTCTACGATATTCCAATTCGATTTTCGACACTTCGTGACTGAATATAAGGTCCTAATATGAATTATTGATATAACAACCTTCGGATTTGAGAGTAATGACACGAGGACCAAAGTCCAAGAAGCGGATCTCTTTGGCAGGGACTTGGGCGCACCCACAGTGGCGCCCAAGTACACTGTCTTTTTTTCTTTACCTTTTGGTAATATATTTTGGTATTCCTTCGATTCTTTCAATGCTTTTTATGGATCGAAGGCTTTGATATCAATGTATATGAGGATGGATTTAGATCTAAGAAGCAAAATGTACGCGAAACGGATAATTGGGGGTCGAAATCCTAACTTTGGACTTGTGCACCCAAGTGCTTTCCTGCACCTTTTCCTTTTCAGCGATATATTTGGGTCTTCTTCTAATTCTTTTAATACTTTTCTCAAATTTGAAGACTTTAATATTAACTTTTATGAGGATAGACTCGGATCTAAGAACCAGAATACGTGCGAAACGGAAAATCGAGGCCAAAGCCCTATCCAGAGACTTGTGTTGCGCCCAAGTGTTTTCCTGCACTTTTCTTCCTCTTTTGTTTCTTTTCTCAATACTTTTCGCGCGATTTGGAATGCAAAATTACATATCTGAAGGTCCCGATATCAATATATATATGAAAACGAATTCGGATCTAAGAAATAAAATATGCTTAATATGAAAATCGGGGTTGAAAACCTATACGGATACTTGGGCGCACCTGCTCTGCTACACTTTTTTTTTTCGAATTTCTTTCAATGAAAATGAGATGGATGCAAAGTCTACCCTAATCACGAGTTTAGAATGCTAAAAATGACGCAGATCTACGAACTAAGAATGATCCTAAGCATATTACTAATGATGAATGACTACTAAATATTAGATCTACTAAAAAGCACTACTATTAATGCAGATCTACAATGTATGTATGATCCTAAGCATGTTTCTAAGCATTAATGATGCAGAATATTAATTGAAGAGAAACTAAATCTAGAAATACCGGTTTGAGTTGTATCCTTCAAGTCCTAGATCGAAGCTTTCGTGCAAATCCATGGCTTTCACAAGTCTTCTCCATTACTAATCTTGGGAAACCAAAAGACTTCTTCTTCTCCTTCCTTCTTGTTCTAAAGCTCTCTATGGTTATGGTGGCTACTCTTTTTTTTCCTTTTTCTCTCTTTTCTTCTAGGTTTTCTCTATTTCTAGTAGCCTCCTTTTGTAAATGGTATAATAGATCCTTATATAAGGGTTTTCTCATGGAGAAGGGGTTAGGAATGCTGTTTGCACGGACATCTAGAAGTTTCACGCAAACCAAGGCGGATCTAAGGTTATAGGTGACTTGGGCGCACACACAGGTGCGCCCAGGTCTCCTTTCGGAGTCAAGTGGGCTTAGGGTTTGGTTCGGGTTGTTTTCGGATCGAATTCGGACCGAAACAGAGGAATTTGGTCTTGGGTGCACTTGTGGGGGCGCCCATGTCCATTTTCAAGATGACTGGGACTTAGGCGCACCTAGGGTGGTGTCCAAGTGGATTTTAGGACTTCGGGGCACACACAGGTGTGCCCATGTCATCCTTTGGGTCGAATGGGCTTGGGGTTTGGTTTTGGTCTATTTTTGGGCTGAGATTGGGTCCAAGTGTGTTTTGAAAGTCCTGGGATCCTAACCCTAGAGGGGGGGTGAATAGGGTGTGCTACAAATATGACCAATTTAGACCAATTTTAAATCTTTAAGATAAACTAGTCACATACGATGATTTACCAGATAAGATGCGGAAGCTAAGAAGACAATCACCACAAGCAAACACCACTACACAAAGATTTATAGTGGTTCGGCCTCAATGCCTACGTCCACTACCGGCTTGTGAACCAATCACCCCACCGGATTTCCACTAATTATGCTTTTCACTAGGCTAAGCAATAACCTTTACAATGTTGCTTTTCTAGGCTCAACAAGAACCTTTACAAGATGCTTTTCCAAGGCTAAGCAATAACCTTTACAATGTGCTTTTCTAAGGCTAAGCAATAACCTTTACAAATGTAGGATTTCTCTAAGAAGGTGTCTCTTCAAGAACACTCTAAGAGATACAATTTAAGCACAAATAAAATGCCTCTTAAATAGGCTGATATGAAAGTGAAACTCAAAGTACAAACATACACTAAATTAAGCTAAAGTGTGTGCACAAAGTGTATGAGTGTTTTACTTCAATCAATTTCTAAAGTGAAGCTCTTAAATGAATGCTTGATGCATTTTAAAATCTAAGCTCAGAATAATAATGATTGAAGTTTTATACTAAATCACATGAATAGTCCAAGCAACTTGAATTAAGGAACTAAACAAGTTGTAAGAAGATTTTAACTATTAATAACACATGTGAATTAGATAAGGATGTTTGCAAACCATTCTAATATTCCAAAGATGATAATGTGTTTGCAAAACATCTCTTTAAAAGCTAGAAAACATGCATATATGAAAATACAAAGATTTGAACATGCATGGATTTCATTTGGAATGGAAATCAAAACAATAAGTCAGATATACCTTTTAAAAATTCAACCATTTGATTTCCAATAGCCTTCTGGCCTTATCACCTCATTCCCCTTTCTTAGGCTCCAAAATTGTTTCAAAAGTTAATCCAACCAGCCTATCAAAAGTAGGGAAAAGAATGGACTTTATACCAAAAAACAGTCCAACGGCTAGTTGGCCCGGTCGACCCCATGACCACCGGGTCGACCTGGCCCAACGGCTAATTGCCCGATCGACTTGGGCCTGGCTCGGTCGACCGGGTACACTGGCCATTTTCCAGTAGGCCAGTTGGGCCGGTCGACTAGGCACAGGGGTGGGTCGACCGACCAAACTGGCTTGGGAAGAGTTCTTGCTAATTTTTCAAAATCCCAAAGGTGCAACTTGAACTCAAGGCCAGTGTGCTTCATGCATACTAACAAGATTCTAAAAATGAAATATGTATGCAAGGCACAAACCTAAATTCTCAATTTGATTTTCCAAAATCATGCACAAAGAATTAGGTTTTTAAAAGCGAATATGAATTCTAATAACATGCACGAGAAATTCATTTCAAAACCATATGCACATGTAAGATAGAATTCTAAAATCCAAAGTCAAAGACTAATAGCATGAGTGTGTGATCATTTGTCAGTGAAGGTGAATGTGAATCCATCCAAATTGCAACAAACAAGAACCTAACAATCTCCCCTTTGCAATTTGATGGCAACTCCTATGATCACAGCACTTAAAGGACTTTGGATCTCCTAAGCTGCGCTGTTCTAGAAATCACTTGAATGTAGCTTCAACCGCATGACCGATTCGTCGAGAGCTTTTGACTTTAATCTTTCCAAGTTGATTTCTCCCCCTTTGTTAGAGCTCTCCTTTGTTTTTTGCATCCAAGCGATCTTTTCTTTGGCTCTTGAAGCAGATCTCCCCCTTAGTTAGATCTGGTCTTCTCTCCCCCTTGGTTTGGTCTTCTTTCTGTCTGATCTTCAGATCTTCTATTCTTCTCTCCCTTTGTGACAATAAGTAGATCTGATCTTTTTCTCCCCCTTTGACATCGAATTGCAAAGGAACCTGTATACATAAGAAAACATATACCTTTCAGTAGCACCTGTTACCTAATGAAATTGAAAATGTAATGCAGAACAGGTTATCATGTATATAGATTTGTGTATGCATTGTTTGAATGAAGCTACGATAACAGATATAAATTGATTTAACATATTAAAGCTTCAAAACAACATAAAGCATCCATCAAGAGAACCAACAAGGAGAAAATAGAAGAAATGTGAAACTGTACTTTCATTTATATAACAAGATAAGTTCAGTACAAGGATCACTAAGTACTTGACCAATACATTAACAAAAGATTATGGTCAGTACTCAAAACAATAGGTTAGTTGATAGATAAAGAATACAACATGTGAAAAGCAATCTATCACTACCCAAAATAACCCCAAAACAAAAAGAAAAACACTCCTAAAAGATCTAAGCAGAATCTTGAGGAGTAGGAAGCATGGTGTCATCGAGGTGCCCGCAGGTCTTGGAAATGTTTGATAAATACTTCAGTGTCTTGCGTAACATCCCTGAGGCCTCTTGACGAAATTCATGAAACTCAGTACGCATGGTAGCAACCACCTGCTCCAAGGATGACATGCGCTCCTCCATGGTACGCCGAGGAGGGGCCTGAGGCTGAGCTGGCTGAGGCTGCTGCTGATCTGCAATATCTATATCTGCAGCCTCTAACTCCTCGTCTCCTTCTGCTACCGGGTTCACTCGAGGTGGAGGAGGAAGCCTCATCAAGAGAATGTTGGTCTTGTTGAAAACTGTTGTTGGCTCTGGTCTCTTTGAGGCAGGAGGAATCACTCCAAAGGAACGAGCTATCTCGGTGATAAGATACCCAAACGGAGCAGCACATGGCTGAGAGCCAGTGATCACACGAATGATATGATGCATGATGATGGACGGTAGACACATGGGCACCCCGGTAATCACATTGTGAAGGATATTTGCCATGTAAGGAGTGACAATGTTGCTTTTCTAGGCTCAGCAATAACCTTTACAATGTTGTTTTTCTAGGCTCAACAATAACCTTTACAAGATGCTTTTCCAAGGCTAAGCAATAACCTTTACAATGTGCTTTTCTAAGGCTAAGCAATAACCTTTACAAATGTAGGATTTCTCTAAGAAGGCGTCTCTTCAAGAACACTCTAAGAGATACAATTTAAGCACAAATAAAATGCCTCTTAAATAGGCTGATATGAAAGTGAAATTCAAAGTACAAACATACACTAAATTAAGCTAAAGTGTGTGCACAAAGTGTATGAGTGTTTTACTTCAATCAATTTTAAACATACACTAAATTAAGCTAAAGTGTGATCCAATGAATGCTTGATGCATTTTAAAATCTAAGCTCAGAATAATAATGATTGAAGTTTTATGCTAAATCACATGAATAGTCCAAGCAACTTGAATTAAGGAACTAAACAAGTTGTAAGAAGATTTAACTATTAATAACACATGTGAAATAGATAAGGATGTTTGCAAACCATTCTAATATTCCAAAGATGATAATGTGTTTGCAAAACATCTCTTTAAAAGCTAGAAAACATGCATATATGAAAATACAAAGATTTGAACATGCATGGGTTTCATTTGGAATGGAAATCAAAACAATAAGTAAGATATACCTTTTAAAAACTCCACCATTTGATTTCCAATAGCCTTCTAGCTTTATCACCTCATTCCCCTTTCTTAGGCTCCAAAATTGTTTCAAAAGTTAATCCAACCGGCCTATCAAAAGTAGGGAAAAGAATACCAAAAAACAGTCCAACGGCTAGTTGGCCCGATCGACCCCATGACCCTCGGGTCGACCTGGCCCAACGACTATATTGCCCAACGGCTAGTTGCCCGGTCGACCTGGGCCTGGCTCAGTCGACCGGGTACACTGGCCATTTTTCAGTAGGCCGGTTGGGCCGGTCGACCAGGCACAGGGTGGGTCGACCGACCAAACTGGCCTGGGAAGAGTTCTTGTTGATTTTTCAAAATCCCAAAGGTGCAAGTTGAACTCAAGGCCAGTGTGCTTCATGCATACTAACAAGATTCTAAAAATGAAATATGTATGCAAGGCACAAACCTAAATTCTCAATTTGAATTTCCAAAATCATGCACAAAGAATTAGGTTTTTAAAAGCGAATATGAATTCTAATAACATGCACGAGAAATTCATTTCAAAGCCATATGCACATGCAAGATAGAATTCTAGAATCCAAAGTAAAAAACTAATAGCATGAGTGTGTGATCATTTATCAGTGAAGGTGACTGTGAATCCATCCAAATTGCAACAAACAAGAACCTAACATGTTTCTGGGACTTGGGCGCACCTAGGGTGGCACCCAAGTATGTTTCTCACAGGGGTCACGAGGGAATCTTCCGACAACCATATCTGTTGATCCATTGGTCGGAATTGAACAATTCACATATCGTCGGAAAGCTTTTGGAATGTAGAATCTTTTGGTCTGTACATTGTAATGATCAGAGGTCAGGAAAAGCAAGGGATATTTGGATCAATGATCCTAGCTTCTAACTCATGCTAATCATATTGCATTTAGGCAAACTAAGTGTAATTTCTCTAAGAATAACCTGAGTGTGTTCTTTATAGTTTGGAAGGGGCTTGGGTAGTGTTGTAGCCCATTCCTTGTATGAGTAGTGGGTTGAACTCGAGATCTTAACGTGATTTGGCTTTTTCTCTCACGAGTTCTATGAATCGTCGAACTAAGACTAAAATTATCAACAAGCATCTTCATCGTCATTAATTAATCTGAATTATGCCATTGACCATTCAATTATGGGTGAAATGGGGGCACCAATATTATATATGATAAGTGTTTAAGGCTATCATAGGGGGCCAAATGAGGTGTCTACACTAGCTATCTACCAATCACACACCACAAGAAGGCAAATAAAAACCTATAGGTAAATGCGTGCGAAAAATCAAAAAAATTATTATGCCCCAAAATTTTCGCTAATATGCTTCCGTGCGCGTCGGGATCCCTTAACCCAAATTTGGGGTCATGACAAAAAGCAAATGAAAGACAGTCCAATAGTTCAAAAAGGTGTTGATCAGCATGAACAATCAGTGGTATCTATACTTTCCTTTTTTTTTAATTTAGATTATGAATATGTCTTCTAGAACTACATCGATGATATTTCAAGAGATGATATCTTCAACAGAAATAATCAACCCATATGAAGAACATTCGTTGGGTGCCTTATGATGGGATATGTGCAACATTTGTTGTGTAGAAATCCCCATGATCTAAGATATTTTCTTTGAATTGAACCCCTAGTTTTAGGAAATTGAATGTTGTATTATGGAGGAACATATGGGGAATGATATATGTAAGACCCCGACATTGGATAATAATGTTTATAAGTTAATTAATTATGATGATTTATGATTAATTACTCATTATAGGTAATTAAGAGCATTAGTTGTTAGTTTGGTAGATTTAAGTGTTTTAAAAATGGTTTAAAGCGGCATCGGATGCGGATTGACCAAATCTGAGGTAAACTAGAACATGTTCATAAATAATAAAAAATTCGAGGAGTTTGTTTTGAGGATGTTTAACTGAGTTAGAAGGTTAGAATAATGTTTGGTAGAGTTTTGGAGAGTCTCGTGACCTTTCGAATCAAGTTTGGTACTTGGAAGGGTCTAGTTTTGATTTCAGAAGAACTTAGGGGGTGTTTTGGGAATTTCAAAAACTTATCATTTTGGGTTTAAAAATTAGATCAAATCATGCCCAAAAACTTTCGTGTTCAACCTATGTTCACTCGAAACACCTCATCTCTTTAATTCACTCTTACTAGGGATATAATCGTCATTTTTATAAACATTCAGTTTTCTCCGAAGACCTTGAATTGATTTGCATTTCGGTCTGTTGGAAAAGTCATTTAATTTTGAGAAATCTTGTTCTTGGTCCAAAGTCATCAGAGGTCAAGAAGGTCTCCATTTTCGTAGTTCAAAATGTCATATGTGGTGGGGCCCACTGTCTATGCCTATAAGCTAGACCCCCTTTTTCTTTCTTCTTTTTCTCCTCTCCCGATCCTCACCTGTCCCAATGAGTTCAATAGCTTCCCATTGAATGGGTGCATGGTTTAGTTTTGTTCAAGTTCTGTAGAAAATCATTTTCTCTCCCGACCATGAGTTTCTCTCAACCACCGGACCCACCCGACCCCTCCCAATCCCTAACTTTTCCTCCTTCGACTGTCATCAATGTCGGCCTCAGATCCAACGCCCCACTTCCCAGATCTGAAGCTTCTGTGCCCAGATCCAATATCCCTCTTTCCCAACCTCTTTCTTCTAATCCCATCACCCAAAACCCCCAATTAGGTCAGCCCGTTGAACAAGCTCCTCCATCTATCCCCACTCTGGGTGCTCTGCTTCCTGGAAGCCTCGACCATGTCACAGCTCACCCAAGCATCGATCTTTCCAACCCTGCAGCCCTTCCTACTCAGTCAGAGGTATCCATCTCTGCAGCGGATATCTACGCCATTCTCCAAGTAGACCATCTTTCCCTTGCTCCTCCCCCAAATTCCCTCTTATCCCCAGACCAAATCCAAAAGCTTCTCCTCTTTCTGAACCAAGTCTGCCTTTGCTCTTCGGAAATCTCCTCTTCCTCTCCTCCTAAAACCTATGCCTCCCTCCTCTCCCAATCCACTCTATCTCTCCCTCAAACTTTGCACCCTACCTCCTAGATAGATGGTAAGCCTATAGTAACTATCCCAAGGAAATGATATCCACTAGCCAGGAGTTCTTCTCCTATGTTGCTGAAATTTATTAGGGGGCTACCAGAATGGATTACTGGTTCTTATTTAGCCAATCAATGCAGCGGAGATAAACCAATCAGACAATTAAGAACTAGTTATCTACAAATCACACACCACAAGAATGCAGACATAATATTTAGCGTGGAAACCCTATCCAGGGAGAAAAACCACGAACCAGAAATCAAGAGTTCATGAACAGTTAGAAGATATACTCACAAGCTCCTTTATCTCAGTCTTTACCTCAACCTAAGGACTGTAGTTGTTCTTGCAAAGAATCCCACTAACACGATATCCACCGTGCCCTGTTCTCCTTACTTGATCTCCTCGCACCATGTCAACCAAGATGATCAATCTTCTACAAGAAAGTAAAAGCAGCAACAACCTTCTAGAGCAACCCTTCAAAATAGTCTCTCAATGGCTCAAGAGAATAAACTCTCTTAAAGATATCTCTAACTCAGATTAATGAGAGTTGTGGTGATTGTGTACCTTTCTAGGGTTGAGAGTAACACCTTATATATAGCCCCAAATTCGTGCCTTAGACTTAGTGCACAAGTAGGACTCAAACTGGGAAAGATCGTCTCAAAAGGAAACTAATTCGGATCAGAATAGAGACTTTCCCATTTTCTACGCACCTGTCTGATCGATCGGACTGTGCATTCGATCGATCGGACCATCCAAATAACTGGATGCATATTTAGACCGATCGATCGGTCTGAGGCTCTGATTGATCGGGCCTGGGAGATTTCGCTTGGTATGCTATTTTCTTCTATTCTTCGCTTCAGCTCTTCCGGCGACACATCCACAGTCCATTCTAAAATAAATTAGAAAAAACAACTCAATGGACCCAGAGTTTTGTCCAACCCATGAATTAGCCAAAAAAAATACTAACAGCTGCGATTGGAAGATTCGAAGGGAGACATCCATCTCTGGAGTGGGTTGAGCATCAAACTAAGTTAGATTGGAACCTCCCCATCAGAAACCTCATTTCCCTGACTGAACAAGGCTTCTTCCTCCTTAGGTTCCACTGCCCACAGGTACGGGACTCCATCCTTTCCTCTTCACCTACCCTCCTCGGCCACAAAAAGCTCCAACTCCTTCCTTAATCCTTAGGCATGGAATCCTTCTCCTGGCCCACCCTGTCCCCTACCTGGATCAAGGTAAAAGGCCTTCTTTTTCACTGCTGGAGCCAAAACATCCTCTTTTCTATAGCAAATTCCATTGGAAATCCAATCCTGGTGGATGAGATAACAGCTTCTCAAAGACTCCTTTCCTATGCTAGAATCTGTATTAACCTAGATCTTAATAAGCCAAAACCCTCATCTATAGTTGTTGACCTGGCAAGGGATTCCAAAGTGGTGGTAGAAGTCTTATACGAAAATGTGCCTTGTTCCCTCTGTCTTGGCTTTGGCCATGGCGAAGGATTGTGCCAGTCCACCTATAGTTCAGGGAATCCTGAAGCTAATGCTGATCTAGTAGAGACCTCCCACCATGTAGCCCTCCTTATTCCTATAGATCACCCTTCTGATACAAGTAACTCCGACATAGTGATTGATCCCATCCCCTTGGAGGACCCCTCTCCCCTTTTGCCTTTTCTTTAGAGCTTTAAAACCCCTTCTCAATTTTGGAACTAGTAGTCCAGCTAGCTCCCTTCACCCCTCCCACCAGTCCTGTTCCCCCCTCTCCACTCTAGTCCCCTCAATCCCCTCACTCCACCCTTTTGTTATCCCCTCTATCTGGTGCTTCACTAAAGACTCCCCTCCCAACTCTTTCACCTTGGTGATTTTTCCACCACTACCTCACCATATCCCTCTCCTCCTCCCTCAACTACCCTACCACTTTCATTACAGGCATTTATGATTTTACCTCTGCCATCCTAAGGAGACCCCTATGGCAATACTTGTGCTCTCCTCCCTTTTCTACCCACCACCCCTAGGTTGTTATTTGGGACTTCAATGCTATCTCCTTTACAACGGAAAAACTCAGTATCCACCCCATTAACCCCTCAGCTACTTCGAAATTCAACTCCATGATGGTTTCCTCTAGCTTGATGGACATTGGCTTCTCTAGTAGCATCTTCACTTGGTCCAATAATAGGCAAGGAAGGTCCTATGTTGCTGCCAGGCTTGATCATTCCCTCATCAATCATGCTTGGTCCCTCTCCTTCCCGGATGGTCTTCTCCAGCACTTGGTCAGACAAAACTCAAACCACGGCCCAATCTTACTCTCTACTCGCGCTCCTATAGCAGCTAGATACATTCCGTTTAAGTTTGAGGAAATGTGGTTAGGCTACCCCTCCTTCAAAGACCTAGTGACAACTGTTTGGAACCTCCTTGTTGGAACCTCAAGCGAGTCGCTCTCTGGAATGGTTGTCTGGGTGGGGTCGCTCGAGCGAAGTTGAGGTCGCTTGAGCGAACTCAATGGGTCGAGCGAATATTTAAATGCGTTTGAACAAACAACTCTCTGGAATGAGTTCTAGGATGTCCGCTCGAGCGACCAAGCTACTAGAATGCTCCGAACCCTTTCCTGGACAGGTCGCTCGAGCGAAGTGTCATGGTCGCTCGAGCGAACTGTCCAGAAACTGAATTCGGACCAGTTCAGCTCCACAGTAACTCTTCCTTTTACAACCCCTTTTTAGCCACTTTTCTACACTAAGGGAGGAGTATAAATCTCCATTCAAACAACCTCAAATCTCCAATAACATCCATCTCATTCTCCTCCTTCAACAACACATTCAACACAAGGAAAGGAAGAAAGAAACCATTTCACATAGATACATTTGGAATAAAACAAAAAGGGTTAAATACTATGCACCAACACATCCATATGACCATGAATGCACTAATAAGACTCTTCATGAGCATTTATTTCAAAGGAAAGCAATAAATAGGCATGAGTGAAACTTAATGAAACCAACCACCTTTCTCATAAAAGCATTGAAAACTCTTAAAGATCATATCATCCACTTGCCCTAAGTCTCTATTTAAGCAAATCAAGCTCTAACAATTCTTCCAAGCCAATGGTCCAAGCTACAAGGCAAAAACCCCAAAATAGAACCCTAAAATGGTCAAACAATGAAATAACAAAGGAAACCTTTCAATAATGAAGGTGAAGCTTCTCTAAGGCTAAAGGAACACAACTCTAGAAGATGGGAAGGGTTACTCACTTGGATGACCTTCAAATGAAGAGAGCTAGCTCAAGGAAGATCTCAAGGTTGGAAGATTTCTCCACAATTGGTATCAAGATGAAGCTTGTAAGATGAGGAAGAAGGTGGTGATCTCCACTCTCAAGTTGTGTAAGGTTGGTGGTGAGTTTGGTGATGGGAAGCAAGAGCAAGAAGAAAGGCAATGGAAACCCTAGGTTTTTCTCTCTTGTGCTGGAAAAAGGCAATGGAAGGGAAAGGGCTTCCTTATAAACAAGTGGGGAGTGGGCTCCACCACCAACAAATCTAATTGGGCTGAAATCATGGCTTTCAGGGCTTCTAATGAGTTCAACGAAGAAGAGAAAAGTGATCGTCGAATTATCTAGTTTCCAAAAAGTATATATTTTGCGGGTTTCGGGGATATCAAGTTTTGGATACAGATTTTGTGTGCAATGACTGTTTTGCCCTCAAGGCTAAGAAATCGGGTTTCGGGATCTCAAACGGGGACGGGATCAACATGAAAGTTGAAGGGGTTAACAATACCCATAAAATAGGATTAAAATCATGAATGCAAAAATGTCCGATAAATCCTAAAACGTATCCAATGTCATGAAAAGGAACCCCCAAAGGGCCCTACTAACACAAAGAAATCAAAATTCTCCAAACTAATTCAAAAGCTATTCCAAACCCAACTTAGTTAAAATCACTAATCAAGCTTAAAACTAACACGCGACTTAATTAGCACTAAACGGGTTCACTCGGGTCGGGGTCGTACAATGCCGCACTTTGATGTGTGGTCAACCGATGCCCAATTGACCTGAAATTTGACAGGGAGCCTATTGGAGTCATTTTGAGACGGTCCTAGCTCCGATTTGGACGTCATGTTCCCGGGGGGCTCCGTCGCCGGAAGGCCAAATTTGGTTTCCGAGAGTCAAAGTCCAGTCAAATGTTGTCAAAATGACCTGAATTTTGACATGTAACCCTTTGGAAACCTTTTGAAGTCACCCATGTGTTTTATTTGATGAGTGATGGCCTCGGTGGTTCTCTCCACCGCGAGGCTTGATTTTGTTGTGCAAGGGTTGATATGGGGTCAAACGTTGTCAGTTTGACTTGATACTTGAACCGGAACCTTTTGGAAGTATTTTAAGACTATCCATGGGCTCGAATCGAAGATATGATGTCTTTGACGCTATCGCCGCCAGGGGTGCCTGTTTAACTGCCGAAGGATTGAAGTTAGGCCAAATGATGCTGGAATGGCCCAAAACTTCATGTGTACTCTTCTTTTGGCTGTTTTGAAGAATCTTGCAGTTTTTGTTTGATTCTGACAAGATTTGATGCTTAAAGTAGCATTACCCGTTTGTGGTAGGATACGGCTTCGTGTAGCTTCTTGATGTTGAAGAGGCAAAGTGATATTTTGGTGTCAACAACAGATCTCCTTCCTTAGACTATGATGTTAATTTCTTATTGCGGATGCCTCTGTTTCTCTTAGGGATATGTCCTCCTCTTTTGTTAGTTCTACTTTACAATCTTTCCTTCTTTTATGTAATCAGCCCTATCAGCTTGTAAGATAGTGCTTTGTTGCCTTTTTCTCTGAGCTTTTTTCTTCCTCTGTTTGGCCTCCTTTGGCTGTTGTTTTCCTTTCCGTTTTTCTCTTATCAATTCAATTTCCAATTCAGCAAAAAAAAAAAAAAAAAGATTCCCATTGGCGGTTCGTCGTGCCCATCTTGGTTCTCCTTCGTTTATCCACTGATTTATAGGAAATCAGTTCTGATATTCTCCATTCTCCTTCCTCTTCCTAGAGCGACCAAATTCGTCCTAGCCCCCTTAATCATTGGATTTCAACTCGTGGTAGCCCAGGGCCATGTGTTCTTCGTGGCTTGAGCACTTCGAGGTAAGGGTTCTATTTCAGCCAAATTCGTCCTAGCCCCCTTAATCCACCTTTTAGATTCTTGTTTTGGGCTGTATTTCAGCCATAAGTTCCAACATGCAAGCTTTATCTCCCATAGTTGTCGGATGTGAATTTCGACCCCCCGCGCGCATATGGCTTGGGAAATCTCCATTCATCTATATGTGCTATTTAAATTTTACATCGAAAATGAGGATTCGACTACCCTCAAAATCAATGGATCATGATCGCCAACTACAATAACGGCCGTAACACCGTTCTTTGACGGAAGCCGAAGAAATGTAGGGAGGGAATAAATGGGTGGGTTCTTCCTCTCGTCTAATGTGCTGCCGACAACACACGACGGTTCTCCTGTCACATTGATTTGGGTCTCTTTAATATAAGGTCAATTCAGGGTCATGAGTTAAAGTCCAAATTAGGTTAATACTCACATAGAAAAATCACAGTGTATCCAAATAAAACAAAATAATTAAAATAAAGAAAATAAAAGGGGGGAGGTGCCAAATATTTAAGAAGAGGATCGGCCCTGTTCCCAGGTACCCCCTTCAAATCCCTTGGCAAAATAGGGTTTAAAGGCTGACTTTGCAAACCAAAATGATGATGCAAATGAGATTTTGACATGTGATTTCTGTGTTTTTCGTGTGCGATACACGAGTGATAAAAAAGTGAAAAGCCGATGGGCAGTAATTAATTGAAGGTGGCCGATGGGCCGGTCTTTGTTTCAGAGAGGCCGATGGGCCATGATTGTTTAAAAGTGTATACGAAATCATTCATCTCATCTCGTTATTCTCATTTATTCAATTTTAGAAATCAGTTCTTTATTCCCTTTTATCATTAAGTTCGATTAAATATCTAGCACCTGAGGTGGAGGAAAAAATAAAGGAAAAATATTTTTGGGTTTATTTTCACTACAACATACTGCACTTTTAGCCACGTTTTTTGGCGACGTTTTATAATTTCGTCGGTGAAAAGTAGCCTTTTACCGACGTTTTTATAAAAAACGTCGGCAAAGGGCAATGTTTTAAATTATTTTATGATTATTACCGACGTTTCATAATTCGTCGGTAAATATCACCTTTAGCGACGTTTTATTATTTTCACCGACGTTTTTTTTCGTAGGTAAAAGGCGTTTTTATTTTATTATTGATTTTACCGACGAAAAAAACGTCGGTAAACATATTGTATTATTTATTTACTTTTAATTTTACCAATGAAAAAAACCGTCGGTAAAAGTATTTTAATATCTATTTATTTTTTTATTTTTTTTGCCAACGAAAAAAAACCGTCGGCAAAGTGATTTTTTAATTATGAGGAGGAAAATAAATATTTATTTGAACTTTTAGCGACGTTTATGTAAAACGTCGGTAAATCTGAATTTTAATTTAAAAAAAATTAAAATGAGTTATCTTTAACGACGAAAATGAATTTTTTCCGACGAAAATGGGCGTCGGAAAAATTATTACCGACGTTCTGCATAAAACGTCGGTAAAGATCTGTGTATTTTTTTCCCTTGTTTCCCTCTCCCGCCAGCGCACTTAAGCCCTTTTTCTTTTCCCTCCTTTGTTTTCTTTTCCCTCCTCTGTCTCTCTCTCTGTCTCCATTTCCCTCTTTGCTCATCTCGTTTCCCTCTCCTGCCAACGACGACGGTCTAATCTCCATTCCCTTATCTGCTCATCTCGATCTCTCTCTCTGTCTCTGTCATCTGCTCATCTCTCTCTGTGGATCGGCGCTCTCTGTCTCTCTGTCTCTCTCGATCTGCTCTCCTCTCTCTCTCGTTCTGGTTTTTCCCTTTTTTCTCTCTCATCTGCTCATCTCTCTCTCTCGATCGGCGCTCTCTCTTTCTCTGTCTCCCTCGATCTGCCCTCCTCTCTCTCTCTCATCTGGCTTTTCTCTCTCTCATCTGCTCATCTCTCTCTCTCCCTCTCTCCCGATCGGCGCTCTTTCCCTCATCTCCCTCACCATCTCCATCTCCATTCCCTCCTCACCCTCTCCATCTCTGTTGATCTTAATAAACCCATCTCTGTCGATCTCCAAAAACCCATCTCAGTTATCAGGCGCAGACCCATCCCACTGAAGAAAACTGGTGCCCCCTTTTCCGGCCGTCTTCTCCAAAGGCAGCACAAGTTTGACCCCTTTTCCGGTCGTTTCTCCAAAGCCAGCAGGAGTTTGCTGCCTCTGCATCTCTCCCCTCTCTATAGGTTAACTCTCTTTCTCATCTCTTCTCTCTTATTTTCATTTATTTACTGAAATCTGAATTATTTGCTTCCTTTTGTTTTGCAAAAATGTCGATGTGCTACAGTTTTATGCTGTGGTCCAGTTATAATGATATTGCCTTTAGTTTTTTTGGGTATATTATTGAGCTCTGGGTTAATGGACGAAGGAATGAATTTGATTCAGTTTGAACTGATTGATATGATATTACAAATGCTGGGTCCGAAGATTCTTTTAGTTATGGCTTTGATTGATCTGTTTCTGTTGTATTGCTGAAATCTTCACTTGAATCCTGATTCTCTGTGTGTCAGATTCTTCAATCATAAAAATCATCAGCTTATCATTGTTCTTTTTTGCTGCATATTGTCATGGTTCCTCCATATCTGAAAGTTGATGATGATGATGATGATGACTATTGTGTTTGGTATTCATTTGTCTTCTATCCCATTCATGGTGAACTAAATTTATAGAAGAAAGGGAAGAAAGAACCATTGCAGCCAATGGTGATTTGTATATAATTTTCTTTTGATGTCCTTAACAATGCTGCTGATTCTATTATTTCCTCCTTTCCTTCACTTATCCCTAATGCTGAATTTGCTTTAGAAATTTGTCCAATTGGTGAATTTGCCACCACCTAATTCTTCCTATAGAATGTCAGTACTTGATTGATTATGTTTGAAAAAAAAAATTATAGTAGCACCTAGAAGACGCAATGGCAGCACCCCAGCTGGACATTTTCCAAGTTTTTCAACTAAGATTTGTCTTTGAGAGATTAGGAACTCAAATGTTAGTTTTCAGGATTTGAGATTTTCTTTGAGATTTGTAAGTGGGTGGGCCATTAAATGAACAATCAAGCTAGTCTTATAGATTGCCATATATTCATGAAGATGCTAGTGTTGTGTACTGCTAAAGCAACCATTAAACAAATTAAAGGTGTTGCTAAAGCAAAGGTCAAATTTTTTTTTTTTTATGGATAACAGAATTATCCATCCACTGGGGGTAAGGGGCCTTGTTTCCTTGTCATGCCAACAATCAATATATAGCTATGAACAATACAGACATTTTAATGAAAACAGAAGCTACAAATTGACTATGAAAGCATGTTTGTCTCAACTGATAGCTACTACGAGGCTGCACTTATACAATCACTTGTCAGGCCTATACCAAATCACTCAGATTTTTGAGAGAGAGAGAGAGAGAGAGAGAGATATTTTATGGAAACAACTTCAAATTTTTACTTAAAGTAGTCCATGAACACCCCTAGCTACTCAAAGTTCACTATTTGGTCATCTATACTTTGTACTAATCTTGAACTCAACTTACCCTTTCTGTGGCTCTTCTATGTATAGTATAGTATAGTACTCTATCATATACATATTTGGGCACAGAACTAACTAGATCTGAGCCCTGTCAATTGTGTTTGAGAAGATGGATGGTCCATGCCCTGAGTCTTTGGGTTGGGTCCTCCATTGACACCCCTAGAGGCCTACAGTCAGCTAGTGGCTATCAAAGCTGATAATGCCCACCAATTTGAATTAGGTCCCACAAGTACACTTCATTTTATCTCCATTTATGACTTGACAAATACCAACCCAAGGCCACTGATGACAAAGTCAGGCCATTAGTTTCGCTTTAAAGTGGACCAATAGGGCAATATATATATATGTATATATCCCTTTAAAATGGATTTGGATCAACTGAAGACACTGAGCAAAATCAATTAACCATTCCCAGCACTTTTGTACTTTGAACCAGATCCCCACTCTCTAACTTATGATCATGAAATAGACAGAAAGTTTAAAAAAAAAAGTAAACATGCATTTTAGAATTTTAGATCAGACCCACAACATTTAATGGACAAAGGTGCCCAAAGTTTTATTAATATTTTCTTCCCTTCTCTTCTGATCATTCTAGTTTTTTAAGTCCCAGTGTTCTTCATAAGAAAGATTAATTCAATTACAGAGATATACAATAAAATTAAGGTTCTTTGTAGTTTATGTAAAATGGGTTGAATGAAGATGACATAAAGTTTTGTTTACAGGCACTTATCCGTGGAGAAAAATCGGCTTTTGTATGTTAAGTTGTATCCAGTGATATCCAATCTGAACAAAGATCAGCCTCCAATTGCATCTTTGGTGGTTAGACTGCGTTGTTCGTCTGGTGATTGCAAGAGTCTTGTTCATCCTGGTAATTCTCCTTTTAATTCTTTGAACTTATAATGAGATGGAATGAATTGAATGTTGGGTTTATATTGTAAGGTTGCTTGTACTGTGGAATGGAATGTCTATGTATGGCACTAGAATTGTTACATTTGTAAGAAAATTTTTTTTTTTTTGTTTTTTTGGCAATTTAAGGAGAAATTGTCACAGCTACTTGAGCTATTCGATTTGGAAAAAAACTTGTAAAAAAGAGCTCGATAGGCCCTTTTTACAGTAGACAAAGGGAGGAAACAAAAGAATACTATTTTCTAGGATTCGATAGGCCTGCTAAGAGGGTTTTTTGTTACTTTTTTCCTTTTTGTATGAGGCCTCTTGGAGGTTCAAATGATTTTAGGTGTAGGGAAATCTCATCCTCTCACCCATGTCATTGTCATTATCTTCCATCTATTAATAGTTCTCAAGTGAAAGAAATTTATATTTCTGTTAGCTTCTCTTGAGCACCATATTGCCTTTTGTTATTAGGCTTTTGCCAATATTATGAGTTCACAAAATTTTGATCAGAGAAAGTATGTCAGAAAGCATAATCAATTGATTACAACCATTGCCGAAAATCATTATAAGTGTACATAGCAATAATAACAACCAATACAATGGTGGAAATAATTTCAGAATTTCCAATTTGAGATATAAATGTTTTTCTTTTTTCTTAATTTAGTTTTTAATGAGCATTACTCCAACCTTTCTTTACTGTCCAAAATTTGGTAATAGATTCAAACAACAATGAACTTTTATTTTGCAATATTAGCATGGCAGTCGTTAAAGAAGGGAACTACATGATACATAGTACTGGATGTTCATGAAACCCAAAATGCATTAGTTACCATTCTAAAAGCTGTGAAATAAAGTACCAGGAAAAATGTTTAAGCATGTTAGATAGAAAACAAACAACCATAGCTATTAAACAATCACCCAAAAAAGTATCAGCGACCGCTATCCGCGATGGCACCCTAGATCAGCGACCGCTATTAAACAATCTGAAAAGTATCAGCGACCGCTATCCGCGACCGTATTCGGTCGCTAATAGTTCAAATAAAAATTAAAAAAATTACTTTTCGGTGGCCGAAACTTATTTTAGCGACCGCAATCGGTCGCTGATAATTAAAAATTAATTAATTTAAAAAAAATTAAAAAAAATTCGTTTGCGGTCGCAGAAACTTTATAGCGGCCGCATTGGGTCGCTGATAATTAAAAATTAATTAATTTAAAAAAATTAAAAAAATTTCGTTTGCGGTCGCAGAAAGGTTTTAGCGACCACATTCAGTCGCTGATATTGCGGTCGCAGATACATATTAGCGACCCCATTCGGTCGCTGATAATTAAAAATTAATTAATTAAGAAAAATTAAAAAAAATCCTTTTCGATCGCAGAAACCTTTTAGCGACTGAATGCGGCCGCTAATAGTGAACAAATTAAAAAAAATTTGCCTATTTTCTGCATTTCCCAAAAAATTGTACCTGCACCTGCTTTATATCCCAACACACGGTAGTTGAAATGGTTCAAATTATAGAAATGAAACATCAAATGGTTCAAATTTTCTAGAATTGAAACCGATTTACATAACTCAAATGTACGATTATCAAATTGTTCCAAATTTTCTAAACTTGAAATTGATATACATAACTCAAATGTACAACATACAGAAGATGAACACAATAGAGACAGGAACAACTGACCTGTCGTGAATAATGCTCTGCATCCCTTTTCATGCCTGCCATTTCCACTCTCATCTTTTGCACCTCAGCCTGGCAACATAACAATGAAGATGATATGCAACAAGTTTAACGAGCTACTATAGTAATCAGGAAATGAAAATTAGAAAAATAAGAACTGAGGAAAAAAATTTAAATGATAATCCCCACAGAAGGAATTATTCCAGTTGCAAGAAAATTACATTAATTGCTAATTCCAAAATTACCGATAAAGAAATTGTTAATTCCAAAATGCATGTTAGAAAAACCCTACATTCATTGCCAACTAACTCCTAGTTATGAACCTCTATTGCATGGAAAATAAACCAATTTAAGACCTTAATTTCTTATATCTTTAACATAGTTGGCTAAAAACTAAAAGAAACATGCCTCTAAAGAGGAAAGCTTTGTCTCCGCATCTCTTTGACCTTGGCGTGCCCACTCCACTTCTTCCTGCCACACTTGCTTCTGATTTTGAAACTGCAAGGATAATAGCAAGACATGATTTTTTTCTACTAGGTACCAAGTATCTCAAGGAAAACAAAGGCAACAGATAACAGTGAACATTTATGGTCATCACTACACACATTTCCTATTTCCGTTTATGTTCTTCCATTCCATATAACAAAACTCTGAACTCTCTTCTAATGTCTCTTACATGTAGAATTTATATTCTTTCTTTCTAATCACATTTAACAGATTTTCATTCCCCCATACATTTCCTATTTCAAGATATGTTCTTTCTTACCATAACAGTAACTCTCTCTTTTACCGTCACTCATTTCTTTATTGCTAGTCATTCACTGTCTTCACGGAGTTTTTCTCCTGCCAGCTTTTTTATTGCCCTTTCAGCTTATGGTGATGCTAATTGTGCTTATTATCCCAACATTCACCTTTCTACCATAACGTGATGTATATTTTTGGGCAACTCATCAATCGCTCGTAAATGTAAGATGCATTATAGGGTTTTGAAATTATCTATAAAAGATTAATGTCAAGAAATGTACATATACAAGATTTTGTGGCTCTGTCATCTCCTAACTGAACGACTTCTTTCAATACACTACATTACAATAATGAAAGCACTGCTCAAATTGAATTCAACACTTTTCATAAATGTGACAAACATATCAAGGTTGAGAGTCGTTCCATTAGACAATTGAAAAAACAAGAAGATTACTCTTCCCCCATGTGCCATCCAACCAGTAAATTGCTAATATTTTCACCACACTTAGTATTTCCTTCAAATCTTTATTTCACAAAACCGATAATGTTTGACTCCCCGGGACCAATTTGAGGGAGACTGTGAAACAATGGTGCTGCAGTCTGCCATATGAGAGGAGAACCTTATGCAAATGCATCTTGTAAAGTACCTTAGGATATATTAAATTATTAACAACTATACTTAGAGATTAATTGTTTTTATTATACAGTAAATGGCTCTAATCAAGGGTTTTTTTAATTGTAATCCAGGGCAATTGTACTCTATTAAAACATACGAGGGTACTGAATGCTGATCCTCGCACTGGGGGCACAAAAGTTTTTCCAGACTGTCTTGGACTTGTATTTTTGTGATCACGAGAAAGTTATCAGTTATCACATCTCCAGAAAAGAAAAGTAATGGATTTTTAAATTTTAATACGCAAATGATGCATTTCAAAGATTTAAGGACTTAGATTTCATAAGATTTTATGCTCTTTACCTGAAGGGCTTGATTTGCTTCTTCAGAAGCCTTTTTCTGACCATGCCGAGCACGTGTTTCCATGTCTTGCAACTCCTGATTTAAAGATGCACATTCCACCTGAAAAGACAATTATTACAATAAACCTCTCCCCCTTCAAATTTAAAAAAAAAAAAGAAAAGAATATACCTCAAGCAATGCCAGTTTTTGCTCCAGTTCTGCTGCCCTTGCTGTCCTTTCATCCACTGTTCTCTGAAAACGTAGCCCTTTCTTAGAACTTAAAATGAAAATAATAAATGTTAAGGTAGATGCAAACGTCTACATCAGAATTAGAAATTATTGATCGACCAATGATCCTACTCTAGATTTTTAAATAGTGCACCAAAATAAATGCTTAGAGAAATAGATAAAAAAAGCGCAATGATGGAAGAGAATAAGGATGGTGTTACAAAACAATTTCTTGGACCTCCTTAAAGTGTCCTTGGTCAAACAAAGATTTTAGCAGAATTAATTAGGCAGTGGTCAATGACGCAGTGATCTATGGGCATATAATATAAGCATATACATGGAATTTTATTTAATTTTCATAATATTCAGGTACAAAGGTGAGAAAGGAGCAACATAATCTTTAAAAGTACAATAAAGTTGTGAGATAGTTGTCAAGAACATAAAATTGGAGTTGTCACATAAAGAAGAGTTGCAAGAAAGACTTTGGATGGATCTCCTGCATATCCACCTCTAAAATTTATGCTACTTTTCTTATAGGCTATGCTCCATTCTTAACAAATCAAATCAGTGTGTAAAGTAAATAAGAAAATTAATCCAGAGTATGAAATTTACCATTCTAAAAAAAAAAAAATTAATAATCTAGAGTATGTAAGAGACACAATCAGAATCAAACCTGAATGTGTAAAATCAGGTCTTTCAGACAATTGTCCATCAGGCATCAACATTTTCAACAATTATGTTGTACAATATCAGAGCAAATTCCTAACCAGGAACGCCATATTCAAAATATAATAAGCAATGGTGAAAAAGAATCATCTGGTCCAGAATCCCCAGCATTGAAAAATCTTTGTATAATAACCAATATTCAGGATTAATAAGAACCTAATATTCATGCATTTAAATACAAGAAGTCTCAACTCGCTTACCATACCTGGATCCTGGCAAGAGCCGTGGATGCCTCAGCAGCTCTATGTTCTAATTCTACTTCTCTTTCCATTGCAGCCTGTTCACCAACAAAAAAATGAAAATAAATAGCATAACTGAGCATAAAAGAAATGAGTCCAAAGCAGGGTCAAATAGTTTTAAGAAGGGGAAAAACCATTTTAGTAGCATTGTGAGCTGCACGCTCTTCTTCTGCCCAGCGCTCCACAGAAGCAATCTCTTCACGTAGGGCCTAGTAAATTTAACATAGCGTGAGGATCTTGGAAGCATATAGTGAAAAAAGAAGATGCACTAAAAAAATCATCCAAGATTAAAAATCACCAGGAGTTGAAAAGATCTGATTGACATACCTGCATCATCCTTGTCTCTGTTAGCTCCCGGCTTCTCATATTCGACTCCATGTTTGCCTGGTTGACAATACAAAGCACTGTTCTCAATGCCATAAATATATAAAAATCAAGTTGATAGTTCACACAAGAAACTTGGCAAATATTGAGACCTTATATCATGATGGTAGAACTTGTTTCACAACAGCATAAAGATGAGTCAATCTAGAATAAATTCTGTACCTCCATGACATCTTGCCATTTAGAGGAAAGCAGGAACTGTGCATCTCTTACAACTATTTCCTTTTTATCATGTTTTGTGTGTGGATAATTTACAGGTCGATGTGTTAGCTAATGAGCATTTCTGGATGAGTGTGTTTCTAGATTTGCCTATTAGTTACTAGCTATGTTGCAAGGGTTGCCAATTTTTTTCAATTTATCAAGATAATGTCAAAATATTTTATTGAAATCGTCGTATCACAATACCATCATGATAAATTGAATTAACAGCCAAAGTTGTACTACTCGGGCAGAACCGGGTGCCGTTGTTGGGGGTTGGGGACGGGAAGTTTTAAATGACCCAAGACAGTTTTAGAAAACTCTATTCATTTTTACATGTGGCCCACAAAAAAATTCCCTTTCTATTGTCATCAAACTGATTCCAGAAATAAATCAAAGAGGAAAAAAGGCACTTTTTGGAATCTACAAAATTCTGAGAACACCACTCTCAACCAAACACAGAAATGGGAAAATCCACATCAGCACAAAAGACTATTCCATTACAGGAATTCAAATAATTCGCAAACCAAGCAGTGGGTTAAAGATTCAATGTGACAGATGCAGGTAAGAGACACAACTATGTAAGCTTCTCCATGTAACTAATAGCATTCACAAAAGAATTGATTGAAAATGATAACAGTAAAAAGACACATATAAATGCAATTAATAATGTGTGTACAAGAAACCTGCAATGATGCCAGCTTTCCTTCGGAGGAAGCAGCCTGTTTCTTCAATGCATCCATTGAGGTGACAAGAGCTTCAATTTCTGAGTTCTTTGCAGCCAAAGCATCAGCCATGTCTGATTCAATTTTGGACACTGAACTCTTAGATACAGATAAGTCCTGCTGTAGTTGCTTTATCCGAGCCTCATATGAATTACTTCGCTCTCTCTGGAAAGACAACAGGTTAACTAGTAAATAAATGGCATTGGTTCCTCATCAGATTGTTTCTACAAGTGACAGCTTGTGTCAAAGCACATAAGGAAACATGAGTACACATTTCACCTCAGAAACAAGAAGTTCCTCCAGCTGTGAATTTTCTAACTTGTATACTTGAAGACGAGATGAAAGGCCGGCACAAACCTGCATGTCAATCAGTCAGAATAATTAAGCAATTGAAAGGCATGGAATGAAAACTCTAAATTTGAGTAAATAAAACAGTAACATCAAGGAATTCCATGAAAAATTATACATTAGATATGCACCTCTGAAATCTCCATGTGACGCAAGGATGGCTTCACTATTTTGTGATTCTTTTAAAAAAATTATTCTTTGATTCTTAGTAATAAAGTTCTACTTTTACCTCAATAATTCATAAATTATTCCGCAAATGAAATTAAAAAAACACCAAAAAAGTCCATAAAAGATCATCATTCAAATATCTTTTCCATAAAAAGAAAGAAGGGCAGTATAGAAAATATAATTCTCTGATGTCTAAATAATTAAAAAAAATATATTCAGAAAAATGAACTAAAAGAAGACAAAAAAAAAAGCAGTCCATAAAAGATAATGATTCAAATATTCTCTTCTCCTATTGGTCTGCTCCAATGCACATGCATCAATTGTGTTAACCGCGCATGCCAAAGGCACAAAAGATGCACATTTTTCATGTATGGTTCTCAAGCCCCAATTGCACGTCCGATAACAGATCCATGATGCACACGCATAATCGGTGGGCCAACATATCAAGTATTGACATGATCAGAATAGCCATAGATATGTTTCCACATATATCAATAGTTCAACCCAGGAATTATGCTGAAACTTGCATGATATGCTACTTTTTTTTCCTTTTTCTTATTTGTTAGACAATACCAAGACAGTTTTTCACTTTTCCCATTAAACCATTTTCTGCATGCATTTGTCACAGAATTGTGGTCATCAATATATAAAGCAAATGAGTAACTGAATGTCACTCATCAAAATATTGTGTATACATAAACAGAAACAGGGTTAAAGATAGAGACAAAAACAAGGCATAGTACTCATGTTAATCGAGTTGATGAATCTCGTATATGAAGTATGAACATCATGATATTTTGCAGAAAACCCCATCCACTCCACTTTTAGTAAGATGTATCATACTTAGTCATACATGCCACAGACATGATAAGGCACAATCTTCTCTTCAACAAAGCTCTGTAAAAATGTGCATAGCATAGTCTGCCACTGCAGAATATGAAACTGATACAGTGCATTCCAAGCATTCCAAGCACAGTCTAAGTATGCACCCGGAGAACAATAGAGGATAAACAAACCAAAATTTCTTTATAACAAACAAATACATTTGCTTCAGTAGTTGACACCAGCCTAAGTGGGAGCATGACATACAAGAACAGTCCCAAACTGGGGACTATTCAAAATTCACTCCTAATAAGTGAATTTTGAACGGGTTTCTAAACTGAACATGTCCTATTGTTTTAAATTATATCATTGACAGAGAACTCATTCTAACGGTTTGAGCTCGGACAAAACAGTTGTGCCCATACATGAATGAAATCTATTAAACTTTGTAGTTCTCTTTCAACCTAAAGTGAAGAAACGAAATCAATATTTCAACATATCAATGTTACCAATACAATTTTAGAAACAAAAGCCTTAGTATTTGTTCTTAATACAACAAAAGTGAACCACAAAAAAAAAAAAAAAAAAAAAGAGAAAAAAAACTCCCGAGAAAGATACCCATGAAGTTGGAACTAAAATTATGTCCTTCTAATACTTATCAGCAAAATCTGCATAAACAAACAAAATTTGGCAGAATCGTTACTGCAATATTAGGTAGCACATAACTTCACCACCCCAAATAATTTTTAAATGTTAAAAGAGATGTAGAGATGTAGTAGTAGTGTAGATTTCTATCATAATTGTTTTATTTGTAGACAAGAATGATGGGTTTCACAGAAACATTACAAGGCCCCAAAAATCAATTCAGAGTTGATTGAAATGAAATCTCTACATATAACGTACCTGAAAAGTGTGAACCACTTTCATATATTATAAACGTATGTGATTGCCCATCAACGATTTTAAAAAAGTTGGCCCTGCCCAATATTTGTAACATAAAAAGAAGAATATGGGATCTAGACACAACTATGCTAATTTGTTACATAGGAACTCAATGTGAAATGATGAACATGCAACTACCGAACAATCAAACTTATAAGCCATTTGATGAACAGAGCAATGCCCTGGACAAGAATCAAATACTTCATAGAACCAATTTGAAACTGTAATGGCATCATCTTGATAAGGAAGATGGTGCAGAACATGTACAAAGTATTTTGCATGGTCTATAAATTTCCACTTCCGACCTTGCAGTTTCATAAGAAATCTTGAATAGTCTGATAGTATGTTGTAAAAAATAAATACATGATTTGTATGGAATATTACATCAGCATTCAAAGAAAATACGCTGTTTGAGTACAAATGAAAAGTAAAAAAGAGAAAAACATATGTGGAAAGGAAAGAAACATTTCACAATAGAAATGGTGCCAAACAGGCCCTTAGATGGCTCCTGCTACTTTTTGTTCTTTTTGTTTATCTATTTATTTATTTCACCATAACAGGGATTGGGATTCATTATTTCATATGGATATCACACATTATATATTGTTGACATAATAGAATTAATTAAATTTATATATTACACATGCTCTTCCACGTTTAATTTTTTCTGCAGTTTTCTAAATTTATAAATTATCAATTGTTTATTATTTTCTAAAATACGACTACCAAATGGCACCAAACCGCCCAAAACACTTAAGTCAAACCAACAGAATAACAAGTATAATCTAAAAATCAAAAGCAACTGAATTGTGAAAATGAGATTCTAAAACAAATTCAGATACCAAAGAATTTTTCACATATATACATCACCCACTACATGGGTAGCAGCAGATATCTACTTAAAAGATTGCAAAATATTTAGATTTGACATATAAAAAATTAGTAATGAGATGGAGAGCTTACACTATGTGGATGATTTTGGACAATATTTACTGCTTGCTAAGATGCTCCCAAAGCCCATCAGATGCAAATATAAGGAACTGATCATGTGGCTGTAGAGGATGAACAGAAATAGATGGTTCACTACTCAGTATTGGCCTTCGAAAAGGTTCACGACGACGAAACTTAGCAAACAAAGGTACTCTGTTGAATTCAGCCTTCTTTAGGTATACATCACCAATTGAACTAGAAATCTGCAAGACGAGGTAGTAGGTTCATGAGATGTCAAATAAATGAAGCATATTCTAAATCATGTAACAAGCAATCAAATCAAATTCTAATCAGGCCTTCTTAGAAAAATAAAATAAAATTCTACTCAGGCCTTTAGCTTGTCCATGTGGGACAATGTTTCCGGTGAATCTTGCATAAGTAAGAATTGGATCATAGCAAGTTGAGGTTGCATTGAGTCCAACTGCATAAGTAACAAATACTGGTTCAGGTTGCATTAAGTCCAAGGACTTTTACCATGTCTCAATAAATGAATAATCAAACTGTTACCACTATTGGTTTAGCGCAAAATGAACACAGTGACAACATTGCTGGTCACTCAATCTAACTCTATTTGGGAAGCAAACGCCTACACTGCATAGACAATAACCAAGTCCTACTACAAACGAGCTTTCAATTGTTAAGCAATCTTCAATGTCGATGGGCCCTATGTAGTAAATCAGCCATTCATATGACCTCTGTACTTGCAATATTTTAATTTTTTGTATACTTGCAACAATGCATTGCCACTCAGAATATCAAGACCGAAGAAGCTCTCCAAATTCAGACCGCAGCAGCAAAAGGAGAAACAAGCAACTGAAGACAAACAGCAACAGCAAAGAAGAGCAGCCCCAAAGATCTTCAACAAAACTACCCAGTACTACCACTACAGCACACTGTACTTCACTGAGACAAAACCACCAGACTACCACTACAGCACACTTCACTTCACTGAGAGATACCCACCAGCAAGCAGAAAGAACAAGAAGTAGGGCCCAAACCAGCAGAAAAACAGTAGAACAGAGCAGCAGGAACAGAGAGAAACTCAAAAGCAAAGCATTGCCCAAAGGATGAAGCCGAGAAAATGACAGACTGAGGAGGCTAAAGCTTTAGCTAATCACTCCCAATTTTTTGTATACTAATCATTGTAACAATCTAATTCTCTGCACTAGGTCTTTTGCCTTTTATGTACATTCCCTAACCACCTCAAATAACACGCTTTGTTTCTCTATCTTATTTCCATTTTTTTTCCTTCTCATGTACTCATTCCTAACTTCAATATATCGAGTACTTTGCACCTAAGTTGCAGCACTAGAAACTGTGTCGCAGTTCAACATTGAAGCAAGGCGTCTAATTCATCAAAACATTGATAGAATTGGGATTCAAGTTGCACGCTGTAGATGAGGGTGCCTAAGAAATTTGCATTTATGTCTTGCATAAACCGCAGGAAAAAAATAGTTTACCCCATAAAACCATCTGTCACTTGAACCATTATTTCCTACTATTTCCAAAGATTTCATACATTCATAGACCATTCAACCAATCACATAGGAAGTTGTAGTAAGCAGCATGGCATCAAACCCATACCATAAATAATTATAACAGTAATCTCCAAATGGACTCTATTTAGCACACCAACTAATTACAATGCCTTTAGCAGAGATGCCTGGTGAAATGGGACGACAATGGTCCAATTCTTGAAAAGCCTCATATCCTTTTCTTCAAAATCCTTTGTAGGAGGAAACTTATTTTTTCTTCTCTTGACAAAAAATCTAGGCGTTTGACATTTCATGGGGGACCAAGGGACAAAAAAAAAAAAAAAAAAGCATTAATATTCCGATAAGAACCTTAATTAATCATTATCACATGAAATCTATTTAGTGTTTTAAATTTAGGGAAGTTTCATTTCTCAAAATTAAGTTTACATCTATGTAAGGATTAAGATAAGGAGTTAATAACAATAGAGTCTAACAGGAGTTTGTTTGAGAGAATTCAATTCCTAAGAATTCTAAAAAAAAATGCATTGCTAAACGTGGTTAAAATTGAAGATACAAAGGTGGATATCCTTAAAAGGGCATAAAATAATCTTCCCTTTGATGGAAAACGAATTGAGAGGTGATGGAAAATGAATGCGCATCCTACAACTTTGTAAACCAAATCTTAGGATAGTCAAGTCCCATCTATTCTCCACCGTGCATCCTTCACCCCTCACCTCTTAACAATCCTTTTTTGGAGCATATTTTACCTTAAATACCTGGGTATTCAATTCCTTGCAAACAAACGGGCCCTTGGGAATTTTAATTGTGTTGGTAATGGGAAAATAGGATAAGGGGGAAAAAACACATAAAAGTTATCTATATGTTTGAGTCCTACGAAATATTTAATATTTAAAAAAAATATTCAAAAAGAAAGCATTCAGAGCTTTGAAGTATAAACCATCAACAGTCTAAATCAATATCAGATATGTATCAATCACAATTTACAAGTCGCGATCCAAACCACTGCATTCACAAGCATGAACCTACAACTATAATTAATAGAAGGTTGCAATCAACAAATAAGCACATATCTACATCAGAATCAAACATAAATCAAACACAACACAAATCAATGCATAAAAAAAAATCATGACAAAAAAAAGTCCTTTTGAGGCATTTTCCATTATCAATGACCAAAGAGTCTTCAATGGGTTCTAAGCCCCATATTAACAAACACCTGGTGTGCAGATGGCATTGTCATTTTGCAGCCACCACCATCATACTGATAGCATAACCAATGTCTAACATACACTTATGGGGTACCACTGTCAATGAAGAGAGGACGGGAGGTAACCGTCACTGAATAGATTTTGATCAGATGGGGGTGCCAAAATCAATGGAAAAAGGATGGGAGGTAACTATAATAGATTCAAATGAGATGGGTGAAATGCAGTTGAAAATGGGCATTTGGGATGGTAGTGCTGGTGTGATTAAACCCTTCATTTCTTTGTTAACCTTATTCCATCAACAAGAAAGAAGCATACAGCTCTACTACCAGAAATTTTTTTAGAGTTCCTATGTAGGCTCCTTTGGAATAGACATGGAGAGAAACATCTATATATAAGAGAAACATCACCCCTCCCTTAGTGAATATATAAGAAAATCAAGTGAGTGGAGCTATTACAACATTTTGATATTAAACATTAACCCATTTGCATCACAAAATCTATGGAAATGAATGACACGGAAAAGATTTTCGGTGGTTGTCAAAATTCTGTGTTTGGTGTTCTTTATTGAAATGGTGATTTTCAGTTCTGGTGTAGCTGCGGATTCCTCACCCATGCCGCCGAATTAACATTGCAGAGAAAAATTATCAACAATAGCAGAAAAATCAAATTCAACATAACAATCAATAAATTAATAGAACCCAATTAAATCCAACAAGAGTAGAAGAAAAACTAATAAAAACCAACAAAACCCACATATGCAGCAAAACCCTGAACCAGCTACCAACCTTTCTCAAACCCTCAGATGACCAAGTGAAATTCAAACTTCTTCGAGCAGTATTGATTAAAACCGGATCTGGGTTTTTCCTATTGATGAAAACCAGAGCTGCGACGCATCGATGCTGGTGGAGGAAATCAAATGCACCAAAACGAGATGAACCCCAAACAATAATGCAATAGAGAAAGAGAGTTGTAAGGAGGCAATGCAGTTGACTGGATGAAGAAGAAAGAGAGAGATGCACTTCGAGCGGCTGCTGAAAATGGAAAGGGGGAATGCAGAGTCACAAAGACGATGTAGAGAAAAAGGGGGAGACTGAGAGGGAGAGAGAGACCGAGAGACAGAGAGCAGAGGGAGACTGACAGGGAGGGAGAGACCGAGAGACAGAGCAGAGGGAGACTGAGAGGGAGAGAGAGACCGAGAGACAGAGCAGAGGGAGACTGAGAGGGAGAGAGAGACAGAGAGCAGAGGGAGACTGAGAGGGAGAGAGAGAGAGCAGAGAGAGACCGAGAGAGCGAGACCAGAGAGAGACCGAGAGCGAGAGAGAGAGAGAGCAGAGAGACGCAGAGGGAGACTGAGAGGGAGAGAGAGACTGAGAGACAGAGCAGAGGGAGACTGAGAGGGAGAGAGAGAGTAGAGAAAGAGCGAGAGACAGAGAGCAGAGAGAGAGAGACGCAGAGGGAGACTGAGAGGGAGAGAGAGACCGAGAGACAGAGAGCAGAGGGAGATTGAGAGGGAGAGAGAGAGCAGAGAGAGACCGAGAGAGCGAGAGACCTAGAGAGCGAGAGACAGAGAGCAGAGAGAGACCGAGAGCGAGAGAGAGAGAGAGCAGAGAGACGCAGAGGGAGACTGAGAGGGAGAGAGAGAGACCAAGAGAGCGAGCGAGAGAGAGAGCAGAGAGACGCAGAGGGAGACTGAGAGGGAGAGAGAGAGCAGAGAGAGACCGAGAGAGCGAGAGACAGAGCAGAGAGAGACCTAGAGAGCGAGAGACAGAGCAGAGAGAGACCTAGAGCGAGAGAGGGAGGGAGTAGAGAGACACCGAGAGAGCTTTGTTAGGAATTTTGTAGATTGCAATTTGATGGATGCATTTCATTCTAGCATCATTTGATTTACACACATATGCATTGATTTATAAAGACTTGAAATCTTGTTTTATTCATGCATGGTTTTTAAGAGTTGTAAAAGCATTGATTTATGCATGTTTTGTTTTCAATCTTGGATGCATTTGTTTTGAAAAAGAGTTTTTAGAAATCAAGCTAGCCTTTGGTTTTAAACTTTTGAATCTTCTTAGGCTTTTTATGTTCATGTTTTAAAAACCATTGGAATCTTTAAAACATGTTTTCCAAGCTTGATTTAGTGGCCAAAAGGTCCCCCAAAGAAATACCTTTAAAATGCAAAAGTTGGAAATTTTTGCAAAAAGGGGGGTGTCCCGGCAGTGTCGCCAGTCGACCGAGACCTGTGTCCCAGTCGACCGGGAACACTGTCGGTTGAGTCGCAGGTTTTGAACTGAAACCTGCCAACGGTCAAAAATATGACCGTTGTGCCTTCCCGATCGACCGAGACCTCTTTGCAGGTCGACCGAGGACTAGCCGTTGGGCATTTTTGGCTGTAAATATGAGTTCTTTCCTTTGCCAAAAGTTGGGACTTTTAAGCCCCTCCTTGAGAGGTTTTGAGGCATTTTCAAGGAAAAAGAACCAAGGGATGAAGGGGAACATTAGGAAAGCTAAAGCTTGGATTAATGAAGTTAAATCACCAAGTAGGCTTTACTTTCCTTAATCATATGTTTTCATGCTTTGTTTTATTTTTGGTAAATCATTTCTAGCATGTTAAACTATGTTTGTGTTGTGTCCTTAACATGTTTTATGTTTTGAGTTGATTTATTGTTTTGGATACAACACCATATGATTCAATCCAAGTAGTACTTGAATTGGTAAATCTAAGTAGATCATGTTAATGAAAGAACCTTTGAAATTATATGTAACATGATTCCTATACTTGGTTGAATCTTTGGTTGTTGTTTTCCATCATAAGAAAATCACTTTCAAAACTATCTTATGTTTTGGACTCAACTTCTTTACAAATCATATGTTTTCATGTTTTGTTTTATCTTTGATAAATCTTTATTAGCATGATAAACTATGATGTGTTGTATCCTTAGCATGTTTTATACTTTGAATAAATCTATTGTTTTGGATGCATCACCATTTGATTCAATCCAAGTAGTACTTTATCTTTGGTAAATCTAAGTAGATCATGTTAATGAAATATGTAACATGATTCATATACTTGGTTGAATCTTTGGTTGTTGTTTTTCCATCATAAGAAAATCTCTTTCAAATGTATCTTATGTTTTGGATTCAACATCATTACAAATCATATGTGTATTATTGTTTTAAAGTTTCACAACTTGCATTACTTTGATAGGTAAATCTTTTTCAAGTTGTATTTATAATTACATATGATTTGTCCCCTCATTTCAATCAAATCTTTTTTTATGTTTTGAGCTTCATTGGTGATTTGATTGACATCCCTATGCATCACATGTTTAGAGCTAATCCATTTCATACAACTTGTGTAACTTTGATATCATTAACAAGTTGTTACTTTTAACATGTGATTGCATTCTATCCTCAATCATAAATGTTTTTATGAGCTAAAACTTTCAAAAGCCTTAGGCATACATTTATGAACTTTCATTTTCAAAATGATTGAGGACCACACACACACACTTCATGTACTTTCATCTTTGCATTCATAGTGTGAGTGTGTATTAGTTTTTCACTTCTATATCCGCCTATTTAAGAGGCATTGTAATGAGCTTAATAGAATCTCCATCAAGTGTATGTTAGACACTATCTTAGTGAGATAACCAACCTTGTGGTTGAAGAGGTTATTGCTTAGCCTATAAAAGCATAGTGTATAGGTTGATGTTAAGCCTTGAAAAACATCAATGTAAGGTTATTGCTTAGCCTTGGAAAGCAAGCATATTGTAAAGGTTATTGCTTAGCCTTGGAAAGCATATTGTAAAGGTTATTGCTTAGCCTATTGAAAAGCATAAATAGTGGAAATCCGGTGGGGTGTTGGATCACAAGCCGGTAGTGGATGTAGGCATTGAGGCCGAACCACTATAAATCCTTGTGTGATGGTGCTTGCTTTGTGGTGATTGCTTATATTAGCTTCCGCATATTGTTTGATAATCATCACTTGTGACTAGTTGGTTTTAAAGAAGTTAAATTTATCTAAAATTGGTCATAATTGGAGCTCACCCTATTCACCCCCCCTCTAGGGTTCGGGTCCCCGGACTTTACAAGCTTGAGAGAGATCGGGAGAGCAGAGAGACACCGAGAGAGCGTGAGAGACCGAGAGCGAGAGAAAGAGGGTTTTTGGTGGCGGCAAAGGGAAAAAGGGATTTTGGTGGCGGGGGAAAAAAAGAAGGATCAACGACCGATTTCTGCGACCGAATGCGGTCGCTGATGCCATTGCGCCAATTTTAATGGCGGGAACTGTGAATCAGCGACCGCTAGCGGTCGCTGATAAATAATTGCGATGGGATTTATTTTCGGTCGCTAATAGCGGTCGCTATTACCCGCAATAGCTACCGAAAATTGTGGTCGCTGAAACATTTGGTCGCTGTTGGGCCTTTTTCTTGTAGTGACCTTAGCCTTTTGAGTTAATTGATTATTAATTTGGTTAACTTGGTTATTTATTTTCTCCCCCCCCCCCCCCCCCATGAGTAAATGACCTAAAGTTAATGAATAAATTGTAGCATGAGTGGGTCCTTTGCATAGAGTTTTAAAAGTCTTCTTAAAATTGAACGCCCTAAAAGGATGGAAGTAAATTACATTAATGAGAGATAGAGAAGAAAAAATGGGAGTAAGTGAGGAGGGGCCGTGTAACTAGATAAGAAGGAAGGAAAGGAAAGAAAAACTAGGAGAAAATTGTGGAAGCCATAGAGATTCTCTTGCATTCATTTAAGATATGATAAGTCCAACTCGCCCTCATCATTATGGGGCCTTATTTTCGGGGAGTTTCTTTTGGATTTGAAAAGATGCTTTTTAATAAGATTGTGATATTTGGGGCCTTATTTTTAGGGGGCCTAAAGCAAGGGCTTTTCTTATCTTTTGGTAAAGTCGGCCCTGGTGCTGGTGCGTGTGGGTGCAGGTGACAGAGAGGTGAGGGGAGTGTACCTGCATAGGGGGAGACGTCTGGCGGCGCGAGGAGGCGAAAGAAGGTACTGCGTGTGGGGCGGGGCTTCTCCTGTGTGCGTCAGGCGTGATGGCGTGCGTCTGGCCAAGGAAGATGTAGCAGAGGGAGAGATCGAGAGGGATGAGGAGTGAGGGTGATGGAGAGATGGGTGCAGGGATAGATGGGAGAGAGTGGTGCGTGTCATGGAGAAGGGGAGAAAGTAGTGGCGCAGAGATGGAGGGGAGAGAGATCGGTATGCGTGAGAAGGGAGGGCTTCTGTGCAGAGAATGGGGAAGAGGACGGGTGAGATGTAGTGAGAAAGGATGATGGTGATGGTGATCTGCACGTTGGGGATCGGATGATGGTGGGGAGTGTCTGTGCGTGAGAGAGAGGTCTAAGAGTTCCGAGATGATGAAGATGGGGGGATTTGGAGTCTGCCTGATCGAGAGATGAGGAGAGCCAGGGATAGAGATGGAAATACAGATTTCTGGGGCGATGGAGAGATAAGGAGCGAGAGATAGAGACGAGGGAGAGTTCTGCGGAAGGGGGAGTAAGAGAGAGATATCAAGGGGGAAGGGAGAGTACGGATCTCGTGGACTCTCCTCTCCCTTGTAGGTGACGGACCAAGCGGGCCAGGTCGGGTCTGGGTTGAGTTCAGGTTGGGCTTCAAGTTTGAATCACATTAGATGGGTTTGGGCTTGGTTTCAATGGGTTGGATCGGGTCAGGTTCTGTAAGACCCCGACCCGAGTGAATCCGATTAGTGTTAATTAAGTTGTGTGTTAGTCTTAAGCGTGATTAGTAGTCTTTGAATAAGTTGGGTTTGGAATGGCGTTTGAAATAGTTTTGGGGAATTTTGATTGCTTTGTGATTAGTGGCGCCCTTTGGGGGTTCCTTCTTTATGACCTTGCATGCGCTTGAGGATTATCGGAGATTCTTGCATTCATTGTTTTAATTCTGTTTTATTTGTATTGTTAACCCCTACGACTTTTATGTTGATCTCGTGCCCGTTCGAGACCTCGAAACCCGATTTCATAGCCTTGAGGGAAAAACAGTCATTGTGCACTAAATCTGTACCAAAAACTTGATATTCCCGAAACTCGCGAAACATATACTTTTTGAAAACTAGATATTTCGGCGATCATTTTTCCCTTCTTTGTCGAATTCATCCGAAATCCCGAAAGACATGATTTTAGCCCAAAGGGTGTCTTAAGTAGTGGGACTCATTCTCATTTGTTTATATAAGGATAACCCATCTTCCTCATTTCCCTTTTCTAGCACAAAGGAGAACCTAGGGTTTCCATTTTCTTCCTTCTTGCTCTTGCCTCCCATCACCAAATCCACCACCAATCTTGCACAAATTGAGAGGTTGAGATCATCATCTTCTTCCTCATCACCATAGCTCTTTATTGATACATACCATTGCTAGAGAAAACCCTCCATTCCAAAACTCCCTTTGAGCTCACCTTGCCCATTTGGAGAACCTACAAGTAAGCAATCTTCTCCATCTTCTAGATTTGTGTTCTTCTAGTCCTAAAGAAGCTTCATCTCCATTATTGTGAGTTATATCTGAAAGTCCACGAGGATCCTAACCCTAGAGGGGGGGGGGGGGTGAATAGGGTGAGCTACAATTGTGACCAATTTAGACCAATTTTAATTTCTAAAACAAAACTAGTCACATGTGATGATAAACAAACAAAATGCGGAAGCTAATAAAAGAATCACCACAAGCATGCACCACAACACCAAGGTTTATAGTGGTTCGGCCTCAATGCCTACATCCACTACCGGCTTGTGAATCCAATCACCCCACCGGATTTCCACTATTTATGCTTTTAACTAGGCTAAGCAATAACCCTTACAATGTTGCTTTTCAAGGCTAAACAACAACCTCTCTATGTGCTTTTATAGGCTAAGCAATAACCTTTACAAAATGCTTTTCTTAGGCTAAGCAATAACCTTACAAGATGCTTTTCTTAGGCTAAGCAATAACCTTACACAAAGCTTTTCTCTAAGAAGGTGTCTTTACAAAAGATCACTCTAAGAGATACAATTTAAGCTCAAATGAATTTGCCTCTTGAATAGGCTAATATGAAAGTTTAAAACAAACTCACACAAACACTATATGCATGCAAAAGTATATGCTCATGATGTGTGTGTGTGTGTGATGACTCCAATCAAGTTTAAAAAGAAGGCTCACTCAATATATTGCTTAAAGCAATTCAAAGTTTAGAGCTCATAAAAGATTTGATTGAAGTCTTGATGCAAATCACATGAATAATAAACAACTTGTTAATGACATGAAATTCAAAGAATCACAAGTTGTATGAAAAATAAAGTTAAAGAAAGCATGTGATTTGATAAGAGTGATTGCAAACTAATCTAATTTACCAAGAAAGATATTGAGCTTGCAAATCAACTCTTTAAGGACTTGAAATCATGCATAAATGAAAATACAAAGGATTTGAACATGCATGAATTTCATTTGTATGGAAATCAAAATAACTTAGAAGATGTACCTTTTAAAAACTCATGAGTTTGATTTCCAAATAGCCCTCTAGCATTTCCAACTTCTTCCCCTTTCTTTGGCTCCAAAATCCTCTCAAAAGTTCAAGTTTCAAGCCTTGAAAAAGGTTGGAAATGAATGGACTTTATAGCCAAAAAGTTGCCAACGGCTAGTTCTCGGTCGACCGGCAAAGGGGTCTCGGTCGACCGAGAAGGCACAACGGTCAGATTTCTGACCGTTGGGGCTTCAGTTCAAAAAACTGTGCACTTGCCCTGCAGTGGTCTCGGTCGACTGGCGACACTGCCGGGACACCCCCAAAAATTCCAACTTTTGCATTTTGAAGATTTTCTTTGTGGAATTTTGTGGGTCACTAAACCAAGCTTAAAAACATGTTTTAAAACATTTAAAAACATGAAACACACAAAGCCTAAAATGATTCAAAGGTTTAAAACCAAAGGCTAGCTTGATTTGATAAAACTCTTTTCAAATGAAAATGCATACAAAAATGATTCTTTTTGTGAAGAATGTATGCAAGGCTCAAACCTACAAACTCAAGATGATTTTCCAAATATAATGCACAAGGATATAGGTTTTCAAAAGAGTTTGGGTTTCAAAACTAATGCATCCAAGTTTAAAACCAAAACATGCATATAACAAATACTTTTCCAAATCTTAAAAGCTATGCATGTATAAAACTAGATTTCAATGTTTCTAAAAACAATGCATGTGTGAAATATCAAATGATGCTAAAGTGCAAATGCATCCATCAAATTGCAAATACAAAATACCTAACAATCTCCCCCTTTGCAATTTGATGGCAACTTACTCATCATTGAAATTACACACTCTGTCTTCAGCTCCCCCTCAGCTGGACAAGTCTTGAAATCTTCTTGGATGCTTCTTCTCTTAGCTTGGGCTCTTGAGCTCTTTTCTTCAATCTTCTTGATGCTTGGAGCTTGATCATTCTTCAAGCTTTCTTGCTTCTTTCTTTCTTTATCCAAGCATCTCCTTTAGCTCCAAGCTTTCTTTCTTCTATTTGCTCTCCCCCTTTGACCATGCCTCTTTCTCCCTTTGGCATCTTCACCCTTCTTGAGAACTTGAACTCTTTCTCCCCCTTTGATGGATAGGAGATCTTCGAGTACTTGAACTCTTGAACTCTCTCCCCCTTTGAAGAGTAGGAGATCTTTGAGTCACACTTGAACTCTCTCTCCCCCTTTGACATTAAATTGCAAAGGTACCTACACACATGAGACAAGAAGAATACCTTTAGTAGCACCTGTTAACAAATGAAATCGAAAATGAAATTCATAACAGGCTATCATGTATGTAAGTTATCTCTAAGGGCTCAAAGGCAATCCAAGGGTGAATTTGATCAAAACTAATACTTCCTATGAAGGTTTACACTCCCCCTCAATCCATTCTCTTCTTTTGTCAAACTTTGACAAGATATAACTATTAAATGCAAGAAGTAGATGGTTTAACCAAGTGAGGGTCAACTTCAAGGAAAGGATTAGATTCATTTAACTATAAAGCTCATATGATCAAATTACCAAAAGAGAGCAAGGTCAATAACCATCATGGATACCAATTGAAATAAACATATCAATTGAGATTAAAGGATGTGACTATAAACTCAGTCACTCTAAAATGGATTTAAAAGTATAACTATTATGAGAAATCCAAATTAGAGCTATCCATGATAAGGGGTTTACTCAAACATAGCATCAATCAATATAACTATGAAAATCATATGCTATGAAAGTTTTGAACTCATTTCATTCAATTACTAGATATGACTATTAAAGTGCAAGAATGAGTGAAATGAAATTCAATCATGAAGCCAACCTCAACCAATAACCAACCAATATTATGAACACATAAACATGGTGGTCATGAGATATACCTATAAGAGCAAGTGAGGAGGCAATCATGAACATCATGATGTTAATGGTGTGTGACATGGAACAATTATATTACTATCAAGCTCAATCCAATGTACACATGGTCTATCACATACACAAGATAAGATATCAATTGGATATTAAATCAATGGAAAGTTCTACCAAATGAAACCAATTGAATATGATAACATGATTAAAAGCAAGGATGTGACAAACTCAAAATTCCATCAAGCTTTAAAGATATAACTATTGAGCATAGTGATGAACAAGGCAAATTGCAATGCAAACGGATATGACTTGGTAAAGCATGCAATTTCCAAAGTGTCAAAATCATATGAATTCAACATCTAAGATATCCATCAAACATATAGGAATATGAGAAATGTGTTTCAAAGAGTTTCATATGATTAAGAACACTACTATGAAGTTGAAACATGTATAAGGATGATACCAAGAGAATCTACATGAGTCAACATCATAACCATCCAAAAAGATATGACTATAAGGCATGGAGGATGGATTTGGGTTCAAGTATGGTTTCTACAAATATTACTAAGATCACAACCATACATGGAACCAAAAGTCATTTGCATATAAAAAGAATGTAAATAAACAAGCAAGGATGCAAACAACATACATTTCCATTTCTAAGATAATGAAACCAAAAGAAAAGGAAATGAAAACATGGAACATGCTTTAGATGAATATAACTAATGATGTTATAGGCATTTCCATTCAAACAATCTTCAAATCATTTTGAAAAACAAAATCCAACAATGAGCATAAAAAGAATGAATTTGAAGATCAATTTTCAACATTGTATTTTAAAAGATATAACTTAATGGAAACATATACAAGTTGATTTTTCAAAACAATGATTTTCCATATGAAAATATAACTTAGGAATCCATGGAAAAACTTGAATTGATTCAAATCATTTGTTCAAAAAATATTACTATCATATCTACACAAATGATTCAACAACAATTGATCATGAAGAGTCTAGCTAAGAAAGCTTTTGAAATCACAATCAATTGATCATGTAGAAATGCAATGCAAAACATAAATGAGCAAAAAGCAAATCAAACATGATGAAATTATAATCAAATGATTTTGAAAACCATGATATGTAACTTAGAATGGTGCATGAAAACAAAATCAATTGATCATAAAGAAATGCAATGCATTTTAAAAAATGTAACTAAGAAAGAAAACAAAATGCAAATGCAACTTGACCAACAAGGAGATTTAACTATAAAGAATAGGTTGGTCAATGAGGTTCAAGACCCTAAGGTTTGTCTAGGTAAATAACTTTAGGAATCCACCTAAGGTCTTGGGAGGGTTGAACTTTGAGGTCTTGTTTGGACTTCTCACCAACTATAGGAGATTTAACTTGATAAATTTTCAATTTGAACTTATCACCATGATATTTAGATTTGACTAAATTTAGCTTAGAATGGTGATTTGTCTTTTGGAGTTGGTGAGTTTGTTTCTTAGGGGATTGTTTCTCTTTTCTTTTCTTCTTATTTTCTCCCTTTACTTGACTTTTGAATTTTAGATTTAACTTAGCAACTTTCTTCAAAAGTTCTTTCATGGGTTGATATAAGGGAGATAGGTTGAGAATCTTTTTGTTCGTAGATTCTTTTAAGCTTGATTTAACTTGTTTAAACTTCTTAGAATCTATCTTAGGAGACTCCATTTTAATAGATTTAACTTGTTTAGTCTTTTTGGAGTCTTTCTTGATTTTTAGTGTCTTACCCTTCATAGGTTTTGATTCTCCATTCTTTAGTTCAAAGATGGGATTAGACACATTGGTTCTTCTTCTTAGTTTGCACTCAAACGTAAAGTGTCCTTCAATGCCACAAAAATTACATTTGGTTTTGGGCAAAGGAGAAAGAGTGCTAGAGAAAGAGGACTCACCTTTCACAAAAGTGTTGGTGAATTTAGGGTCATATGACATATTCCTATCAAATCCAATACCCGTCCTATCTCCATGAGGTTTACCCAATTTAAATAATTTTTCAAGTCTTTCTTCACTTTGGGTAAACTTGCACTCATACTTTTGTTTATATCCTTCAAGTTGAGTGACTTTGGTTATAAGGATTGAATTTTCATGTTTGACTTTTGAAAGTTCATTTTCAATTTCCTTATATTTGCTTAGCTCTTCATTTGCAAGTTTTAATTCAAGCTTTAGTTCATTAACAACATTAGATCCAAGCTCTTGGGTTTTTAACTTACTTTTAATCAACTTGGCTTCTAAATTGTTAAAGTCTTTGTCTTGCCTTTTTATTTGATCTCTTAGAATTAAATTTTCCTTATTGACATTATCATAATCCATCTTTAATTCTTTTAGTTCATCTTGAATGTTAGATAGATTATTTAAAGAGATCATGAACTTAGATTCTACACAATTTATAAATTCATCTTTTTCTCTAAGTTCATTTTTAGAAGAGTCTAATTCTTGGTTTAGCCTTATAGATTCTTCTTTTAATCTTTTATTTTTCTTGGAAACCTCTAAGGACCATGTGTACAATTCCTCATAGGCTTCAAGTTCATCATATTCTTCTTCTTTTAATTCAAGTTGAGATTCTTCAATTTCAATGTTTGAATCTCCATAAGATGGAAGAATGAGGGGTCTAGAAGAATCTACAAAGTCTAGCATAGTGGAGTCCATTTCAATGATTTTCAAATAAGCACAACTCTAGGGTTTTTACTCTAGGTTTTTACACCTAATCAAGAGTTCCAAACACTTGATCCTAAGGGATAGAGCACTTGTCTCTGATACCAATTGAAAGTCCACGAGGATCCTAACCCTAGAGGGGGGGTGAATAGGGTGAGCTACAATTGTGACCAATTTAGACCAATTTTAATTTCTAAAACAAAACTAGTCACATGTGATGATAAACAAACAAAATGCGGAAGCTAATAAAAGAATCACCACAAGCATGCACCACAACACCAAGGTTTATAGTGGTTCGGCCTCAATGCCTACATCCACTACCGGCTTGTGAATCCAATCACCCCACCGGATTTCCACTATTTATGCTTTTAACTAGGCTAAGCAATAACCCTTACAATGTTGCTTTTCAAGGCTAAACAACAACCTCTCTATGTGCTTTTATAGGCTAAGCAATAACCTTTACAAAATGCTTTTCTTAGGCTAAGCAATAACCTTACAAGATGCTTTTCTTAGGCTAAGCAATAACCTTACAAGATGCTTTTCTTAGGCTAAGCAATAACCTTACACAAAGCTTTTCTCTAAGAAGGTGTCTTTACAAAAGATCACTCTAAGAGATACAATTTAAGCTCAAATGAATTTGCCTCTTGAATAGGCTAATATGAAAGTTTAAAACAAACTCACACAAACACTATATGCATGCAAAAGTATATGCTCATGATGTGTGTGTGTGTGATGACTCCAATCAAGTTTAAAAAGAAGGCTCACTCAATATATTGCTTAAAGCAATTCAAAGTTTAGAGCTCATAAAAGATTTGATTGAAGTCTTGATGCAAATCACATGAATAATAAACAACTTGTTAATGACATGAAATTCAAAGAATCACAAGTTGTATGAAAAATAAAGTTAAAGAAAGCATGTGATTTGATAAGAGTGATTGCAAACTAATCTAATTTACCAAGAAAGATATTGAGCTTGCAAATCAACTCTTTAAGGACTTGAAATCATGCATAAATGAAAATACAAAGGATTTGAACATGCATGAATTTCATTTGTATGAAAATCAAAATAACTTAGAAGATGTACCTTTTAAAAACTCATGAGTTTGATTTCCAAATAGCCCTCTACCATTTCCAACTTCTTCCCCTTTCTTTGGCTCCAAAATCCTCTCAAAAGTTCAAGTTTCAAGCCTTGAAAAAGGTTGGAAATGAATGGACTTTATAGCCAAAAAGTTGCCAACGGCTAGTTCTCGGTCGACCGGCAAAGGGGTCTCGGTCGACCGAGAAGGCACAACGGTCAGATTTCTGACCGTTGGGGCTTCAGTTCAAAAAACTGTGCACTTGCCCTGCAGTGGTCTCGGTCGACTGGCGACACTGCCGGGACACCCCCAAAAATTCCAACTTTTGCATTTTGAAGATTTTCTTTGTGGAATTTTGTGGGTCACTAAACCAAGCTTAAAAACATGTTTTAAAACATTTAAAAACATGAAACACACAAAGCCTAAAATGATTCAAAGGTTTAAAACCAAAGGCTAGCTTGATTTGATAAAACTCTTTTCAAATGAAAATGCATACAAAAATGATTCTTTTTGTGAAGAATGTATGCAAGGCTCAAACCTACAAACTCAAGATGATTTTCCAAATATAATGCACAAGGATATAGGTTTTCAAAAGAGTTTGGGTTTCAAAACTAATGCATCCAAGTTTAAAACCAAAACATGCATATAACAAATACTTTTCCAAATCTTAAAAGCTATGCATGTATAAAACTAGATTTCAATGTTTCTAAAAACAATGCATGTGTGAAATATCAAATGATGCTAAAGTGCAAATGCATCCATCAAATTGCAAATACAAAATACCTAACAATCTCCCCCTTTGCAATTTGATGGCAACTTACTCATCATTGAAATTACACACTCTGTCTTCAGCTCCCCCTCAGCTGGACAAGTCTTGAAATCTTCTTGGATGCTTCTTCTCTTAGCTTGGGCTCTTGAGCTCTTTTCTTCAATCTTCTTGATGCTTGGAGCTTGATCATTCTTCAAGCTTTCTTGCTTCTTTCTTTCTTTATCCAAGCATCTCCTTTAGCTCCAAGCTTTCTTTCTTCTATTTGCTCTCCCCCTTTGACCATGCCTCTTTCTCCCTTTGGCATCTTCACCCTTCTTGAGAACTTGAACTCTTTCTCCCCCTTTGATGGATAGGAGATCTTCGAGTACTTGAACTCTTGAACTCTCTCCCCCTTTGAAGAGTAGGAGATCTTTGAGTCACACTTGAACTCTCTCTCCCCCTTTGACATTAAATTGCAAAGGTACCTACACACATGAGACAAGAAGAATACCTTTAGTAGCACCTGTTAACAAATGAAATCGAAAATGAAATTCATAACAGGCTATCATGTATGTAAGTTATCTCTAAGGGCTCAAAGGCAATCCAAGGGTGAATTTGATCAAAACTAATACTTCCTATGAAGGTTTACACTCCCCCTCAATCCATTCTCTTCTTTTGTCAAACTTTGACAAGATATAACTATTAAATGCAAGAAGTAGATGGTTTAACCAAGTGAGGGTCAACTTCAAGGAAAGGATTAGATTCATTTAACTATAAAGCTCATATGATCAAATTACCAAAAGAGAGCAAGGTCAATAACCATCATGGATACCAATTGAAATAAACATATCAATTGAGATTAAAGGATGTGACTATAAACTCAGTCACTCTAAAATGGATTTAAAAGTATAACTATTATGAGAAATCCAAATTAGAGCTATCCATGATAAGGGGTTTACTCAAACATAGCATCAATCAATATAACTATGAAAATCATATGCTATGAAAGTTTTGAACTCATTTCATTCAATTACTAGATATGACTATTAAAGTGCAAGAATGAGTGAAATGAAATTCAATCATGAAGCCAACCTCAACCAATAACCAACCAATATTATGAACACATAAACATGGTGGTCATGAGATATACCTATAAGAGCAAGTGAGGAGGCAATCATGAACATCATGATGTTAATGGTGTGTGACATGGAACAATTATATTACTATCAAGCTCAATCCAATGTACACATGGTCTATCACATACACAAGATAAGATATCAATTGGATATTAAATCAATGGAAAGTTCTACCAAATGAAACCAATTGAATATGATAACATGATTAAAAGCAAGGATGTGACAAACTCAAAATTCCATCAAGCTTTAAAGATATAACTATTGAGCATAGTGATGAACAAGGCAAATTGCAATGCAAACGGATATGACTTGGTAAAGCATGCAATTTCCAAAGTGTCAAAATCATATGAATTCAACATCTAAGATATCCATCAAACATATAGGAATATGAGAAATGTGTTTCAAAGAGTTTCATATGATTAAGAACACTACTATGAAGTTGAAACATGTATAAGGATGATACCAAGAGAATCTACATGAGTCAACATCATAACCATCCAAAAAGATATGACTATAAGGCATGGAGGATGGATTTGGGTTCAAGTATGGTTTCTACAAATATTACTAAGATCACAACCATACATGGAACCAAAAGTCATTTGCATATAAAAAGAATGTAAATAAACAAGCAAGGATGCAAACAACATACATTTCCATTTCTAAGATAATGAAACCAAAAGAAAAGGAAATGAAAACATGGAACATGCTTTAGATGAATATAACTAATGATGTTATAGGCATTTCCATTCAAACAATCTTCAAATCATTTTGAAAAACAAAATCCAACAATGAGCATAAAAAGAATGAATTTGAAGATCAATTTTCAACATTGTATTTTAAAAGATATAACTTAATGGAAACATATACAAGTTGATTTTTCAAAACAATGATTTTCCATATGAAAATATAACTTAGGAATCCATGGAAAAACTTGAATTGATTCAAATCATTTGTTCAAAAAATATTACTATCATATCTACACAAATGATTCAACAACAATTGATCATGAAGAGTCTAGCTAAGAAAGCTTTTGAAATCACAATCAATTGATCATGTAGAAATGCAATGCAAAACATAAATGAGCAAAAAGCAAATCAAACATGATGAAATTATAATCAAATGATTTTGAAAACCATGATATGTAACTTAGAATGGTGCATGAAAACAAAATCAATTGATCATAAAGAAATGCAATGCATTTTAAAAAATGTAACTAAGAAAGAAAACAAAATGCAAATGCAACTTGACCAACAAGGAGATTTAACTATAAAGAATAGGTTGGTCAATGAGGTTCAAGACCCTAAGGTTTGTCTAGGTAAATAACTTTAGGAATCCACCTAAGGTCTTGGGAGGGTTGAACTTTGAGGTCTTGTTTGGACTTCTCACCAACTATAGGAGATTTAACTTGATAAATTTTCAATTTGAACTTATCACCATGATATTTAGATTTGACTAAATTTAGCTTAGAATGGTGATTTGTCTTTTGGAGTTGGTGAGTTTGTTTCTTAGGGGATTGTTTCTCTTTTCTTTTCTTCTTATTTTCTCCCTTTACTTGACTTTTGAATTTTAGATTTAACTTAGCAACTTTCTTCAAAAGTTCTTTCATGGGTTGATATAAGGGAGATAGGTTGAGAATCTTTTTGTTCGTAGATTCTTTTAAGCTTGATTTAACTTGTTTAAACTTCTTAGAATCTATCTTAGGAGACTCCATTTTAATAGATTTAACTTGTTTAGTCTTTTTGGAGTCTTTCTTGATTTTTAGTGTCTTACCCTTCATAGGTTTTGATTCTCCATTCTTTAGTTCAAAGATGGGATTAGACACATTGGTTCTTCTTCTTAGTTTGCACTCAAACGTAAAGTGTCCTTCAATGCCACAAAAATTACATTTGGTTTTGGGCAAAGGAGAAAGAGTGCTAGAGAAAGAGGACTCACCTTTCACAAAAGTGTTGGTGAATTTAGGGTCATATGACATATTCCTATCAAATCCAATACCCGTCCTATCTCCATGAGGTTTACCCAATTTAAATAATTTTTCAAGTCTTTCTTCACTTTGGGTAAACTTGCACTCATACTTTTGTTTATATCCTTCAAGTTGAGTGACTTTGGTTATAAGGATTGAATTTTCATGTTTGACTTTTGAAAGTTCATTTTCAATTTCCTTATATTTGCTTAGCTCTTCATTTGCAAGTTTTAATTCAAGCTTTAGTTCATTAACAACATTAGATCCAAGCTCTTGGGTTTTTAACTTACTTTTAATCAACTTGGCTTCTAAATTGTTAAAGTCTTTGTCTTGCCTTTTTATTTGATCTCTTAGAATTAAATTTTCCTTATTGACATTATCATAATCCATCTTTAATTCTTTTAGTTCATCTTGAATGTTAGATAGATTATTTAAAGAGATCATGAACTTAGATTCTACACAATTTATAAATTCATCTTTTTCTCTAAGTTCATTTTTAGAAGAGTCTAATTCTTGGTTTAGCCTTATAGATTCTTCTTTTAATCTTTTATTTTTCTTGGAAACCTCTAAGGACCATGTGTACAATTCCTCATAGGCTTCAAGTTCATCATATTCTTCTTCTTTTAATTCAAGTTGAGATTCTTCAATTTCAATGTTTGAATCTCCATAAGATGGAAGAATGAGGGGTCTAGAAGAATCTACAAAGTCTAGCATAGTGGAGTCCATTTCAATGATTTTCAAATAAGCACAACTCTAGGGTTTTTACTCTAGGTTTTTACACCTAATCAAGAGTTCCAAACACTTGATCCTAAGGGATAGAGCACTTGTCTCTGATACCAATTGAAAGTCCACGAGGATCCTAACCCTAGAGGGGGGGTGAATAGGGTGAGCTACAATTGTGACCAATTTAGACCAATTTTAATTTCTAAAACAAAACTAGTCACATGTGATGATAAACAAACAAAATGCGGAAGCTAATAAAAGAATCACCACAAGCATGCACCACAACACCAAGGTTTATAGTGGTTCGGCCTCAATGCCTACATCCACTACCGGCTTGTGAATCCAATCACCCCACCGGATTTCCACTATTTATGCTTTTAACTAGGCTAAGCAATAACCCTTACAATGTTGCTTTTCAAGGCTAAACAACAACCTCTCTATGTGCTTTTATAGGCTAAGCAATAACCTTTACAAAATGCTTTTCTTAGGCTAAGCAATAACCTTACAAGATGCTTTTCTTAGGCTAAGCAATAACCTTACAAGATGCTTTTCTTAGGCTAAGCAATAACCTTACACAAAGCTTTTCTCTAAGAAGGTGTCTTTACAAAAGATCACTCTAAGAGATACAATTTAAGCTCAAATGAATTTGCCTCTTGAATAGGCTAATATGAAAGTTTAAAACAAACTCACACAAACACTATATGCATGCAAAAGTATATGCTCATGATGTGTGTGTGTGTGATGACTCCAATCAAGTTTAAAAAGAAGGCTCACTCAATATATTGCTTAAAGCAATTCAAAGTTTAGAGCTCATAAAAGATTTGATTGAAGTCTTGATGCAAATCACATGAATAATAAACAACTTGTTAATGACATGAAATTCAAAGAATCACAAGTTGTATGAAAAATAAAGTTAAAGAAAGAATGTGATTTGATAAGAGTGATTGCAAACTAATCTAATTTACCAAGAAAGATATTGAGCTTGCAAATCAACTCTTTAAGGACTTGAAATCATGCATAAATGAAAATACAAAGGATTTGAACATGCATGAATTTCATTTGTATGGAAATCAAAATAACTTAGAAGATGTACCTTTTAAAAACTCATGAGTTTGATTTCCAAATAGCCCTCTAGCATTTCCAACTTCTTCCCCTTTCTTTGGCTCCAAAATCCTCTCAAAAGTTCAAGTTTCAAGCCTTGAAAAAGGTTGGAAATGAATGGACTTTATAGCCAAAAAGTTGCCAACGGCTAGTTCTCGGTCGACCGGCAAAGGGGTCTCGGTCGACCGAGAAGGCACAACGGTCAGATTTCTGACCGTTGGGGCTTCAGTTCAAAAAACTGTGCACTTGCCCTGCAGTGGTCTCGGTCGACTGGCGACACTGCCGGGACACCCCCAAAAATTCCAACTTTTGCATTTTGAAGATTTTCTTTGTGGAATTTTGTGGGTCACTAAACCAAGCTTAAAAACATGTTTTAAAACATTTAAAAACATGAAACACACAAAGCCTAAAATGATTCAAAGGTTTAAAACCAAAGGCTAGCTTGATTTGATAAAACTCTTTTCAAATGAAAATGCATACAAAAATGATTCTTTTTGTGAAGAATGTATGCAAGGCTCAAACCTACAAACTCAAGATGATTTTCCAAATATAATGCACAAGGATATAGGTTTTCAAAAGAGTTTGGGTTTCAAAACTAATGCATCCAAGTTTAAAACCAAAACATGCATATAACAAATACTTTTTCAAATCTTAAAAGCTATGCATGTATAAAACTAGATTTCAATGTTTCTAAAAACAATGCATGTGTGAAATATCAAATGATGCTAAAGTGCAAATGCATCCATCAAATTGCAAATACAAAATACCTAACAATCTCCCCCTTTGCAATTTGATGGCAACTTACTCATCATTGAAATTACACACTCTGTCTTCAGCTCCCCCTCAGCTGGACAAGTCTTGAAATCTTCTTGGATGCTTCTTCTCTTAGCTTGGGCTCTTGAGCTCTTTTCTTCAATCTTCTTGATGCTTGGAGCTTGATCATTCTTCAAGCTTTCTTGCTTCTTTCTTTCTTTATCCAAGCATCTCCTTTAGCTCCAAGCTTTCTTTCTTCTATTTGCTCTCCCCCTTTGACCATGCCTCTTTCTCCCTTTGGCATCTTCACCCTTCTTGAGAACTTGAACTCTTTCTCCCCCTTTGATGGATAGGAGATCTTCGAGTACTTGAACTCTTGAACTCTCTCCCCCTTTGAAGAGTAGGAGATCTTTGAGTCACACTTGAACTCTCTCTCCCCCTTTGACATTAAATTGCAAAGGTACCTACACACATGAGACAAGAAGAATACCTTTAGTAGCACCTGTTAACAAATGAAATCGAAAATGAAATTCATAACAGGCTATCATGTATGTAAGTTATCTCTAAGGGCTCAAAGGCAATCCAAGGGTGAATTTGATCAAAACTAATACTTCCTATGAAGGTTTACACTCCCCCTCAATCCATTCTCTTCTTTTGTCAAACTTTGACAAGATATAACTATTAAATGCAAGAAGTAGATGGTTTAACCAAGTGAGGGTCAACTTCAAGGAAAGGATTAGATTCATTTAACTATAAAGCTCATATGATCAAATTACCAAAAGAGAGCAAGGTCAATAACCATCATGGATACCAATTGAAATAAACATATCAATTGAGATTAAAGGATGTGACTATAAACTCAATCACTCTAAAATGGATTTAAAAGTATAACTGTTATGAGAAATCCAAATTAGAGCTATCCATGATAAGGGGTTTACTCAAACATAGCATCAATCAATATAACTATGAAAATCATATGCTATGAAAGTTTTGAACTCATTTCATTCAATTACTAGATATGACTATTAAAGTGCAAGAATGAGTGAAATGAAATTCAATCATGAAGCCAACCTCAACCAATAACCAACCAATATTATGAACACATAAACATGGTGGTCATGAGATATACCTATAAGAGCAAGTGAGGAGGCAATCATGAACATCATGATGTTAATGGTGTGTGACATGGAACAATTATATTACTATCAAGCTCAATCCAATGTACACATGGTCTATCACATACACAAGATAAGATATCAATTGGATATTAAATCAATGGAAAGTTCTACCAAATGAAACCAATTGAATATGATAACATGATTAAAAGCAAGGATGTGACAAACTCAAAATTCCATCAAGCTTTAAAGATATAACTATTGAGCATAGTGATGAACAAGGCAAATTGCAATGCAAACGGATATGACTTGGTAAAGCATGCAATTTCCAAAGTGTCAAAATCATATGAATTCAACATCTAAGATATCCATCAAACATATAGGAATATGAGAAATGTGTTTCAAAGAGTTTCATATGATTAAGAACACTACTATGAAGTTGAAACATGTATAAGGATGATACCAAGAGAATCTACATGAGTCAACATCATAACCATCCAAAAAGATATGACTATAAGGCATGGAGGATGGATTTGGGTTCAAGTATGGTTTCTACAAATATTACTAAGATCACAACCATACATGGAACCAAAAGTCATTTGCATATAAAAAGAATGTAAATAAACAAGCAAGGATGCAAACAACATACATTTCCATTTCTAAGATAATGAAACCAAAAGAAAAGGAAATGAAAACATGGAACATGCTTTAGATGAATATAACTAATGATGTTATAGGCATTTCCATTCAAACAATCTTCAAATCATTTTGAAAAACAAAATCCAACAATGAGCATAAAAAGAATGAATTTGAAGATCAATTTTCAACATTGTATTTTAAAAGATATAACTTAATTGAAACATATACAAGTTGATTTTTCAAAACAATGATTTTCCATATGAAAATATAACTTAGGAATCCATGGAAAAACTTGAATTGATTCAAATCATTTGTTCAAAAAATATTACTATCATATCTACACAAATGATTCAACAACAATTGATCATGAAGAGTCTAGCTAAGAAAGCTTTTGAAATCACAATCAATTGATCATGTAGAAATGCAATGCAAAACATAAATGAGCAAAAAGCAAATCAAACATGATGAAATTATAATCAAATGATTTTGAAAACCATGATATGTAACTTAGAATGGTGCATGAAAACAAAATCAATTGATCATAAAGAAATGCAATGCATTTTAAAAAATGTAACTAAGAAAGAAAACAAAATGCAAATGCAACTTGACCAACAAGGAGATTTAACTATAAAGAATAGGTTGGTCAATGAGGTTCAAGACCCTAAGGTTTGTCTAGGTAAATAACTTTAGGAATCCACCTAAGGTCTTGGGAGGGTTGAACTTTGAGGTCTTGTTTGGACTTCTCACCAACTATAGGAGATTTAACTTGATAAATTTTCAATTTGAACTTATCACCATGATATTTAGATTTGACTAAATTTAGCTTAGAATGGTGATTTGTCTTTTGGAGTTGGTGAGTTTGTTTCTTAGGGGATTGTTTCTCTTTTCTTTTCTTCTTATTTTCTCCCTTTACTTGACTTTTGAATTTTAGATTTAACTTAGCAACTTTCTTCAAAAGTTCTTTCATGGGTTGATATAAGGGAGATAGGTTGAGAATCTTTTTGTTCATAGATTCTTTTAAGCTTGATTTAACTTGTTTAAACTTCTTAGAATCTATCTTAGGAGACTCCATTTTAATAGATTTAACTTGTTTAGTCTTTTTGGAGTCTTTCTTGATTTTTAGTGTCTTACCCTTCATAGGTTTTGATTCTCCATTCTTTAGTTCAAAGATGGGATTAGACACATTGGTTCTTCTTCTTAGTTTGCACTCAAACGTAAAGTGTCCTTCAATGCCACAAAAATTACATTTGGTTTTGGGCAAAGGAGAAAGAGTGCTAGAGAAAGAGGACTCACCTTTCACAAAAGTGTTGGTGAATTTAGGGTCATATGACATATTCCTATCAAATCCAATACCCGTCCTATCTCCATGAGGTTTACCCAATTTAAATAATTTTTCAAGTCTTTCTTCACTTTGGGTAAACTTGCACTCATACTTTTGTTTATATCCTTCAAGTTGAGTGACTTTGGTTATAAGGATTGAATTTTCATGTTTGACTTTTGAAAGTTCATTTTCAATTTCCTTATATTTGCTTAGCTCTTCATTTGCAAGTTTTAATTCAAGCTTTAGTTCATTAACAACATTAGATCCAAGCTCTTGGGTTTTTAACTTACTTTTAATCAACTTGGCTTCTAAATTGTTAAAGTCTTTGTCTTGCCTTTTTATTTGATCTCTTAGAATTAAATTTTCCTTATTGACATTATCATAATCCATCTTTAATTCTTTTAGTTCATCTTGAATGTTAGATAGATTATTTAAAGAGATCATGAACTTAGATTCTACACAATTTATAAATTCATCTTTTTCTCTAAGTTCATTTTTAGAAGAGTCTAATTCTTGGTTTAGCCTTATAGATTCTTCTTTTAATCTTTTATTTTTCTTGGAAACCTCTAAGGACCATGTGTACAATTCCTCATAGGCTTCAAGTTCATCATATTCTTCTTCTTTTAATTCAAGTTGAGATTCTTCAATTTCAATGTTTGAATCTCCATAAGATGGAAGAATGAGGGGTCTAGAAGAATCTACAAAGTCTAGCATAGTGGAGTCCATTTCAATGATTTTCAAATAAGCACAACTCTAGGGTTTTTACTCTAGGTTTTTACACCTAATCAAGAGTTCCAAACACTTGATCCTAAGGGATAGAGCACTTGTCTCTGATACCAATTGAAAGTCCACGAGGATCCTAACCCTAGAGGGGGGGTGAATAGGGTGAGCTACAATTGTGACCAATTTAGACCAATTTTAATTTCTAAAACAAAACTAGTCACATGTGATGATAAACAAACAAAATGCGGAAGCTAATAAAAGAATCACCACAAGCATGCACCACAACACCAAGGTTTATAGTGGTTCGGCCTCAATGCCTACATCCACTACCGGCTTGTGAATCCAATCACCCCACCGGATTTCCACTATTTATGCTTTTAACTAGGCTAAGCAATAACCCTTACAATGTTGCTTTTCAAGGCTAAACAACAACCTCTCTATGTGCTTTTATAGGCTAAGCAATAACCTTTACAAAATGCTTTTCTTAGGCTAAGCAATAACCTTACAAGATGCTTTTCTTAGGCTAAGCAATAACCTTACACAAAGCTTTTCTCTAAGAAGGTGTCTTTACAAAAGATCACTCTAAGAGATACAATTTAAGCTCAAATGAATTTGCCTCTTGAATAGGCTAATATGAAAGTTTAAAACAAACTCACACAAACACTATATGCATGCAAAAGTATATGCTCATGATGTGTGTGTGTGTGATGACTCCAATCAAGTTTAAAAAGAAGGCTCACTCAATATATTGCTTAAAGCAATTCAAAGTTTAGAGCTCATAAAAGATTTGATTGAAGTCTTGATGCAAATCACATGAATAATAAACAACTTGTTAATGACATGAAATTCAAAGAATCACAAGTTGTATGAAAAATAAAGTTAAAGAAAGCATGTGATTTGATAAGAGTGATTGCAAACTAATCTAATTTACCAAGAAAGATATTGAGCTTGCAAATCAACTCTTTAAGGACTTGAAATCATGCATAAATGAAAATACAAAGGATTTGAACATGCATGAATTTCATTTGTATGGAAATCAAAATAACTTAGAAGATGTACCTTTTAAAAACTCATGAGTTTGATTTCCAAATAGCCCTCTAGCATTTCCAACTTCTTCCCCTTTCTTTGGCTCCAAAATCCTCTCAAAAGTTCAAGTTTCAAGCCTTGAAAAAGGTTGGAAATGAATGGACTTTATAGCCAAAAAGTTGCCAACGGCTAGTTCTCGGTCGACCGGCAAAGGGGTCTCGGTCGACCGAGAAGGCACAACGGTCAGATTTCTGACCGTTGGGGCTTCAGTTCAAAAAACTGTGCACTTGCCCTGCAGTGGTCTCGGTCGACTGGCGACACTGCCGGGACACCCCCAAAAATTCCAACTTTTGCATTTTGAAGATTTTCTTTGTGGAATTTTGTGGGTCACTAAACCAAGCTTAAAAACATGTTTTAAAACATTTAAAAACATGAAACACACAAAGCCTAAAATGATTCAAAGGTTTAAAACCAAAGGCTAGCTTGATTTGATAAAACTCTTTTCAAATGAAAATGCATACAAAAATGATTCTTTTTGTGAAGAATGTATGCAAGGCTCAAACCTACAAACTCAAGATGATTTTCCAAATATAATGCACAAGGATATAGGTTTTCAAAAGAGTTTGGGTTTCAAAACTAATGCATCCAAGTTTAAAACCAAAACATGCATATAACAAATACTTTTTCAAATCTTAAAAGCTATGCATGTATAAAACTAGATTTCAATGTTTCTAAAAACAATGCATGTGTGAAATATCAAATGATGCTAAAGTGCAAATGCATCCATCAAATTGCAAATACAAAATACCTAACAATATCTTCTTCATTCATGGTTTGACCCATTTTAGGGTTTGTTTTGGGGTTTTGTTTGTGCTTGTAGGATTCTTGAGAAAGCTTTGTTTAATAGCTTGATTTCCTTGATTAGAAGACCCAAGGCAAGTGGATGAGTTAATATTATGAGCTTTCAATGGTTTTCATGAGGAATGTGGTTGATTTTTCATTTCCATTCATATTTATTAGCTTGCATTGATTTTTGAAATAAATGCTTTGAGTGAACCTTGCTAAATCATTTAATGTTTCGGAAACATATTGGTTATGGTACTTGTCGTCTTTTGGATATATCTAACATGAATGTTTGTGATTTGGTTTCTCTTTCCTCTTGTGGTTGTTGTAGTTAAGAAAGAGGTGATGGAATGAACACATATTAGAGTTTTGGAGAAGTGTAGATAGATGTATTGGAGGAGCTCTTAGCTCAATTTTATTCCAGGGATAAAATGGAAGTGAGGAGAATGGTTTTGAGGAGGAAAAATGGTTTTGAGGAGGAAAAATGACTCAAATCTGAACACAGTGGGTGTTTTCCACACCTGGCGATCAGCCAGCGGTCACCTGTCGGCTAGCCGTCTGATGACTGGCGGCTAACCACCAGATAGCCGAACAGTCGCGGTTACTTTTCCAGAGAGCAACATTTTCCTCCTGAAGGCACGGTCAGCCTCACGGTTAGCAAGCGGCTAACCGCCAGCCAACCGAACCATTTCGGTTACATTTCCAGTAACCTGTCTTTCTGTCAGGCCAACAACGGTCAGCCAGCGGCTAACCGCCATCTGACCGCTAGGTAACCGAAATCACCCAGACAACCATTCCAGAGAGCTCCTCGCTCGAGCGAACTCTCCGGTTCACTCGAGCGATGAGCTTTGTCAGTCAAAGGCTATGTTTGCGACAATGATGAACTATTTAAACGTTTTGGGACTATTCAATGAGAACCCCTATATGTCAGGGAGATTTACTAAGCAATGTATGAGGCCATTTGAGAAAGAAACCATATCACGAAGATGTCATTCGAAGTTTTGAAAATTCAAAGTGTATAAGGAGCCCGAGATGTCCCCAAACTCAAAGAGTACCAAATTATTATTAAATCGACATACGAGATCCCTCTTCACTTCAAATAAATATTGAACCCGATACTTTACCCGAAATTTAAATTATTTATTGTAATTTATCGATCCCGAGATTATACTACATGCCTTGTTTTCCCGAAAGCATTGAATTACACTTGAAATAGTTACTTGTCTTGAAGTACATTGCACCACATGAAACGACAGTGTGCCCTTGAGCACCCCCGTTCTGCCCGTTTATTTACTTGTCATTGATTTACTTGCACATGTCTCGATTTGTTATTTGACCTATGAGTCGGCACCATTAAGCTTGGATAACCCTGTTGGTCTGATCCACCGACTTGGAGATCCCCCTCTTGTCCCGCCAGCTGCAGTTTGGATCCCGCTACCCGGTTATTACCGTGGTCTTGTCCCGATGCCGCGGATTGCTACTGTGGTTCCCGATGCCCGGCTCGCTACCGTGGTCATGTATAGTATATGTATATGTATTTATAAGATCCATTGTTTCTTCTCACCTTGAGTGACTGAGATCAGTGCCTAGTTATTGCTCTGTCACTTTAGTGATAGAAGACTTAGCTTCATGTGATTGCCATCTTGCTTATTTTTCGTTTCCTTGGTTACCTTACATGTTTTACAATGCTTACTTGTATTTGAATAAATGTTTTATCTCGTATATAGAAATTGTTATTTAAATAGGTTTAAATGCTTTTGAAGGTAAATTCATTTATTATAATATTGCCATTGTATTTTACCCATTTGTCAAACCGTCGTGTTTGACCCACTTTTTGGTACTCAGGTCCTGTTGTTGGTTTTCCCGAGGAGGCGGTCGGAGAACCGCAGCAGTTAGTCGAGTGGTATGCTGATGACGTTATTTAGACATTGGATTGCTAGAGAGAGATAACATTTTGGGGAAAGTTTTTAACCATTGTTTTGGGGATTGATATTTTGTTTATATTGGCCTTTGTTGGCCTCTAATTTTGGGAAATGTAATTAAATGATCTTTGTATAAACTTTAACTTACCTTTGGGTAACATGCTAATGATCATTGCTCATTTTGATACAGTACTATACTTGTGTTATTATCTTTATGACTAGAGATGGATTGAATATTTGATTTGCTACATGCTTCCGCACTTAATAGAAATATTCAATATATGGTTGTGATATCCTCACCATGGACACCTGTGGGAAATTAAATAAATGTATGGCATTAAACCGATGTGGTACATCATTAGTCCCGATCCTGGATTAGTCCTTCGGGCCCGGTCCGGGGTCGCGACAGGTTCATGTTTGGGTTTGGCTCGGTTTTAGATTGGTTTTGGCTTGGGTTTGGACCAAAGCTCAGAAGGTGGGGTTCGATGGAGTTTGGTCGGGTTATCATCGCCGGGGCTCAGGCTTCATAGATTTTGATCCGCTTGCCGGATTTTGACGTTCTACACATCGGCGGAAAGCTCTCGGCGTGTTGATCATGATGAACCAATTTTCAGGGCGATCAGAGGTCTAGAAATGATAGGTGATTTTTTATGTGGGCGCCTTTGGATTGTGGGACCCACTGTTATGATTTTTCGATTCGCTCGTCGGATCTCGGAGTTTTACATATGGAGGAGAAGCCATCGACAAGAAGATCGCAATAAGCCAACTCCCGGGCTGATCGGGGGTCCAGAAATGATAGGTGACCTTTGACTCAGGACCTAATCATGACACCATTAAATATGATGGATTGAATTACCCCTAATATGGTGCCAAAATAAAGTGCCTACGCTACATATCGTTGGAAAGCTCTTGGAATGTAGAATCTTTTGGTCTATACATTGTAATGATTAAAGGTTGGGAAAAGGTAGGGATATATGGATCAACGATCCTAGCCTCCTAATTCATGTTAATCAACTTAGGCAAACTAAGCGCAATCTCTTTAGGAACAACCTGAGTGTGTTCTATGTAGTCTAGAATGGGCTTGGATAGTGTTGTTGTCCGTTCTTCGTATGAGTAGTGAGTTGAACTCGAGATCTCGACGCGATTCGGCCTTTTCTTTCATGAATTTTTATAGATCGTCGAACTAAGCCAAAAATTATCAACAATCATCTTCATCGTCATTAATTAATCTGAATTATGCCATTAACCATTCAATTATGGGTGAACTGGGGGCATCATTATATATGACATGTGTTTGAGGCTATCATAGGGGCCAAATGAGGTGTCTACAATAGTTTCTCAGTATTTTTTTATTCTCATGGGTATTTATGTGGATTTTGGGGAGGAGTTCATGGATAGTAATTTCAGATGTTCTTGAGGTGATTTAGAGTACTTTTGAGCTTGAGGAAGCTAATGTAAGTGTCAATTTCAAATCTCATATCATGTATGCTAGTTTCCTTGTTTCATACTTTAATCTTCAAACATGGTAGAAAACCATTGTTTTTAAGCTTCAACATTGTGTTAAATATGTTAGGTTAATTGTGTTTTAACATTTAGACATGTTGGTAAACTCCCCAACTTCAGCAATGGCCAAAGAAATGGGTAAAAGGACCCAAAATCGCACCTAGGATGCAAACCGCCAAGTGTTGTATAGGCACCGTTGGGCTAGTTGTGAGCACTATTATAGCTAGTCCTGAGAGTCTCTTATCGAAAATAGAAACTTGAGCCATGCCTCCCCCATCTCCCCTATTACCTCCACCAGCTCCCCTGCCTCCACCACCAGCCACCCTGCTTCCTCCAGCAGCTCCCCTGCTACCTCCCCCACCAGCTCCTCCCCCCTTCCCAACCAGCCCTCAGCCCCCCCTCCTGTTCCTCCTTCAGCTCCCCCTTTTTCAACAAAACAGTCAGCTAGCAACTTTTCAGCCCATCCATCATTCGCCAATCTCTTCTCCAACCCCCCCCCCCCCAACATCTTCAATCCAGTCATCCTTCCACCATCTTCCTGGAAAAATGGCAAACCAGCCCTCCAAATCCCACAAGCCATGCTCTCCTCCAGCAAAGAGTCTTTCTCCTTTGCTGTCATTGGCAGATTTGCAGGCAAGCGTCCATCTCTAGAATGGGTAGAAGAGAAAACAAAATCCTGGGACCTCTCCAGGCCCTGTCTAGTTTCCCTTACCATCAGAGGCCACTTCATTTTCAGATTCAACTCTCTAGCAGACAAATCCCACATTCTTAGCCTCTCTCCTCTTCGTATGGATAGGAAAAAGATTTTTCTTCAATCTTGGTCTCCTGGACAAGAAGAAATTGTATGGCCCTCCCTAGCCCCAGTTTGGATCAGACTCAAAGGCCTCCCTTACCACTGCTGGAGCAAGAACATTATCCTCTCCTTGGCAACCACAATAGGCCAACCAATCCAACTTGATGCCATCACCATGGCTCAAATAATCCTCACCTTTGCTAGGATTCAAATCCTCGTAGAACTCTCCAAACCCAAACCCTCTTCCATCCTAGTTGACCTCCAGGGAGAGCAAGAGGTAGAACTGGATGTGGAATATGAATCTATTCCCTGTCTTTTTTGTCTCTCGGCTAGACACCATAGCCATTCCTGCCCCTCCAACCACAAACCAGCTTCCATCCAGACGTCTTCTCCCTCCACCCCTGTTTTACCTTCTAACCAGCGAACCCCCATTAACACATCTTCTACTTCACAGACAACCCTCCCCTGCTCCCACTCCCTGATCCCACTCCAGCCAGCTCTCCCACCCAATCGAATCTTAACCAAGTTGGTAGCCAGGTAACCATCAGCCACCATCAAGCCTCCATCGCTAGCCACCACCAAGCCTCACTTCCTAACACACTAGCCAGCTCTGGAAAGAGAAAGACTAAGGCAACAAACCCCTCCATCAATGATCTACCCTATGATGTTGTCTCGGAGATTCTAGTCTAGATTCCAGCTCCAACAGTAGATACTTCCAACCCCTTTTCCATTCTAGAAAACTACTCTTTTAAATACCCGGTCCTCAATCCCAGCTTGTATGGTAGGAACCTCCAATCAATCTTAGAGGGCACCTCCTCCTCTTCCAATCTAGAAAACAGTTCTTCTGACCATCCTCCAGGCTTCCACCATCCCATAGGAACCCCTGAATCCAAGGTTCCAAACCTAGCAGATCCTCCCCCAGATTTGCCAATTTCCCCCACTGTGCCTATCTTCCCCTCCCAGTTAACCACCCACACCAACCCTCCTTCATACAACTTACAAATGACCCCAGACCCTCTGCCAACTCCCTCTGCAACAACAACAGCTCAGCCAACTCCTCTCCCTAATTCTTCTTCTCTCCCTTAGGCAAAAGCTAGTATGGCAACCATACCAGTCACAGCAGTCGCCACTCATCCTAGCAAAGGGGGAAAACACCCTGAGGCTTCAAGCACTGGTCCTATCACCAGAAGGTCTAGAAGTAGGAACTCCAAGTTTTCCCAATGATTAAAGCTCTTTTTTGGAACCGCAGGGGAATTGCCAACTCCCCTACAATTCGAGTGTTGGCGAACCTGGTTTAAGTCCACTCCCCTGACATTATCTTCCTCTCAGAACCTATGACCCCCTTTTCCTCTTCCCAATCCCTTCAACTTAGTCAGTTTGGCTTTGACAGCTTCTTCTCCAATGCCTCCCAATCAGGCAACCCCAGTCTCTGGTGCCTCTTTAAATCTACTCACCATCTCTCAATCTCTATTTCGAACTCCTCTGCCCAGCATCTTACTTTGATGTTAACTAACCCAGCATCTGGCCCTTACTCCCTCATTACTGGAGTTTATGGCTCCACCAACCACACCAAAAGGAGAGACCTATGGAAAGTGCTGATTGATTCTTCTTCAACTAACCTTCCCTGGTGTGTCCTTGGAGACTTCAATGATACCCTCTCTCATGATGAAAAGCTTAGCATCTGTCAAACCAGCCCCTCCTCCCTTATAGATTTCCAAACCACAATTATGCAAGCAGGCCTGCAGGACATCAATTTCTCTGGCAATAAGTTTACCTGGTCCAACAATAGGAAGGGTCTCTCCTATGTTGCAGCTAGACTAGACAGAGTCTTAGTCAACCATCTATGGCTGGCCACCTTCTCAGATGCACTAGTCCTTCACCTTGCTAGAATTTCCTTAGACCACAGCCCAATCCTCCTGTGCCATCACAAACTTATCCCAACTCCAAATGCCCCTTTCAAGTTTGAAAATAAGTGGCCACTTCACCCTACCTTCCAAGATGTGGTCAAAAACTGCTGGGAAGCCTATCCAGAACCAATTGGTAATCCGTAGTTCATTCTAGCCCAAAAGCTCAAATCCTTGAAGCAATGGAGCAGATTCACCTTTGGTACCTTCCGTCAGAATATTCAAAAAGCTGAGGCCCAGGTTCAGCAATTCCAACAGCTTCATGACTCAGGCCCTTCAAATGCTCTCAGAGAAGACCTTCTCCAGGCCAAATCAGCTCTTCACGAGGCCCTCAAATCTCAAGAAATCCACTGGAAGCAAAGATCCAGGATCTCTTGGCTGAAAGAGGGAGACTTAAATACGAATTTCTTCCATCAATCAGCAAAGGCCAGAAGCTCCAATAATAAAATTTACTAGATCTCCATAGCAGGTAACATTGTGGAAGATCCATCCTCCATCCAGACAACAGTTGTGGATTTCTTTTCCAACCTCTTCCAATCTACCCAAGCCCCCCCTTGCCCTCAGCTCTTCCAGATTGACAGCCCCAAGGTCTCAACCTCAGATAATTACTCCCTAACCTGCATGCCTTCTGCAGAGGAGATAAAAGTAGCAGCCTTCTCCCTTAAACACAATAGCTCCCCAGGTCCGGATGGCTTCAATGGAAAGTTCTACACCTCAACTTGGCTTATCACCGGCCGCTCTGTTACCCAGGCAATTCAGCACTTCTTCCATTCCAAAAAACTCCTTAAAGCTACAAATGCTTACTTCCTTGCCCTCATTCCCAAAACTAGCTCCCCAACATCCTTTGATGATTTTAGACCCATCAGCCTTCTCAACTTCTCCTACAAAATCATCTCCAAAATTTTAGCTACCAGGCTCTCCAAGATTCTTCCAAACCTTATATCCCCTCACCAAATAGCTTTCATCAAAGGTAGAAACACTACTCAGCACACAGCCTTGGCCTATGAGCTTTTCCAGAAGCTCAACTCCAAATTCAAGAAAGGGGCTTTTTGCCTCAAACTGGACATATCAAAAGCTTTTGATAAATTGGAATGGCACTTTCTCTTTACAGCCCTTAAATTCTTCAATTTCTCAGAAGACTGGATCTCAATGATCAAAGAATGTGTCTGCACCCCTAAGGGCTTAGTCCTTATTAACCGGCTTCCCTAAGGCTTCTTCGGCTCTTCTTGTGGCCTAAGACAGGGGGACCCACTATCCCCTTACCTTTTCATCATTGCTGAAGAACTCCTGAGCCTACACCTCCTCAGCCTTCAATCCAAAAAGACCATTCTCCCCTTCTCTAAAATTCCAGCTACCCCATGTCACCTTCTATTTGTTGATGACATCCTAATCCTCATGAAAGGCAATAGCAACAGTGTTAGAGCCCTACACGACCTTCTCGAGCTATACCAAGCAGCCTCTGGTCAATTTTTCAACCTTCAAAATAGTCTCCTCAAATTTGGCAAATGTGGTCACAGAAGAAAACGCATAATCAGCTCCGCTCTTGGAATTCAGGAGTCCTCGGCCCAGTTAACATACTTGGGTATCCCTATTGTGTTTGGCACCCCAAAAAAGACACACTTCCTTCCTCTCTTAGACAGAGTCAACAAGAGACTTCAGTCGTGGAAAGCAAAATTTCTCTCCTTTGCAGGCCGCCTAATCCTCATCAAACACGTGCTTTCTAGCATGACCATCCATCTAGCAGCCACCTTGCCTCTTCCATCCTCAACCTGCAATGCCCTGGAGAAAGCTATGAGACATTTTCTCTGGTCAGGGAACACAAACTCTTTCAAATTCAACTATATCAGGTGGGCCACTGTTTATCTCCCTAAGGAGGAAGGGGGTCTGGGCATCCGAAGGCTCTTTGATATCAACGCAGCTTCTTTCATCAAGCTCGGTTGGCAGGCTTCAACTGGTAACTCTCTATGGTCTTCCTAGTTCAAAAGTAGATATTTTAAGCAACATTCCATATGGAGCCCAGCCAACACCATCCATGGCTCATGTATCTGGAGAAAAATCAGGAATTTGGCCTCCCATATCCATCAAGGTAGCTCTTGGATTTATGGGAATGGTCAGGACATCAACATTTGGCATGATCCCTGGGTCGATGACCTTCCTCTCTCAACAAAATTCCCTTATTACCATTCCCCTCGGGATCAAAGGCTTTCTTCGCTGATTCAAGCAGATAGATGGTCCATCCCTAACCATTTGCCTCCTGAAATCCACAGATACCTTTCAGATTCCATCTTGCCCCTCTCCCCAGCCCACCAAACTCAGGATTCTCTTAGATGGAGAGACTCCTCCGATGGTCAACTCACTATGAAGGTTGCTTGGAACCTCATCGTTCAAGAGCCCCCACTCTAGTCTGGCCTCCTACATCTGGAATGGTATCTGTCTTCCCAAAGTTAGCTGCTTTGGGTGGCGCCTCATGCACAAAAAGACTCCAACAGAGACACGCCTGAAGAGACTAAGATTTTCTCTAGCTTCCAGATGCAGCATATGCTGCCAAGAAGAAGACTCCCCAGCTCACCTCTTCTTCAACTGCGGTCAAGCTAAAGCTCTATGGTCCTGGCTCTTCCACAAAGCCAACATAGCAGTCCCAATTTCCTTCTCAGACTCTACCATACGGGCAGCACTCACAACAGGAAATGATCTTGCCGGCAAAAAACACTTGGCAACCATCATCATCAATGTCATCTACTCCCTATGGAAGGCAAGGAATATAACTACCTTTGAAGACAAGAAGATCCCTCTCTCTACAATTCATTAGCAACTTTAGGAATTCCTCTCCTTCTCACTTGGGAAACTCTCCAAGCCTTTTAGCAGTCCTCAGCTCAGTACCATCCTCCTCTTCCTCAAAATCCTTGCTGGGTGATCCCTCTTCAAAGCCTTCTCCCCGATCTGCATCATCTTCGCCTGCAGCCCTCCTTCATCAGGGCATCATCCGGATATCTTCGCCTGCAGCTCTCTCCATCTGTAACCCTTCTCTTGCAGCTCTCAGCTTCCCTCGCTCTCCTCTGATCAGGATTCTACAGCTCGTCTTCCTCTCGGATTCCTCCTCTTTCGGGCTCCTCGTCAGCTTCCTTTCATGCTCTGTTTCCCAGCAGAATGCTCAACCTTTGGGGTTTCATCTGTTCCAGTCCAGCAGCCTCTTCGCCATTCTCCAGCTTCGCAACTCCTCTAGCTTATTCATCCTCGTCGTCAGCTCAGGCGATTCTTCTTCTAAATTTGGCAACCTTTCTTCCATTGTTTTCATCGCCCTTCTCTGGATTTCCTCTTTTTTGGTTTCGGTTCTTTTTCACCCTAGCTGTAAGCTTTTTTTTGGGGTCTCTTATTGACCCATGCTCATCTTTTCTTTCTTTCTAATATACTTACCCTTAAAGCAAAAAAAAAAAAAGTCCCGACAGTCTCAGGGTTAGCCACAAAGCTCTCCAGTCTGCCTTTTTGTGACTCAGGGGTCTACTTTTGACCACTCGGCCTTTGACCCACCCAATTTTGTCGTTAGTTGATCCTCATATTTTTCTACCATCTTTGGACCTTAGAAACATATTAGGTGAGACCCAATGGTGATCAAACCTCTCCATCTTGACAGTTTGGACTTCCAAACAACCAATTGGCCATTGGACTGACCAGTCCTTTCCCAATCAGCTACTGACCCCATGGTCAAGGTGTGGGCACCCTATTAACTCAATTTGAGGATTTCTAAGCTATTGAAATGATGCCAAATACTTGTATCTGATCTTCGTTAGATTCTTAGAAATTAGTGGATTACATTGAACCTTGCCCAACATTTGTTTTGACTCAAGACCAATGCTGGGCGATGCTCTGAGTTGTCATTCACCTCTGGACCACATTGAGACATGTTTAAAGCAACATTCGGTCAACGGTACGTTGACCTGGGGCCTCAAATGTAAAATACGTTCAGAAGCACTAAGATACATGTAATCTTAGACTTTTGGACCCCAAGAGTTGCATAGGGTTGAATAGTGTTGTTCGTACTCATTTAGCTTTATTTGATTTGGCACTAAGCTTGATGACCACAGCTTGGAAGCATGAACTAATGTACATATGTTTGCTTGTTGGGTCAATCTCTAGAGCTTAGTGCGCATTCGTTGCCTACTTCTCTTCTTTAGACTAACTGTATCACTAGGTAGGTCTTTCCGGTTAGATCAAGCCACGTAGATACTCCCCCAATCGAGTATGATTGAGATGTGGGGACATTTAAAACAACAGTTATTCCAAAATCAAATAAGTTATTTAAACAAATAAGGTGTGCATTTTATTTGTTTCATGGTCAATGGAATATAAATTAACAATTTTCATGATCGATGGAAGATCCAAAGTGGCTGAATGATACCATTCGTTTGTATGAGGCAAATTACGAATATAAGACAACAGAACATGTTTTCCTTGTGTTAATAAGTTCAACAAGATTCAACAAACATAAGTACGAGGCCCAACCCTAAGGAGTAGCTCAGTTTGCCTGAGACCACGGTTTGCACCCAGATGTTATAGTTTCGAAACTGCACTACCACACTAGATCTACATGGGAGTTTACCTGACTTCCCTTTGAGCCCAGAGGGATTAGTCCAGTCCAAAGGGTTGAGAACCCTCCAATAGCCAAAAAAAAATGCGAGGCCCAAGAACTTTTTCATAGCACTATGGGGATTTTTAAGAAGTATTTGTGCCGCTTCCCAGGACGTTCACCTCAACATCAAGACATGTGTCATCCTTTATACATTAATATCACCCTAATTTAAGTGGTTCATGCCGACGCCATATTTCTGGGGAACAGAGTCAACCCAGAAGGCTAAGGGTTTTTTTTTCTTTTTTTGACCCCAGCTTCATTGGCTGGGACACTTTTCTTTTTAATTTTTTATTATATAGAACCCGATACAGGAGGAAAAAAAGCCCACCAAAGTGGGAGAAAAGTCCAGCACACCCATCAAAGTGGGAAAAAAAACCCGCATATACACATGCAAAAATATATAGTGGGGAGGTGGGTGTTGAACCCCTGACCTCCCAAATAAGAACCCTACCAGTGGGGCAAGGAGCGCAGCCATGTAACAAAGAAAGCTAAGTTGGTGAAGGCAGCTACTAACAAACCGTCAAGGTTGCTTAGGAGGGCCCCTATGTAAAATAGAAAACTTTTTGGGAGGACCAATATAAAGAAACATAAAGATTTGTTTAAAATATAAGAGGCTTTTCAAAATTTCTAAAACCACCCCCGTCCCCGGCACGTATTTAAGAGGTGTATTAGAAATTTGTGAAATTGCTTGTCAACTTTTATAAAGAAACCATGGTGGAATCATGAACTTTTACATCAAAGCTGTGAGTGCCTAAAAGTTAAGGACCTAGATTAGGTTGGTGTAAGACTTGTGATTTTCTGTTTAAGCATTTTTGGGGAAGATAGATCGCCCTAGGACCTAAAAGGAAATGAGAAATATGTAAGTCCATGGGGATCCGAACCCTAGAGGGGGGGTGAATAGGGTGAGCTTCTTTTATGACCAATTTTAACAATTTTAACTTCTTTAAAACAAACTAGTCACATGTGATGATTTATCATACAAGATGCGGAAGCTAACAAAAAAATCACCACAAAGCAATCACCATCACACAAGTATTTATAGTGGTTCGGCCTCAATGCCTACATCCACTACCGGCTTGTGAACCAACACCCCACCGGATTTCCACTATTTATGCTTTTCAATAGGCTAAGCAATAACCTTTACAATATGCTTTCCAAGGCTAAGCAATAACCTTACAATGATGTTTTTCAAGGCTTAACATCAACCTATACATTATGCTTTTATAGGCTAAGCAATAACCTCTTCAACCATAGGTTGGTTATCTCACTAAATTAGTGTCTAACATACACTTGATGGAGATTCTATTAAGCTCATTACAATGCCTCTTAAATAGGCGGATATGGAAGTGAAAAACTAATACACACTCACACTATGAATGCAAAGATGAAAGTACATGAAGTGTGTGTGTGTGGTCCTCAATCATTTAGAAAATGAAAGCTCATAAATGTATGCCTAAGGCTTTTGAAAGTTTTAGCTCAAAAACATTTATGATTGAGGAAGTAATGCAATCACATGTTAAAAGTAACAACTTGTTAATGATATCAAAGTTACACAAGTTGTATGAAATGGATTAGCTCTAAACATGTGATGCATAGGGATGTCAATCAAATCATCAATGAAGCTCAAAACATAAAAATAGATTTGATTGAAAAGAGGGGACAAATCATATGTAATTATAAGGACAACTTGAAAATGATTTACCAATCAAAGAAGGCAAGTTGTGAAGCATTAAAACAATAATACACATATGATTTGTAATGATGTTGGATCCAAAACATAAGATACATTTGAGAGAGATTTTCTTATGATGGAAAAACAACAACCAATGATTCAACAAAGTATATGAATCATGTTACATATTTCATTAACATGATCTACTTAGATTTACCAAAGATAAAGTACTACTTTGATGAATCAATGGTGATGTATCCAAAACAATAGATCTATTCAAAATATAACACATGCTAAGGATACAACACATCATAGGTTAACATGTTACAAGATTTACCAATGATAAAACAAAACATGAAAACATATGATTTGTAAAGAAGTTGAATCCAAAACATAAGTTAGTTTTGAAAGAGATGTTCTTATGATGGAAAACAACAACCAAAGATTCAACCAAGTATATGGATCATGTTACATATGATTTCAAAGGTTCTTTCATTAACATGATCTACTTAGATTTACCAAAGTTAAGTACTACTTGGATTGAATCATATGGTGTTGTATCCAAAACAATAAATCAACTCAAAACATAAAATATGTTAAGGACACAACACAAACATAGTTTAACATGCTAGAAATGATTTACCAAAAATAAAACAAAAGCATGAAAACATATGATTAAGGAAGGAAGAGCCTACTTGGTGGTTTAACTTCATTAATCCAAGCTTTAGCTTTCCTAATCATCCCCTTCATCCCTTGGTTCTTTTCCCTTTTGATATGCCTCAAATCCTCTCAAGGAGGGGTTAAAAATTCCCAACTTTTGGCAAGGGAAAGAACTCATATTTATAGCAAAAAGTTGCCAACGGCTAGTCCTCGGTCGACCGGCACACAGGCCTCGGTCGACCGGGACCACACAACGGTCAAATTTCTGACCGTTGGGGCGCCAAGGCAACTTTCTGCCTTGCAGTGTTCCCGGTCGACCGGGACCTCTGCGCCGGTCGACCGGCGACACTGCAGTGGCCCCAAAATCCATTTTTTGCAAATTCAAAGTTTTTCTTTGTGGAATTATTTGGGCCAAAAAATCAAGCTTTAAAACATGTTTTAAATCATTTTAGCCTAAAACATTTTGAAAGATTTAAAACTCATAGGCTAGCTTGATTTTCTAAAACTCTTTTCTAAAACAAATGCATCCAAGATTTAAAAACAAATCATGCATAAATCAAAACTTTTACAACTCTTAAAAACAATGCATGAATAAAACAAGATTTCAAGTTTATTTAAAACCAATGCAAGAGTGTAAATCAAATGATGCTTGAATGATAATGCATCCATCAAATTGCAATCTATAAAGACCCTAACAAAATAGAGATCAGAGACCCTGGCTGCCGTCGGCCGAAGGCTCTCCAATGCTTGAGTTAGTGCTGTTACTAAACAAATGATGGAGATGAGAGGCAAGTATGCCCTTATGCAAAGCGTTCTGTAACGCGCTATGCAGTATGTGATATTCCGCATAATGATGCGTACTGTTGCGTGATGTTGTAAAAAACATAATCCCCTTTCGAAGGGATTGATATTCCTCTATATGTAGAGATTTCACCTGGCACACCCTTAGTGGGGGTAGGTAGAGATACTGTCAGGTCGAATCAAGAAATGACCCCTGGTATAAATGTGGATGTGATCGATCAAGACGGCATTTAACCGCTTATCCGGCGCCTGTCTTGTCTGTCAGCACGTTCTGCAACGTAGCAATAACTTCATGGAAGTACAATCATGGCCTGGTACCCATCTTTGTGGACAGACCAAGTTGAAGATGGTACTGAGGCCAAATTCGGATGCATCTTGGCACTATTGGCGATGTGCCTTATAACGAGACCGAAATGAGCCCAGTCGGTACTCTTACCAAGACTGGCTCAAGTTTGGCGCAGGCTGACACTGTTTGCCGAGCTGGAAAGAGATGTCTAGCTGGTACCGTTATCGAGCTGGAAAGAGATGTCTAGCTGGTACCGTTACCGAACTAGATGGATCTGGGCACTGTGGCCGAACTTTGGATACCTAGATCGGGATGAGCTGAGCTGGTACTACTACTGAGGCTAGCGTAATCCTACTTTTAGGAAAACACCACACACACAAGCTTTATGTATCCATCATTGAGTCTCACTTATAATATCCACACCACACAAAATAATGTCCATTTGTATTGGCTATAAGCCAAAATTGACTCCAATAGCGTTGGTCCTACTATCAGATTAATCATATGTAAAATATGTACATGCTATTAACATAACAGTGGCGAGACTCCTATTGGACTTAAATTTTGTCCAATAAAGCCATATATGAAAGGAAAAGTTTTATTCTGAACCGCTTGAATTTCACAGGTTATGCCCCTCTGATCTCAAGGAAGATAGGGCCTGGAGTCCTTTGGGCACTTTTCTTAAAAAGTAACAACTCCTACAAGGACCTTCCTTCATGCATGAAAATCAAAGCAGAGCGATGGATGGTTTGGACCCACACAATATCAAGCAGATTAAATGATCCCATACTTTAGTTTTAGGTCTTCACAACTTAATTAATGGCTATACATCTTAAACAACTACTTTGATAAAATCCAACGGTGAATAATGCTCAGGTCAGCGTCAAACTACGACTAGTGTGAATTCAATGGGCATGTGTACGTGTGACTTGTAACTTGAGAGTCCAGGAATTCATAACTAGTCATACGAATCTTATCCCTCGAATATAATCTGTAAAGTGGTAATATAAAAGATCGAAAACAGATTGCTGAAGTATCTTCTTGCCGGGCACACTGTGTAGAACACTTTTCGTCATGGTAATGGTTTTCAAATAAATGTTTTTTTTTTTTTTTTTTTTTCCATTCCTATTAACATTTGTCATGGTTTTCGACTTTTAAAGGTAAAAGAATTTTCAATAATTTTTCAAGAAGCAATTTCAAACTTAAAGGGTTAAATCTTACTAAGAGGCCAAAAACACATTTCAATGAAATGTAAAAGTTTTGTCTCGCCAACCAATAAAACTTAATTTATATAGAAAGGGTAATCACAGAAAATGAAATTACTAGAATTGCATGTATATTAAAATAGGAAATTTATTTTCTACGCCTCTGACCCTCGAGGTTCAGGTAGGGGCCTAGAAATTGTAGGCTCTGCCCTGAGGTATTTTCTCAACCTAGGCCTAGCATATGTGAGGGTAGTGTAAGGGCTTACCTCTGCCTAGCTTGGTCTCGGCCCTTTGATAGCCCTACTTGAGGCATATCCAAGTCCTGCCCAACTTTAGAAGCACAACCTTGTATCCAGCCCAACCCCGATATGGACCGTAAGTGTGAGGCTCAAGCGTGACTACACAGCCAGAAGGTTAGGCCGGGCGAGGCCTGGCTTTATATCATCTGTTCGGGTTTATATGATCATCTGCTCGGGCTTCCTATAAACTGTATGGATAAAATAATTACTAAGTTACAAGTACTCTTTATTAGGGCCAGGGGGCCAGGCTTTGGGCTTTCACTGTCATCATCGAGGCCCACCCAAATATCAGATGGGCTCGGATTATATATCCAAGCCCGGCAAATGCTTACCCCTACCAGGATCTTACCCATTTCCATCCATACCAAGGCTAAATTAACTACCCCTATGTGGGTCTTGAGATATTGGCTACATGACGGAAACTAATTAGGCCTAAATATTCCGTAAATTAGAAGGTGGTCGTCCTTGCACTCACTTCACGGGACTAAATTTACCGAGCTCTGTAAATGGATAAGAGTCTTAGCTTAACTAGTCCAGTGAAAATGGGCTTATGAGTGGTCCAAACTGGATAATGGACCCACTAACACGCATGTTGGCCGTGCCATGCCTCCGTATTAGGCGTGCTGGGCGTGCCTCTTTAAATTTTTTTTTTTATGATTAATTTTTTTGGCCTTTTTGGTATTACATGGGCATTTATCACATTACAAAAGTATACAGAAAAAATAGATTAACATATGACCTACCTTCCTTTTATTGGGCCCACGCATCAAAAGTGGAGCCCATGGTTTCTTTTTCTATTTTTTCCCCTTTGTTTTGGGATTTAGTGAAAAACAAAAAGAAAAAAAAAAGAAAAAAAAACTATAGGTTATCAATGTTGATTTGAAGTAAAAAGTTTTGGTAAATTGCTTTCTACGGTGGCCTCTATCATGTCTAACCAAAAAGGCAAAAATGGGAGAAGGAAAAATAGTTCCCTTAAGTTTATATTTTTGTTCATATTACTCAAATTAGAATGGAAAAGTTCGATGTGTCGGTTTTTTTTTCTTTTTTGAGTACTTATTTTTTCTGTGATGGGCCTGGCGAGCAGACCGTTATGGATGGTCGGCCCGTAGTGTGTCGTGCCGAAACAGGCCGGCCAAGCCAGTTTCCTCGACCCAGCACGGCCTATGGGGCAGGCCGTGCCTGGTGGGCTGTGCCGTGCCGTGGGTCGTTGACTGGTAGGTCGGGCCATGGCGATATGGGCCAGCCTAGCCCATTTGACATCTCTATGTGGGCCAAATAAAAGGAGCTCTAGTCACACTTGGAAACTAGATGGTACAAGTCTTTAAATGAACTCAAGTCTATCTTGGAGCAACTGAAAAACAAGTAGTCTATGGACCAAATACACAGTGAGAAAAGCCTCCTTGCTTCCTTACGTCTCAATGGTTGCATGCAGGGCTGGTTCTCACATACGGCCAATAAAGCCTTTGCTTTAGCCCCAAAAAAATAAGGCTCGAAAAAAAGTCCAATTATAGCAGCTGACATCTTTTGAAATTTCAAAAAATCAAATTTGTAAGCTGCCAGCCCTTTTTTTTCCTCTCCAAATTATAAGGCCCCGAAAATACGACCAAGATTTTTATGGGGCCTTAAAGTGTCATTTATGGCCTATTATATTTCCAACTCTGCCCCTTATATTACTATTGCTAGATTCCAATTGATTTTAGCACACCATTATATTTCTAGCGGTCCATGTTTATCAAATCTCAACCATACATTCGGTCATGAATTTTCTTTACAAGCCTTTTTAATTATTTTTGTATATCCTATTTCAATAGGGGCTCATTCAGATTTGATCCATGATGTGGTTGTAATAGATCCATAGCTTGGAACTTCAGCCCAAATAATAGATCTTAAAATTTAAGATAAATAATGGGCCCCCGCCGAAATTTATTCACTTGCCCACAATGCATATGAGCATCATGCATCTGGAACATCCAATACGTGGGGCACAACTTTGAAGTCCATCTTGGATGGTCCTGGCTCATGGTGCGCATGCGCACCGTGCGCAAGTGAAAATGCTTCGAGCCCCACCGATGGCAGATTCAAGATTCTTTTTCCTTTTTTTTCTTTTTTTTGTGGGTGGGGGGAGCCAAATAGGTAGTTGGATTTTGTGACCCAAGATTTTCATGTGTGTTTTGGGGATATTGGGTCCTTTCATGTGGGTTTTGGAGGTGGACTTATGATAGATTAGCGAAACTTGAATATTAAACCTTAATTAGTAATTTTTCATCACAAAAAAGCAAGAAAAATAAATTTTAAATAAAATATTTATAATAATATTAAAACATAGAAAATGCCTCATTTATGATTGTCGCTTTAGGCCTCGAATTGTCTCGAGTTGGGGCCCTGGTTGCATGATTTGAAGTATGCAAGAAAGGTCAAGGATTCAAGGATGGGAACATTCTCTTCTTCATCAAATGCATAAGTGCATTTGCCAATCCAACTCATAGAGTCATAATTGAGTGGTATGGCACCTTAGTTTCACACAAACCTAAGGATTGATGCCCAGTTCTCAACTTAATATCCCAACCTAAGAAGATAAAAAAAAAGAAAAAAGAAAAAAGAAAATAAGTGCATTTCTTACTCTAGTAAGTCCATGGATCTTATATTATTACTCAGTTTTCGTCCCATTTGCTTGCAAAGTCTCTTTAGAAAAGCCCACTTAATACAAGAGCCGTTGATTATTTAGCTTTGGTGCCGAAACAACTCAATTTAATTTGTCCAGGACGGGCTTTAAAATGGGCTTTGAGTTTGTGGAGTACTTTACTTTATTCTCATCTTACTACGTCAAGAAATGAATCACTTACCAGTAGGAAAGATATACAAACCTACTGGTTTCAAGCAAGAAATATTTTACTAGACAAGTAGCTGGTTTCAAGCAAGAAAAATTGGACTAGACATGTACCTGGTCCACCGATCTTAGCATCCGATTCTCAAGATAATCCATCTTAACTGACGCCTTCCATTGGTCATCTATATATATGGGGAAAAGTTCTATAAATTAAGTCAACATACTGACATCCTATGTTTAGAAAAATGGGAAACTGAAATATTAATAACTTTTGATTATTGAACTAGCTTTCCTGGCGTTTTTACATATTTTTTATGATGCGGCCCACCTAATTAGATGAAGGTGTGAAGGCTTGAATGGTTTACCTTATCTTCGGTTCGTTGACTTGAGTTTGAGTAAACCATATCATTCTAATGCATTTTGAATTAGGACACCATGTACAGTTTCTAGGGTCAATTGGCCTGCTAGATTTTATTTATTTATTTATTTTTGATAAAAGGATTGGCCTGCTAGATGTAACTGGTCATGGAAAATTTTCTAATCGACTTATTGGTAACATGAGCTCCGCAAACGGATACAGTTGCATTTTATTTGAAAATGAAGTAGGGAACTTGCGACTGCAAATTTGCAGAGGATCCCTCAAAATTGTAGAATCATTTGGGACACCCTAAAACCACCTCCTGACCTATCCACCCCATCCTCCACATCGCACATCTAGAGGTGAGAATTTTTAAAGAAAAGGCCCGGAGCACTGTCTTGCACAACTCTAGTATAAATGTTCTAAATACATAACATGACCCTTTCCCTGTCATATTTAACTTTCCTTCCAATGCAAGTCTCGTTGAAATGGTCTTCAATGGTTTATTAACAACGCGTTATTACGTAGTTAATTGAATATGATCTCATGTGTTAATCAGTCTCACTTCCATTCCACATATTGTTTCTCAAATTACAATTAACTATTCACCTGATTACTTGGTCGTCATTGATTGAAACTAATCATAATTCACAAGAACTAGTTTTAGATAATTTACATTAGCATTTATATATTATATCTGCATGGCTTGTGGTCGACCTACTCACATTGAGGCTGCGCTTCTTCCCTCTGCCCAAGTCAGCAGGTTTTTATCTAGTCCAGTCTTTTTTTGAGTCTTTGATTGGGTCTTCTGTTTCCCCTAGAGTGGATTATCTGAGTCAAGATAGACTCATAGACTTTTGTAACTATTAGGTACATACAGAATGAGTATCAAGAGGGATGATTAGGGTTAAGGTCTGGCATGTGTCACAAACTTTTTTTAGGGGCCACCCATAGGTAAGAAACTCATCCTTGGAGATAATACCGGCTCCCATGTTAAGAAACTATGTCCCCTGGTCAAGTGAACTTGAACGAGATACTTATACCTTTTTTTTTTTGCTAACGGAGGGTTCCCAATCTTTTGGACTGGACTATTCCCTCCAGGCTCAGAGAGAAGTCAGGTAAAAGCCCTGTGACCCCTAAGTGGTAGCACAAGTGGACTCAACCTTCCGTTCCTGAAGAGAGGAGAACCGAGAGTCGATTCCAGAACCTCTAGCTCCGGAAGAGAGATGAACCGTGGTCCTGACCACTCGGCCAGCCCCTTACACCTAATTGGCCATACCAGGTCCAACATAAACATTTGCTTTTCTTGGACATGTTTTTATCAAGTATTTAAAATATATTATTATTTACATAATCAATTAAATTTATTGGGCTAAATTTAAACCTTCAATCTCTTTAACTAGTCCGTTGTGCTATGCAGCTTTTGAACGGAATTGGCTCACACTATTGTTAATCGGGCAATGTCCCTGTGCGCATACGCCTCTCACCCTCTGCTTGATGGGGGCCGCCCTAGGCACCACTGATCAGGAGACTATGCCTCTCACCCTAGGCATATATATCAAGTTTGGGGTCAATTTTATACATCTAATCCCTTCATATGTGACCCACAAGTTTAATGACTTTATATTTTAGAAAAACATTGACCATCAATCCAATACTCCAGTCCATTTAGATTAGTGAAAACTCATTTGATCCGGCATAGTTCAGGGGTCCCGTGTATGAATATGGTTCGCATAGATCATAAGGTGAGCCCTACTATATTGCCTTTGCTATAATAAGGTGAGAGACATATGCATATAGGAGAATTACCCATTGTTAACATCAAAAGACCAAATGGGCTTATAGTAGGCCGATACAAAGTGGTTGCATCATCGATATATATTGGTGTCGTAACTGATATATTGATATCACACTAATTTTCTTTATTTGCTTGACAAAATCCACTATATATGTATTGGCTGATACATACTCCCCCCTTGTTGCCATGGCCCATATGCACATTATTGTTTATCATTTAAAAAAGTTCTATGCATAGACTCAGTATATATAGCCCAGCCTCTGTTGTTGTTTGCAACTTTGCATTTCATTTGATAAAGTCAATAACGTCTGAGAATTGCACGGTTACGTCAATGTTACCAGCAATGAAGTTAAATAGACTTTGTCAATACGCTTATAAACTCCCATTAGTCTACTTAATTATAGGGTCGGTTAATTAAAATATTACAAGAGAGTAATCAGGACTCTGCCTATATAAACACCCGCTCTCTGGTCTCCAGCACCATGAACAAGAATCATTTAAACAAAAGTGAAGATAATTGATCTCACGATATCGCCATGGCTGCTCTCAGGTCAATGTTTGGTTGTCTTTTTGTGGTTGTGGCTGCTTTTTTAACTGGTGTAACTACTGCACAGCTCTCCTCTGATTTCTACGACCAGGCCTGCCCCCAGGCTTTGCCTACGATAAAGATGGTTGTGGAGCAGGCGATCAGCCTTGAACCTCGCATGGGCGCTTCATTGCTTCGACTGCATTTCCACGACTGCTTTGTTAATGTAAGATTATTACCATTGCTGTTGTTGTTTTGTTGCTGTTAGCTTTGGAGGAAATGGCCAATTATCCTGCCCTTCTAGTTGAAAGCTCTTGGTAAATGAAGGGCTTATGATAGTAATAGGTTGCTCAGATGTAAACAGAATTGGAGGGAAATTTTCTGGTTCCTACAGTGTAGACTTAACCTATTAATGGTGTAATTGATGCAGGGGTGTGATGGGTCACTTCTGTTGGATGACTTCACTGGTTTCACAGGGGAGAAGACAGCAGCGCCCAACCTCAACTCAGTGAGAGGATTCGAAGTGGTGGATCAAATCAAAGCAGCGGTCGACTCGGCCTGCTACGGGAGTGTGGTGTCATGCGCTGATATCTTGGCTATCGCAGCCCGTGACTCGGTTGTTACGGTGAGTTGCTTTCTCAACCATGTCTAGCATTTAACACATCTATCTATCTAACGAAATGAGCCCAACTATTGGTCCTTTAGATGGTTTTAGATTGTGGTTTGTGTTGGATTAATTCATTTATACAGAAGCATAGTTATTGCTTTGCTGAAAGAATACATAGGATCCCCGTTTCAATGAAACAGGGAGATATTTTTTCATCCTATTCGAAAATATGATCAAACTTAATCTCGCTGATGAAACCGTATCTCTTAGTTTCGTTGAAACAGGGGATCCGGACTCTATATCTTTACATATATACAGCCACCTTCATTTCAGGTATTCACAAATAATTAACCACCTTTATTTTTGAAATTTACTAACAACCACATGTATTCTTGTCAAATTATCAGTCAACCACTTAGAGCAATGGTAAGACAAATTTTGCACGAAGTTCACTGAGCCAGCTAATTTTTTAAACTCACAAGAGCACCCATGCAACAAAATTAATAAAACTCCTACTTCCATCCTCTAGTTCAATTTCTCTCTTCTTTCTCAAAATATGACACGCAGTGGAGTTTGCAGGATCTATGGGCCAACCAGATATAAGAGGGCCATGAGGTCCGGTCAATAAGAAAACATGGTCGATTAAATATTTATATCCATCGTATCTAAGGTCATATAATTTAAGTTCAGTAGATAAGATCGATGTGAATGGCTGATTTTATTTTGAAGAAGAGGAAAGAGAGTCAAAAGTCAAAATGTAATTAAAAAAGAAAAAGAAATATAAAAACAGGTGGGTAAAATGAAAGTGACGAGAAATGAGTATTATGTTGGTCAAAGTGAACTAATAATGTCACGGGACTGCATATGTAAAACCAAACCTTAAGGTTACTATTTGTAAATGCCAAAAAAAGCTAGGTTGGTTGATTATAAAATTTTCTAATCAACATTTGCGTTACATGCTTTTGTTTACTCGATTTACTTTCACACTTCATTACTTCAACATGATTGTTATATAAAATTTTGCATACTGAGATGATTCATCCATTCGATACAATGCTTATCGCATTCATTTTTGCTTTTGGTTACAAGTAAACAAAAAAAAAAAAAAAAAAGCCTTTAAAATATCATTTAACAGAAATGTCAATCGATGCTCTCACGATAGGTATAATGAGTTCTATACAGGTTAAATACGCACTAAGGCCTATGGGTCCCAATACACAAAACTGAGGTTCTGGCTGTCGGTTACTACAAAGACTCGCTCCTTATAATATGAGGGTCTCATCAAACAAAGGCAGTTTCCACAAAAAGATAAATCTTGTTTAGTTGCAGTCAATACCACAATGGCCCTCATCTGAACCCCGGTGCTCACTTTATGGTGAAAGATAGTGCTCTGGAACACATGGTGGAGCCCACTTTTTGATCCATTCGAGCGGACCATACAACAAAGACTCCCGTAATAGTCATGAGTTCCAGGGATTGCTGCCCATTGGAGTGTGCTGGACCGTTGGATAAAGTGTGCATTCATTTTAGATGGTGAAAACTTGTTGACCATAGATCAAATGGGGCCAGTGATGATCATACCCTCTGTCACTGTACATGGGTCATGTTGTGGGAGATCTTTCTATCTCTGTTGTTCCCATACCCAAATGGGGCCGGAGGTGGGACCCACAATTACCAGGGCTCACAGAGGGCCAAATGACAACACCATGGGCTCATTTTTTATTTTTTATTTATCTACTAAACAATCTTCTATGAGGAGCCAGTGAGCACGTTTCCTACTTATTAATATTATCAATATTACTACAGCTGCTTCTGCTACTGCTACTACTCTGTAAATGCTCTTGATTGGTTTATCATGCCATCATAATAAAACTGTGTCGCAAACTACAAGTTAAAAAATTGGATTGCTTAAAAAATAAACATTTGGTTAAGTATTCAACTTATGTACTCGTAATCATGACAAATCTAGTGCTTCACTATGCTATATCTTTTCATTATCGGTATAAAGAATACTATTAAAGTATTTACTGTTGGAACTAAAAATCAATCTGACCCTAACTCCATGTTTTAATCTTGCAGTTGGGAGGCCAATCATACCAAGTATTGCTAGGCCGGAGGGATGCAAGGACTGCAAGCAAGGACGATGCCAACAACAACATACCACCACCAACTCTGGACTTTCCCGCTCTACTCTCCAACTTCCAGTCGCATGGCCTGGCCCTTGAGGACCTAGTCGTCCTATCTGGTGCCCACACCATCGGGATGGCCCGGTGCACCACTTTCAGGAACCGGATATACAACGAGACCAACATTGACTCCAGCTTTGCCAGTGCTCTCCAGATGATGTGCCCCCCTACAGGAGGGGACAACACCACCTCGCCATTGGATGAAACAACAACAATCTTTGACACTGTCTACTTTAATGACCTGCTGGCGGAGAAGGGCCTCCTTCACACAGACCAACAGCTCTTCAAGAGTGATGGGAGTGCTAGTGATGGCCTTGTGAGGTACTACAGTACTAATTCAAAAGCCTTCGAGGCGGATTTTGGTGTTTCTATGGTAAAGATGGGGAATATGAAGCCGCTTACTGGCAGTGATGGAGAGATTCGAGTCAATTGTAGGAGAATGAATTGAGATTTTGCGAGCAATTGTAAGCATTATTGTAAGTGGGGTTAACTTTTTCTTCTTATTTCAGGCGCATTTGTGTCACTGTGTGGATGGATATAAACACAGGAACATAGTTTTTATTTCATGCTCTTTTATGTAACACAAGAACATAGTTATTTGATTAAAGATCGGTCAATTTGACTAATTTCATCAATTTTTCGTCTTCAGTTTTTTTCTATGACTCACATACACTATTCAAGTTCCTAACCATCAGTATTATGGCAAGGCAGTAAAGTTTGATTATTTCTGTTGAGGAAGAGGTACCTAGCCATGGAGCTAACAATATATTGACGACCAATTTGCATTTGAATTTACAATTAGTAGTTTGAGAATTAGTTTCATATAACACTACAAGAAATTTAGGCTGTTGCGACGAAATTTGATGACGAATTTTTTTTTTGTCTTAAAATAATACCCAAAGGGGACAAAATATTTATTTTGTCATCTGTTTTCATTTTTTTCAAAAGTATAGGGACGAAAACAAAATTATGGCGCCAACTTGTTTTGTGTTGGCGCCAATTATTTCAGCTCAATAGAGACGAAAATTGTTGTTACAAAATAAATATTTTTTTGCGACGAACGTAATTCATCACTAATAAGGATAAGTTATGGAAGACGAACATATTTCGTCACCAAAATAAGACACCAATTTCATTTGCTTTGGCGCGGATTATTTTAGCTCATTGGAGACAAACATTTTTGTCACAAAATATAATTTGTTTTTGTGACGAACTTAATTCGTTACTAATAAGGATAAGTTATGGAAGACGAAAATATTTCGTCACTAGAATAAGGTGCCAATTTCATTTGCGGGCGCGAATTATTTTAACTCATTGGAGACGAAAATTTTTGTCACAAAATATAATTTATTTTTGCGACGAACGTAATTCGTCACCAATAAGGATAAGTTATAGACAACGAACATATTTCATCACCAAAATAAGACGCCAATTTCATTTGCTTTGGCGCGAATTATTTTAGCTCATTGGAGACGAAAATTTTTGTCACAAAATATAATTTGTTTTTGTGACGAACATAAGTCATCACTATTAAGGATAAGTTATGGAAGATAAATATATTTGGTCACCAAAATAAGGAGCGAATTTCATTTGCGGTGACACCAATTTCGTTCACAGTTGAGTCTATTCCTCTTTTACAAGTATTGCTTTGGAAAAGCCTTTAAAATGACTAAAATGGGCCCCCCAAGGCCCTAACGTCCATCCCCCTCTCCCCTCACCCCAATCCAACGCCCCTTTTCCAAAATCCATTTCCCCCTTTGTCCCTCCATCTATCCCGGTCTCTCTTTTCCAAAACCCTTTCCCCCCTATTCCAAAACTCTTTTCCAGAAGAGGAGAGAAGAACCATTTTTCCCATTTTCCAAAACCCTTTTCCAACATCTCCCACCCATCGTCTCAAGCAGCAGCCCCATGGCCCATTGGCCCCCATCAATCATCATCACCCTCCATCAACACACGCAGTGCAGACCCATCCCTGATCAGTGATCCTTCTCATCTCTACTTCTCTCAGTCTCTCTCACCTAGAATTCCCAGACGCAGCCACCATCACCAATCACCATCATCTGTGCCACCGCCAGGTACACCTACCTCTCTCAGTCTCTGCTACTGTGAGAACTTGGTCCGGGAGTACCCTTAACCACGGGGCGTAGCGTGTCAACCACGGGCTTCAAACGATGAGTCTCCGTTAGCCCGCATCAGAAATATCCAATCCTGACCTTGGGCTTATAAGTCAAACCCCATATTAACTTAGCATGAGATTTTTTAAAACCATGCATCCCCGGAAATCATAAGAACTCCAAAGTTAAGTGTGCTCGGGCGGGAGCAGTATTAGGATGAGTGACCTCCTGGGAAGTCCTCGTGCGTGCACGTGGGCCAAAGCGAACAATTTCATGCTGAGTTGGGCGGGGCTGTGACAGTTGGTATCAGAGTTGAGGACGACTTTATTTCTAGTGGGGGAGAATGTGAGATCTTGGTCCGGGCAGTACCCTTAACAACTGGGCGTAACGTGTCAATCACGGGCTTCAAACGGCGAGTCTACGATAGCTAGCCCGCATCGAAAATATCCAAGTCCTGACCGTGGGCTTATAAGTTAAACCTCGTATTAACTTAGCATGAGACTTTTTAAAACCGTGTGACCCCGGAAATTGTAAGAACTCCGAAGTTAGGCGTGCTCAGGCGGGAGCAGTACTAGGATGGGTACCTCCTGGGAAGTCCTCGCATGTACACATGGGCCGAAGAGAATAATTTCATGCTAAGTTGGGCGGGGCTGTGACAGTTGGTACCAGAGCCGAGGACGGCTCTATTTCTAGTGGGGGAGAATGTGAGATCTTGGTCCGGGCGGTACTCTTAACCACGGGGCGTAGCGTGTCAACCACGGGCTTCAAATAATGAGTCTCCATTAGCCCGCATCGGAAATATCCAAGTCTTGACCATGGCTTATAATTCAAATCCCGTATTAACTTAGCATGAAGTCTTCTAAAATCATGCGGCTCCAAAAATCGCAAAAACTCCGAAGTTAAGCGTGCTTGAACGGGAGCAGTATTAGGAGGTCAAGGGTGACCTCCTGGGAAATCCTTGAGTTGGGTGGGGTAAATGCGACAAAAAATTTTCGTCTCTATTTCTTATATTTATGACAAAAAATTTTCGTCTCTATTTCTTATATTTATGACAAAATATTTTTTTCTCTAATTTCTTCCTTTAATGACAAAATATTTTTTCACTAATTACTTACAAGTATGTTTCCAACATAGTGTATTAAAGACGAAAAAAAATTACTTGTTTCCAACAAAGTGTATTGGAGAAAAAAAAATCGTCACAAATTTATCTTTTTCAATGACGATTTTTTTTTCGTCTCCAATACCTTTTAGCAATAAGGCTTTGGCAACAAAACGGGTGACGAAAAATTTTCATCTCAATTAGTTTCGGTGACGAAGTATGTATATTTTGGGACAAATTTGTGTCGTCCTTAAACCCCAAATTTCTTGTAGTGTAAAAATTTGATGCAAATGTTCAATTGATTTGTTTTTTCATTTATTAAATTCAGAGTTCAAGTTTGATGAAATAATTCATCTAAATCCAGGCTATAAACTGATCATTAGAGCTATAAATTGATTATTAGAACTAAAATCTAATATCCAAACCACACAAAATAATTGTTTCTCCTACTAACTCTTGTTCAAATCTACTCTAGTCATAATTGGGCCCACCATTAGATTGATTATATTTAAAATACGTAACTAAAATAGAGAAATGTGCTCCTAAGAGCACTAATATATATGTAGTCCAGCTTCATGGGGCCCACTTGGGACAACCTTTGATCAGTGCATGCCTTTTCACAGTGTCATCCACAATGATTTGGTACCACTCCCAATTCCACTCTCATTAAACCTTTATCTAGTACCGTTGGACTGAATCTTAAAATTCATGATTAAAGGATCACTAAGATTTATTGCTAATAAATCAAGGGCTAAGATGATATGACAAGCCTTTTTTCCCCTCCACATGGAGATCTTTTCATGTACCCCAGCCCCACTTATAAGTGGGCCCCCATGAGCTGGACTGCATATATATGAGAACTATGTAGTCTACTCATAGGAGAACATTGCCCACTAAAATATGCCAAAGTAAATCCCATGCTTGAAAATTGATCAATCTTTTACCGTGGGCCAGACTTTTTTAGTGAATTAGATGCACAGTGCGCTCTAAGTTGAGAAAAAAAGGCATAAATCAATATATATAAAGCTCTTTTAATATTTAAAAACTACATTAGAGAGGAAAATAGATATTTTTTAAAGGTCTAGGAAAAGTTTATTGAATCCAAACTCCAAATACCCAACTAGGCGAGAACAATTGTGCAAATATAGATGACTTGACGTCTACATTTTTCTTGTTTTTGTATTTTTCAAGAATAATTGTGCTTAATAAAGGAAATCTTGAAAAGGAGGTCATTTGTTCTTTTCCTTATAACAAAAGGATGGAGAAATTATATGTATTTTTTCTTACTTCATGGTATGGTCTGCTAATCGCTACTCCAAGTACAGAGCTTCGATTGTAGTAATAAGACCAGTGAGACCAGGTCGATCCACATCGAACAATTGAGATAAGGCTTTCCAACTTACACCTGCCCTTAATAAAATCTTAAATTAGCCGAATTAAAAACAATTACAATCATTCCTACTTTAATTAAAAGATCTAATTACAATCCAATGAAATAAAAAAAATTTAAACTAGAAACGTAAATCTAAAAATAATCACAAGTTGTTGTAAAAGAATACACGAATTAGAACATCAAATTAGAAACAATCCAAAAATAAAACATCCATGAGTGGATTAATCAAAACAAATTCAACTATGATAAGTAACAAATCAAATCAATTAAAATAAAAGCAAGCAAACAACTTTCTAAAATTAAAAATTGCCTAAGTTAGAAACTTTTCTAAATTAAATTCCCACATCGAAATTAGAAAGTAAATTAAATAACTAAGTTAGATCTACTTTCCTAAATCAAGTTAGTTGTCTTTCTCAAATTAAATACTTTCCAAAAATTAAGATTTGAAAATCAACTTCCATTTAGAAAGTTTTTAAATTAAGAAAGTAAATTTTTTTAGTAACTATCTAAGTTAGAACCTACGCTCAATTAGTAACTATGATGTGTTATTTGATTTCCTAAGCTATTGAATTAACTAAGTAGCATTCTAAAGTCAAGGACTTTCCAAAAAAATTAAGATTTCCAAATCACAAAAAATTTGGATAGTATCAAAGTCAGATGCTCCCTATGTTAGAATTACCATAAAATCTCCAACAAATCTAGAAAGACATTTTTTGTTTGAAATTATCTAAATTAATAAAAAAACACAAATTAAGAAACTAATCTTAAAGTTAGAAAGTTAGTAATGCAATGCATGCTGTAATATGCTAAAAAGGTTCTAAGTAAGTATGAAAACTAGTATGTTGGGATATTTGGATTTAATGGTTGGATTTCGAACTACAATGATGCATGAATCAAATAAAAAAATGAAAGTGAAACGGATTTAAAATAAAAAAGATATGAATGAATGTATACGACTCAATAACTGAAATTGTACTGCACACAATTGACCTAATGTGTCATGTTCAAGCCACTGGTTCACCAACCTACCGAAATCATTTTGATCTTCAATTTTGGGATACGAGAGACTACATTCTTAACTTCGATTTCGCTAAGTTTCACTGAAAAATATCATGATTAGGATGGTCTACCAACTTTGAACTTTTTTCCAAAATTTGTTTCTACAGTTTTACTGAAACTGTGCAGAAAGTGGGTTGTTTGGTATTAGGGACTGTTTTTCCAGCATTATTCTTGTTTGAAATCTGCCATCCAAATTAAGATCTTTTTTCCTTAAATCTGTACCAAACTTTATTTTCAATTAATCATAATTGATTGTACCTTTATCCATTGATTTTATGCTTCAAAAGTATGTCAATTTGTCAACATATGTGGACTGTTTAGATGTCCAACATAGGTTCATCAAAACTGACTTTTTTTTTCTCTTTCTTATAGATCTGAAAGCTTCAAATTCCTGTCACTCAAACATTCACTAACCTTATGATATGAAGATACATGCAATGAATAAACTATACATAAATTTCACATAAATGCATAAGGAATATAAGAAGAAAATAAAACAAGAAGTGCTTGAATTTAAATGTGCATAGTGCAAGGAGTTAAATGAGTGAATTGCATATAAGAAAATGTGTGTAGTACAAGAAATTAAATGTGAGGATTTTTGCATAAAAACAAATGTGTGGGAGTTGCAATAAAAAATAAATGTGTGGTTGGTGTGCTCTTTTTTTTTTTTTTTTAAAAAAGAATTATTCTCAAACCGGGTTCATAATTTCTTAGTTCATGCCTTTAGGATCTTGCATTGTCAATCCAAGAACATCAACAAAGAAAACACAAATCAAGCACTAATCACCATAATAAAAAGAATAATGAAACAGAATCACACTTTTACTAATATGCAATGTTTTTACGAAAAAGGTGGAGAATTAAATTTTAAAACTACATACTAAGATGAAAGGAACCACTCCTAGTTGAAGCATCAAGTTGGGACAAGCTTTTTTGAAGAGAGAAGAGGTATATATGGAAGAGAAAGGAGACGGGTAGAATGGTGGAAGATTTATAGTAGTGAGAGGGGGCGTTTTCCTTCATGAGAGATAGGGGACGTCCAAGGTGTCCATAAATAGGGCTTTGCAAGCCCTGTTTTTCCTCTCTAGATCCTACTAGGCTCATCTACAACACCTCAAGGTCCACCTTCAATCATCATCTTCTATTCCTTATCCATCATGATCAAATCTGTACTCATTTTCATCATCACTGGTAAGTCCATGAAATTGCAATTCTCGGTCATCATTTCAAATAAAATTACGGACTTATTTAGGTTAAATTCATTAAATTTCATAAAATCATGCATCATGGTGTTCAAAGTGTATTTCATGTGAAAATTGGTTTAAATGCATAAAATTGCATGGTCTTCATGAAATTATTCATTTTCGTATTTTTTTATTCACATGGTATATTCATACGCATACATACATGTAGAATTGGGTCCCATGCATAGCATTTCTCTTTCCCTCATGAAAAATTATTCTTTGATTTTGTGCAGAAAAAGTTCAGATTTTGAGACCCGCTTTGAGAAGAATTTGAGAGAAAAATTAAAGAGTAGAGAAAAATATATAAAAAAAGAAGCCATCATGGGGACCCACACCCCATGGGCATGAATTCCATAGCATGGGACGACCATGATGCTTTGTGGAGCAAGAAATCAAGGAAGGAAAGTTGAAAGAAAGAAGAAAGAAGAAGCGAAAGAGGATTTACAACACATGCAAGGACGTCCAAGGGAGCATCCACCATGAAGTGCATGCCTAAAGTCGGGTCCACCCCATTCCAATTGTTGCAAAAAAAACCTGAAATTCAGATTTGATTAATTTTTCAAAGTGCAAAGTGGGCCCATGAAGGAGATAATGAAGCAAAGGAAAGTCCTAAAATTAGGAGTCTTGCTAGCCAAGAAAATAAAGGTGGAAGTAATTTCAAATTTCCAAAAGATCTTTCCAGAATCCACTACAACATAGACTCCAAGTTGAAAAACTTTCCTAAACCTAAACTTCTTGCAAAGCAAGAATTCCAAACACCATAAAATACCCATGTGCTCGACATCCCAAGGGGTAGCCGATGGAAGTGTGCAACAAGCCACCACCATCTTATCTCCACTCCACACGCCGAAGACTATTCCATCCCCATTTTTTTTTTCTTTCCTCTCCTAGTGTCACCATCTCTCTCCTTTCTCCACTCACACATAGAAGATGATGATGGAGGGGTGATATTATCTTTCTAATTCAAGAAGAAGGAGAAGTTGTATCTTTAATTAAATCTATAGATGGTTGATTTCAATAAAAGGTTTGTTTTTCTTATTGTTAATTTTTATTCTTATTTTCATTGTCTAATGTTTCTGGGATTCGTTATTTTTCTCCGGAAATACCGATTGCTTAGGGGCTTATAGTAATGAAAATACGTGGAAGGAGCCTCCCGTCTTGTGAAATCTCTCATTAAATTAACAATTTAGAACCGCACAATGGCTCATCCTTTTGGGAGAGATTGAATCTGCACCGTACATAATTTTAATGCTTAGATCAACGGATCCAGATGCTTGAATTACAAAGATCAGTAATCTGATTTTTATTTTTAATTTTTGATTTTTCTGATATTTTTTATATGCAATTGGTTTTCTAACTCTTCTTATGGTGATCTTTAGCCTAGGTCCTTTTAGTGTAGGAATTTTTAATTGATTGTAATTCTTGTAATTAATTTTAATTTTCATATATTAGATTGGATCTGTATAGCTTCTTTTAGGCTAGTTTTTAGATTCTCCATAGGACGGCTGCGAGCTAATTGCCTCTCTTTCGCTCCCTGTGGATTGACCTTGGTCTCATCGAGATTATTACTTCATCGCAGCCTTGCACTTGGGGATGTCGATCAAGATTCTGGCGCCGCTGCTGGGGGAGCTCCTTAAAAGGTACCTTTCTAAATTAACTTTCCTTTTTAAAGTTAATGCTTTGTGGGAATGGTTACTATCCTTGGCATCATACTAGTAATTAATAGGAGGTGCATATGCATGAGATGCTTTTAACCCGCCAATTAATTGGATCAACGATAAGTTAAAATCTGATTTTTGAAGTAATTCTGAATTCTCAAAGCTCCAAATCTTCACAAATCTGAAACTTTAGGAAAGTTGCCTTGGTTAACTCGTGCCTGTTTTTGGTTTTTTTTTTTCCTTTTATGGTTGTCTTTTTAGTATCTTTCTCTTTTGTTAAAATTCTGATTTTTTAGGTTAGTTTTTGTTTTAGAAAGTTCCTAAAAAAATCTCTGATTTTTATTCAAACAACTTGAAAATTTTGGAAACTTTCCAAAATCGGCTAGTTTCCAATTTAGAAAGCTACCTTTCACTCACACAAAAAAAAAAACTGATTTTTTTAGTTAGTTCCTTTTTTTAGGCCTTTCAAGAAAAAAAAAAAACAAAAACAAAAAAAGGAGAAAAAGAAAGCCACCCGCCCCCCTCTTGATTCCATTGTTGCATGAGAACTAAAGGAAGTTCTCACCAAGAGGTTTTTAGAGCTCACTGATAAACCAATATCTCTCGGAACATCTAGTTTAACTAGAGGTATGGCGGCACATAGTGGAATTGGAAATAATAATGACAATGTCAAACCTAAAGGCCAAGAGGTGAATCAATCAAATAGGACATTGCATGACACCGTCAACCGTACCGACGTGTATGGTTATGCTCACTTAGGTGGGACACTTTGAAATAAATCGGGTGTGATTCAACTTTTGCCCGGGTTTCATGGCCTTGATTCCGAAAACGCATACATACACTTGAAAGAATTTGAAGAAGTATACGCAACTATTCACTTCAACAACATAGGGGAGGACATAGTAAAATTTAGGACGTTACTCCCCTTCTCTCTCAAGGAAAGAGCCAAATCATGGTTTCATTCTCTTAGACCGAACTCAATTGCCACATGGAGCGACATGGTGAACAAGTTCTTCAAAAAAAAAATTTCGCCACGTAAAACCAAGACCCTAAGGCGAAAAATGATGAACATTCAGTAAAAAGATAGAGAATTATATTATTGTTAGTTGTATGGTCTCAATCCATCAGTTGATGTAATAAATTGATTAATTTCTTTATTTATCAATAAAATCATATTTTCCTTTCATGAGATGAATGGTGTTTTATTACTTAATGCACATAACCAATACATATGATATAATGGTTCATGAGATAAACCAGGTTCCATTAGTATATTAGATGTGATATATGTATATGGATGAGATTCACATGCATGAGACATGTGTCACAAATCTTATAAATAAAAATATCTTCGCAAACCAGTGATGAGACTGGGCATCTCATCTGATAAGGTTGCAGCACTTTGATCACTATGTGATAGTGTGATTTGTCTATATCATCAGAATGAAAGATTCTGGATCATAATACTGGTACATTGGACATATTGAAAGACCATGAGAAGCACCTTATGAAATACTGTCTCGATTTAAGGACTGCTCTAATAATTCCCTACACTACTAGAAAAAGGGCTTTTATATCGGTTGCAAAAACTGTCGGTTTTTCATATAACCGATATAATATCTTCAGTCAAGGTATTTTATATCGGTTAATATTTTTTTATATAGGTCAATTTTTTTTATATCAGTTACACTGGAACCGACATAATAATCTCTATATATAATATCGGTTAGGAAAATATGTGATATTAATTTCAATATTTTATATCGGTTATTATAAAACCGATATTATAGACAAATATTTTATATCGGTTGTATACATATATTTTATATCGGTTGTATACACATATTTTATATCGGTGATTATAGAATCGATATTATATATACATATTTTATATCGGTTCTTTCCCTCCTTTTTATTTTTCCTTCTTCCCTCCCCTTTCAGGACGTCCTGCAGCTAACCGCCTGTGCACATGTGGCTAACCGCAAGTGCACATGCGGCTAACCGATATTATATACCTCAAATCCCTTAATCCCCCGCGCGGGCTCATTCCTTCTTTCCCTCTTTTTTTTTTCCTTCCCTCCTTCTTTCCCTCTTTTTTTTTCCTTCCCTCCCTTCTCTTTCTTTCTCCATCATTCCTTCTTTCCTCTCACTCTTGCTCTCTTCTCTCCTCACTCTCGCCTCTCTTCCCAGCGCTTCTCTCCCTCCAAAAACCCCTTTCCTCTCACTCTCACTCTCTTTGCTCTTCTCTCACTCTCGCTTTCTCTACTCTCTCTCTGCTCTCCCTGTCTCTCTCGCTCACTCTCGTTCTCCGGAGAAGAAGAAGACGACGACGACGAAGATGAAGAAGCTGCTCTTCCGGCGCTGTGCAGGTGCCAGGTACATCACGTTCTTTCCTTTCTTTTTGTTTCGTTTCTTTCTTTCCCTTTTCTTCTACTGCTACTGTTTTCTGTTCTCTTTCTCTCTCTGTTTTTTTTTTGTTCTGTTTTCTCACGATTTCTGCTGCTGTTTTTCTTTCCCTGCTATGTTTCTGCTGTTTTTTTTCCCTGCTGCGTTTCTTCATAATGTTGTTTTTTCCCTGTTGTTTCGGCTAGCCACATCCAAGTTGAAGGCTAGCCTCCAGAAGTTGAAGGCTAGCCTCCAACTTGGTTCGGCTAGCCGCCTCCAAGTTGAAGGCTAGCCTCCAGAAGTTGAAGGTGATTTTACACTACTTTTCATTCAATCTGGGTTAAATCTCAAAACATGAAAGTTGTATCCCTCTGATAAATCTTTCATTTGGATCAAGAATCATATTGTTTCGAGTTCAGAAGAGGAAGTTATGAATTTTCTACTGGAGACAACTCTGCTTCACTCAGGTTGCTGTTTTTCTGTGACCAGTCAGTTTTAAGGTGATTTTACACTACTTTTCATTCAATCTGGGTTAAATCTTAAAACATGAAAGTTGTAGCCCTCTAATAAATCTTTCATTTGGATCAAGAATAATGTTGTTTCGAGTTCAGAAGAGGAAGTTATGAATTTTCTACTGGAGACAACTCTGCTTCACTCAGGTTGCTGTTTTTCTGTGACCAGTCAGTTTTAAGGTGATTTTACACTACTTTTCATTCAATCTGGGTTAAATCTCAAAACATGAAAGTTGTAACCCTCTGATAAATCTTTCATTTGGATCAAGAATCATTTTGTTTCGAGTTCAGAAGAGGAAGTTATGAATTTTCTACTGGAGACAACTCTGCTTCACTCAGGTTGCTGTTTTTCTGTGACCAGTCAGCTTCAAGGTGATTTTACACTACTTTCCATTCAATTTGGGTTAAATCTCAAAACATGAAAGTTGTAGCACTCTGATAAATATTTCATTTGGATTAAGAATCATGTTGTTTCGAGTTAAGAAGAGGAAGTTATGAATTTTCTACTGGAGACAACTATGCTTCACTCAGGTTGCTGTTTTTCTGTGACCGGTCAGCTTCAAGGTGATTTTACACTACTTTCCTTTCAATCTGGGTTAAATCTCAAAACATAAAAGTTGCAGCCCTCTGATAAATCTTTCATTTGGATCAAGAATCATGTTGTTTCGAGTTCAGTAGAGGAAGTTATGAATTTTCTACTGGAGACAAATTCTGCCATTCAAATCAGGATGGCTCACGGCTAGCCGCAGGAAAAGTTGTGGGCTAGCCGCAGGTGCACTGGCGGTTAGCCGTAGGAAGCACAGAAAATCATCCTGAAAAAAAAATGCTTACTGGAAAGCTGACCGTGGGTCTGGCGGCTAGCCCCCTTGCAAAGGGCGGCTAGCCGCCAGGTGACCGTAAGGTCACCTGACCCTTTCTAGAAGGACTATTTATAAAAAAAAATACATATATAATATTAAATCGGTTATAGAACAAACGATATAATACAATCCCAAAAAACCGATATTATAAATATTTTTTATATCGGTTTCACTTTTTTTATATCGGTTTTACAGTAATATGTGTTATAATTTCAGGTTTAAAAGACATCAGTTGTCCAAAAACCGATATGAAATAATACACATAGTATATCGGTTATAGTTATCTATTATATCGGGGGTACTTATATCGGTTTGAAGTTTACTGAAAAACCGATATAATAGGTCTTTTATATCGGTTTTTAGCCGATATAAAAACCCTTTTTTCTAGTAGTGCTAGCAATAGGCTATCAGTCCTGAGACATTGATGAACTCAAGTTTCTATCTATTCATTTGCTTTGAGTCACTAATGAGTGAGACCAACTATAGATCAACACCTTGGTGTCTTGGGTACGTAGTAGTAGGACTGTGGGAACATCCATTGATCAAGAAGGAATCTACCTATATTATCCCCTTATGCCAATTAATGGATTTATCATTAGAAAGTGCGCACCCATCTCGATTAAGAGTTAATTTGATGGTACTGATGATCACTGTGATTAATTAGGGCTCAAGGATAATAAGATGTGGATTTAAGATTGGATGGGACGGAATTATTCCAAATGGATCCATGGATAATAATGGAGGGGCCTACCTGTTGTAATGTGGAAGTTTAGGGTCTTCATTGTAATTTATTCCTAAGACTGGAGTGCAATTGCATTTATATAATGATATTATTTGCAATTAACTGTGGGCCCAGATTACACATGAGAAGTGGGGTCGCGGCGTCCCAGTTGGAGCCAGGTTTCTAAAGAATTCCTAGTGGTCCCCACGTTAACCCAAGTTATTAGAAAGATACTAATTATAGTAGAACTCTAAAAGGAAATAGAAAGTTACTATTTCTATTTGAAGTGAGACTTCTAATAGTGGTAATAGTAAGTTGCTAATTATAATGGAAGTAAGACTTCTATTCAAATTAGAAAGAAGAGAGTTACTAATTGTTAGAGAAGTGAGACTTCTATTTCAATTAGATAACAAAGAGGAGGTTTTGCAAAAGCTATAAATAGAGGAGATTATAGGGCTAGACGTCTAATAAAAATCCCCACCTAGGGATTCATGCCCAAACCTTGTTTTGTGCAAGAGTTGCATATGCTCCTTTTCCTCTCTTCCCTCTTCTAGTTCTCCTATAGTTTCCTTAAAAGCTTTCTCTTAGAGATCCCACCTGTCGCGACCCCGGAACGGACCTCGGGCCCGCGACGTGTGATTATGTTGTTTGTTTTTCCCACAGGTTCCCGCGGTGAGGATTCCTGAGACACGCGGAATCTGTCTCACATGATCAAGTTTGCGGAAGTGTGTAGCAAATCACATCATGATAAGCACCAATAAACTTTTAAGTGCTATGACAAATAATAACAAGACATAGTATCAAAAGAGAGGAGTTAACATGGCATTCCCATCATGATTCAAGTTATGAGACGAACACAAAAGTAAGTTAAGTTTAGTTACATCCCATAAGAGGCCAACAAAGGTCAATACAATTCTCAAAATAATAAAAGAACCCCATGACAAAATGTAGCGAAACTCAAGAACCCGCCCGACGTCTAGTTGACATCATCGGGTTGCCACTCTCTGACTGGGGGTGGCTCAAGAGCCTCCTCCGGACGCTCCTCCTCAAAGGCAACGTCACCTGCACTTGGGCACCAACATACAAGGGTCAAACACAACAGTTTGGCAGGTAATCAATTTAGGCATGAGCATAAGTAGTAAATGTTTAAGGAAACATATAAAGACATTTTGCTGAATTGTAAATAATTACATGACTAAGGTACATTTCAAAATACGGGCAAAACTTGACATGAATACTTATAATATCATGAATAGTTACATTCCACAAAGAGCCCATCCTTTCTCTATCATTTGAAATGAAAAGAGCAAGCAAGCACGACAAGCACGATATAAATATACGGGGATTCCGGCCGCGGAACCGGACAAGCACGATGTGTAATAAAATACACGACCAGTCTGCAGACAGTCCATATGTTTAAGGACCCCCAGATAGTGGATCAAACTGAAAGGGCAGCCCAAGCTCAGTGGTGTTCACTTAAATTCATGAATGCACAAAACACGGGAAACACTGTCTAAACATGTCGAGATAAAATGGGGAAATCACTTATCAAAACACGACAAACACGACTAGCAAAAGACATAATTAATATGCACAACACGTTTAGGCAGTGACCCCTTTTTCTTGAAACAAATCTTCAAAATAAGCTTGTACTTAAACTTCAAAACGAGTGCACAATGATATTCATTGTATCAAAACCAAAGTGCGAACACAAAACCTCTCAAGCACATGTAACGACCTTTGGTTGATCTTTGTGTAGACGAAGCCCAGGTGTTGGAATTTAAAAGAGAATCGGTGCCCCGGAAGTTCAAAGACATCTCAGGTTTCGAGTGCACAATATCAGGCTAAAGGTCACTTAACATGTTCTAGTTTTCTTTCTTACAAATACTCTTCAAAATGGCAATGGTGTTAAATTCGGTCAGCTCGCGGTCAAGTGTCGGCTAGCTGAACTAGGATCTGGTGGCTAGCCACCAGCTGACCGACAGGCTGACCGCTGGAAACCCAGGTCCAAAAGCAGCTCTCTGGAAAAGAAACTGAACTGACTTCAGTTGGCTTATGGTTAGCCGAAATGGGATCTGGCGGCTAGCCGTAAGCTGACCGCAGGCCTGACCGCTGAACCCTGATGCACATGCCAGCTTCTGGAAAAGGAACCGCCGATCTCGATCAGCTCGCGGTTAGCCGAAATGGGGATTTCGGCTAGCCGCCAGCTGACCAGCGGCTGACGGAAACTGCACGGGAAGTGCATTTCAGTTCAGGTTTTCAGATTTTCTTTTTCCTAACTTCTTGTTTCTCATTTAACCTGCAACTCCCTGAGCCCACATGCTCTCCAAGGGATAAAACACACATTTTATAGCATAAATTGAGACATCACGTTCCCATACTCCAATCTAAACAAAATCCCCAAAATTTTCCATTCAAGACATAAATTTCAATGAAATGAGAGGAATGAAAAGAAAACAAATCAAATGCACACATGCTATCATCCATCCTAGATTGGTTACTTGCCTTAGTCAAAGATGCCACAAACCTCTCCAAGCACTTCCACTGAAGCTAATCTAAAGACTACAAAACCCATGAAAACCACACAAAACTCACTCAATCTTGAAAACAAGAAAGCCATTTTCACAAAAGGGTTTGTAAGCTTGAAAAAAAAAGATTTTAATGAACCAAAAAATCTTCATTAAGGAGATGGGTTGGAGCTCTTACCTAGAAAAGGCCAAACAAGAGAGAAAGAAGAAAATGGAGCTCTTGCCCAACTAGGAACTTCAAGAAATTTGCATCAATGGAAAGCTTAGGATGAGAGGAAGAAGATGATGGTCTTGGAATCTCATTTGGAGTCTTCTAACTTGATCATTCAAGAGAAATAAAGTGGAAGGAAAGGGTTTCTCCTCTTGGCTGCTCTAGGGTTAGGGTTTGAGAGTGAAAGAGGGAAAGAGAAGGGTTGACTTAAAACCTTAGCAAATGGGGCCCAATGGCTAAATCTTGCATCAATGAAAACATGATCTTGTGGGCCTCGAATGAACTCAGCGAAGAAGGATAAAATGATCCTCGAAATATCTAGTTTCCAAAAAGTATATTTTTGACATGGTTTTGAGATTTCGAAATTTGTGTCCAGATTTGTGTATAAAAGACAACTTTACCCTTTTTGGGCTAGAACTTGGGTTTTTGGGCTGAAAACATGAATGGGCTGAAAATGAAAGTTGTAACACATAGTAAGATCATTCAAATGAAATCAAAATCACAATTAAAAACAGAAACCGATATGATCCTCTCAAGCTTACATGTGCACTCAAGCCTTCCTGAGTGTGTCTGACTAACACTAAACGTTTTCAAAATTCCTAAAGCTAAATCCAGGACTAAATTAATTACTTCTAACCCAACGACAACTAAACCCACTTAGGACTAAACACACACTAATCGCACACTAATCGAATTAGTCTGGGTCGGGGTCTAACATTGTCGCGACCCCGGACCGGGAATCCCAATCCGGGATCGGGACATTATGGTGTGATGATTATTCAAGATGATTACCTACATCCACAATATACAATTTATTTAATTTCCCACAGGTGTCCGCGGTGAGGATATCACAACCTTGCACGAATGTTTCTTTATAGTGCGGAAGCGTGTAGCAAATCAAATAGTTGGACTATCTCTAGTCATGCAAGCATTAACATCAAATATCAAAACTGTATCAGAAAGAGCAATGATCTATAGCATGTTTCCCAAAAGTTGTTAAAGTTAGACAAAATATCATTTAGTTACATTCCCCAAAATTAGAGGTCAACAAAGGCCAATATTACCAAATAATAACCCCAAAAGAATGGTTAATAAGTTCTTCCCAAAATGTTTCGCCTCTTGTAGCAACCCGATGTCTACATGACATCGTCAGCGCGCCACTTGACTAGAGGATGCGGCTCACCTACCGCCTCCTCCGGCTCCTCCTCAAGGAAACCGGCAACGGGACCTGAGTACCAAAGCAAAGGATCAGACACGACGGTCTGGCAAGAGAGTGAGAAGATACAACAACATATAATAGATGAATATCTCGAAAAGCAAGGAAATCTGTTAAAGCAAGAATTCTCATAAAATGGATAAATCATTGGCTAGAAAAAAAACATGTAAACAAGATAAAACTCATAGGGTATCCAAGGAATCAGGAACAAGCAAGATGGCGACCACACGAAGCTAAGTCCTCTATCACTAAGGTGATAGAGTAATAACTAGGCCCTGGTCTCAGTCACTCGAGGTGAGGAGAAACCGGGGATCTCATATAAATACATATGCATATACAATACTATACATGACCACGGTAGCGAGCCGGGCATCGGGGACCACAGTAGCAATCTGCGGTATCGGGACAAGACCACGGTAATGACCGGGTAGCGGGATCCAAACTGCAGCTGGCGGGACAAGAGGGGGATCTCCAAGTCGGTGGATCAAACCAACGAGGTTATCCAAGCTTAGTGGTGCCGACTCATAGGTCAAATACAATCGAGACAATGCAAGTAAATCAGGTACAAATATATATAATCAAACGGGCAAGACGGGGGTGCTCAAGGGCACACTGACATATCATGTGGTGCAATGCACTTCGGGTGAAGTAACCATTTCAAGTGTACAACAATGCTTCGGGAAAACAAGTCATGTAATGTAAATCTTGGAAATGAAGAATATAATGAACTATACCAATTCAGGAAAGATAATGGTTTTAAGATCTAATTGAGTGAATAGGGGTCCCGTATGTCGATTGTGGAAATGACTTGGTACTCCTTGAGTTTGACGACATTCCGGGCTCCTTATCCACTTCTACGATTTTCAAAACTTAACATGAGCTTATGGATAGTACTAGATGCCATGATAGAAAAATCAAGACTATAAACGGTCCATCCTAAGTATGATGTCAACCCGGAACCATCGAGCAACCTACTCAGTCACCGAAAGGAATAGAGTTCGCGATACCCAAGGAAATAGACTTTGCATTTAGGTATGAAGAGGATATCGTGTCGTTCCATCCCGTTCGAGATTGAATAGATTTCACTTCGATGCATTCCGAACCAACCGTGAAGAGCATCGGCTCAAGACGCTCTCACATATGGTCGAGTGAGTCCAAGGAGGGTAGCCAAGGTCCACAAAAAAAATAAATCTCAAAACCCACTTGGTCCGATCGATCGGCCGAAATTTCTGTACCAGAAATGCACAGGGTCCGATCGATCGGCCCAAAAAGCCTTACAGTTAAAAGTCAGACCGATCGATCGGCCTGTAGGTCCGATCGATCGGCACTGGGCGTGAAGCATGCCCGGGAACTTGATTTTTCACCTTTTTGTTTCCTTTCCTTCCAACACCTCAACAACCACAATTAACTATGAACAAGGTGACTTAAACACATGATTCCAAGACATTAAATGAGGCTATCAAGATGTGTAAAGATCATTTATTTCAACCATGGAAAAATCAATGAAAGCATGAAAACCATAAATACTTCACCAAACCATTTCAAACTTAAAAACATCCAAACATTCACTTGCCTCAAGTCCAAGCTAGCCAAAAATCAAGCCTCTACTCACTTCTTAAGCTCACTTCCAAGCTACAATCAAAAACCCCCAAAACCACCCTAAAATGGGTTACACAAAGAATGAAAATGAAAGAACTTCCAATAATGCAAATGTAGCTTCCCTAAGGCTAGAAGATTACAAATCTAGAAGATGAGAGGGATCACTTACTTGCAAGGTCCTCTAATGGACAAGGTAAGCTCAAGGGAAGTCTTGTGATGGAGGGTTCTCTTCACAAATGGTATCAATGGAGAGCTTGCAAGATGAAGAAGAGGTTGGTGATCTCCATTCCTAGATTGATGAGCTCTTGGTGAGGCTTGGAGATGGAGAAGCAAGAAGAAGAAGAAGAAACTTGCTAGAAAAACCCTAGGCTCATATGTGTGCTGGAACAAGAGAATGGAATGCAATGGAGGGTTGGGTTCCTCTTTGTTAACAAAGGGGTTTGGGTCCCACAACTTAATGGACTTGGGTGGCTGAAATCATCTCTTTCGGTACCTCGGATGAATTCGACGAAGGAGGAAGAAATGATCGTCGAAATTCCTAGTTTCTAAAAAGTATATGTTTCGCGGGTTTCGAGAATATTAAGTTTTGGGTACAGATTTGGTGTGAAATGACTGTTTTGCCCTCAAGGCTATGAAATCGGGTTTCGGGACCTCAAATGGACACGGGATCAACATGAAAGTTGTAAGAATCCACAAGATGAATGCAACTGGCCAAAAACACAATTCAAAAAACGTCGGGAAAATTTCACAAGAAAATGCAAAGCCGAAAAGGGAACCCCCAAAAGGCCCCACAAGCTATCAATCACTCCAAAAAGCCCAAAACTAGAATCAAGGCTATTCCAAACCCAACTAGACCAAAAACACTAATCAAGCTTAGCACTAAAACGCAACTTAATTAGCACTAATCGGGTTCACTCGGGTCGGGGTCTTACAAACATCCTCCACCCCTTAGGATATTTGGTCCACCAAATAAAACAAACATTTACCTCTGGTAAACGCTGTGGATAAACTTGATCTCTCAATTCCCATGTGGCTTCCTCTGGCTCGTGATTTTCCCAAAGTACCTTAACCCAATGAATAGTCCGATTTCTCAATTCTTGCTCTTTGGGGTCAATGATCTTGATCGGCTTTTCACATACAAGGCATCTTCTCGAATCTCCAAAGGTTCGTGCTGTAGTATATGTGAAGGACTAGAAACATATTTCTTGAGCATAGAAACATGAAATACGTTGTGCACCCCGGAGAGTTCCGGCGGTAGCGTAAGTCTATAAGCAACATCTTCAATCTTGCTCAAAATTTCATACAGACCAATAAATCTTCTAGGAAATTTGCCCTTCTGTCCGAATCTCAAAGTCCCTCTAAGTGGTGAGATCTTCAAGAACACTTTGTCACCCACTTGAAACTGCAATTCTCTTCAGCGAGTGTCTGCATAACTCTTCTGCCTACTTCGGGTGATCTTCAAACGTTCCTGAATCAGTTTGACCTTGTCACTTATCTCTCCAACTATCGTCGGTCCATAAAAACTACGCTCACTGACTTCTTCCCAGCAAACCGGAGTTCTACATCTTCTACCATAGAGCGCCTCGAAAGGCGCCATACCGATGCTAGAGTGGTAACTATTGTTATAAGCAAATTCACAAAGCGGTAAACACTCATCCCACTGAACGTTGAAATCTAATACACAAGCACGCAACATGTCTTCAAGAGTCTGTATCGTCCTTTCTGACTGACCATCTGTCTGAGGATGATATGCCGTGCTGAACTGGAGTTTGGTACCTATAGACTCATGAAGGGTTTTCCAAAACCTTGACACAAACCTGCTGTTTCTGTCTGAAGTAATGGAGACCGGTTGACCATGTTTACTAACAATCTCATCAACAAATAACTTTGCAAGTGGTGTCATATGCATCATGTTCCCTATCTTCATAGAAATGAAATGAGCAGACTTTGTTAGACAATCTACAATAATCCAAATTGCATTATTTCCCTTCTTGGTATTCGGTAAACTGAAAACGAAATCCATAGTGATGTGCTCCCATTTCCACTCCGGAATCTCCAACGGTTGTAACAAACCTGGGGGCTTCTGTTGCTCTACTTTAATCAACTAACAAGTTAGACAACGAGACATAAAAGCTGCTATCTCTCTCTTCATGTTGTTCCACCAAAATTTATTCTTCAAATTATGGTACATCTTCGTGCTACCCGGATGCATAGAATATCTCGTGCTGTGAGCTTCATTCATTATTTCACTCTTCAAGTCATCCACATTTGGCACACACAACCGGTCACGAAAATACAATATCACATTCACCATCTTGAAATCTAGATGTTCTGTGATATGTTCTACTATCTTTGCCAAGTCAGGGTCTTGCAACTGACTTTCCTTGATCTTCTGGATGAAGGTAGGTTCTGATACTGTCATGTTTCCTAACATTGCACCTAGCTTCAAGGTTTGCACTTCCACACTCAACTCTTCAAACTGTTGTAAGACACCAATTCCTCTCAAACTGGCCATGACCAATGATTTTCTGCTCAATGCATCAGCTACAACATTCACTTTGCCTGGATGATACTTGATTGGAAAGTCATAATCCTTGATATACTCCATCCATCGTCTCTGTCTCATATTTAAATATTTTTGCGAGAACAAATATTACAAACTTCGGTGATCCGAATGGACTTCAAATTTCTCTCCGTAGAGCTAATGTCTCCACATCTTGAAAGCGAAGACAATTGCCGCCAATTCCAAGTCATGAGTCGCATAGTTCTTCTCATGGTCCTTCAACTGTCTCGAGTCATAAGCAATCACCTTGCCATCCTGTATCAATACACATCCCAGTCCCACATTTGAAGCATCTGTATAAACGATAAATCCGCCGCTGCCCGATGGCTATGTAAGGATTGGGGCTGTGGTTAACCTTCCTTTCAACTCTTGAAAACTTGTTTCACACTGTTCAGTCCAAACAAATGGGACATTCTTCCTGGTCAATTTTGTCAACGGTGCTGCAATGGACGAAAAACCTTGGACAAATCTTCTGTAATAGCCTGCCTACCCCAAAAAGCTTCTGATTTCTGTCATACTGCTGGGCCTCACCCAATTAACAATTGCCTCTATCTTAGCTGGATCAACTGCTAAACCTTCTCTGGAGATGATGTGGCCTAGAAAAACAACTTGCTCTAACCAGAATTCACACTTACTGAGTCTTGCATAAAGCTGGTTGTCCCTCAAAAGCTGCAACGCTGTCCTCAAATGTTCTTCATGCTCCTTCTTACTCTTGGAATACACAAGGACATCATCAATGAATACTACTGTAGAGTGATCAAAATAGGGTGCAAAGACTTTGTTTATAAGAGCCATAAAGACTGCGGGTGCATTTGTCAAACCAAATGACATCACTAAGAACTCGTAGTGCCCATATCTTGTTCTAAAAGCCGTTTTCTGAACATCCGAGTCCCTGACTCTCAACTGATGGTACCCTGATCTCAAGTCTATTTTGGGAAAATAGGTTACTCCTTGCAATTGATCAAATAATTCGTCTATCCTTGGCAATGGATACTTGTTCTTCACGGTCACATGATTCAATTTCCTGTAGTCAATGCACATTCTCAGACTTCCATCTTTCTTTTTCACAAACAACACTGGTGCTCCCCAAGGTGAAACACTTGGCCTAGGAAAGCCTTTGCTCAACAAATCCTGCAATTGGAGTTTTAGTTCACCCATTTCTGCTGGAGCCATTCTGTATGGTGCAATCGAGATAGGAGCTATCCCTGGAAGGAGCTCAATTGTGAACTCAACTTCTCTAATTGGTGGAAATCCCGTGATTTCTTCTGGAAAAACATCTAGAAATTCACACACAATGGGGATATCCTCCACCCTTTGAGACTGTTTATCCTCCGTGATAAACGCAATAAATGCCTAACACCCACTCTGAACTAATTTGCTTGCCTTCAACACTGAAATAAATCATGCCTGAGTTTTTCTCTTGTTCCCCTGAAATATCAATTCTGCCTGTGGTCCTTGGAATCTGAATGTTATGATTTTACTAAAACAATCCATGGTGGCATGATATGCTTCTAACCAATACATACCTAAGATGACATCAAAATCATGCATGTCTAAAACAATGAGGTTGGTCGGTAAATTAACATCTTCTAACAAAACTGTACATCTAGGTAATAGGTTCTACACACAACTTGTTTCCCTACTGGTGTGGTTACTATCAGAATATAATCAAATTCACTATGTGGTGCATCAATCATCTTAGCAAAACTAGGAGATGAAAATGAATGTGTGGATCCAGGATCAAATAAAATCTGAGCTTCTACCCCACAAACAAAAAGTTTACCTTCCACCACGTTTCCTACAGCTTTAGCATCTGCACGGTTGAGATAATATAAACGTCCATGCATCTGTAGCCTAGTCGGTGCTTGAGTTTGCCTTCCTTGGCCATGTCTGTTCTGTTGTGGAGGACGAGCAATCTAATTCTGTGCTGGTGACCTAGCCTGCTGCTGCTGCTGAGGTGGTCTAACCTGATTTTGAACTGGTGCTTGATTCTGAGGAGCTGCTTGTCTCTGTTGTTGGTTTCTGTTCCCTTGGTTCTGAAGTTGTGGGCAATCCTTGATTGCATGGTTCATAGCCCCACATTTGAAACAGGCACCTGTGGCCTTACGACATTCATAAGTCTCGTGGTTCTTGCCACAATGGCCACAACCCTGTCTCACTTGACTTTGTTCTTGCCTTGGTTTCTTGTTGTGCTGCTGCTGGTAGTGCTGCTTCCTGTCTTGAACGATCAGGTTTTTAATATCTTCAAACTTATATGCCTGTTTGACTGCCTCATCATATGTAGCTGGTGGAACTACTTCTATGGCATTTCTCATGATAATCGTGTTCAGCCCTTCCAAAAACTTCGTTATCTTCTTCTGCTCGGTGTCAATCAACTCAGTAGCATATCGAGCCAATCTCTCAAACTTGGTGACATAGTCTAACACAGTCATGCTGCCTTGCTTGAGCTGCTGGAACTCGATAGCCTTCTGTCTCTTAACATGGGAGGGAATGTACTTATCCTGAAACTGTGTCTTGAACGCTGCCCACACATCTTTGTTAGCCATCACCGTGTATGGATCCTTAACTGGCTGCCACCACCGATCAACAAGCCCATAGAATAGTGAAGCCATGAGGTTGACCTTCTGTCTACCCGTGCATGTAAAGACATCAAAGATTTTCTCGGTATTAGCTAGCCAGTCATCTGCAACTAACGGGTCCTCATTGCCCGAAAATTCCTTCAGTGCTCTCTTCCTGAACTTCTCAAATAGCGTATTAGGGTCATGATCCCTATTATGGATAACAATCTATGGACCCAAAGGCTGTGGAGCTAAGTTCCAGTTCTGAAGAAATTCCAAGAGTTGCCTCTGGACTTGAGCCATTTCTTCATCCTTCTTTGCTAGCTGTTCTTGAAATTTGGCTTGAGTCTCATTTGCCTGCCTTTGTTGTTCTATCATAGTTTGCATGAGTTCTTGAATTTGTGTAGCGGTTGGCGTATTAGTCGTTTCTGACTCCTTCTGATTACTGCCTGAAGCATTATTGTTTGAAAATTTCCTTGGAGGCATGATGCTGTAAAACAAGGTGTTATTACACAATAAACATGGTATAAGGGTTTCTAAGGTCCTATACCAACGAATCTATGGAACTCACGAATCCTCGCCACGTTCCTAAGACCTTTCTAGTTTCTTTTAAGTGCTTGAAACAAGTCCCGCTCTGATACCAGTCTTGTCGCGACCCCGGAACGGACCTCCGACCCGCGATGTTTGATTCTGTTGTTTGTTTTTCCCACAGGTTCCCGCGGTGAGGATTCCCAAGACACGCAGAATCTGTCTCACATGATCAAGTTTGCGGAAGCATGTAGCAAATCACATCATGATAAGCACCAACAAATTTTTAAGTGCTATGACAAATAATAATAAGATATAGTATCAAAAGAGAGGAGTTAACATGACATTCCCATCATGATTCAAGTTATGAGACTAACACAAAAGTAAGTTAAGTTTAGTTACATCCCATAAGAGGCCAACAAAGGCCAATACAATTCTCAAAATAATAAAAGAACCCCATGAAAAAATGTAGCGAAACTCAACAACCCGCCCGACGTCTAGTTGACATCATCGGGTTGCCACTTTCTGACTGGGGGTGGCTCAAGAGCCTCCTCCTAACGCTCCTCCTCAAAGGCAACGTCACCTGCACCTGGGCACCAAGATACAAGGGTCAAACACAACGGTTTGGCAGGTAATCAATTTAGGCATGAGCATAAGTAGTAAATGTTTAAGGAAACATATAAAGACATTTTGCTGAATTGTAAATAATTACATGACTAAGGTACATTTCAAAATACAGGCAAAACTTGACATGAATACTTATAATATCATGAATAGTTACATTCCACAAAGAGCCCATCCTTTCTCTATCATTTGAAATGAAAAGAGCAAGCACGCATGACAAGCACGATATACATAATATAATCACGACACGATTCCCACATATACGGGGATTCCGGCTGCGGAACCGGACACGCACGATGTGTAATAAAATACACGACCAGTTTGCAGATAGTCCATATGTTTAAGGACCCCCAGATAGTGGATCAAACTGAAAGGGCAGTCCAAGCTCAGTGGTGTTCACTTAAATTCATGAATACACAAAACATGCGAAACACTGTCTAAACATGTCGAGATAAAGGGGGAAATCACTTATCAAAACACGACAAACACAACTAGCGAAAGGCATAATTAATTTACATAACACGCTTAGGAAGTGACCCCTTTTTCTTGAAACAAATCTTCAAAAAGTGCTTGCACTTAAACTTCAAAGCGAGTGCACAATGATATTCATTGTACCAAAACTAAAGTACGAACACAAAACCTATCAAGCACATGTAAGGACCTTTGGTTGATCTTTGTGTAGACGAAGCCCAGGTGTTGGAATTTAAAAGAGAATCGGTGCCTCGGAAGTTCAAAGACATCTCAAGTTTCGAGTGCACAATATCAGGCTAAAGGTCACTTAACATGTTCTAGTTTTCATTCTTACAAATACTTTTCAAAATGGCAATGGTGTTAAATTCGGTTAGCTCACAGTCAAGTGTCGGCTAACAGAACTAGGATCTGGCGGCTAGCCGCCAGCTGACCGACAGGCTGACCGCTAGAAACCCAGGTCCAAAAGCAGCTCTCTGGAAAAGAAACCGAACTGACTTCAGTTGGCTTACGGTTAACCGAAATGGGATTTGGCGGCTAGCCGTAAGCTGACCGCTGAACCCTGATGCACATGCCAGCTTCTGGAAAAGGAACCGCCGAGCTCGATCAACTCGCGGTTAGCCGAAATGGGGTTTTGGCTAGTTGCCAGCTGACCAGCGGCTGACGAAAACTGCACGGGAAGTGCATTTCAGTTCAAATTTTCACATTTTCTTTTTCTCAACTTCTTGTTTCTCATTCAACCTGTAACTCCCTCAGCCCACATGCACTCCAAGGGATAAAACACACATTTTATTGCATAAATTGAGACATCACATTCCCATACTCCATGTTGGAAAATAGGTGGGTCATTCAGATAGGTTTCAAAAACTTTTGACCCACTTGATGGAGTGATCAACTATCTAGAAGGCAATAAACCCAATCCAGGATGCAATCCCTCAAACTCATAAATCATGTACGACAATATTACTTATCTAGATGATAGAAAACAACACCTAAACATGCCACCCCGTAATCCACAACATACAAGGATGTAGATTATACCTTTGGAGCTTAGTTATACTCTAATGGAGAATTTGAATTCTTTCTTCGATGATGAACACCTTCACTAATCAAATCTGAATCTCCAACACCTTTTGATCTTCCACGCTATGACCCGTATCGGATTCTCTTTTCTCAAGAAGATGGTGGAATCTCCATGAGAAAAACCCTAGAGGAAACAAGAAGAGAAACTAGAAGAGGGAAGTGATGTGCAACAACTTGCACAAGAGAGGAAGAGAGATGATGGGCGTGAATCCCTAGTGGGATTGTGCATAGTGACGTCCAAGGCACTCCTTTCCTCTTCTTATAGCACTTAAGCAACCTCCCCTTACTAATTGAAATAGAAGTCTTACTTCCACAATAATTAGTTGCTTACTAAATCACAATTAGAAGTCTTACTTTAAATATGATTAGTAACTTCCTCCTTTTCTAATTAAAATAGAAGTCTCACTTCCATTGATAATTAGTAACTTACTATTACCACTATTAGAAGTCTCACTTCAAATAGAAATAGTAACTTTCTATTTCCTTTTAGAGTTCTGCTATAATTAGTATCTTTCTAATATCTTGGGCTAGCGTGGGGACCACTAGAGATTCCTTAGAAAGCTGGCTCCAACTGGGACACGCGACCCCACATCTCATGTGCAATCCGAGCCCACGTTAATTGCAAATAACTCCACTATATAAATGCAATTGAACTCCAGTCTTAGGAATATATTACAATGAAGACCCTAAACTTCCCAATAACCACAAGTAGGCCCCTCCATCTATATTCATGGATCAATTGGACCCGTCCACCAAATTAGATCCATATCTTATTATCCTTGAGCCCCAATTAATTATAATGATCATTTGGAACCGACCCAATTAACTCTTAATTGGAATGGGTGCGCACTTACCAATGATACATCCATTAATTGGCACAAGGGGATATTAAAGATAGATTCCATCTTGACCATTGAATGTTCCCACAACTCTACTACCACGTACCCAAATCACCGAGGTGTTGACCTACAATTGGCCTCGCTCATTGGTGACTCAAAGCAAATGTATAGATAGAAACTTGAGTTCATTAATGTCTCAGGATTATGAGCCTATTGCTAGGGAATTATGAGAGCAGACCTTAATGTAAAGACAGTGTATATAAGGTGCTTCTCATGGTCCTTCAATACATCCAATGTACCAGCACTATGATCCAGAATCTTACATTCTGATGATCGAGACAAATGACACTATCTCATAGTGATCAAAGTGCTGCAACCTTATTAGATGAGATCCTCAATCTCATCACTGGTTGTGAAGATATTTAAGTATAAGATTTGCAATACATGTCTCCTGTATGTGGATCTCATCCATATACATGTCTTACATCTAGTATACTTATGGACTCCGGTTCATCTCATGAACCATTATGTCATTCGTATTAGTTATGTGCAAACAAGTAATAAAACACCATTCATCTCATGAAAGGAAAGCAATAATATATATTGATAAATAAAGAAATTAATCAATTTATTTATCATATACTGGTATTGAGATAATAAAACTAACATTCTCCCACTTGGGCTAAATGCCAGTCAGGGTTGCATCTTATGCAGATCCCATCTACTTGCTGCCCAAAGTCTTTGGTACTCAAAGGCTTAGTAAAGGGATCTCCCAGATTGTCTGTAGATTCTATCTAGGTGATAGCAGTATCACCTCTCTGCCCAATCTCACTGACCATTTGTTATAACCCTTGTACATGCTTTTGGCTTATGGGTTCCTTGGACTTATAGACTGCCCTGCTGTTATCACAGTAAACTGTGAGCGACTGTCTTGCCAAAAGCACCACTCCAAGTTCCATAAGGAATCTATTAAGCCAATCTGCTTCTTTGGCTGCTTCTCAAGCAGCTACAGCATAAACACATACCCAGAAGTTGATTTCTTGGAATCCTTATCAGACTGGAAGTCAGTATCTATGTAGCCTACTCATTACTGCTGTAAATCAACATGTGATATTTAGTCCTTCTCAAGGATTTGAGAACACATCTTACAGCAATCCATTGGTTAGGACCTGGGTTAGACTGATATCTGCTGACTAAGCCCAATGCATGACAGATATCCGGTATAGTATATAGCATAGCATACATGAGGCTACCAACACCCAAAGTGTATGGTATCGACCTCATCTGCTCCTTTTCCTCAGGTGTCTTGGGACACTGATCCTTGGAAATGTACACTTCATGCCTGAAAGGTGTAATACCCTACTTGGAGTCTTACATAGCAAACCGTACCAGCACCTTAACTATGTACGCATATTGGGATAAGCCTATCATCCTATTTATCCGGTCTCAATGGAGTTTGATCCTTAGGATGCGACTGGCTTCTCCCAAGTCCTTCATATCAAAAGTCTTAGCCAACTAAACCTTTTACTGTTGACAACATCCATATACCACTCTCTAGGAGAAGGATGTTGTTGACTAGAAAAATTGCCCTGCCTACTTTTCATGTACACTCATGACTCATCCGGATTTTGACAAAAATCAACTGAATTGATTCCTTAGTCAAAACGAATGTTCTAGCTTTGGAATGCCTGCTTCAGTCCATAAATGGGCATCTGCATGTTACAAACTCTTTGCTCTTGGTTGTTTAGCTATATAACCATCTGGCTGCATCATATAGATGTCTTCGTCAAGATGGCCGTTGAGAAACGTCATCTTGACATCCATTTGCCAAATCTCGTAATCGAGATGAGCTGCTATGGATAAGAGTATCCGGATGGACTTGAGCATGGCTACCGGCGAGAAGGTTTCCTCATAATTGATATCTTCTTTTTGAGTATATCCTTTCGCAAAAAGCCTGACCTTTAAAGGTCCCAACTCTTCCATCTAGTCCTCTGTTTCTCTTGTAGACTCACTTGCACCCAATAAGTTTGATATTGGCAGGCAAGTCCACGAGTGTCCAGACTTGATTAGAGTACATAGACTCCATCTCAGCTTTCATAGCATCTTGCCAACATCCCGAATCTTTGTCAGTAATTGCTTCATCATAGTTACAGGGATCTTGTTCCGGTTCTTCCGGGGCTGCCTCGTAAGACTCTCCTAAGAACGAGAACCTGTCAGGGGGTCTGACAATCCTCCCACTACGATGAGGCACTGGTGTAACTACTGGGTTCGGTAAGGGCGCTTTTTCCTTAGGTTCGGTCATACTAGGATTTGGAATTGTTTGCTCTTGAATTTCTTCCAAGATCACCTTTTTCTAAAGGTTTCCAGTCTATCATATAATCTTCCTCCAGAAAAACCGCATTAGTGCTCACCATCACTTTCTGCTCTCTGGGATTATAGAATAACCAACCTTTAGGTCATTTAGGATATCCTACAAACGTGCATACTTCCGACTTCGTTTCCAACTGATCCGTCTTAACCTTTAGCACATGTGCCGGACAACCCCAAATGTGTAAATGTTGTAGACTAGGCTTTCGCCCGGACCACAACTCCTGGGGAGTCTTAGGTATAGACTTAGATGGTACGAGGTTTAGTATGTACATCGCAGTATCCAAGGCATATTCCTAAAAGGATATAGGTAATCCTGAGAAACTCAGTATAGACCTAATCATATCTAAAAGAGCTTGGTTCCTTCTTTTTGCTACTCCATTCTGTTGAGGCATACCAGGAGAAGACAATTGGGATAAAATCCCATTTTTTGATAAGTATCCCATAAATTTAGCGAAGAGATATCCTCCTCTGGCCCTGACATTCTTGGGTCCACACACATCAGTATACACTAATTCCAATAAATCTTTGGCCCCATTGCCCTTTGATGAAAAGGGCCTTTTGGTCATTTTACCATCCAGACAGGACTCTCAAACAGTCATTGGTTCTACCACTATTAAAGGCAAGATACCATCTTTCACTAGCCTGTCAATCCTATTTAGGTTTATATGACCTAGCCTCAAGTGCCAAAGTTTTGTTGGATCAGATGAAGGTGATTTCCTCTTTAGTGATGGTCTATTAATTGTTTCAGTATTATGTATCTCATACATTGTGGGATTAACAAATAAATTTCATTAATTACCTTGTCAGAATACATAAAAATACCGTATCTCTTTATGACAATCTCAGTACCAAGAGTAATAGAATAAATCTTATTCACCATACTAGAAACTGAAATTGAATTCCGCCGTAAAGACGATACATATAACGTGTCTGACAAAACCAATTTATCATTTGAAATACATAATGTAATAACTCCCACTGAAACAAACTCTGCCGTAGCATCAGATCCTAGGTTGACAATGATTTCTCCGTCACTGAACCTCCTGGTTTCCCTGAACCCCTGCAACGAATATGTGATCAGTTGCCCTGGAGTCCATACACCAAGATTCTTAAGTACCAGTTGCAGAACTAACTTCAGAAATAAGTGACTCAATCATACCTGAGGTCTTCTTCTTAGACAGATATTCTGGACAATTCCTTTTCCAATGTCCTGTCTTACCACAATGGAAACACTTTCCTTTTACTCCCGTGCCCTTAGCCTTGGCCATACTACAAGTAGAACCATTCTCCACCTTAGGAACCTTGATGACTGATTTCTTCTTGTTATCTCGGTCTTTGCCTTTCGGCTTGGTCATAGTAAATGACTTTTCTGTCATGAGGGAATTTTGCTCTTTCTTCATGATTTCCTCAGTCACTACCAGCTGGCGAGAGTTCAGCTATGGTCATTTCCAATTTATTATAATTGATCACGAAATGATTGAAAGAATCCGGTAGTGACTGAAGGATCATGTCGATCTGCGATTCTTTATCAATCGTAACACCTAGTACATCTAACTCATTTAGTGCGAGACTCATCTTCAACAAATGTATTTGTACTGGGGTTCCCTTAGCCATCTTAGTGTTTATCAGCACCTTCATAGCAGCTTGCCTAGCAGGTCTAACCTGGTCTGCAAACATCTCCTTTAAGTTCAATATAATATCATATGCTGACTTATAAGATTGATGTTGGTGTTGTAAAACACTAGACATGGATGCCTGTATAAAACATCTGGCTACCTCATTGTCTTTTGTCCATTCGGTGTAAAGGTCCTTTTCATATTGAGGTGCATGAAGCTCAGGCTCAGGAAGGGAGGGTATGGTAAGGACATATCTGCATCCTGAAGCTGTCAGGATAATATCCAGGGTCCTTTTCTAGTCTATAAAGTTGGATTCCTTTAACTTATTCTGGTTGAGGATAGTCGCAAGTGGATTGAAAATATTTGAATTCATGCTTGAAAAACTATAGCACATAACCATACATTCAATTAATAAATTTAAATGACATTAGGGTTTAGTATTCTACCAAATTTATGTGGGAATCCTCATAACCACTATGTTCAGAATACATCGGAATCCCAATCTCCGGGGTATGCCTCCTTGGGGAGTGCGAATACCACCTAGATTGGTGCGGATCAAAGTTGGTGAAAATTATTTTTAAGACTAACTTTCCATGATCCCCTTCATTCATTATTATCTAGGTATCTCATACCAAATAATGAATGACTCCCGATTAGCTTCGGTTTCTAAAATAAATGAGGCAAATCCTTGGGGATACTACATCATTATTTTAGTTAAGTGTGACCCACCAACTAGCATTGCATGACAACCGTTGCGAGCAGCTCCTCCTTGGGGAGTGAGCCCCCGCCCCGTCTCACCAACACTATCCATAGGAGATCCATATCTAGTAACCAAACAAGTAAAAGCCCTCCGTGGGGAATGGCCATTCTCAAGATGGCGCGAGGCTAATACTTTCCTTACAATGGACCTATGGTGGAAAACCATGGGGATTTCTAAATATAAATGCCCCGCTCCCACTTAATATTTTAGAATTGAGGATTTCCTTGTAAGGTATTAGGGCCCACATATATATATATATATATATGATCATCAAATCATCTTATGATATGATCAAAGGTTGCTTCCAAGTCAAGTTATTTTTAGGAAAGTCCAGTTTCTTAAATTAGTGTTACCAATGTGTCCATCTCATGAGTCATCAACACTAATTAGAACTCTTTCAAAAATAATTTGATTTGACCAATTTTAGTAACTTGCTATGTTCGGATCAGATTTGGAAATATTCTAAATTAAGCATGCATCCATAAATAGAAAGTGCTAAAATTAGAAACTAGTCCTCTCCTCCACATGGCCCTAGCGGAATAGACTTCTTGGACTTAAGGCAAAGACGTCCATTTTGGAGATGCTCAGATGTATAAAGATGAAAAAGAAGAAAAAGAGGAAGAAACAACACCCTTTGCCGAAAAGCTCCAGAAAGATAAGGGTAAGGCTCCTTAGCAATCATCGGAAGAAAAAAAACCTTCTAGCAAATCCAAATAGAGCAGTCATTCTCCCTTCGTTGCCTCTCTCAAATCTTCAAAGCCTTTGGTAATCTCCACCAAAGCAAAGAAGACAAAACAAAAGGTTGGGGGCAAGCACGTTGTTTCCTTCGTGTCTATTATGCATGACACAGTTTCGGATTCAGAGCCAGAAGACGACACAGCGTCAAGCCAAGCTGATACTCAGCAAATTCAGCTTGCTCTCACTCCATTGGAGACACCTGCTGACGTAAAAGACCCTGTGTCTGCTTTCTTCCTCATTTCGGCAACTTCGGCAGAAGAAAAGATAATCTCCTTCCACAGATCGGAAGCCTCTTCATCAAATTCTTCACTTTAACCTTTCAAAAATGAAGGTATGCATCAACTATTCTTGTATAGTCCATTGGCACAAGCTATCATGAAGAAAATGGGCTACGATGCTCAGAATCCAATCAGTTTGGGAGGTGGTAGTGGTATTCTCACACTATTGGAACCCCCTGGCCAAAAGTCAACTGGAGGATTGGAAATTCTATCGTCATATAGTGCAGAGCACCGTTACTCTCCAGTTGAAAAAGAATGCCTTGAAGTGATGTTTGCCGTACAAAAGTCGCGTCACTATCTGCTGTCCAACAAAGTATACTTGATTTCGAGGATCAATCTCTTAAAGGTCCTTGTCACAAAAGCATGTTCTCTCAATGCCCGATTGGCAAAATGGTCCATCCTTCTGTCGCGATTCGATATTAGGTATGTAGAATAACAAACAATCAAAGGCCAAGCTCTAGCAGACTTTCTTGCAGAGCACCCATTGCCTAAAGATTCTCCACTAAGGGATGATCTCCTAGACGAACCTGTCTACACTATGGAGGTTTTCCCATCTAATGCTTCCTGGGACATGTACTTTGACAGCGCAACCAGGACAAATGAAAAAGGAAAGAAAATATCGGGAATTGGCTTTTTCTTTGTTAGCTCCGAAAAATACATTATTCCACACTCTTTCTCGCTACCGGAACCATGTTCAAACAATGCAGTTGAATACCAAGCCCTGATTGTGGGATTGGAACTCGCCCTTGAATCTGGCATCACCATGCTAGAAGCTTTTTGGGACTCTCAACCGATCGTCAACCAGGTGAATCAGAAATTTGAGGTCAGGAAGCCCGATTTATTACCTTACTACAACAAGGCGCAATCGCTTTGACAAAAGTTCAGCATCTGTCACATCACCCACATCCTCAGAGGTGAAAACGTACGTGCAGATGCCCTGGTTGAACTTGCAGCACCTACCGCATTCCAAGAAGGGGAAAACATGCAAATCACAGTGTGTCAAAGAAGGACTCTCCCTCCTCTTAACACACACCAAGCAATTGTTGAATGCCACCAAGTGGTTGGAAGTCGGATGTCCATCCTCAAACCTCCGATCAGCGACTGAAGGGATCTGTTCATTGATTACATTATGTTCGGAATCCTACCTGAAGATCCAAAAGAACAGGTAAGCATTCAAAGACGAGCCCCAAACTTTCATTTGGATATTCCATCAAAAATGCTTTACAGAAAATCCTTCAATGGAGTACTTCTACACTGCATCTCACAACAAGAGGCCGAGGAAACTCTCAAAGAAGCACATGCTGGTCTTTGTGGAGCTCATCAGGCTGGTCCTAAGCCCTACAATCAGATAAAAATGTTAGGTTATTATTGGCCTACTATGGTAGCTGACTTATGTAATTTGCTAAATGTTGCCAACAATGCCAAATTCATGGAGATTATGTCCACATGCCTCCAGAATGGTTACATCCTACAACAATCTCATGGCCTTTCGAAGCCTGGGGTATGGACATCATAGGTCCTATCTCTCCCCCATCAAGCAAAGGACATCGCCTCATCTTCGCCGCTACAGATTATTTCTCTAAGTGGTTAGTAGCATTTTCGCTCAGCGAAATGAAAACCTCATTAGTCCTTCAATTCTTACTCACTAACATTATTTGTCGCTTCAGCATACCTAAGAGATTCGTCCATGATAACGGACCATAATTCCGAGATCACAAAATCTACAAGTTCTGCGACAAGTACAAAATCCAAAGTTGTCCTTTGACTCCATATAATCCGGCAGCGAACGGATTAGAAGAAGCATTCAACAAGACACTCTGCAAAATTCTCAAGAAAATGGTCTCTAGTCACAAAAAAGACTGGGGTGACAAAATACCTGAAGTTTTGTGGGCTTATCGAACGACCGTTCGAGGACCAACCCATAACACACCATTCTCCTTGGTCTATGGATGCAAAGCAGTTGTCCCTTTGGAAGTACAAATTCCTTCCTTAAGGGTACCTTTGCAAAATGACATGACGCAAGAAAGCAAAGTCAAATTGAGACTCCAAGAGCTGGATAATCTCGATGAGAGACGGCTTGAAGCTCTACAAAGTATTGAGCTGTACCAAGCACGCATGGCAGGATCTTTCGACAAGAAGGTCAGGCAATGCACCTATAAAATGGGTGACTTGGTTCTTGTAGTAAAAAGGCCAATGGTTTTTGCTAAAAAATCCAAAAGAAAATTCGAACCAAAATGGGAGGGACCCTTCGTCATCGACAAAGTATTCTCTAACGGCCCATACGCTCTTCTAAACATAGAAGGCGACAGATGTATGTTGCCCATCAACGACAAGTTCTTGAAGCGGTACTACCTTTGAAGACTTTCTCCAACGGGTCAGAGCAATGCCTGCACGATCAAAGCCTATTTCCAGGTACTTACTCGTCGAACCCACCCCTTTTTGGAATTTTCATCCATATGTTGAAATTTCTAAAAAAAAGGCTCTCAAAACAATGTTTACGTTCATAGTTTCATTGTTCAAAAAAATCAAATCCAAAAATCCAAGTTTAGGAGCCTCTTCCCGGACTTGACCAAAAATTTTTATCCTTGAACCCAAAATTCATGGTTTGACACAAAAATCAGGACTCGGGAATTTCCACCCTATAAGCTCCGACTTTTACAACCATAAATGGTTTTGAGTCAAAATTTATGACCTCGTGTCTTTAAACAAAAATGGATTTTTAGAAACCGCGGGGAAGCGGAGCTCAGTCGATACTCGCAAAACCCAAAATCAGAAGGATATGAACCCCATTCGATACTTTCAAAATTTCAAAATCGCAAGGAAGAGACCTTGCCAATACTTGCAAAATTTCAAAAATCAGGAAGACGCAACATTACAGTTGATATCCACAACCCAAATTTTCAAAAAACCTCAAATTTCAAAAATCGTGGGGAAGCGACATTCAGTCGATACCTGCAAAACCAAAATTTTTGAAAAACCAAGGAAACGACGTTCAGTCGATACTTGCACCCCAATTCGTGAGGAGGCGACATTCCATATATACTCGCAACCGAATGAGCAAGGAGGCGACATTCCATCGATACTTGCAAGACCATTCAGTAGGGAGGCGACTTTTAGTCGATACTTGCATTTTTGAAAACCGAAACCTGGCTTTTACTCCAAAAACAAAAATCAACTTTCACGCCAAAAAACAAAACCTGGCTTTTACGCCAAAACCAAAAATCTGCTTTCACACCAAAAATCAAAACTGGCTTTTACGCCAAAAACAAAATTTCATCTTTTATGCCAAAAATAAAAAAACCGGCTTTTACGCCAAAAATTGAAAATCTGGCTTTCACGCCAACAAAACAAAACTTGGTTTTCAAAATACCAACTTCCATGCCAAAAATAAAAATAAAAATACAAGGACGGCACAGAAAAAAAAGAAAATACAAAGAAGTCATACCAGGTGAAGATTCTGGAATCACTCTAGAGTCCCTCGGTTCTTCTCCAGATGCCACAATTGGATTCGTCACTGCCTCATCGGCCGGAACCTCAGGCATCACCAAATCATCATCTCCCATTAAAAAAGGGAGAGAATGCAAATCAAAACAAGAAAATCTCAATGAAAGAAACGGAAAGAGAAAGAGGAAGAATCATACCTTCACTAACGGTCTCTTCCTCTCGACTCCTCTTTTTCGGAGGTCATCAGCGTCCCCTGACATCTCTTTAACAATGGTGAGAAGGACTTCTAGAACATGAGAGTCTTCGTGCCGCCTGTTATTACGGCGCTGCTCTCTGTTCCTCTTGATTCTATGGGTCGGTTTGCTTGAAGTACCCTCCCCATCGTCAAAGTCAGGACCTTCGCTTGACTCCTCGCCAGATGGCCTGCTCTTCCTAGTGGACTCCATGGAAGCCTTCGTTCGTTCCACTTGCATCCAAGCGTCGATCTTGGCCTCCTCCTCCTCTAGCTATTTCAAGACCTCACTAGGTATCTCTTGTAAAGCTCTTGATCTAATGATGTCCTGTTCACCGAGAAAGCCTATCTTGTGCTTCTCTCCAAAAAGGAAAGTCGAACTTCCTCTCGTCGGACTCCATCTGATTTGCCAAGACCCTTCTTAGAAGATTGCTTGACATCGAGCTCTTTCTTGGAAAGCCCCCGATACACCGAAAAGCTCTCTACGAACCATTTCGTAAAACCAATAGTCCGGAAAGTGGGCAACTCAGGATAGGAAATCATGGCGGTAGTGTCCTCCGCACTGTAAAAAGGCCCATGCATTCCTCCCATCCTGCAAACCTCCAAAATGTTTCACCATGCTTGAAGGCGCTCCAACAACGCCTTGAGAGAAGCCCAACTACAACGCAAAACACGAGGGGACATACAGTTGGATATCAACAAAAAGATGTCTACGGTACACCATTGTACCAACTTATATGTTAAAAAGCCACATCTTCTCTGCGTTGGTCAAAGAATAGTGCCTTCCCGACCCTGCCCTGGTGGAATCTCGGGAGACACCAAAGTCAAAAGCCATCTTCCGCAAACCTGGAGAAAGCTTCACTAAAGACTGCCCAATCTCGACATCCCTGAACCGTCAGATTCTCAAACGGGCAGACAAAAGGGATTCGTAAACGACTACTCCTTTAGCCAACCAAATCATGAAAGGATCATCATCCTGTGTAGCACCCAACTGATGGAAGCGGGGACAATGGTACACATACTACGAATAAAAAATATGGGCTGAAAACACCCTGTTCATAGGGAGCCAAGTCGAACCAGAAAAGCAGCAGCCTGCAGTTCGATACATAGATATGAATAAAAAGCAGGCACCAAAGCAAGCCTCTCTCCAAATGCCATCTGACAAGCCGGAAAGATAAAATGCAGGCTGATGCGCGTTCCTTCTCCTCCTACAAAAATAGCCTCACTCAGCCAGTAAGTGAGGTAAACAGCGAGATCCCTTCGCAGCGCAATGTAAGAACAAATGGCACCTGTGCTCATGAAGAAGTCCTTCAAGTCTTCTTCGAATCCAGAGTCTTAGCTTTGGCTTCCTGGGTCGTGCTATCAGAAGACTCTCTGCTGTTATAGAAGTTAGGAAACAAATAGCCAAAACTCCTCCAACTACTGGACTTGACTTTCGAGCCCTCCTTCTCCTTCAAAAAATTATAGAAGGCGACGAGTTGAAAGTACAAAAGCATGAATTCCTCAGACTGCTCCTCAAGGATGCTGTCAGTAGGCATTAACTCCTCATAAAGTTTGTCGAGGATAGGCAGCCCGGTGATGGCACTCAACTCCTTCAAAGAAAAACCAATCTCACCATTTGTGACAATGAAGGTGTTGGTTTGTGGAAGGAAGACTCCAACATGGCCATGAAGGTTTCATTGGAGAAAACCACGGAAAGCGCGAACCGCATCGAAGATCTCAACCTCCTTCAGAATGGCCCCGCCAACCTGCAGACGTGATTAGTCCATGACTCCCAGCTTGAGTCAGCGCTAAAACGGTCACGAAACTGGAAGGGTTTCACCCAATTGCTGTCGTCACCCTGAAAAATGCCAAGGTCCACCGGTCTCAAATCGACCGATGGATGATCGAAACCTTGCTAGTCGCTGGCCGGCATCAACATGTCCATGCAGACAGGCGACTTCTCTGCATATCTAGAAGGGCCGCCAACAAAAACCCCGATCTTGATCACATTTCTCTTCACTCAGCTCAGAGGATCTTCCTTCTTAGGGCATGTGGGAGAAAGGCTCATGATCGAGATAGTGCGATCAAAAGTTGACCGGGTAGAAATAGTTCTCTCCTCACCATCTGCCGTGTAAGAGAACTGAAAACACCTTCTTTGGTACATCAGGTCGTGAGGGACTGCATCACCAAAGAAGAAGGTAGGCTTGGGCACAATGCTCTGATCATCCATGACCCAAGGTCGGTTGCTTACCATAATGTTGTAAAACCCCTCATCCTTGAGAGCGATTAATCGCTGTCTCATCTTATCACTCTTCCAAGTTTTTCACCACAAACTGGACCTTCTCCCAGGCCTACTGTACGGCCACGTTAGGAGACTTGGTAGACCGGCGAGGTGCATCGGTAACAGGCTTTTTGCCCTTGTTCGTTTTGGAGGAACTACCTACAAAGGATGGAAAAGAAAAGAATCAATCATAACCAGAGTGACAAAATTTTGCTAAAAAAATTCTAGCGAAATCTTGGCATGGTTCCAAGCCAATTCCGAAGATAAGGGAAACACCCCGAAAAAGATAGGAAGCTTGAAGATGAGCTAAACATCATTGCGAGCTCATAGTCAAAGGACCATTCTCAAAGAAGACTTGAGCTCAAACATTGCTACGAGATCAAGCCAGTCTTATCAAATCCCCACAAGCTTGTAGAAGGGCTCAACATTGCCGCGAGCTCCAAATTCCAAAACTTGCAAAGCTCCTCAAAATACTGCAAGGCTAAGAAAGGGCTCAACATTGCTGCGAGCTCCAAATCTCAAAACTTGCAAAAGATTTCCAGGTACGCACCATCATGCTTCCAAATAATCAATTTACTAAAAAGCATGCATAAAAGAAAATCATCATGCATTAGATGCTACAAAAACCTTATCCAAAGTTTGACCAACTCCAACCCAATTTGGTCAAAACCAATCAAACTTTGTCCAAGTCAAAAATCATGTTGGCTTGACCTAGAGACTCTAGCCTTTTGTCTTGATGCATAAAAAAAATGCATTAACATCTTGAATTGCATAAACCTCATTATCATGGTGAGAAAAAAGAGGGAAAACAAAAGATAAAAAAAAAGAGAAATCTCTTCGAAAAAAAAATTGGGGCTGCCCCACAGGCCGTGGCCCACTGCCACGTGGCAATACGGCCAGGCCCATATTGACCTATCCGTACAGCCAGAAAAAGAAAAAAAGAAAAATCGTGAGAAAAAAAAAGAAGAAACAACACGTGTTAAAAAAAGGAGGAGAAAACACGTGGAAAAAAAAGAAAAAGAAAACGAAAAGAAAAAAATAGAAAAGAAAAGAAAAGAAAGAAACGTTTTCTACTTCTACATGGAGTTTCTTGTGAAGGGACAAAACTTACTTGAAGCCATGGATGAAGAAGAAGGAGAACTTGAAGATTCTTGAAGAAGAAGAGAAGTTCTTGATCTTGGAGCACTCTTCAAGATTCTTGCAAAAAGAAAGTAATAAAGCAAAGATCCAGCCTCACCTTGCTCTTATAAAGGATATCAAACCAAAAGAGGAAACAAGGAGAAAAACTAGAAGGTAAGTGCTAAAAATTAGCAACTTTCCCAAAAGAAAGGAGATTTGTGATATTTTCTCCTAAAAAGAAGTTTCTTTGAGAAATTCTCTCCCAAAAGAGAGGAAACTTGAAAGATTCTCTCCCAAAGAAAGATACTTTGAAAAAATCTCTCCCCAAAACAAAGAAGCTTGAGATATTCTCTCCAAGTAAGGATATTTTTAGATAATCTCTACCAACAAGAAATATTTTTAGATATTCTTTACAAAATGACACCACATGAGATCTAGGTCATCTTTAAAAGCTTAAGATCCCATGGGTTAGCCCATATGAGCCAGGTTTGACCACCTAGGCACTAAAAGGGGCTTATTATCAAAACTCTCCTTTACCAAGAACATACAAAACGGTTCCATGCCTCTTTTTTAGTTGATTGAACCATTCAAAAAAAAAAAAAAAAAAAAGAGAGAGAGAAGCCTCATGAGTTTCCAAAAATCCAAACCATCCAACCTCATGAACCAAATTAAGCCAAAATCTTGAAATTGACATTCCACAAAAAACCAAACTCTGGTCCCCTAACTTGCCACATATAGCTTGTTAGGTCACAAGGCCGAAATAAAAAATCAAATCCTGACCCCCTAGCTCACCACATACAGCTTGTTAGGTCACAAGGTGAAAACCAAAACCATATCTGACCTCCCAACTTGCCACATACAGCTTGTTGGGTCATAAGATTAAAATAAAAAATCAAACCCCAACCCCCTAACCTGCCACATACAGTTTGTTAGGTAATAAGGGCAAAAAAAAAAAAAAAAAAAAACAAAAGACCCTCTTGACGCCTATTGCGCCACATACAACCCTTAGGTTCACGAGGTCAAAAGGAAAACCCAAAATCCAAAATCCAAAAATCCAACTCCCCCATGTCTTTTTCAAAACTTTGCCTTGAGACGGTACGTGATCTCTCTCACTACCATAAAATCCCTTTGAAAACTCAAAAGGCTATTAAAAAAATGATGCTCAAAGACTTTTGATCAAGTCAAAAGCTCTCCTTCAAACTTCTCTTCGAGGCACATCAACTTCAAAAGCTACTCGTCGTTGTACTCGAGGGGGCATTTGTTGACAAAAAAAAAGAAGTCAACTTGCCTCCTCAATACCAAGAAGCCACATGAAGTCGCATCCTACCACAAACAGGCAATGCCACTTCAAGCGTCAAAACTTGTCAGAACAAGATAAAAACTGCAAGATTCTTCAAGACAGCGAAAAGAGGGGTACACCTGAAGTTTCGGGCCATTTCAACATCATTTGACCCAACTTCACTCCTCCAGTAGCTGAGAAGGAGCTCTCGGCGGTGGTGAAGCCGGAGACACTGACACACAAAACGGAGCACACAACTGGCCTCAAAATGCCACTAGGAGGCTCTACGTTAAGTTTCAAGTCATTCCGACCTCATTTAACCTAACTTTACTCCTCCGGCAGCTAAATAGGCGCTCCTGGCAGCAACAGTGTCGAGGACATCAAAACGTCGATCGGAGTATATAGATGGTTCCAAAATACCCCCAAAAGGCCCCATGTCAAATTTCAAGTCAAACTGACAATGTTTGGCCCTCCATCAACCCTCGAGTAGTAAAATCAAGCATCTCGGTGGCGAGAACCACCGAGGCCATCACTCATCAAACAGAACACATGGGTGGCTTCAACATGCTTCTGAAGGTTTGCACGTCAAATTTCAGGTCATTCCGACAACGTTTGACTCGACTTTGATGCTCCGAAACAAAATCAAACCTCTTGGCGGCGGAGCTTCCCGGGACCATGACATCCAAATTGGAGCTAATGAATCGTTCCAATAGACTCCCTATCAAATTTCAGAACAATCGAACATCGGTTGACCGAACGTCAAAGCGCGATATCTTCCTCGCGACAAAATCAAGTCTAATGGCGATGGGAGTGCACACAGGTTCAAAACTCAAATAAGAGTCCATGGTTGGTCCTATCTACTGCGCAAGAGGCTTCACCTCAAATCTTGGGTCATTCCGACATCGTTTGACTTAGTTTTGGCTCTTGAAGGAAAATCGGCTACAAAGTCTTTGGCTCTTTCAAAAAAAGTAGGAAACTTTGTGCTCCCATTTTCACCGCTTCTCATCAGGTTTTCTTTAGGAAAATCAAGCCAATAAATGAGGAAAATTGTCAAGAAAAATACAGGAGAAAAAAGAAACAAAAAAGATAAAAAAAAAAAAAAGACGAGAAATGGCGCCCGGAAGGGGAAAAATCCCCATGGTCGTCGCCGACCCTGGAAGTCCAGGTCGCCGGATTTTCGCCTGGTGGTCCATTTTCCGACCCTCTTCGCGTTTCGGGAATTCCAGCCCCTGTATTTTTCCAAAAATCTAATTTCTTATGCTTGAAATCAACTGATCTTCATCAACATCTCGGATCCGTCGTCAAGAGCATGATATCATCATTGATCGCTTCAAGATCGCCAACTAACTGACCAAGAAAGTACACTTTTTATCCGACCGATCGAGAAATTGACAAGACAGATGTCACCAGCCCACTGGCACCAATCAATGTCTGAAGTTGCATCGCTATCCGACATCAAACAACATGTGGATCCAACGGCGATTGTCACAAGAAGAATTCCAAAAGACGCGGCACGGCCCGCGACTCTTCAAATGCCCTGGCGACCACTTAATGCTGTTAATTGACCCATTTTACGACAACTTAATGCGGTCATTATCCCATTATTTTGGATGGCCCAATCAGAATCAAGCAAATGGGAGTTACAAATCGAAACAATCATGGCACTAAAACCATGAAACTCCTCTCATCATGGAGATTAAAGAAGATTAAATGTCCATCATTCTCCATCGTCCAATCACAAGCCAAGAAAAAGGAGTTACAAAATAAAAGAATTAAAACTTGTAATTCCTCCCATCATGGAGCATCAATACCATCAATTCTCTCATCATGGGCCATCAATGTCAAATCAACCCATGGCTACCAAGAGCCTATAAAAATGGGTCATTCAAAGAGATCCACATATATGCACACAGAGAGATATATACATGGACACAAAGAGAGAGGTCCATACGCACAAGCAAGAAAGAAAAACTCTGAAGAAATCCTGCTACTCTGCTGCAGAAACATCACAAGGTGATCGAAGCCCCTTGGGGGGCTAAACCCCAAGGTCCCCTCTCCTTCAAACCAACATGGCCTAAACGGGGCTTATCAGCCCGTTTACTTGGTTTTTTATTGGATATAGAACCTCCCTTTAGTCTTTATCCTCTAAAAGACTGAGGTCCAGGCCAAGCCTGTTAGGGATTTTGTAATTGCAATTTGATGGATGCATTTGCACTTTAGCATCATTTGATATTTCACACATGCATTGATTTAAAATATCTTGAAATCTAGTTTTTATACATGCATTGGTTTTTAGATTTGGAAAAGTTTGTGTTATATGCATGTTTTGGTTCTAAACTTGGATGCATTGGTTTTAGAACCCAAAACTCTTTTGAAAACCTAATTCCTTGTGCATTATATTTGGAAAATCATCTTGTGAATTTAGGTTTGAGTTTTGCATACATTCATCACAAAAAGAATCATTTGTGTATGCAATTTCATTTGAAAAGAGTTTTCAAGAAATCAAGCAAGCCTTTGTTTTACAAGTTTTGAAACTTTTTAGGCTTTTTATGTCATGTTTTAAAAACCTTTAGAATCTTTAAAACATGTTTTCCAAGCTTGATTTAGTGGCCAAAAAGTTCCCCCAAGCAAAACTGTGAAAAATGCATTTTTTTGGGAATTTTGGTGCTGCGGGGTTAACCATGGGGTTAACCGGGGGTCAACCCGCAGTGTAGCCGGTTAACCGGCCATGTTAGCCCGGTTAACCGGCCATAGTGCAGGATGACCCAAAACACAACCGCTATTTTTATGACCGTTGTGCTTGGCCGGTCTACCGGCCTGTCATGGCCGGTCAACCGGCCAAACTAGCCGTTGGGCAGTTTTTGGTATTTAAATGAGCTCTTTCCTTTGTCTTTGGTTGGAGATTTTGAAACCTTCTTTGAGGAGCTTTGAGAGAAGACAAAGGGGATGATCTAAGAGACTTCAAGGGGTCATTAAGTAAAGCTTAAGCTTGGATCAACTAAGTTAAATCTCCAAGTAAGTTTTACTTTTAATTAATCATTTGTTATGTGCTTTATTTGAAACTTTGGAAAATGATTTCAAGCATGATAACAATGATGTGTTGAATCCTTTCTTCCCTCCATCTTTGATATTCAAGATTGGATTCATCACTTTGATTTCAACCCAAGTTTCGTTTTAAACTTTCTTAATCATGCTTAGCCTAAAATCTTTGATTTCCTTTAATGCATGATTCTTTGTCTTGGTTGAAACTTCCTTTGTTGTTTTCATACATTTAAACTTTAGTTAAACTAATTAGTTTTGAAAACAACATTGCACATGCATCACTTGATTAGGCTTAAACACTTTCATACAACTTGTGATCTTTAGATTTTCATATCATTCACAAGTGTGTAATTGTTCAAGTGATTTGCATAGAACTTCAATCATATATTTTTATGCCTTAAACTTTCAAATTGCATTAAGCATAAATTGATTGAGCTTACTTTTAAACTTGATTGAAGTTTTCACACACACACTTCATAAGCATACATCTTTGCATTCATTGAGTGTTTGTGTGAGTTAGGATTTTCATTTTCATATCCGCCTATTTAGAGGCAATTTATTTGAGCTTAAATTGTAATCTCTTAGAGTGTTGAGTAGACACTTTCTTTGAGAAATCTTGATTTGTAAAGGTTATTGCTTAGCCTTGAAAAGCACATTGTAAGGTTGTTGTTTAGCCTTTGAAAAGCAACATTGTAAAGGTTATTGCTTAGCCTCTAAAAGCACATTGAGAGGTTGTTGTTTAGCCTAGAAAAACAACTTTGTAAGGGTTATTGCTTAGCCTAGTAAAAAGCATAAATAGTGGAATCCGGTGGGGTGTTGGATACACAAGCCGGTAGTGGATGTAGGCACGTTGGCCGAACCACTATAAATATTGTGTTGTGGTGATTGCTATGTGGTGATTGATTTGTTTAGCTTCCGCATATTGATTGATTATTCATCACATGTGACTAGTTTGGTTTAAGAAATTAAAATTGGTTTAAATTGGTCATAGTTGTAGCTCACCCTATTCACCCCCCCCTCTAGGGTTAGGATCCTCGTGGACTTTCAAAGCCAAAGAACCAAAGCATCATGTGTTCTCATCTGAAGGACGATGGCGACTCCATGCATGACTTACAACCGTCGATCTAAACGAGTCCCCGCAATCTCTTAAGAAGCCAGATTCATTTTCTCGCTTTTCTATTGTATTTTGTATTCTTTGTAAAGAGACAAAAAAAACCACATTTCTTGTCTTTCATTATTGATAAAATTTGTAAATCGCCTTTCACGACACAAATCGCCTTTCACGGCAAAAAAAAAATCGTCTTTCTCGGCAAACAAAACAAACGTCTCCTTCTTAAAACATATGTGCTATTGGAAGTTAGAAAAAAGAGTTGATTTCCTCTCTACTTATAAAGGTGAATCTCCGGAGTTTTAGGTACAGACTTGGATGGTACGAAGTTTAGTATGTACATCGCAGTATCCAAGGCGTATCCCCAAAAGGATATAGGTAATCGTGATAAACTTAACATAGACCTGATCATATCTAAAAGAGTCTGGTTCCTTCTTTGCGCTACTCCATTCGATTGAGGCATACCAGGAGCAGACAATTGTGATAGAATCTCAATCTCTGATAAGTATCCCATAAAATCAGTAGAGAGATAATCCCCTCCTCGATCTAATCGAAGAGTTTTGATACTCTTACTTAATTGCTTTTCTGCTTCCGCTCGAATCCTTTTGATATTTTCAAAAGCCTCGGACTTGCGGTGATTAAGGTATATGTATCCATATCTTGAGTAATCATCTGTGAAAGTGATGACGTACTCATATCCTCCTCTAGCTTTGACATTAATGGGTCTACACACATCGATATTCACTAATTCCAATAAATCTTTGGCCCTATTGCCATTAGATGAAAAGGGTCTTTTGTTCATTTATCCTTCCAGACAGGATTTGGAGACAGGTATTGGTTCTACCACCAATGAAGGCAAGATACCATCTTTCACTAGGCTGTCAATCCTATTTAGATTTATATGAGCTAGCCTCAAGTGCCAAAGTTTTGTTGGATTAGATGAATGTGACTTTCTCTTTAATGATGGTCTATTAATTGTTTCAGTATCATGTATCTCATACATCGTGGGAATTAACAAATAAAGTTCATTGGTTACCTTGCCAGAACATATAAAAGTACCATTCCTCTTTATGACAACTTCAGTATAAAAAGTAATAGAATAACTTTTATTCACCAAACTAGAAAATGAAATCAAATTCCGCCATAAAGACAGTACATATAATGTATCTGACAAAACAAATTTATTATTTGAAAAAAATAAAGTAATGACTCCCACTGAAACAACCTCCGCCTTAGCATCAGATCCTAGGTTGACAATGATTTCACTGTCACTAAGCCTCCTGGTTTCCCTGAACCCCTATATCATATTACACCCCAGGATTCTGAAGTTCCAGTTGCAAAACTAACTTCAGAAATAAGTGACTCAATCATACATGAGGTTTTCTTCTTAAAAAGATAATCTTGAAAATTCCTTTTCCATGTCATGTCATACCACAATGGAAACAATTTCCTTTTGTCCCCGAGTCCTTAGCCTTAGCCACACCACCATTAGGACCATTCTCCACCTTAGGAACTGATTTCTTCTCGCCTTTCCGCCCTTTGGCTTTTGGCTTGGATTTGGCAATTGACTTTTCTGTCATCGGGGAAGTTAGCTTCTTCTTCATAATCCCTTCAGTCACCACCAGCTGGCTAGACAGCTCAGCTAGAGCCAGATTCATCTTATTCATATTATAATTGACCTTGAAATTGTTGAATGACTCCGGCAGTGACTCAAGGATTATGTCAATCTGCGATTCTGTACCAATCGCAGCCCCCAATACATCTAACTCATTCAATGAGTCCATCATTTTCAACATGTGGTCCTGTATTGGTCTGCCTTCAGCCATTTGGTGCTTATGAGCACCCTCATAGCAGCCTGCCTACCTTGTTCCGCAAACATCTTCTTTAAGTTTGATATAATATCATACGCAGTCTTATAGGATTGATGTTGGTGTTGATAAACACTAGACATCGATGCCTGTATGTAACATCTGGCCATCTCATCGTCTTTGGCCCATCTGGTGTAAAGCTCATTTATTTTCTTCCTGTGATGCATCCGGCCCTGGCTCATAAAAGGGGGGGGGGTGTTTCATAAGGACATATTTATATCTTGAAGCAGTCAGGACAATATCCAGGTTCCATTTCTAGTCTACATAGTTGGATCCCACCAACTTATTCTGGTTGAGGATGGTCACAAGTGGATTGAAAGTATTTGAATTCATGATTGAAATACTGTAGCACATAACCATACATTCAATTAATGAATTTAAATGACATTAGAGTTTTGTATTCTACCAAATTTATGTGGTAATCCTCATAACCACTAAATTTAGAATACATCGGAATCCCAATATATGCGGTATGCCTCCTTGGGGAGTTCTAATACCACCTAAATGTTAGATAGTATGGTCTCAATACCAGTATATGATGAATAGATTGATTAATTTCTTTATTTATCAATATAATCATGCTTTCCTTTCTTGAGATGAATGGTGATTTATTACTTAATGCACATGACCAATATATATGACATAGTGGTTCATGAGATGAAACGGGTCCCATTAGTATATTAGATGTGATATATGTATATGGATGAGATCCACATACGGGAGATATGTGTCACAAATCTTATACTTAAAATATGTTCACAACCAGTGATGAGATTGGGCATCTCATCTGACAAGGTTGCAGCACTTTGATCACTATGAGATAGTGTGATTTATCTCGATCATCAGAATGTAGGATTCTGGATCACGGTGCTGGTACATTGAATGTATTGAAGGACCATGAGAAGCACCTTATGAAATACTGTCTCGATTTAAGGAATGCTCTCATAATTCCCTAGCAATAGGCTCTCAATCCTGAGACATTGATGAACTCAAGTTTCTGTCTATTCATTTGCTTTGAGTCACCAATGAGTGAGGCCAACTGTAAGTCAACACCTCGGTGTCTTGGGTATGTGGTAGTAGGACTGTGGGAACATGCAATGATCAAGAAGGAATCTATCTACATTATCCCCTTGTGCCAATTAATGGATTTATCATTGGTAAGTGCGCACCCATTCCAATTAAGAGTTAATTGGATCGATACCAAATGATTACTATAATTAATTGGGGCTCAAGGATAATAAGATGTGGATCTAATATTGGATGAGACAGATTTATTCCAATTGATCCATGGATAATGATGGAGGGGCCTACTTATGGTAATTGGGAAGGTTAGGGTCTTCATTGAAATATATTCCTAAGACTGGAGTGTAATTGCATTTATATAGTGGAGTTATTTGCAATTAACTGTGGGCCCGAATTGCACATGAGATATGGGGTCGCGTGTCCCAGTTGGAGCCAGCTTTCTAAGGAATCCCTAGTGGTCCCCACGCTAGCCCAAGATATTAGAAAGATACTAATTATAGTAGAACTCTAAAAGGAAATAGAAAGTTACTATTTCTATTTGAAGTAAGATTTCTAATAGTGGTAATAGTAATTTACTAATTATTAATGGAAGTAGGACTTCTATTTTAATTAGTAAAAGAGGAAGTTACTATTCATATTTGAAGTAAGACTTCTAATTGTGATTTAGTAAGCAACTAATTGTAGTGGAAGTAAGACTTCTATTTTAATTAGTAAGAGGAGGTGGCTTCAATGCTATAAAAAGAGAAGAGGAGAGCCCTTGGACGCCCCCTATGCAATTCCATCTTGGAATTCACGCCCAAACACCTCTTGTGCAAGTGTTGCACACTCCTCTTCCTCTCCCTCTTCTAGTTCTCTTATAGTTTCCTTTAGGGTTTTTCTCTTGGAGATCCCACCATCTTCTTGAGAAAAGAGAATCTGATATGGGACATAGCGTGGAAGATCAAAGGGTGTTGGAGATCTTAATTTGATTAGTGAAGGTGTTCATCATCAAAGAAAGAGATCAACTTCTCCATTAGAGCACTACAAAGCTCCAAAGGTATAATCTACATCCTTGTATGTTGTGGATTTCGTGGTTGCTTGTTTATGTGCTATTTTTTATCTTCTAGATAGGTTATATTGCTGTACATGGTTTATGAGTTTGAGGGATTGCATCCTGGATTGGGTTTGTTGCCTTCTAGATAGTTGATCCCTGCATCAAGTGGGTCAAAAGTTTTTGAAACATATCTGAATGGCCCACCTATTTTCCAAAACTAAATTGGTGGGGATCAAAGTTGGTCAAAATTAGGATTAATTCCAGCTACTCATGATCCCAATCATTCATTATTATCTAGGTATCTCATACCAAATAATGTATGACTCCCGATTTGCTTTGGTTTCTAAAATATATGAGGCAAATCCTTGGGGATACTGCATCATTATTTTAGTTAAGTGTGACCCACGAACTAGCATTGTGTGACAACCATTGCGTGCAGCTCCTCCTTGGGGAGTGGGTCCCCTCCTCGTTTCACCAACACTATCCATAGGAGATCCATTTATAGTAACCAGACAAATAAAAGCCCTCGTGGGGAACAATCATTCTCAAGATGGCACGAGGCTAATAAATGGACTTATGGTGGAAAACCATTGGGATTTCTAAATATAATGCCCCGCTCCCACTTAATATTTTAGAATTAAGGATTTCCTTATAGGTATATGGGCCAGCATAGATATCAAATCATCTCATGATATGACCAATGATTGGTTCCAAGTCAAGTTATTTTAAGGAAAGTCCAGTTTCTAAGACTAGTGTTATCAATGGGTCCATCTCATGAGTCCACCGACACTAATTAGAACTCTTTCCAAAAATTAATTTGATTTGACAAGTTTTGGGAATTGCTATGTTCGGATCAGATTTGGAAACATTCTATAAAAGCAACCATCCATAAATAGAAAGTCCAAAAATAGAAACTAGTCCTCTCCTCTACATGGCCCAAGTAGAATAGACTTCTTAGACTTCTAAACTTTCCAAAACTTTGGGATTCCTCATACTCTTTGGGCATCTCCAAAATGCTTTTGGTAATCTTCAAACTCTTTGATTAGGAGTCCAACTTCACTTTCCTTCTTTGTCTCGGACATCGCCATAATTTACAAATTTAGAAAATTTACATAAATTCCTATGCCGTAATTATGAGACTTATATGGTAATCTAAACATGGAAATAAAAGGGCCGTATGGAAATTCACCATGCCTTGCCCTTTCACGGGAAACCAAGGAAACCATGATGCCCTTTACAAGTTTCCCAAAATAACCATCAACCATATAAAGAAAGTAAAAGACTTGTGGGCCACATGGAGAGGACGTAATGACCAACAATTTAGTATCACATACAACCAAGCAACTCACAAACCAGGTTACCAAACCATAGTGGAAAGATAGGATGACAAAAGAAAATTCGAATTAAAATAGAAAAATTTTCTGTCTGTTAGGTCGGCTAGCCAACCTCGCCAAGTCGGTTAGCCGACCTGACGAACACCCAAAAATTGGGTTTTTGCAAATCTTAGCCAACTGATCCCAAACTATTTCTAATGATTCCAAATACCTTTTAATGGCTTCCTACCATCCTTCCATCATAGTTAAACCCTTTTGTGACATTCCAAATATGGATCTACTACACAAAGTAAGCAAACCCAATCAAAATTGATCCTTACATAGCCCTAGGTCTATCCCCTTTGCATCTCATGCAAAGCTTAGATCTAGATTGCTGATATAATAGGTTTGGAGATGAGGTATGGCTTTGATACCAATTGTAGGAAGTAGGTGGGCTCATGGATAGGTTTTCAGAACTTTTTGACCCACTAAACTCAGAGATCAAGTACCCATAAGGCCATAAACCACACCCAGAATGCAATCCCTCAAACTCATCAATCATATACAGCAATATTATACTCTATCTAAAAGATAGAAATCAGTAACAAACAAGCAACCAAAAATCCACAACAAATAGAGAAGTAGATTATACCTTTGGAGCCCGGTAGTGCTCTAATGGAGAAGAAGGTTTGCTAAATGAAGAAACTTTTTCTTTGTAGCAAACTTAGGATCTCCAAGACCTCTTAGCCTTCCACGCTATGACCCATATCAGATTTCTTTTCTCAAGAAGATTGGTGGAAACTCCAAGAGAAAACAAACTAGAAAGTCGAAGGAACTAGAAAAGAACTAGAAGAGAGAGAGGAGTTGTGAAACACTTGTACACAAAAGAGCCTAGGGCGTGGATTCCTTGTGTAGGACGTCCAAGGGGTTTGTTCCCTTTATATAGCCCTTAAGCAACCTCTCCTTACTAATTGAAATAGAAGTCCAACCTCCATTAAGAATTAGTAACTTTCTCCTTTCTTATTACTATAGAAGTCTCACTTCCACAACAATTAGTAACTTACTATTATCACTATTAGAAGTCGCACTTCAAATAGAAATAGTAACTTTTTAATTCATTCCTTTTAGAGTTCAAGTAGGATTAGTATCTTACTGATAACTTGGGCTAGTGTGGGGACCACTAGGGATTCCATAGAAAGCTGGCTCCAACTGTGACACCACGACCCCACATCTCATGTGCAATCCGGGCCCACAATTAATTGCAAATAACACCACTATATAAATGCAATTGCACTCCAGTCTTAGGAATAAATGACAATGAAGACCCTAAACTTCCCAATTACCACAAGTAGGCCCCTCTATCAATATCCATAGATCAATTGGAATAAATCTGTCTCATCCAATCTTAGACCCTCATCTTATTATCCGTGAGCCTCAATTAATCACAGTGATCATCAGTACCATCCAATTAACTCTTAATTGAGATGGGTGCGCACTTACTAATGATAAATCCATTAATTGGCACAAGGGGATAATATAGATAGATTCCATCTTGACCATTGGATGTTCCCACAGTTTAACTACCATGTACCGAAGACACCGAGGTGTTCACCTACAATTGGCCTCACTCATTGGTGACTCAAAGCAAATGAACAGACATAAACTTGAGTTCATCAATGTCTCAGGATTGACAGCCTATTGCTAGGGAATTATGAGAGCAGACCTTAAAATTGAGACAGTATTCCATAAGGTGCTTATCATGGTCCTTCAATACATCCAATGTACCAAACACCATGATCCAGAATCTTACATTATGATGATCGAAAGAAATCACACTATATCATAGTGATCAAAGTGCCGTAACCTTATTAGATGAGATGCACAGTCTCATCACTGGTTGTGAAGATATTTAAGCATAAGATTTGTGACATATGTCTCCCGTATGTGGATTCTCATCCATACACATATATCACATCTAATATATTAATGACACGTAGTTTATCTCATTAGCCATCATGTCATATGTAATGGCCATGTGCATTAAGTAATAAAATACCATTCATCTCATGAAAAGAAAGCATGATTTTATTGATAAATAAAGAAATCAATCAATTTATTACATCATCTGATGGATTGAGTCCATACAATCTAATAGGGGGTGGGGACAAGTACACTTGTCTATTGTTAGATAAAAACAAGACACATTTTTTTGTTTAATTTTCTTTTTACTATCTTTCTTTTGATATTTATAGAAAGAAAATTTATATGGATTTATTTTAAAATCTTGGAAATTTGAGACATTAGGCAAAAATTTGATTTGGTTTGCTATTTTTCTTGTGGAAAAGTTTTTTAGAAAAGTTCTAGATTTTGATCCCTCATATTACACAGTCTATATACGTTTTCAAAATTTTTAAATGCGAAGCTATGACTTTCCGATTTTTTCGACGATTTCATTGAAATTAAATATAATGGAAAACCGACCCTTAGTTTCATAGTTTCCTAGCTCATCTGGGTGGTTTGATCAACCAAATCCATTGAATTAATTCGGGCACATGAAAAGAGTTGCCGATTGTTGGGGATCGTAGAAAAAAATGATGAAAGAGAAGAAATGAAAAAACAAAATTGGGATGAATAAACTTGAAAATGGTGGAATATATGAGATGTGGGTTCTCCTCATATCTTGTACACCAAAGGAAAATTTCACCCAAAAAGGATCCCTATTTTTGAATGAAAAATGAGATGTCTCAAAAAGGAAAAAAAACGAAGATATTAAATTACGGCCATTGAAAAAACAGTAGTGCGAAAGCCGTCATAGTCGCCTTGAGAGGAAAATTGTTTTTCTTTATTAAGGTTACAAGGCCCAGAATATTGAATTGAAAATCATTTTCACGGAAACTTTAGCAGAACATTTAAGACTTATGTTTTTCTCGTATATGCTTTTTTTTTACCATACACAATCATATTTGGCATGATTTTAAAAATTTCTTTCCAAAGATGGGATTTGTAAACTGGATTTCAAAACTACCTAATTTCAATTTTTCTAAAGATTTGAACATATCTGAGGATTATAAATCTTCTTTCGAAGAATTTCTTTCATTATTTTTGGTTTTAGCTTTCATGAATTTTGTGGGTATATTCACAGAAAACCCTCACGATGCACAACTCGTCCACTATGGTAACTTAGGGGTTTAAAGGCTTATTACAGGTGCTAAATGCACTCGAGAGTGCTAGCAAAAGTAGCTTTTATTTTCTGCACTAGTCTTTTTATTTTCCTATGATTAGATTAGGTTAAGCTAGTTCAACTTCTCATTTCTCGAATCGATTGCTAGGGACTAGCAAAATGCTGGTTTGGCGGGTGTGATAAGTCCATGAAATTGCTTTTCTTAGTCATCATTTCCTATATATTCATGGACATATTTAGGTTAAATTCATTAGATTTCATAAAATCATGCATCATGGTGTTCAAAGTGTATTTCATGTGAAAATCGGTTTAAATTCATAAAATTGAACGATCTTCATGAAATTATTCTTTTTCTTATTTTTTATTCACATGGTATATTCATACGCATACATACACTTAGAATTGGGTCCCATGAATAGCATTATTCTTTCCCTCATGAAAAATTATTCTTTGATTTTGTGCAAGGAAAGTTCAGATTTCGGGACCCGCTTTGAGAAGAATTGAGAGAAAAAATAAAGAGGATAGAAAGATCAAGAAGAAGCCATCATGGGGACCCACACCCCATGGGCATGAATTCCATAGCATGGGACGACCATGATGCCTTGGGGAGCAAGAAATCAAGGAAGGAAAGTGGAGAAGGAAAGAAGAAAGAAGTAAGATAAAGAGGATTTACAAGACATGCAAGGAAGTCCATGGGAGCATCCGCCATGAAGTGCATTCTTAAAGTCGGGTCCACCACATTCCAATTGTTACAAAAAAAAAAATATGAAATTTAGATTTCATTAAGTTTTCAAAGTGCAAAGTGGGCCCAAGAAGGAGATAATGAAGCAAAGGAAAGTCCTAAAACTAGGAGTCTTGCTAGCCAAGAAAATAAAGGTGGTGTTATGAGATATGAATCTTGGGTGGATGCACACTTAAGATGAGTTAGGGTTAGAATTAGGGCTCTTCAATTATGAGGGTACTTTGCCTATAAATAGGCAATCTCTCCTTGTATTTGGACATATAGTGAGATAATAGAAAACCTCTATCTTCTCCCTCTAATCTTCTTTCTCTTAGTCTCTCTCTCTTCTCTAACACGTGATCCGTACTAGAAAAAACAATTAAAAAACACCCAAGCCTTCAAAACCCTTATGTGTACATTGAGAAGAAAAACACAAGACCCATCTCTTGGTTTTCGTGCGAAAACCCAAAGTCTTCCTCTCTATTTGCATACGTTGAGAAGAAAAAAAAACCAAAATCTTCCTCTCGTTTTGCGTGCGTGTAAAAGAAAAAGAAACCCAAAGTCTTACTGCTTTGTTTTTTAAAATTTCTCCTCTATTTCACGTGCTTTGATTTTCAACCATCCTGGGATCTCGGAAGGCGTGCAACATCACTACACCTTTTACAACTTCTGTTTCAAGCGGCTAGGTATCTAGGGATGCGGGCAACGTCACTCTACCTTTTTACAACTTCTGTTTCAAGCCATCAGGGATCTCGGGACGCTTGCAAGAGGAGTCCATCTTGTTATTAGGCTCGTCCATCACTTCTTCATCCAACCTCCGATCGAAGAACGGTTTGGTTCCCTAGATTCGTGGCGACGAGCATTACCTAATCAATACAACAGATTAGCATCTCAACGGTTAGAAATTTCTCTAGACTGCAATCATAGTAACAACTATCTGTTGACACCAAAAATGTCACTTTTGCCTATTCAACATCAAGAAGCTACATGAAGCCGTATCCTACCACAAACAGGCAATGCTATTTCAAACATTAAATCTTGTCAAAATCAAACAAAAACTGCAAGATTCTTCAAAACAGCCAAAAGAAGAGTACACATGAAGTTTCGGGTCATTCCAGCATCAATTGGCCTAACTTCACTCCTCTGGCAGTTGAACAGATGCCCTTAACGGCGACGGCGTCGAAGACATTACATCTTCGATCCAAGCCTATGGATGGTCTCAAAATACCTCCAAAAGGCTTCAGTTCAAGTTGTAGGTCGAATTGACAACGTTTGACCCCACTTCAACCCTTGAATAGCACAATGAAGCCTTTCGGTGGCAAGAACCACCAAGGTCATCACTTATCAAACAAAGCACATGGGTGACATCAAAAGGCTTCTGAAGGGCTACATGTCAAATTTCAAGTCATTTCTACAACATTTGACCGGACTTTGACTCTTGGAATCCAAATCAGGCCTCCCGACGGCGGAGCTCCGCTGGACCATGACTTCCAAATTGGAGCTAATGGATCGTCTCAAAATGACTCCAGTAGGCTCCCTATCAAATTTCAGGTCAATCAGACATCGGTTGACCACACATCAAAGCACGGCATCGCCCTCGCAACAAAATCAAGTCTATTAGCGACGGGACCCCACACTGCTTTAAAACTCAAACAAAAGCCTATGGTTGGTCTTATTTATTGTTCAAAAGGCTTCACCTCAAATTTCAGGTTATTCCGACATCGTTTGACCTAGTTTGGCTTCGGATAACAAATTGGTAATTCTGCGCGACAAATACGGCTTTCCCAGAAAATCAGAAACTTTGCTCTCCGATATGCAATGCTTCTCATCAAGTTTTCTACAGGGAAATCAAGCCAAAAATGTACAAAAATGTTGGGGAAAATACCAAAGAAAAAAGAATCGAAAAATTCAGAGAAATGGCCGAAAGACGGCGACCAAAGGGGGAAAAATCCCCCATGGTCGCAGCGACCCTGGTTGCATGGTCACAGCGACCCTGGAAGTCCGGGTCGCCGGATTTTCGCCGAATGATCATTTTCTAGTCTCTTTTCTCATTTCGAGATGTCTGGCCCTGCGGTTTTCCAAAATTCTAACTTTTGAGGCTCACAATCCGTTGATCTTCTTCAACATTGTTGATCCGCCGTCAAGAGCATCATATCATTGTTAGGGATTTTGTGTTATTGTAATTTGGTGGATGCATTATCATTTTAGCATCATTTGAATTTTCACACATGCATTGATTTAAAAAATCTTGAAATCTTGATTTACACATACATTATTTTTTAGACTTGTAGAAATATTGATTTATGCATGTTTTGATTTTAATCTTGGATGCAATTAAATTTGAAAAGAAGTTTTATAAATCAAGCTAGCCTATGTTTTAAATCTTTCAAATCATTTTAGGCTTTTTATGTTTCATGTTTTTAATCCTCTTAGTTTGATTTAAATCATGATTCCATGCTTGATTTAATGGCCCAAAAGTCCCCTCAAGAAATTATCTTTTAAAATGCATTTTTGTGGAAATTGGTCCCTGGGCCTAAGTCGACCTACAGTGTTCTCAGTCGACCGAGCTCATGGACCCAGTCGACCGAGCACACTGCAGGTCGATCAGGAAAAGATGCAGGTCGACCAAGGACTCGCAGGAACTCATTCTTTTAGTATAAAATGAGGTTCATTCCTTTGGAAAAGGAGTTGAAAAGAGAGAAACTAAGAGCCACTCTTGAGGAGATTGGAGACAAGAAAAAGGGGAATGAATTAAGAGAGACCAAGGGGGTCATTAGTGAAGCTAAAGCTTGGATCAATAAAGTTAAATCTCTAAGTAAGCTTTACTTTTATTAGTCATATGTTATATGCTTTGTTTAAATTATTGGTAAATGAATTTTAGCATGATAACTATGATGTGTTGACTCCATTCTTCATTTAATCTTTGATCTAACTTGGATTGCATTTTCACCTTGATTTCAAACCAAGTTTGTTTTAAAATCTTCTTTAATCATTCTTACCCAAAATCTTTGATTTCTTTTATAGTATGATTCATTTACTTGGTTGAATCTTTATTTGTTGTTTTCATTCATTTGAACCTTAGTTAAATTAGTTTAGTTTTAAAAACAACATTGCACATGCATCACACGTTTAGAGTTAATTAGTTTCATACAACTTGTGAGCCTTTGAATTTCACTTCATCAATAAGTTAGTATTTATACATGTGATTTGCATTTCACTTCAATCAAAACTTTTTATGTGCCTTAAAATTTTAAATGATTTGAGCATATATTGACCGAGCTTACTTTTTAACTTGATTGAAGTTATCACACACACATCATGAGCATACACCTTTGCCTACATATAGTGTTTGTGTGAGTTAGATTTTCAATTTCAGATCGGCCTATTTTAGAAGCATTGTAATCGAGCTTTAATTGTATCTCTTAAAGTGTTTGTGTAGACACTTCTTAGAGAAAATTCTTCTTGTAAAGGTTATTGCTTAGCCTAAGAAAAGCATAGTGTAAAGGTTATTGCTTAGCCTAAGAAAAGCATAGTGTAGAGATTATTGCTTAGCCTAGAAAAGCACATTGATAGGTTGTTGTTTAGCCTAGAAAAACAACATTTTAAAGGTTATTGCTTAGCCTTGGAAAGCATATTGTAAAGGTTATTGCTTAGCCTATTCAAAAGCATAGATAGTGGAAGTCCGGTGGGGTGTTGGATCACAAGCCGGTAGTGGATGTAGGCATTGAGGCCGAACCACTATAAATCATTGTGTGATGGTGCATGCTTTGTGGTGATTGTTTTTGTTAGCTTCCGTATTTAATTTTATAATAATCACTTGTGACTAGTTAATTTTAAAGAAGTTAAAATTTGTCATAATTGGTCACTAATTTGTAGCTCACCCTATTCCCCCCCCCCCCCTCTAGGGTAAGGATCCCGGACTTTCAGTCATCATCGATCGCCTCGAAACCGCCAATCGGCTAGCCAAGAAAGCACACTTTACGCTCGATCGATCGATAAATCAATAGGACAGATGGCACCGGCCCACTAATAGCAACCAATGTTTGCAGTTACATGGTCAACCGACATTGATCAGCATGAAGATCCATGGGCGACCATCACAAAAGGAATCCCAAAGGACGCAGCACGGCCCATTACTCTTAAAGCGCCTCAACGACCACTTAATGCAGTTAAATGACCCATTTTATGACAAATGAATGCGGTCATTAACTCGTTATTTTGGATGGCCCAATTAGAAGCAAGCAAAAAGGAGTTACAAGTCCAAGTAATCATGGCATTAAACCATGAACTCCTCCCATTATGGAGCTTAAAGGTAATTAAAAGCCATTCATTCTCCATCGGGCAATCAGAAGCCAAGGAAAAGGAGTTACAAAATAAATAAATTAAATCATGTAAATCCTCCCATTATGTGGCTTTAATACATTAAAAGCCCATAAACCCACCTAATGGCTACCAAAAGCCTATAAAGGGAAGGAGGGGGGGGGGGGGGGGGGGGGGTTCATTCCAAAGGAAACAAGGTCCAAAAATCCAAGAAGAAAAGATCTAGAAAATCTGATAAAAAATCTATACAAAGAGGAAGCTCTGCAAAAATTGCTGCAACGACCTCTCCTCTCCTAAAGAAGTTCTGCATCGACTGCAACAAGGTGACCGAAGTCCCTTGGGAGGTCACTCCCCCCAAGGACCTCTCATTCTCCTCTTTATGGCTTAGACATGGCTTTTCAGCCAGTCTACTTGACCTTTTATTGGACATAGGATCTCCTATTAGTCTTTGTCCTCTAAAAAAATGAAGTATAAGCCAGGCCAAGCGAATCAAGAGCAACCTCTGTTCTCATTCGAAGGATGATGGCGAAGTCCATACATGGCTTATGAACATCAATCTGAACGAGTCCCCACAATCTCCTGAAAAGTTAGATCCCCTTTTCTCGCTTTTCATTGTATTTTGTATTTTTCTGAAGAGACAAAAAAAATCACAACTCTTGTCTTTCATTATTGATAAGAATTGTAAATCACCTTTCACGGCAAAAATCGTCTTTCACGGAAAAAAACCTCCTTTCCCGACAAACATGGCCTTTAATGGCAAATAAATCATGTCTCTTTTCTTGAATATATGTGCAATAGAAAACTAGAAAAGAAGTTGAATTATTTTTCTACTTGCGAAGGTGGATCTCCGGACCACTACTTGTCAATTCCAAGTAGAGTAGAAAATCTGGCATACCTGTACAAAAAATGTTGATGCTCGCGTTCTGACACCTGTAGCGAAAGCGTTAGACCCCACAGACTCTCACGTCCGCTGACCCCGGTAGCGCCACACGGATAAGCGAGTACATCGTTCATTTGAGAACATGTGCTTAGAAAAGAAATATGTGCATATCATTTTTTTGTTCTATGCTTATACTTCTTTTCTAGATTCCTTGGCCCCTTTCTAGTTGGTGGCCTATGTTGGATTTTGCCTATAAGGAAAAATGAGAAAGGATTTTTTTTAGAAATTTCTAATTCTATCTTTGAATTTATTTCCACTCTTTCTTTCTTTAAAAAAAAATTCAGATTTCTCATCATTGGATTTAACTTTGAGAAACTTTGATCCTTTCCTCTTCGAACTTGATAGCTTAGAGAAATGTTTGCAGCTATCGTTCGTATTGGGGAATGGCCATCATTTCTCTTCGATGAGTCTGTTAGGGATGATAAAAAAAAAACAAAAAAAGAAATGAAATTTCATATTTATCATCTTTGGATTCAGCTTTGAAAAACCATGTTCCTTTCCTCTTCGAACTCGATAGCTCATAGAAATGTTAGCAACTATTGTTCGTATGGGGAAATGGGCCATCGTTTCTCTTCGATGAGTCCATTAGGGATCTTCCAAAAGCAAAAACAAAAAAAATGAGGCAGAGATCACTAAGGTCGCACCAATTGCGTTCTTTGACCACGATTGATTCAAGAAAAGCCTTCTCCAAAGTGTGGAGACAGCTAGACTATTCTAGGCAAAGGTCCTCCAAAATGGTTCATTAAGTAATCCTACCCTTACCTGAGGGCTAATCTATCAATTGAAGTTTCATAGGACCGAATTAGGAAGTCTAAGTGTACTCTTCAGTCTTTAGTTTTTTTTTTTAAATAGAGAAATCTTCAAAAAAAAAAAAAAAAACCCTTCAAAAAACAACATTTCGTCACTTTTGGGTTCAGATTCAAGAAATCTTGGTCCCTTCCCTTTCGGAACGAAGCTCGCTGAAATGTTTGAGTCAACTTTCATATCAGAATACCATTTCCTCTCTTTGCGAATCCAGTTTTGACCTTTCAAAAAACATCTTCAAAAAAAAAAAAAAAAAAGAAAAGAAAAAAAACCCGTCACTTTTGGGTTCAGATTAGAGGAATCTTGGTCCCTTCCCTTTCAGAACGAAACTCGCAGAAATGTTAAAGTCGGCTTTCGAATGGGAATACCATTTACTCTCTTTAATGGATACGATTTTGACCTTGCAAAATTCCATTAGCTTTGGGTTCAGATTCGAGAAATATTGGTCCCTTCCCTTTCGAAATGAAGCAAGCAAAAATGTTTGAGTCGGCTTCCGGATTGGATTACCATTTGCTCTCTTTGACGAATCCAATCTTCACCTTTAAAAAAAATCCGATCTTGTGTCCATTCCATGGATGCAATTTCCAACATTTGTGCCTTGTTGTGCTAGTACGCCCTTTCGGGTCTACTGTATTCATGACCGACACATTTGTTCCTCCAACCTTATATTCATTTTACCTTGAGTGAGCCTTGCTTCTTGGTGATTTGAATTAAGGTTTACAATTGCTTCTAGCAGTCACTGGGATGCCCATTCTAGGCCTACTATTCTTGCCATCAGAACAATTGTACCCTTTATGACTTTTCGCCTTATTCATGTCGCTTGAGTAGGACCATGTCCTTCGAGTGATTTGAAAAGACAAAACCATAGTTTTCCCATTTATGATCACTATATTCTTGTGATTACTAATGGATATGGTCTTGTTTCAGAATTTTTTTGAAACTAACAATGACAACTTCTTTAACCATTACTTTTGATGAAAGCAAGTACCAACTCATGCTTCAACAGTAGCAAAACATGCGCACTCACAAGCGCCCTGCCAGCTACTGAAGCGTCATCTCTCTCGACAACTCTCCAAACATCGGGTCGACCTCTACTCCTCGGACCATCATCTTCTGGACATTGGGACCATTCTCACTTCCCGTAGAAGAAACCACACCTGCTAAAAAGCAGGTGGTCACCTCTCAATGTGTCACTACCATAAAACCAATGGTGAGCGTCAAGAAACCCAAAGACGATGGCACTCTCGTGAAGCCTCAGCTTAGAAGCAGCCAGCTCTATCCTAACACTTGGTCCCCAAAACGTTCATCAAAACAAAGAAGGTCCCAAGCATCCACAAGGGCAGCATACTTGGAGGAGGAGAGACCCGTCTCTCACCTGACAAAGAAGTCAACCCAGCATGAGCCGGCTTGTTCCTACAAGCCCAAAATCAAGTCATGCATCACAAGGCCTCTGCAAGCATCTGTCAGAGCCTACAGTCCTTCGATTTGACCCTTCATCTCTACGGGGGCCGAACTCTAAAGATTCAAATCTTCTCTACGATAGTCAAAGGACTGGGTCCAGATCCTGTCCATGCCTAGCTTCAAAGAGGAAAGGCTCGGCTGCTGCACTCTAGGGAGTACATCCTTCATTGCCAAAGCCCAACCAGAGCTGACTGAAGCTCAAATTGCCTATCGTATATGCCGCCGCACGTCATATCGACAATAAAGACTAGAGAAGCAGAGGACCCAACATCCAAAACTTCAGTTCTCTAAAGAATGGGTCGAAAAAGAAAGACCCGACCAAGTTGCTACTATCCGTGTGGTTGGAAAAATCAGAAGACGCCAGAAATCAGCAACCAAACTTCATGTCCGACGTCCAGTGACTCGCAGCGTCTCCTGGACACGAAGACATCTGGAAGAATCCTCTACTCCTTCAAGCCAAAGACAACAGAATAATCCCTCCTCAAGCTCTTCAACCCAAAGAATGAACCCCAGCTCAGTCACCAGGACAATTTCTTCGTTCGAATCCCGAGGGATGAACCTGTTGGAAGTAGGTGGGCCTCCAAGATAGGTTTTTAAAACTTTTTGACCCACTTGACTCAGGGATCAATCCAGGATGCAATCCCTCCTTCTCATCAATCATGTACAACAATATAACCTATCTAGAAGATAGTAATCAGCAACTACTTGCAACAAAATATTCTACCGCAAGAGGAGAAGCAGATTATACCTTTGGAGCCCGGTAGTGCTCCAATCGAGGGGAAGACAATCAACTAGAACAAGAACTCTTCTTGAAGCAATTAGAGATCTCTAAGACCTTGTTGTCTTTCACACTATGACCCTCTATCAGATCTCTTTTCTCAAGAAGATGGGTGGGATCTCCAAGAGAAAACCCTACTAGAAACTCTAAGGAAACTAGAAGAGAACTAGAAGAGAGAGAGAAGGAGGAGAGATGTGCAACTCTTGCACAAGAGATGTTTTGGGTGTGAATACCAAGGATGGCATTCCAATGGGCATTCTCCCCTTTATATAGCCTCAAATCTCCTCTTAAAACTCTCTTACTAATTGCATTAGAAGTCACACTTCCACACAAATTAGTAGCTTACTATTACCACTATTAGAAGTCCCACATCAAATAGAAATAGTAACTTTCTAATTCCTTCCTTTTAGAGTTCAAGTAAGATTAGTAACTTTCTAATATCTTGGGCTAGCATGGGGACCACTAGGGATTCCATAGAAAGCTGGCTCCAACTGAGACACGCGACCCCACATCTCATGTGCAATCTGGGCCCACAGTTAATTGTAAAAAACACCACTATATAAATGCAATTGCACTCCAGTCTTAGTAATAAATTACAATGAAGACCCTAAACTTCCCAATTACCACAAGTAAGCCCCTATATCAATATCCATGGGTCAATTGAAATAAATCTGGCCCATCCAATCTTAGATCCACATCTTATTATCCTTGTGCTCCAATTAATCACAGTGATCATTAGTACCATCCAATTAACTCTTAATCGAGATGGGTGCGCACTTACTAATGATAAATCCATTAATTAGCACAGGGGGATAATATAGATAGATTACATCTTGATCATTGCATGTTCCCACATTCATACTACCACGTACCCAAGACACCGAGGTGTTGGCCTACAGTTGGTCTCACTCATTGGTGACTCAAAGCAAATGAATAAACAGAAACTTGAGTTCGTCAATGTCTCAGGATTGAGACCTATTGCTAGGGAATTATGAGAGCAGTCCTTAAATCGAGACTGTACTTCATAAGGTGCTTCTCATGGTCCTTCAATACATCCAATGTACCAACACTGTGATCCAGAATCTTACATTCTGATGATCGAGAGAAATCACACTATCTCATAGTGATCAAAGTGTCGCAACCTTATCAGATGAGATGCCTAGTCTCATCAATGGTTGTGAAGATATTTTCAAGTATTAGATTTGCGACACATATCTCCCGTATATGGATCTCATCCATATACATATATCACATCTAATATACTAATGGGACCATGTTCATCTCATGAACCATTATGTAATATGTATTGGTCATGTGCATTAAGTAAAAATTACCATTCATCTCATGAAAGGAAAGCATGATTTTATTGATAAATAAAGAAATTAATCAATTTATTACATCAACTGATGGATTGAGACCACACTATCTAACAATCTCCCACTTGGGCTCAATGCCAGTCAGGGTTGCATCTCATGCCCATCCTGTCTACATGTTGCTCAAAGACTTTGGTAGTCAAAGGCTTAGTAAAAGGATCTGCCAGATTGTCCGCAGAGGCTATCTTGGTAATAGCAATAGCACCTCTCTGCACAATCTCTCTGACTAAATGATATTTCCTTTGTACATGCTTTTGGCTTTTATGGCTTCTAGGCTCCTTGGACTGAGCGACTGCCCCGCGGCTGTCGTGCCAAAGGTACCACCCCAAGTTCCATAAGGAATCTCTTGAGCCATACTGCTTCCTTAGCTGCTTCACAAGCCGCTACGTATTCAGCCTCCGGGGTGGAATCAGTGGTACATTCCTATTTTATACTCCTCCAGCTGATAGCTCCGCCACGATGCATGAATACATAACTAGAGGTGGATTTTTCTGGAATCCTTATCTGATATGAAGTCAGAATCTGTGTATCCAACTGGAATTAGCTCATCACTGCCATAAATTTACATGTAATCTCTAGTCCTTCTCAAGTATTTGAGAGTACACTTTACAGCAGTCCAATGTTCAAGTCCTGGGTTAGACTGATATCTACTGACTAGGCCCACTACATGACAGATATCCGGTCTAGTACACAGCATAGCATTCATGAGGCTACCAACAGCCGAAGCGTATGGTATCGACCTCATCTGCTCCTTTTCCTCAGGTGTCTTAGGACACTGATCCTTGGAAAGGTGCACTCCATGCCTGAAAGGTGTAATACCCTTCTTGGAGTCTTGCATAGCAAACCGTACCAATACCTTATCTATGTATGCAGCTTGGGATAAGCCAATCATCCTATTTTTTCGGTCTCGGTTGAGTTTGATCCCTAGGATGTAGCTAGCTTTTCCCAAGTCCTTCATATCAAAAGTCTTACCCAACCAAACTTTTACTGTTGATAACATTTCCACGTCTTTCCCAAGGAGTAGGTTGTCATCGACATATAAAATCAGAAAGACTACCCTATCGCCTTCACTTTTCGTGTACACACATGACACTCATCTGGATTTTGACAAAAACCAAATGACTTGATTGCATGGTCAAAACGGATGTTTTAGCTTCGGGATGCCTGCTTCAGTCCATAAATAGACTTCTGCAGCTTGCAAACCTTTTGCTCTTGGTTTTTAGCTACAAAACCGTCTGGCTGCACCATATAGATGTCTTCCTTAAGATGGTCGTTGAGAAACGCCGTCTTGACATCTAATTGCCAAATCTCAAATCGAGATGAGCCGCAATGGATAAGAGTATCTTGATGGACTTGAGCATGGCTACCGGTGAGAAGGTTTCCTCATAATCGATACCCTCTTTCTGAGTATACCCTTTTGCAACAAGCCTGGCCTTAAAGGTCTCCACTCTACCATCTGATCCTCTCTTTCTCTCGTAGACCCACTTGCACCCAATAGGTTTAATATTGGGAGGCAAGTCCACAAGTGTTCAGACCTGATTGGAGTACATAGACTCCATCTCAGCTTTCATAGCATCTTCCCAACGCCCCAAATCTATGTCATTAATTTTTTCATCATAGTTACAAGGATCTTGTTCCGGTTCTTCCGAGACTTCCTCGTAAGACTCTCCCAAGAACGAGAACCTGTCAGGGGGTCTGACAATCCTCCCACTACGACGAGGCACTGGTGTAACTACTAGGTCTGGTAAGGGCGCTTCTTCCTCAGGTTCGATCATACTTGGATTTAGAATTGTTTGCTCTTTAATTTCTTGCAAGATCACCTTTTCTAAAGATTTCAGGTCTATCATATAATCTTCCTCCAAAAAAACCGCATTAGTGCTCACCAACACTTTCTGCTCTCTGGGATTATAGAATAACCAACCTTTAGTTCCTTTAGGATATCCTACAAACGTGCATACTTCCGACTTCGCTTCCAACTTATCCGTCTTAACCTTTAGCACATGTGCCGGACAACCCCAAATGTGTAAATGTTGTAGACTAGGCTTTTGCCCGGAGCACAACTCCCGGGGAGTTTTAGGTACAGACTTAGATGATACGAGGTTTAGTATGTACATTGCAGTATCCAAGGCGTATCCCCAAAAGGATATAGGTAATCCTGAGAAACTTAGCATAGACCTAATCATATCTAAAAGAGTCTGGTTCCTTCTTTTCGCTACTTCATTCTGTTGAGGCATACCAGGAGCAGACAACTGGGATAGAATCCCATTTTCTGATAAGTATCCCATAAAATCAGCAGAGAGATATTTCCATCCTCGATCTGATTGAAGAGTCTTGATACTCTTACCTAATTGCTTTTCTACTTCCGCTCGAAACTCTTTGAACTTTTCCAAAGCCTCGGACTTGCGGTGCATAAGGTATATGTATCCATATCTTGAGTAATCATCTATGAAAGTGATGAAATACTCATATCCTCCTCTGGCCCTAACATTAATGGGTCCACATACATCTGTATGCACTAATTCCAATAAATCTTTGGCCCATTGCCCTTAGATGAAAAGGGTTTTTTGGTCATTTTGCCTTCCAGACAGGATTCGCCGACAGGCATTGGTTCTACTATCAATGAAGGCAGGATACCATCTTTCACTAGCCTGTCAATCCTGTTTAGGTTTATATGACCTAGCCTCAAGTGCCAAAGCGTTGTTGGATTAGATGAAGGTGACTTCCTCTTTAATGATGGTCTATTAATTGTTTCAGTATCATGTATCTCATACATTGTAGGAGTTAACATGTAAAGCTCATTGGTTAGCTTGCCAAAACATATAAAAGTACCATTCCTCTTTATGACAACTTCAGTACCAAAAGTGATGGAATAACCTTTATTCACCAAACTAGAAACTAAAATTAAATTCCGCCATAAAGACTGTACATAAAACGTGTCTGACAAAAGCAACTTATTATTTGAAAAACATAAAGTAATAATTCCCATTGAAACTTCCTCTGCCTAAGCATCAGATCCTAGGTTAACAATGATTTCTCCATCACTGAGCCTCCTGGTTTCCCTGAAACCCTGCAACGAATTACATATGTGATTAGTTACCCCGGAGTCCACACACCAAGATTCTGAAGTACCAGTTGCAAAACTAACTTCAGAAATAAGTGACTCAATCATACCTGGGGTCTTCTTCTTAGACAGATACTCTGGACAATTCCTTTTCCAATGTCCTATCTTACCACAATGGAAACACTTTCCTTTTGACCCTGAACCCTTAGCCTTGGCCACGCCACCATTAGGACCATTCTCCACCTTAGGACCTTTCGGAACTGATTTCTTTTTGCATTTCCGCCCTTTGACTTTCGGCTTGGACTTGGCATTTGACTTTTCTGTCACTAAGGCAGTTGGCTTCTTTTTCGTAATCCCTTCAGTCATCACCAGCTAGCTTGACAGCTCAGCCAGAGTCAAATTCATCTTATTCATATTATAATTAACCTTGAAATTGTTGAATGACTCTGGTAGTGACTCAAGGATTATGTCGATCAGCGATTATGCATCAATCGCATCTCTCAGTACATCTAACTCATTTAATGAATCCATCATTTTTAACATGTGTTCCTGTACTGATGTACCTTCAGCCATCTTGGTGTTAATGAGCACCCTTATAGCTGCCTGCCTAGCAAGCCTGCCCTGTTCCGCAAACATCTCCTTTAAGTTCGATATAATATCATATGCAGTCTTCTAGAATTGATGTTGGTGTTGCAAAACACTAGACATGGATGTCAGAATGTAACATCTGGCCATCTCATCGTCTTTGGCCCATTTGGTGTAAAGTTCCTTTTCTTCTTCCGATGCATCCGGGCCAGGCTCATCAAGGGGGGTTTTGGTAAGGACATATTTATATCCTGAAGCAATCAGGACAATATCCCGGTTCCGTTTCTAGTCTACGTAGTTGGATCCCACCAACTTATTCTGGTCGAGGATGGTTGCAAGTGGATTGAAAGTATTTGAATTCATGCTTAAAAAACTGTAGCACATAACCATACATTCAATTAATGAATTTAAATGACATTAGGGTTTAGTATTCTACCAAATTTATGTGGGAATCCTCATAACCACTAAATTTAGAATACATTAGAATCTCAATCCCCGGAGTATGCCTCCTTGAGGAGTGCGAATACCACCTAGATTGGTGCGGAACAAAGTTGGTCAAAATTAGGATTAAGACTAACTATCCATGATCCCCTTCATTCATTATTATCTAGGAATCTCATACCAAATAATGAATGACTCCCGATTAGCTTTGGTTTCTAAAATATATAAGGCAAATCCTTGGGGATACTACATCATTATTTTAGTTAAGTGTGACCCACCAACTAGCATTGCATGACAACCGTTGCGAGCAGCTCCTCCTTGGGGAGTGGGCCCTCGCCCCGTCTCACCAACACTATCCATACGAGATCCATATCTAGTAACCAGACAAGTAAAAACCCTCCGTGGGGAATGGCCATTCTCAAGATGGCACGAGGCTCATACTTTCCTTTTAATGGACCTATGGTGGAAAACCATGGGATTTCTAAATATAAATGCCCCACTACCACTTAATATTTTAGAATTGAGGATTTTCCTTGAGGTAAATAGGCCCACATATGTACACATCAAATCATCTCATGATATGACCAATGATTGGTTCCAAGTCAAGTTATTTTAAGGAAAGTCTAGTTTATAAATTAGTGTTACCAATGGATCCATCTCATGGGCCCACCAACTATAATTAGAACTCTTTCCAAAAATTAATTTGATTTGACCAATTCTGGTAACTTGCTATGTTTGGATCAGATTTGGAAACATTCTAAATTAAGCATTCATCCATAAATAGAAAAAGCTAAAATTAGAAACTAGTCCTCTCACCCACATGGCCCAAGCGGAATAGACTTCTTGGACTTCTAGACTTTCCAAAACTTTGAGAATCCTCAAACTCTTTGGGCATCTCCAAGATCCTTTTGGTAGTCTTCAAACTCTTTAATTAGGAGTCCATCTTCACTTTCCTTCTTCGTCCTGAACATTTTCAGAATTTACAAATTTTGAAAAATTACATAAATTTCTATGCCTCTACAATGAGACTTACATGGTAATCTAAACACGGAAATAAAAAGGGCTATAGGGAAATTCACCATGCCTTGCCCTTTCACGTAAAACCAAGGAAACCATGATGCCCTTTACACTTAGCCTAAAATAAACCAATAACCATAAAAAGAAAGTGAAAGACTTGTGCGCCATATGGAGAGGACATTATCACCTGCAAGTTAGTATCTCATACAAAAAAGCATCTCACAAAACCAGGTTACCAAACCACAATGAAAAAACAAGATGCCAAAGGTTTCCACCCTTTTGATACATGCACTTCTCAGAGGGGGCCCGGGGGTGTCCCCCAGCGGGGGTCGAGCTGCCTGGTCAGCTCGCGGGGGCCCAGGGGGCAGCGCACTTGGCAGGGGCTGCCCCCGGACCAAAATATTCGGATCAAAGAATAAAGTGATCCTGTGTTCTCGGTCGACCGCCCAGATGGCTCTATGGACCGACCCTACAGGCACCCAGCTGACCGAACGCGGGGCCAGGTCGACCCGCCTGACGAAGGCAGAAAATTGGGTTTTTTTCAATTCGAGTCCAAACACCTCCAAAACACTTTTGAAGGCTCTCAATGGCATCCTACCATCCTTCCATCATAATTAAACCCTTTTGTGACTATCCAAACATGGATTTACTTTATAAAGTAAACAAACCCAATCATAACTGATCCCAACATAGCCCTAGGTCTATCCTCTTCACATCTCATGCAAAGATTAGATCTAGATCGCAAATCTAACATGATTCGAGATGAGGTATGACTCTGATACCAATTGGTGGAAGTAGGTGTGCCTCGTGGATAGGTTTTCAAATTTTTTTGACCCACTTGACTCAGGGATCAACTATCCAGAAGGCTATAACCCAATCCAGGATGCAATCCCTCCTTCTCATCAATCATGTACAACAATATAACCTATCTAAAAGATAGCAATCAACAACTACTTGCAACAAAATAATCTACCACAAGAGGAGAAGCAGATTATACCTTTGGAGCCCGGTAGTGCTCCAATCGAGGAGAAGACAATCAGCTAGAACAAGAACTCTTCTTGAAGCAATTAGAGATCTCCAAGACCTTGTTGTCTTTCACACTATGACCCTCTATCAGATCTCTTTTCTCAAGAAGATGGGTGGGATCTCCAAGAGAAAACCCTACTAGAAACTCTAAGGAAACTAGAAGAGAACTAGAAGAGAGAGAGAAGGAGGAGAGATGTGCAACTCTTGCACAAGAGATGTTTTGGGCGTGAATACCAAGGATGGCCGTCCAAGGGGGATTCTTCTCCTTTATATAGCCTCAAATCTCCTTTTAAAACTCTCTTACTAATTGCATTAGAAGTCACACTTCCACACAAATTAGTAGCTTACTATTACCACTATTAGAAGTCCCACATCAAATAGAAATAGTAACTTTCTAATTCCTTCCTTTAAGAGTTCAAGTAAGACTAGTAACTTTCTAATATCTTGGGCTAGCATGGGGACCACTAGGGATTCCTTAGAAAGCTAGCTCCAACTGGGACACGCGACCCCATATCTCATGTGCAATCCGGGCCCACAGTTAATTGCAAATAACACCACTATATAAATGCAATTGCACTCCAGTCTTAGGAGTAAATTACAATGAAGACCCTAAGCTTCCCAATTACCACAAGTAGGCCTCTCTATCAATATCCATGGTTCAATTGGAATAAATTTGTCCCATCCAATCTTAGATCCACATCTTATTATCCTTGAGCCCCAATTAATCACAATGATCATCAGTACCATCCAATTAACTCTTAATCGAGATGGGTGCGCACTTACTAATGATAAATCTATTAATCAGCACAGTGGGATAATATAGATAGATTTCATCTTGGTCATTGTATGTTCCCACAGTCCTACTACCACGTACCCAAGACACCGAGGTGTTGACCTACAGTTGGCCTCACTCATTGGTGACTCAAAGCAAATGAATAGACAGAAACTTGAGTTCATCAATGTCTCAGGATTGAGAGCCTATTGCTACGGAATTATGAGAGCAGTCCTTAAATCGAGACAGTATTTCATAAGGTGTTTCTCATGGTCCTTTAATGCATCCAATGTACCAGCACTATGATCCAGAATCTTACATTCTGATGATTGAGACAAATCACACTATCTCATAGTGATCAAAGTGCTGCAACCTTATCAGATGAGATGCCCAGTCTCATCAATGGTTGTGAAGATATTTTTAAGTATAAGATTTGCAATACATATCTCTCGTATGTGGATCTCATCCATATACACATCTAATATACTAATGGGACCTGGTTCATCTCATGAACCATTATTCATATGTATTGGTCATGTGCATTAAGTAATAAACACCATTCATCTCATGAAAAGAAAGCATGATTTTATTGATAAATAAAGAAATTAATCAATTTATTACATCAACTGATGGATTGAGACCACACTATCTGACATAACCTCCTGGCTATAAACTCTGAGCACCTCGCAATCCTCCTCCTAATGAAACGACCGCACGCATCCAACAATTGGGTCAAGGTCAGCAGAGGATTGAGAGTCTGATGGAGAATCTTCTTCTCGCTTTTCAGCGTCAAGAAAATAATCAACCTCCTCCGAATCTTCAGGATGACGAGGTAAACGAGGAAGACAATGAGTCACACACCCTCGTAAAAAAAGCTGCGGACGAGATCCTTGTTAAAGCAAGAGAAGAGGATACACTCAAAGAACATGGGATCAAGCCACCATATCCCTTATGGATGGATTTGGTCTCGTTTCCTACAAAATTTGTGCATCCAACTCTCCAAACATATACGGGGAAAGGATCAGCTAGACAGCACGTCATCCACTTCAAAATCCTGGCGGGAGCTGTCGCGGATCAAGATGCCCTTAAGATCCGTCTCTTTGCAAGTACCATAAAAGGTACGACATTTGATTGGTAGTCCACTCTGCCAGAGGACTCCATCCAAAATTTGGCCATGTTAGAGACACGCTTCTTGGCTCACTTCAAAGGCAAGGACCATCCTGCTACCGTGGCTCAACTCTGCAACCTCAAATAGGGAGAGAATGAGTCAACTTACGACTTCATTCACAAGTGGAAAGCTATGGCATACAAATGCATGGATGTGCTGCCACAAGCATCACTAGTCGACATCTGCCGTAATAACATGAGAGCAAGAATCCGCTCCATGATCATCGGCAACAAACCAAAAAACCTGGGAGAACTCCTTGAAGCTTCCATAGAGGCTGAAACGGTGATCAAAGACCTCAATAGTCAGAAGTCATCAAGAAAAGAACCGACCGCCAGTGCAACCTCAAAACCAAAGAAAAACGAGGTCCTCAATATACAAACAAAGTCAGCTCCTCAACCACCAAAGAAAGCTGAAAACAAAGCTGGAGGTAAAAGACCTGAACTCTATGATGCCTTTCTCACGTCCCCTGAACCCGATTAGAGAATAAATCGGATCTGGGGAGTGAAATTTAGGACTAATTAAAAATTTTGTCCTTTTGGCTCACTGAACGTAAGTCCGTTGCGAGGATATCAAGTTTCAAGCCTCAAGTATAATAAGAATTGAGGAATTCATACAATTCTAGGCATTTGAAATATCAACAATGGCTAATGACTTCAATTAATAATTAAAGTTGTATAAAAGAATAAACAAAACTAACAAAGGAGTTAATTAATTACATTGGCCAACCCAGTAATCAAGGCCATTTAAAATAACTGATGTCAATAATATGAAAGGTTCAACAAAAGATAATAAAGAATAAAAGAATCTAAATAGAATCCCCAACGATGCTCTCTAGTGCTAGATATAATGACGCTACTCCACGTCATTGGCACGCCACTCTCGTTCCTCCTCAGCCGGTTAGAGATACTCTGGGATCTCCTCACCTGCTTGTTCCTCATAATAGTAGTAGTCACCTGGGGTGTCTGCAGACAAAGGAACAGAGTCAGCGGCATGTTGAGCAATAGATAAGCAAAATATAAATGACATGGCATGCATCAAGTATAGAATAATGGCAAGTATAATATCATTTGAATACAAGTAAAGTGAAACTAGGCATAAAACATGAATAATAATCGTAAGAGACAAAGACAAAAATCCTACCATCATCTAACAATAACCACTATTCAAACAATGCAATGCAAGAAGTAAGTGGGAAACTCCGAGGATGTCCGAGCCACCTCCCGGGGTATCAGTAACAATCCATACCAAACTACTGATACCAAAGTCCGGCTCCAGTGGGATCCTAGCTCCCAGTCCCAGGAATAGCTGCATGGTCCTAGCCTGCTCCCAGCTATTCAACGTCATGGAAACCGTCCAATGCCGATTGCCCACCCCGATGTCCGAGTAACCGGCCCATCAAATAAAAACCCCAAACTGCAGATGGCCATGACATGCAATAATAGTAAAGTGGTGTTGACACGAGGAAGACCAAGACAAGCAAGTCTGGCTAGTTCAAAGTACAAGACATGTTCATGGGGATTATCTCATTCAAAACAATGCAAGACAAGTCAAACACCTGATAATCCCCTTCCATACTAGCCAGTCCTGTTTATCAATACGTGACACGAGGTTCCTACAATACACTCTAAGTCAGGCCCATATCCTAGTTCTACAAGGATTTATGTTTCATAATTAGTTAGGTGTTTTTATGCCAAGAGAGTGTACAAGGAATAATAACAGCGGATACCATTCACAAGTCATGGAGGAATTACAATCCAAACCATCCATGTACCCCACATGTTCTAACGGAGTACGTGTGGAAATTGGATCAACGATGCTTCTAGGAAAACTCCTTGGTGTACAATTATGTTAAGCATCTATCAAAATAATTCCTTACGCAATCGGTTAAGCCATGTGTAATACATGAATACCTAGACAACCCATCGAAGCACACCAACCCACGTGCTATGATTTAATCCCCATTAATGGTCAGGTGAGAGTAGGTTCATGGTTTCCAACATCTAAGGCCCAAACCTAAGTTACTGATTTCATTTCCAATAAAACATGAGTTGGAACAATAATCTGAGTATTTACATCACTTCCCGAACTCCGATCGTGATGAAACCAGAATATTGGATTCTACATCTCAAGGGCTTTCTAACGGTCTATTACATGTAGAAATCCAACGAGCTGATTAAAAATTACAAGTGTTCGAAGTCGCTAAGTGCTGTCAGAAAATTATTATCCGATTGATCGGGCAAAAGGTCTGATCGATCGGACAGTGCCAGATTTCACTTAACTGAGACATGTTCTCTGTCCGATCGATCGGGCAGACTGTCCGGTCAATTGGACAATGAACTGTCCCAGTTAACTAAGGCATTAACCCTGTCCAATCGATCAAACAAAGTGTTCGTCGATCGGACAGCAGACCTGAACCCTGAAATTGGGTTTTCTTCTCCATTTTCATCCGGCCAATCAATGGCTAACTTGCATCAAATGAGCCACCATGCTCCCCCAATCATCACATTCATCATTTTCTTATATCAATTTAAACATCAAAAGGGTTACCAATTACAAATTAAACCAACCCAAATCCTCAAACCTAGTCCAACATGTCATTCCCAAATCAATATCAACCACAGGCTTGGAATTTGGGAAATCTAGCAAGAAATCATTGAAACCAATAAGGTACATACACACATGCATAAATATAAATTGCAAATCTACTTGTCTTAACCAAGAAGAAGATGAAAATTGGGAAAATCTTGTGAACGAGCTCTCTACCGTGAAAACCACAATCTACCCCGCTCGAAAGCAATCTAAAACACCAAGAAGGAGAAAGAAATGAAAAAATCAAGAAGAACCCTAGATCTAAACTGAAGGAGATGATAAGAAAAGTTGAGGGTAGGAGAAACCTTACCAAACTAGGATCAATGGAAAGAGGAGATCGAGAGGAAGAAGATGTGTGGCTCGGATCTTCGAGATCGTCTCTTCCGGGTAGTGTTCTGGCTTGAGGAGATGAAAAGGAAGAAGAAGGGCTGTTGTAGCTCTCGTTTGTTGCAGAGATAAATAAAGAATTAGGGTTAATCCATTCTTAAGAAGAAGAAAGAGAGAAAATGACTGAATTTCCCTTAAGTGGGTCTGGTGAAGGAATGGACCACTTGAAGGATTTCTGATCGTCGAATCGCGACGAACTAGGAAACAAAAATGATCAGCGCGGCGATACCTTTCCAATGAACCCAAAAATCGTGGTGATTGAAATTTTCGGAAAAACACTCAATTTTTCCTTAAATTGCAAACTACCTCCTACTAGGGTCAAACACACTCGGAATCGCACGAAACTTCGCAGACACTAATCTAACACTAAAAGAAACCCGCTCATGATTTAAACCCACTTAAATATCAAAGATACAATTAATTATAATAATAAAAAAAACAAACAGGTCAACAAGCCTACTATTGGGCGAAACTGACCTAGTAAGGTCCACGACCTTACAGCCTTCAAAGAGCGAGTAAAAAAGAAATACCTGTTCGATGTAGATATTGAAGAAATCTTCGAGGCTCTCGTAGCAGACGGTAAGCTCACCTTGCTTGAGCCCAAAAGAGCAGGAGATGTTGGGAAAACCAACGATCCTCGATACTGTCCATACCACCACCAAATGATCTCGTATCCTCTCAATCAATGCTTCGTTGTGAGAAAGAAGATAAACGAGATGTGGAAAAATGGAGTCATCGCCTTTGACAAAAACTACGAGTCTGCCTCCGTCAACATGGTGTCATGTGGACAAACATCCAAATCACCAGAGAAGAAGATCACTACTTCTTTACCCAGCACCAGACGGACAACCCATATGGGTGCATCCTGATCTCCTAGAAGATGAAAACTAGAAGGTTGTCAAAACAAAGCCGACAACTCAACAGCGAAGGCAAACTAAGAGAAATCTCTGCAAGCTCAAACAACAGGGGAAAAGTCAACCGAAACAAGAAGTCCATGAAGAGGCAAAGACTTCCTCTACTGCTTCATAGGGGAAATAGAAAAGTCCATTCCCAAGACTTCAAAAGCAGTAAGAAAATTCACTCTCCGTGATTTCATGCCATCTCAATTCAAAAAATGAAACTGCGTAGGGGGCATCTTACTCTTGCAATTCGGTAGATGGATTCTCCATGAATGGATACAAGTCCAGCGACACCGACGAATGGGAGGAATCGCTAGAAAAAGGAGAGTACTTCTCCGACGAAGAATGGGTTCCTGAAATTCACCTCATGCCAGTAATCTGGTAAAACCCCTTATACCACAAGGATCCTAGTCTGATGATGAAAAAGACCAAGAGGTTGTCCAAGGAAATGTTGTTGACCCAGCACATGCCATTGCCCCAGTGGAACCTAACTGTGTTGAACCACAAGGAGTAGACAAAGAAAAAGACTTGGCGCCCATGCCTAATCTTAAAGAATATGCGATGATCTTGCAGCATCTTGCCATAGAACAAGAGCAAGATCGCATCAACAAGCTTCATCGCAACTAAAATCCAAAACTAGAAGTCTCTCAAGACAAAAAGGTACCTCCTCCCTCTACTCCTAAAAACGGAGAAAACTGTTGGATAGATGATCCTCTTGCATTCGAGGATGAGTCCGACTCCCAACAGTCCATTATGGGGATGTCTCCTATCGGAGTGACATGCAATATGATAGCTCGGGATCATAGTTCATCCGAAGCCTTATCTCCTGAGGCTACTTACTCTCAGACCACATCTAACAGTATATCCTCTAGAGTTACTTCTTCTCGAGTAACTTCCGCTGAGATGTCGCCTTCTCAGACTTCGTCTCCTGAGATCGTGACATCAAAATTCACACCTTTCCCGATTGATCATCGTAAAAAAGCCCTAGCTAATGATGCTTGGACCAATGAATCAATCAAACAAGAAGAAATGTTGCTGGATGTTGTTCAGGACTTGTTCCCGGAAAATGCTCCATGCAACGCAATCACTGAGGATGGCGACCCTGCTGTAGACACATCTTCAGCAAATGAGAAGGATCAACCCCATGATCCCAAGGATGATCTTCCAAACGAAGACCCTTCTCAAGAAGCACGAAGTTGGTAAAGGTACTCGTACTGGCAGGATTACCACAAAAATTACAACCAACCTTCTTCTTCTACTTAAGTAAATCCTTTGGGAAAAGATGTTGTAAACGCCCTAAGTGGCAACAATAATGAACATGCAGGCTCGAAGGAGGCTTTCAAGTACGACTTGATTGAGCACTTCAAACACATACCTATAAGATTGCATATCCTAGATTTATTACGAATGTCTCCACACACTCGTGATAATCTCATTTAAGAATTACAAATGCTGAATGCGGATGTAGACAAACATGCCCCGCAAGTCCAACAAATTGAAATGGACTATAGGGACAAAAAATCAAATACTTCCTCAAAAGGAGAAAAGAAGAAAACTGAGGGATCTTGCATGCAATGCCTCTCGGTTCAAAAAGCGGCAAATGCAACAATCACCTTCAGTAAGGAAGATCTCTTACTTGGCGAAACAAGGCACAACCGACCCCTGTATTTCACAGGGTACATCAAGGAAATGCCAATACACAGAGTCCAGATCGACCTAGGTTCTGCACTTAACCTCATCTCCACTTCGGCTTTTGAAGAGTTGGACATCCCGCCTAGCAAGCTGAGCCACAAATCCGTATCTATCTTTGGATACGATTACTCAAAGACCTATAGACAAAATCATTGCAAATAGGTGACCTTATCTCTGAAGTCATTGTGTATGCGATAAAAACCCCTTCATGCTACAACATCCTTCTCGGACGCCCTCGGATACATGGGAATGGTGTTGTCCCTTCAACTCTACATCAATGTATCAAGTTTGTTGACAAGGATGGCATGATACATCGGGTGTTTGTAGATAGAAAACCCTTCAAAGGTAAACAAGTCCATCATGCAGACTCCCAGATGTATGAGGGCGAGAAAGAAGAAAAGGAAGAAGAAATACCGTTTACCGAAAATATCTAGAAAGATGAAGGCAAAGCTCCTCAACAATCACCAAAAGAAAACAAATCCCCCGATAAATCCGAAGAGAGCGGCCAACCTCCCTTCATCATCTCCCTAAAATCTTTAAAGCCTTTGGTCATCACGACCAAAGCAAAAGTCTGGGGGCAAGCTTGTTGTTACTTTCGTGTCTATCATGCAAGACACGGATTAAGAGTCTGAGCCAGAAGACGACACACCATCAAACCAAGTTGACACTCAGCATGTTCAGCCTGATCTACCTCCAATGGAGAGACCTGCTAATGTAGAAAACCATGCATCTGCTTCCTTCGTTGTTCCGGCAACTTCAACAGAAGAAAGGCCAATCTTCTTCCATAGATCGGAAGCTTCTTCATCAAATTCCTTGCTTGAACCGTTTCAAAATGAAGGTATGCCTCAACTATCTCTATATAATCCTATGGTACAAGCTATTATGAAGAAAATGGGCGATGACGCTCAAAATCCAATTGGTCTGGGACAAGGCCGTTGTATTCTCATACAATTGGGGCCCGCCTTGACCAATAGCCAACTTGAAGATTGGAGACTTTACGGCCATGTAGAAAAATCTTCACATGGGTTGGGGTATGATCCTGGCACTCCCCTGAGACAGCTGACACAAAGGCTGAAAAGTCGATTTACCGACCAAGCCTCAACATCTCATGTCCATGAAGACATCGATCTCCTTGGATATCTCTTTGAAGAGTCAGCCGTCAAGGATCCAGGAAGCTCTACCAATTGGTATGATTTCTCTGATAATGAAGAGGAATTGTCCAATGATACAGACATATGGCTTTCTGACCCAGAAGAGCCATCGTGTCCAAAAGAAGTACCCTACTTCGACCCGGTTTCAACAGGCGATTGAGACCATCTCATAGCAAGCCTTGAGAAGATCACCGCTCCAGAAGACCCATTGTCAGAAGCCAAGCATTGGCCTAAAAATGCCCTTGGTACTCCAGAAGGTTTCGTTAGGTTGGAAGCCTCCGAAAACATTGTGGAGGAACCACCTTCGAACCTTCCAACAAAAGATTCCGTTCAGAAGATAGACTTGGGAACACCAAATAGCCTACGTTTTGTATTCATAAGTAAGAATATAAAGGATGATGAGTAACCCGAGAATATCGTTTTTCTTCGTGAGTTTATTGATTGCTTTGCATGGTCTGACGCAGAGATGCCTGGCTTAGAACACAAACTAGCAATCCACGAACTCAATCTACAAAAAGACATCAAGCCTGTCAAACAAGGCCAAAGAAGATTCCGTCCAGATGTAATGGATAAAATTGAACAAGAAGTTCACAAACTCAAAAGCGTTGGCTTTATCCGTGAGGAATAGTGTTTTGAATGGTTGGCCAACATTGTCCCATTGACGAAGAAAAATGGGCAAATCAGGGTCTGTATTGACTATAGAGACCTAAATGGCGCTTACTCTAAATATGAATTTCCGCTCCCCATACCGGAGGTGATGATTGACAATACTTGCGGATTTGAGCGAATGACATTCATGGATGGTTTCTCTGGCTACAATCAGATAAAGATGCATCCTGAAGATGAAAAACACACATCATTTTGGACCCTATTTGGTGTGTATTGCTACACTGTCATACCATTTGGTCTGAAAAATGTCGGTGCCACATATCAGAGGGCTATGATGAAGATATTCCAAGATATGAAGCACAAGAAAGATGGTTGAATGTTATGTTGATAACATCGCCGTCAAAAGCAGAAGAAAAGAAGACCATCTGAAAGACCTTCGGGAAGTATTCCTCCGACTTTGCAAACATAAACTGCGAATGAATCCCCTGAAGTGCTTCTTCAGCATCTCGTCGGGTAAGTTCCTCAGATTCCTAGTTCAAAAAGCTGGAATAGAACTTGACCACATCAAAGTCAACACTATTCTAGAATTTCCTTATCCAAGAACCTTAAGAGAACTGAAAAGACTTCAAGGAAGATTGGTATATATCAGGCGATTCATCTCCGATCTCTCGAGGAAATACCGTCCTTTCTCTTGGTTGATGAAGAAAGGTGTGAACTTTATTCGGGATGATGAATGTGAAGCAGCATTTCAAGATATCAATTTATACCTGACCAAACCTCCAGTAATGGCTGCCCCTACCACTGGAAAACCATTCATCTTGTACACAAGAGCTCTCGACCATTCTCTGGGCGCTCTCCTTGCATAAGAGAATGACGAGGGAAAATAAGTTGTTCTATACTACCTCAGCCGTATGCTGGTAGGTGCGGAGCATCGCTACTTTCCAGTCGAAAAAGAATGCCTTGTAGTGATGTTCACCTGGCAAAAGCTACGTCACTACCTTCTTTCCAACACAGACTGCCTGATTTCAAGGATCAACCTCTTGAAGGTCCTTGTCACAGAAGCATGTTCTCTCAATGCCCGACTAGCAAAATGGTCCATCCTCCTGTCACAATTTGATATCGGGTATGTACCATAAAAAGCAATCAAAGGCCAAGTTCTAGCAGATTTTCTCGTAGAGTATCCATTGCCTAAAGATTCTCCACTTAGAGATGGTCTCCCGGACGAACCTGTCTACAACATGGAGACTTCCTCACCAAATGCCTCTTGGTACATGTACTTTGACGGTGCAAAAAGGACAAATGAAAAAAGAACGCTGATCTCGGGAGTTGGCATATTTTTTGTTAGCCTCGACAAATACATGATTCCACATGCTTTCTCGCTACTAGAAACATGCTCAAATAATGCAGCCGAATACCAAGCTCTGATCATAGGACTAGAACTAGCCCTTGAATCCGGTATCACCATGCTGAAAGTCTTCAGAGACTCTTAACTGATCATCAACCAGATGAATCAAAAATTTGAAGTCAGGAAGCTTGATCTGTTGCCTTATTACAACAAGGCACAATCGCTCTGGCAAAAGTTTGACATCTTTTACATCTCCCACATCCTAAGAGGTGAGAACATCCATGTAGATTCCCTAGCCAAACTTGCCACATCCATGGCGATCCAGGAAGGGGAAAACATGCAAATTACAGTGTATGAAAGAAGGATACTCCCTCCTCTTAACACACACCAAGCAGTTGCTGAATGCCACAAATTGGTTGGAAGTCGGATCTCTATCCTCAGACCTCCAATCGACAATTGGAGAGATCCGTTCATCGATTACACCATGTTCGGAATCCTCCCTGAAGATCCAAAAGAATGGGTAAACATTCAAAGATGAGCCCCAAACTTTCATCTGGATATTCCTTCGAAAATCATTTACAGAAAACCCTTCGATGAAGTACTTCTGTGCTGCTTGTCACAATAAGAGGCCTCGGAAACGCTCAAAGAAGTTAATGCTAGTCTTTGTGGAGCCCAACAGGCCTGTCCTAAGCTCTACGATCAGACAAAAATGTTAGGTTATTATTGGTCTACCATGGTAGCTGACGCTATGCAATTTGCTAAGCGATGCTGATAATGCCAAGTTCATGGAGACTATGTTTATTTGCCTACAGAATGGCTACACCCCCAGCAATCTCATGGCCTTTCGAAGCCAGTGGTATGGACATCATAGGTCCTATCTCTCCCCCGTCAAGAAAGGTCATCGCTTCATCTTCACCGCTATGGATTATTTCTCGAAGTGGTCAGAAGCATTTGCGCTCAGTGATATGAAGACCTCATCAGTCCTTCAGTTCTTGCGCACCCACATTATTTGTCGTTTCGGCGTACCTAAAAGGTTTGTCCATGATAACGGACCAAAATTCCGGTATCACCGATTCTACAGGTTTTGCAACAAATACAAATCCAAAACTGTCATTCGACTCCATATAATCCAGCAGCAAACGGATTAGCAGAAGCCTTCAACAAGACACTCTGCAAAATCCTCAAGAAAATGGTCTCTAGTCACAAAAGAGACTGGAGCGACAAACTTTTTAAAGTTTTGTGGGCCTATCGGACCTCCATTCGAGGACCAACACATAACACACCATTCTCCTTGGTTAATGGATGTGAAGCTGTCATGCCGTTAAAGGTACAAATTCCTTCCCTAAGGGTGTCTTTACAAAATGACATGACTCAAGAAAGCAATGTCAAGTTGAGACTTCAAGAGCTGGACATTCTCGACAAGAGACGACTCGAATCTTGACAAAGTATTGAGTTTTACCAAGCACGCATGGCGGGATCTTTTGACAAAAGGGTCCGGCAACGCGCCTACAAAAAGGGTGACTTGATTCTTGTTATGAAAAGACCGATAGTTTTTGCTCACAAGTCCAAAGGAAAATTTGAGCCAAAAATGGGAGGGACCCTACTTCATCGACAATGTTTTCTCCAACAGCGCATATGCTCTCCTAAACATGGAGGGTGACTGATGTATGCTGCCCATCAATGGCAAGTTCTTGAAGCGGTACTACCCTTGAAGACTTACGCCACCGGGTCAGAGCAATGCCTGCACGGCCAAAACCTATTTCCAGGTACTTGCTCGTCAAACCCGCTCCTTTTAAATTTTTCATCCTTGTGTTGAAATTTCTAAAAATTCAAAACAATGCTTACTTTCATCGTTTCATTATTCAAAAAACAATTCCAAGTTTTGGAACCTTTTCCTAACTTGACCAAATTTTCGATCCTTAAACCCAAAATTCATGGTTTGAAACAAAATCAGGATTCAAGGATTTCCACCCTAGTCCACTCTGCCTTTTACCACCGAAATGGTTTTAGGTCAAAATTTACGACCCTCGTGTCTTTAAACAAAATAATGGTTTTTCAAAAAAAAACACCGTGGGGAAGCGAGACGCCTAGTTGATACTCGCAAAACAAAAAAATCGAAAGGATGCGAACCACATTCGATACTCCCAAAATCGCAACGACGCGACATTTCGTCGATACTTGCAAAATTTCAAAAATCGTGAAGACACAACATTTCAGTTGATATCCACAACCAAAATTTCAAAAAAAAAAATTCAAGGTCCAAAACACCTCAAAATTTTAAAAAATCATAGGGAAATGACATTTTAGTCAGTACCCATAAAATAAAATCTTTGAAAAGCGAGGAAGCGACATTCCATCGATACTTGCACCCAAATTTGCGAGGATGCGACACTCCATCGATACTCGCAACCAAATGAGCAAGGATGCGACATTCCATCGATACTTGCAAGACCATTCAGCAGGGAGGCAACTTTTAGTCGATACTTGCATTTTTGAAAACCAAACCCAGGCTCTCATGCCAAAAATCAGCTCTCATGCCACAAAATCGGCTCTCATGCAGAAAAAACCTGGCTCTCATGCCAGAACCTGGCTTTCATGCCAAAAATCAGTTCTCATGCCATAAAATTGGTTCTCATGCCAAAACCTGGCTTTCATGCCAACAAACCAAAACTTGGCTTTCAAAAGACCTAGCTTTCATGCCAAAAAATTTGACTTTCATGCCACAAAAAACTGGCTTTCAAGCCAAAAAAATCGGCTTTCATGCCACTAAAACCTGGCTTTCACGCCAAAAATCGGCTTTCATGCCACAAAAACCTGGCTTTCACACAAAAAAACTCTGCTTTCATGACACAAAATACCTGGCTTTCATGCCAAAAATCGGCTTTCATGCCCCTAAAAACCTGGCTTTCACGCCGAAAATTGGCTTTCATGCCACAAGACCTGACTTTCAAGCCAGAAACAACATTTTGACTCTCATGCCACCAAAAACAAACCTTGGCTTTCTTGCCACAAAGCCTAGCTTTCACGCCAAAAATTTGTTAGGTATTTTGTTTTTGCAATTTGGTGGATGCATTTGCATATTGGCATCATTTGAATTCACACACATGCATTGATTTAAAATATCTTGAAATCTAGTTTTATACATGCATTAGTTTTTAGATTTGGAAAAGTTTGTGGTTTATGCATGTTTTGGTTTTAAACTTGGATGCATTAGTTTTAGAACCCAAAACTCTTTTGAAAACCTAATTCCTTGTGCATTATATTTGGAAAATCATGTTAGGTATTTAGGTTTGAGCTTTGCATGCATTCATTACAAAAAGAATCATTTTTGTATGCTTGTTCACTTGAAAAGAGTTTTTATCAAATCAAGCTAGCCTTTGGTTTTAAACCTTTGAATCATTTTGGCTTTGTGTGTTTCATGTTTTTATATGTTTTAAAACATGTTTTTAAGCTTGATTTAGTGGCCAAAAAGATCCCCCAAAGAAAAACTTTGAAAATGAAAAAAAGTGGATTTTTGGCCCAGGGACTCGCCCGGCAGTGTCGCCGGTCGACCGAGCCCTGTGTCTCGGTCGACCGAGGACACTGCAGGGCCCTGGGAAGTTTCTGTGCAGAAATTTCCCAACGGTCAGAAATATGACCGTTGTGTTGTCCCGGTCGACCGAGACCTCTAGGTCGACCGAGACAACTAGCCCGTGGACTGTTTTTTGCCTATAAAGTCCATTCATTTCCAACCTTTTTCAAGGCTTGAACCATGAACTTTTGAGAGCATTTTGGAGCCAAAGAAAGGGGAAGAAGTTGGAAAGGCTAGAGGGCTATTTGGAAATCAAACTCATGAGTTTTTAAAAGGTACATCTTCTAAGTTATTTTGATTTCCATTCAAATGAAATTCATGCATGTTCAAATCCTTGGTATTTTCATTTATGCATGATTTCAAGCCTATAAAGAGTTGTTTTGCAAACTCAATATCTTCCTTGGTAAATTAGATTAGTTTGCAAACTCTCTTAACTAAATCACATGCTTTCTTAGACTTTTACACTCATACAACTTGTTTAGTTCATTTATTAAAGTTGTTTGAATTTCACATGTGATTAGTTTTCTCTTCAATCATCATTTTATAAGCTTTGATTTTAAAATGCATCATGCATTCATTTAAGAGCTTCTTTGTTAAGATTGATTGAAGGAACACACTCATACACTTGTGCACACACTTTAGCTTGTTTTAAGTGTATGTTTGTAATTTGTATTAAACTTTCATATTAGCCAATTCAAGAGGCAATTTCATATGAGCTTAAATTGTAATCTCTTAGAGTGATCTTTTGGAAAGACACCTTCTTTGAGAAATCAACTTTGTAAAGGTTATTGCTTAGCCTTTGAAAAGCAACTTGTAAGGTTATTGCTTAGCCTAAGAAAAGCATATTGTAAAGGTTATTGCTTAGCCTAAGAAAAGCATATTGTAAGGTTATTGCTTAGCCTATAAAAGCACATTGAGAGGTTGTTGTTTAGCCTAGAAAAACAACTTTGTAAGGGTTATTGCTTAGCCTAGTAAAAAGCATAATTAGTGGAATCCGGTGGGGTGTTGGATACACAAGCCGGTAGTGGATGTAGGCATTGAGGCCGAACCACTATAAACCTTGGTGTTGTGGTGATTGCTTTGTGATGATTGTATTGTTAGCTTCCGCATTTTGATTGTCTTATCATCACATGTGACTAGTTTTTATTAAGAAATTAAAATTGGTTTAAATTGGTCATAGTTGTAGCTCACCCTATTCACCCCCCCCTCTAGGGTTAGGATCCATAGCGGACTTTCAAAATTAAATTTTGGCTCTCATGCCATAAACCCAAATTTGGCTTTCATGCCCCAAACAAAACCTGGCTTCTATGCCAAAACAACCATTTGACAAAAGATTTTCACAAAATGACAAACTTTTGATCAAATTTTCAAACAAACATTCCCATTTAACTATTGCTTAAATTAGTTTTATCAGAAAAGAATTTGAGTGAAAGGAGGGAATGCAAAAAAAAAGGTGCTAAAAAAAATGTGCACAAGCACTACAAAATAAAGAGTACAAAAGAAAGTGTGTATGCATGCGTACCAAAAAAAAAAAGAAAGAGAAAAGAGAGTTTGGTACAAGAGAAGTCAGGAGCTCAATCTAACATGGTCCTTGTTAGGAATTTTGTGTATTGCAATTTGATGGATGCATTAACATTTTAGCATCATTTAAATTTTCACACATGCTTTGTTTTAGAAAAACTTGAAATCTTGATTTACACATGCATTGTTAGAAATATTGATTTATCCATGGTTTGATTTTAAACTTGGAAGCAATTTGTTTTGAAAAGAAGTTTTACCAAATCAAGCTAGCCTATGTTTTATATCCTTCAAATCATTTTAGGCTTTTTATGTTTCATGTTTTTAAACCTCTTGGTTTGATTTAAAATGTGATTCCAAGCTTGATTCAGTGGCCCAAAAGTTCCCACAATAAATCACTTCGAAAAATGCAATTTTAGGGAATTTTGGTCCCAGGCCTGGGTCGACCCATAGTGTGGCCGGTCGACTGGCCCAAGGGACCCGGTCAACCGAGCCCACTGCGGGTCGACCGGGTAACGAGACGTTGTGCTCTTTTCAAACGGTCAGTTTTATGACCGTTGAAGGCCAGGTCGACCGGGGCACAGGGGCAGGTCGACCGGGGACTAGCCGTTGGGCAGTTTTTGGCTACAAAATGAAGTTCATTCCTTTTCCAAAGTTAGAGATTTTTAAGCCATCCTTGAGGTGTTTAGAGACAAGACAAAGGGGATGAACTAAGAGAGATCAAGGGGTCATTTGGGAAGCTAAAGCTTGGATTAATGAAGTTAAATCTCTAAGTAAGCTTTACCTTTCTTAATCATATGTTATACGCTTTGTTTAAATTATTGGTAAATGAATTTTAGCATTATAACTATGATGTGTTGAATCCATTTTTCTTTTAATCTTTGATCTAAGTTAGATTGGATTCTTCACCTTCATTTCAATCCAAGTTTGTTTTAAACTCTTCTTTAATCATGCTTAGCCAAAATCCTTGATTTCTTTTATAGCATGATTCATTCACTTGGTTGAATCTTTATTTGTTGTTTTCATTCATTTGAACTTTAGTTAAATTTGTTTAGTTTTAAAAACAACATTGCACATGCATCACATGTTTAGAGCTAATTAATTTCATACAACTTGTGAGCCTTTGATTTTTATATCATTAACAAGTTCGTATCCATACATGTGATTTGCATTTCACTTCAATCAAATATTTTTATGTGCCTTAAACTTTTAAATGCTTTAAGCATATATTAATTGAGCTTTGTTTTTAACTTGATTGAAGTTATCACACACACACATCATGAGCATACATCTTTGCATTCATTTAGTGTTTGTGTGAGTTAGTTTTTCACTTTCATATCCGCCTATTTTAGAGGCAAATATATTGAGCTTAAATTGTATCTCTTTGAGTGTTTGTGTAGACACTTCTTTAAGAGAAATCTTTTTCTTGTAAAGTTTATTGTTTAGCCTAAAAAAAGCATTGTGTAAAGGTTATTGCTTAGCCTAAGAAAAGCATTGTGTAAAGGTTATTGCTTAGCCTAGAAAAGCACATTGATAGGTCATTGTTTAGCCTAGAAAAACCACATTGTAAAGGTTATTGCTTAGTCTATTTAAAAGCATAGATAGTGGAAATCCGGTGGGGTGTTGGATCACAAGCCGGTAGTGGATGTAGGCATTGAGACCGAACTACTATAAATCCTTGTGTGATGGTGCTTGCTTTGTGGTGACTATTTTTATTAAGCTTCCGCATTTTGTTTGATAATCATCACTTGTGACTAGTTTATTTTGAAGAAGTTAAAATTGATCTAAATTGGTCACATATTGTAGCTCACCCTATTCAACCCCCCCCCCCCCTTTCTAGGGTTCTGATCCAGCACTTTCAATTGGTATCAGAGCCTCGTGCTCTATATTAGGATCAAGTGTTTTTGGAACTCTTGATTAGGTGTAAGAACCTAGAGTCAAAACCCTAGTGTTGTGCTTTCATGAAAATCATTAGAATGGATTCCACTTTGATAGATTGTTTAGATTTTTGTGTAGATTCTTCTAGACCCCTCCTTCTTCCTTCTATTGGAGATTCAAACCTTCAAATCAATGAATCTCAATTTAATTTAAAAGAAGAAGAAAATGATGAAAATGAAGATGAACTTCAACAAGCCTATGAAGAATTATATACTTTGTCCTTAGAGCTTGATAAGAAAAATAAAAAATTAAGAGAAGAATCTAAAAATCTAAACAAAGAATTAGTTTCTTCAAAAGATGAACTTAGAGAAAAAGAAGAAGTAATACATTGTTTAGACTCTAAATTTACGATCTCTTTGAATAACCTTCATAATATTAAAGATGATCTAAATGAATTAAAAATTGAAAATGACGATCTTAATAAGGAAAATTCAAAACTAAGAGATCAATTACAAAGGCAAGACATAAACATTAACAACCTAGATTCCAAGTTGACCATTTTTAAAGAAAAGTTATCTAATGCACAAAATAAGATAAAAACTCTAGAACTTAGATCTAATGTTATTAATGAACTCAAATTTGATTTAAAGCTTGCCCATGAAATACTAATCAACTATAAGGAAATTGAATATGAATTATCAAAAGTTAAAAATGAAAATTCAATCCTTTTAAACCAAGTCACTCAACTTGAAAGCTATAAACAAACAAAAGTATGAGTGCAAGTTTACCCAAGGTGAAGAGAGATTTGAAAAGTTATTTAAATTGGGGTAAATCTCAAAGAGATAGGACGAGTCTTGGATTTGATAGGAATATTTCACATGACCCTAGCTTCACCAACACATTTGTGAAAAGTGAGTCCTCATTCTCTAGTACTCATTCTTCCCTGCCCATGACTAAATGTATTTATTGTGGCATTGAAGGGCATTTTAGGTTTGAGTGCAAACTAAGAAGAAGCCACATGTCTAAACCCATCTTTGAACCCAAAAAGGTAGAATCTAAATCTATGAAGGGTAAGACACTAAAAATCAAAGAAGACTCCAAAAAGATTAAACAAGTTAAATCAATTAAAATGGAGTCTCCTAAGATAGATTCTAAAAAGTTTAAACAAGTTAAACCAAGTTTAAAAGAATATATAAACAAAAAGCTTCTCAACCTATCTCCCTTAAATCAACACATGAAAGAACTTTTGAAGAAAGTAACAAAGTTAAATTTAAAATTCAAAAGTCAAATAAAGGGAGAAATTAAGAAGAAAAGAAAAGTGAATCAATCCCCTAAGAAACAAACTCACCAACCTCAAAAGACTAATCACCAATCTAATCTAAATTTAGTCAAATCTAATTATCATGTTGATAAGTTCAAATTGAAAATTTATCAAGTCAAATCTCTTATAGTTGGTGGGACTCCTAAACTAGACCTCAAGGATCAACCCTCTCAAGACCTTAAGTGGAATCCTAAAGTTAGATACTTAGACAAACCTTAAGGCCTTGAACCTCATTGACCAACCTGTCCTTTATAGTTAAATCATATTGTTGGTCATGTTACATTTGCATTTTGTTTCTATATAGTTACATTTCTTAAAATACAGTGTTTATTTATGATCAATTGATTTTGTCTTCATACGCCTTTCTAGTTGCATATCATGGTTTTCAAAATCATTTGATTATAATTTCATCATGTTAGATTTGTTTTTTGCTCATATTGATTTATATCTCTTGCATTGCATTTCTATATATGATCAATTGATTGTGATTTCAAAAGCTTTCTTAGCTAGATTATTCATGATCGATTGTTGTTATAAGCCATTTGCATCTTTGCTTATTTAGTTATATTCTTTTTATATGCAAATGTCATTTGGTTCCATGTATGGTTGTGATCTTATTTATATTTGTAGATACCATACTAGAACTCAAATCCATCCTTTATGCTTTCTAGTCATTTTTTTATGGTTATGATGTTGATTCATGTGTATTCTCTAAGTGATGTCATCCTTATACATGTTTCAACTTCATAGTAGTGATCTTGATAATATGAACCTCTTTAAAATTCATTCATTGTACTTCATAGTTATATCTATTGTATGATGGATTTCTATTAGATGTTGAATTCATATGATTTTTGTTAGGAATTTTGTAGATTGCAATTTGATGGATGCATTATCATTCTAGCATCATTTGATTCACACACACTTGCATTGTTTTAGATGAACTTGAAATCTTGTTTTATTCATGCATTGCTTTTAAAAGTTGTAAAAGTTTCTATTTATGCATGATTTGTTTTCTAAACTTGGATGCAATGGTTTTAGAATACAAACTCTTTTGAAAACCTAATTCTTTGTGCATTATATTTGGAAAATCATTTTGAGAATTTAGGTTTGAGCCTTGCATACATTCATCACTTTCAGAATCAGTTTTGTATGCATTTTCATTTAGAAAAGAGTTTTAGAAATCAAGCTAGCCTATGTTTTAAAGTTTTGAATCATTTTTTAGGCTTTGTGTGTTTCATGTTTTAAAACCCTTAGAATGATTTAAAACATGTTTTTAAGCTTGATTTTATGGCCCAAAAAGTTCCCTCAAGAAAAACTTTGAAATATGCAAAAAATATGCAATTTTGGGAATTTTGGTCCCGGGCCAGAAACTGCTGTGTTCCAGGTTGACCGAGCCCTGTGGCCAGGTCGACCGGGAACAGTGCAGCAGAAATGTGGCCTGGCGCACCAACGGTCAGAAATCCGACCGTTGTGTGGTCCCGGTCGACCGAGGCCTGTGTGCAGGTCGACCGAGGACTAGCCGTTGGCCACTTTTTGCTATAAAAATGAGTTCTTTCCTTTGCCAAAAGTTGGAAATTTTAAGCCCCTCCTTGAGAGGTTTTGAGACATATTCAAGGGAAAAGAACCAAGGGATGAAGGGGAGCATTAGGAAAGCTAAAGCTTGGATTAATGAAGTTAAATCACCAAGTAGGCTTTACTTTCCTTAATCATATGTTTTCATGCTTTGTTTTATTTTTGGTAAATCATTTCTAGCATGTTAAACTATGTTTGTGTTGTGTCCTTAACATGTTTTATGTTTTGAATTGATTTATTGTTTTGGATACAACACCATATGATTCAATCCAAGTAGTACTTAACTTTGGTAAATCTAAGTAGATCATGTTAATAGAAAAATCTTTGAAATCATATGTAACATGATCCATATACTTAGTTGAATCTTTGGTTGTTGTTCTCCATCATAAGAACATCTCTTTCAAAACTAACTTATGTTTTGGATTCAACTTCTTTACAAATCATATGTTTTCATGTTTTGTTTTATCTTTGATAAATTTAGTAGCATGTTAACCTATGATGTGTTGTATCCTTAGCATGTCTTATACTTTGAATAGATCTATTGTTTTGGATGCATCACCATTTGATTCAATACAAGTAGTACTTAATCTTTGGTAAATCTAAGTAGATCATGTTAATGGAAACATCTTTGAAATTAGATGTAACATGATTCATATACTTGATTGAATCTTTGGTTGTTGTTTTTCCATCATAAGAAAATCTCTTTCAAATGTATCTTATGTTTTGGATTCAACATCTTTACAAATCATATGTGTATTATTGTTTTAAAGTTTCACAACTTGCCTTACTTTAATAGGTATATCACTTTCAAGTTGTAGTTATAATTACATATGATTTGTCCCCTCTTTTCAATCAAATCTATTTTTATGTTTTGAGCTTCATGTTGATTTGATTGACATCCCTATGCATCACATGTTTAGAGCTAATCCATTTCATACAACTTGTGTATCTTTGACATCATTAACAAGTTGTTACTTTTAACATGTGATTGCATTCTTCCTCAATCATAAATGTTTTTGAGCTAAAACTTTCAAAAGCCTTAGGCATACATTTATGAGCTTTCATTTTCAAAATGATTGAGGACCACACACACACACTTCCTATACTTTCATCTTTGCATTCATAGTGTGAGTGTGTATTAGTTTTTCACTTCCATATCCGCCTAATTAAGAGGCATTGTAATGAGCTTAATTGAATCTCCATCAAGTGTATGTTAGACACTAATTTAGTGAGATAACCAACCTATGGTTAAAGAGGTTATTGCTTAGCCTATAAAAGCATATTGTATAGGTTGATGTTAAGCCTTGAAAAACATCATTGTAAAGGTTATTGCAAAGCCTTGGAAAGCATATTGTAAAGGTTATTGCTTAGCCTTTTGAAAAGCATAAATAGTGGAAATCCGGTGGGGTGTTGGATCACAAGCCGGTAGTGGATGTAGGCATTGAGGCCGAACCACTATAAATCCTTGTGTGATGGTGCTTGCTTTGTGGTGATTGTTTTATTAAGCTTCCGCATTTTATTTGATAATCATCACTTGTGACTAGTTTGTTTTAAAGAAGTTAAAATTGATTAAAATTGGTCATAGTTGAAGCTTACCCTATTCACCCCCCTCTAGGGTTCGGACCCCATGGACTTACAATTTTGACAACTTGAAAATTGCATGCATTTCCAAGTTATATCCTTTTGCATTGCAATTTATCTTGTTCATCACTATGCTCATTAGTTATATCTTTAAAAGTGATGAATATCCTCTTATGATGCTTGATGGAATTTTGTGTTTGTCACATCCTTGCTCTTAATCATGTTTTCAAATTCAATTGGTTTCATTTGGTATATTTTTCAATTGATTTCATATCCAATTGATGTCTTATCTTGAGAATGTTATAAACCTTATGTACATTGGATTGAACTTAAAAGTAATATATTTTTGTTCCATGTCACATTCTATTAGCATCATAAATTTCATGTTTGCCACCTCTCTTGCTCATATAGGTAAATCTCATGACCACCATGTTTATGTATTCATAATCTTGGTTGGTTATTAGTTGAGGTAGGCTTCATGTTTGAATTTCATTTCACTCATCTTGCACATGATAGTCATATTTAATGATTGAATGAAATGATTTCAAAACTTACATAGCATATGATTTTCATAGTTAAATTGATTGATGCTATGTTTAGTAAACCCCATTTCATCATGGATAGCTCTAATTTGGATTTATCTTAATAGTTATATTCTTTATAAGTCCATTTTAGAGTGATTGATTTAATAGTCTTATCCTTAAATCTCAATTGGTATTCTTTGTTTTTCCAATTGGTATCCATGATTGCTTTTCTCATTGGCCTTGCTCTTTATTTCGGTAATTTGACCATTTTGAGCTCTTTAGTTAAATGTATCTAATCTTTCTCTTGAAGTTAACCCTCAATTGGTAAAACCATCATCTTCTTGCACTACATAGTTAAATCTTTGTCAATATGTTGACAAAAGGAGAGAATGGATTGACGGGGAGTGTAAACCTTCATAGGAAGTGTTAGTTTTGATCAAATTGACCCTTGCATTGGATTTGAACCCTTAGAGACTACTTCCATACATGATAACCTGTTATGTATTTCATTTTTTATTTCTTTTGTTAACAGGTGCTACTAAAAGGTATTTTCCTTGTTTCATGTGTGAAGGTACCTTTCAATTTAATGTCAAAGGGGGAAAGAGCATTCAAATTCTCTACAGGGAAAGAGAATGTCCAAGCTTCCTAAGGGGAGATATTGTAGGATCTTCTACAGGGGGAGATAATGCATAACTTGCCAAAGGGAGAGAGAGTGCATGGACAAAGGGGGAGAGCTAATAGAAGAAAGAAAGCTTGTGAGCTAAAGAAGATGCTTGGCTAAAGAAAGAAAGAAGAAGAGAAAGCTTGAAAAATGATCAAGCTCCATGTATCAAGAAGAATGAAGAAAAAGACCCTGAGCCCAAGCTAAGAGAAGGAGCATCCAAGAGATTTCAAGACTTGTCCAGCTTAGGGGGAGCTGAAGACTTAGTGTGTAAAATTCGGTGTTAAGTAAGTTGCCATCAAATTACAAAGGGGGAGATTGTTAGGGATTTTGTGTATTGCAATTTGATGGATGCATTAACATTTTAGCATCATTTGAATTTTCACACATGCATTGTTTTAGAAAAACTTGAAATCTTGATTTACACATGCATTGTTAGACATATTGATTTATGCATGGTTTGATTTTAAACTTGGAAGCAATTTTTTTCAAAAGAAGTTTTACCAAATCAAGCTAGCCTATGTTTTATATCTTTCAAATCATTTTAGGCTTTTTATGCTTCATGTTTTTAAACCTCTTGGTTTGATTTAAAACATGATTCCAAGCTTGATTCAGTGGCCCAAAAGTTCCCATAAGAAATTACTTTGAAAAATGCAATTTTAGGGAATTTTGGTCCCAGGCCCGGGTCGACCCGCAGTGTGGTCGGTCAACCGGCCCAAGGGACCCGGTCGACCGAGCCCACTGCGGGTCAACTGGATAAAGAGCCGTTGTGCTCTTTTCAAACGGTCAGTTTTATGACCGTTGAAGGCCAGGTCGACCGAGCACAGGGGCAGGTCGACCGGGGACTAGCCGTTGGGCAGTTTTTGGATACAAAATGAAGTTCATTCCTTTGCCAAAGTTAGAGATTTTTAAGCCATCCTTGAGGTGTTTAGAGACAAGACAAAGGGGATGAACTAAGAGAGACCAAGGGGTCATTTGGGAAGCTAAAGCTTGGATTAATGAAGTTAAATCTCTAAGTAAGCTTTACCTTTCTTAATCATATGTTATATGCTTTGTTTAAATTATTGGTAAATGAATTTTAGCATTATAACTATGATGTGTTGAATCCATTTTTCTTTCAATCTTTGATCTAAGTTAGATTAGATTCTTCACTTTCATTTCAATCCAAGTTTGTTTTAAACTCTTCTTTAATCATGCTTAGCCAAAATCCTTGATTTCTTTTATAGCATGATTCATTCACTTGGTTTAATCTTTATTTGTTGTTTTCATTCATTTAAACTTTAGTTAAATTTGTTTAGTTTTAAAAACAACATTGCACATGCATCACATGTTTAGAGCTAATTAATTTCATACAACTTGTGAGCCTTTGATTTTCATATCATTAACAAGTTCGTATCCATATATGTGATTTGCATTTCACTTCAATCAAATCTTTTTATGTGCCTTAAACTTTTAAATGCTTTAAGCATATATTAATTGAGCTTTGTTTTTAATTTGATTGAAGTTATCACACACACACACATTATGAGCATACATCTTTGCATTCATTTAGTGTTTGTGTGAGTTAGTTTTTCATTTTCATATCCACCTATTTTAGAGGCAAATATAATGAGATTAAATTGTATCTCTTTGAGTGTTTGTGTAGACACTTCTTTAAGAGAAATCTTTTTCTTGTAAAGGTTATTGTTTAGCCTAAAAAATGTATTGTGTAAAGGTTATTGCTTAGCCTAAGAAAAGCATAGTGTAGGGTTATTGCTTAGCCTAGAAAAGCACATTGATAGGTCGTTGTTTAGCCTAAAAAAATAATATTGTAAAGGTTATTGCTTAGCCTATTGAAAAGCATAGATAGTGGAAATCCGGTGGGGTGTTGGATCACAAGCCGGTAGTGGATGTAGGCATTGAGGCCGAACCACTATAAATCCTTGTGTGATGGTGCTTGCTTTGTGGTGACTGTTTTTATTAAGCTTCCGCATTTTGTTTGATAATCATCACTTGTGACTAGTTTATTTTAAAGAAGTTAAAATTGGTCTAAATTGGTCACATATTGTAGCTCACTCTATTCACCCCCCCCCCCCTCTAGGGTTCTGATGCAGCACTTTCAGTCCCCAGCAAAAGATTCAACTCCTCAAGCAAACGCCTGGCCTTGGCTTTTAAAGCCTCAAAGCCACACTCCTTCAGCAGTTTACCATAAGACGCTGCAAAACGCTGTGATCCGTCTTCAACAAGAGGAAGATTTTCCCAAAGAGCTTTTCATCGTTCTTATTCTCGAGTCCTTTCTATGAGAACGCGATCGGCGTCTGCAACCTGGTGGACCAAGATCCTCTCCCTGGCATGACACTATGCTAAAGTAGCCCATTGGTCACGACTTGCGCCTCTAATTGCTCAAGACGTCACCTAGCCTCGATGACCTCGTTATCAAGGCGGTCAATGTCACTCCTCAGCTCAATGATGACGAACTCAGTGATGTTCCTCTCCTGGACAAACTGCTTCCTACCCTGCGAAGTTCCATCCATTTCTGACTTGGCTCTAGTGGAAGGTTCCAGAAACATTTCCCTGAAGAAGTTACCATCAGGAAAAGCCTTGGTCTCGGACCACTTGTCACCCAGCGCAATGATCCTATCAATGATCGCCCTGGCACCTGTGACGTCTAGACCGACCTCTTCGCTATCGGCGAGAATCTCCTACACTGTGCTTGATCATGCCAAATCCAGCATCCAAGTGACCAGAAAGGAGAGTCTCAATCTAGGAGCTCAAAACATGTGCCAGCACCCTTTTCGCAAACCAAAGGGATGGTCCAGATGAAGATTCACCCCGCTCCGTCGGTCGGCTACCCATGCCATGCCCTGTTCGAAGAGTAATCAGAAAACTCTTTCCAATTGGAGCTACTGGGGGACGAATCTCAGCACGAGGTCTCGCCTCTGTCGTGTCAGAACTGGTTGAAGATTTCGTTACCTCTGGAACAACCTTTGGCACTCTTTGCTCCGGTTCTGAAGAAGGGAATGGGATCTCTCCTAACACTTCACAACCTGCCAATGAAACACAAAAAGGTATGAATATGATCCTGTTGAGAAATCATTTTCATCAGGGTTATTATTACAAAGTACCTTGTTCGACGACTGGTGCATCCATGAACTCACCATGGAGGCAGATGAGTTCATGCAACTCTCTGCCTCCATGAACTCATCTGAAGCATCGCCAAGAGTTGCATCCATGTATGGTTCAAAGTTGTCGGAATCCTATGGCAAGTCAGTTGACAAGAAAGCATGCAAGCAATATGTTAGCAAATGACGGCACAAAGAGAAAAAAAAAACACAAAGAAGTCATACCAGGTGGAGACTCTAGAACCACTCTAGAGTCCCTCGGTTCTTCTTCATATGCCACAATCGGATCCGTCATCGCCTCATCGGTCGGAACCTTAGGCATTGCCAAATCATAATCCCCTACTGCTAGCATCAAAATGGAAATAGGCATTAGAAGATGACTCTTGTTGTCTCTAGATGTGAGCTTCAAACTCCAAAGGCTGCAACCTTTCAGGTATGTCATTCCATGCTGTCTAATTCCTTTCCATCAAAACTCATGCATTTAAATAAATTTGCATACATTAGGAATTAGGAAGCCTTTTCCAAGATATGACCAATTCCAACCCAAATTTGGTCAAAATCAAATTTTGCTCAAACCAAAGTTCATTTTGATTGAACATTGTGCCTTAGCCTCTTTTGCTAGATATCATTCACTCAAAAATGCATACGCATATCGTCTTGCATAAAGACATCATTCACATTGTGAGGAAAGAAATGACAAAAAAAAGAGAAAAAAGAGAGAAAGAAAAGAAAAAGGAAAGAAGAACCTTTTTTTCCACCCTACTTCTACAATGGAGTTTTCTTGGAATAGAAGACTTACCGAAAGCCATTGAGGGAGAAGAAGAAAACAAGGAGAAAAGTAAAGATGTAAGTGCTACAGATTAGCAACCTTCCCAAAAGAAAGATGCTTTGAAGGATTCTTTCCCAAAAGAAAGATACTTTGAGGGATTCTCTCCCACAAGAAGGGAATTAGAGAAATTTTCTCCCAAAAAAGAGGGAAAATTTGAGAGATTCTCTCCCACACAAAAATACTTTGAGATATTCTCTCCAAAAAGAAAGGAAACTGGAGAGATTCTCTCCAAGTAAAGATATTTTTAGATATTCTCTATCCAAAGGAGATATTTTTAGATATTCTTTACAAAATGACACCACGTGAGATCTAAGCCATCTTTAATGCTTAAGGTCCCATGGGTTAGCCCACATGAGACAGGTTTGACCACCTAGGCACTAAAAGGGGCTTCCTATAAAAAATTCCCTCTTGCCAAGAGCATACAAAATTATTCCATGCCTCTTTTGAGTTGATTGGACCATAAAAAAAATCCAAGCCTCATGAGCTTCCAAAATTCAAACCATCCAGCCTCATATACCAAATTGAGCCAAAATCTTGAAATTGACATTCGACAAAAATCCAAAGCTGACCCCCTAGCTTGCCACATACAGCTTCTTAGGTTACAAGGTCACAACCAAATCTGACCCCCCAACTTGCCACATACAGCTTGTTGGATCACAAGGTCAAAATAAAAAATCAAGCCCCAACCCCCTAACCTACCACATGCAGCTTGTTAGGTCACAAGGTCAAAGACAAAAAAAAAAAAAAAAAAATACTTCTTAACCGCCTGATGCACCACATAAAGCCCCTAGGTTCACAAGGTCAAAAGGAAAAACCCAAAATCCAAAACCCAAACCCAAATCCCTCATGTCATTTTCAAAACCTTGCCTTGAGACGGTACGTGATCCGTTTCACTACCATAAAATCCCCTTGGAAACTCAAAAGGCTACCTTACCAAAAAAAAAACAACAGCAACTCAAAGACTTTTGGTCATGTCAGAAGCTCTCATTCAAACTTCCCTTTGAGGCACATCGACTTCAAAAGTTATGCAACTCGTCGTTGTACCTCGAGGGAGCATTTATTGAGACCAAAAATGTCTTTTTAGCTCTTCAATATCAAGAAGCTACATGAAGCCGCATTCTACCACAAATAGGCAATGCTCCTTCAAGCATCAAATCTTGTTGGAATAAAACAAAAATAGCAAGATTCTTCAAAACGGCCAAACGATGAGTACACATGAAGTTTCGGGCCATTCCAGCATCATTTGGCCTAACTTCACTCCTCTGGCAGCTGAATAGACGCCCCAGGCTGCGACAGCATCGAAGACATCACATCTTCGATCCGAGCCCATGGATGGTCTCAAAATACCTCCAAAAGGCTCTAGTTCAAGTTGCAGGTCGAACTGACAACGTTTGACCCCACGACTTTAAAATCAAGTCTACTGGCGACATGACCCATACATCTTTAAAACTCAAACAAAAGCCTATGGTTGGTCTTCTCTATTGCTCAAGAGGCTTCATCTCAAATTTCAGGTCATTCCGACACCGTTTGACCTAGTTTGGGTTCTGACAGCAAATCGGCAATTTTGCGCGACAGTTTGCGGCTTTCTTGGAAAATTAGAAACTCTACTCTCTGATGTGCAAGGATTCTCGTCAAGTTTTCTACAGGGAAATCAGGCAAAAACATGTACAGAAATGTCGAAAAAATACCAAAGAAAAAAAATCAGAGAAACGGCCAAAAGACGGTGACCAAAGGGGGAAAAATCCCCCATGGTTGTCGTTGACCTTGCCCGATGGTCGGCGGCGACCCTCTGGCAACCCTGGGTGCATGGTCACCGACAACCCTGGAAGTCCGGGTTGCCAAATTTTCGCCGAATGAACGTTTTTCGGTCCCTTTTCTCATTTTGAGATGTCCGGCCCTTGCGATTTTTCGAAATTCTAACTTTTGAGGCTCGCAATCTGTCGATCTTCATCAACATCGCGGATCCGTCGTCAAGAGCATTATGTCATATCAACATCGCGGATCCGTCGTCAAGAGCATTATGTCATCATTGATCGCTTCGAAACCGCCAATCGGGCAAGCAAGAAAGCACACTTTCTGCTTGATCAATCGAGAAATCGACAAGACAGATGACACCGGCCCACTGATAGCAATCAATGTCTGAAGTTACATGGTCATCCGACATCGATCAGCATGAAGATCAATGGGTGACCATCGCAAGAAGAATCCCAAAGGACGCGGCACGGCCCGCGACTCTTCAAGCGCCTCAATGACCACTTAATGCAGTTAAATGACCCATTTTATGACAATTGAATGTGGTCATTAACTCGTTATTTCGGACGGCCCAATCAGAAGCAAACAAAAAGGAGTTACAAGTCCAAGTAATCATGGCATTAAACCATGAACTCCTCCCATTATGGAACTTAAAGGCAATTAAAAGCCATTCATTCTCCATCGGCCAATCAAAAGCCAAGGAAAAGGAGTTACAAAATAAAAGAATTAAATCATGTAACTCCCATTATGTGGCTTTAATACATTAAAAGCCCATAAACTCACCTAATGGCTACCAAAATCCTATAAAAGGGGGTCAGTCCAAAGGAAATAAGGTCCAGAAATTCAAGAAGAAAAGATCCGAAAAATCTAATAAAAACTCTATACAAAGAGGAAGCTCTGCAAAAATTGTTGCAACAACGACTCCTTTCCTGAAGAAGTTCTGCATCTACTGCAACAACATGGTGACCGAAGTCCCTTGGGGGGTCACTCCCCCCAAGGACCTCTCCTTCTCCTCCTCTATGGCTTAGACGTGGCTTTTCAGCCCATCTGCTCGGCTTTTTATTGGACATAGGACCTCCTCTTGGTCTTTGTCCTTTAAAAATCCTAGGTATAAGCCGGGCCAAGCGAATCAAGAGCAACCTTTGTTCTCATCCGAAGGATAATGGCGAAGTCCATACATGGCTTACGACCATCAATCTGAACAAGTCCCCACATTCTCCTAAAAAGTTAGATCCCATGTTCTCGCTTTTCACTGTATTTTGTATTTTTCTGAAGAGACATAAAAAAATCACAACTCTTGTCATTCATTATTGATAAGAATTGTAAATCGCCTTCCACGACAAAAATCGCCTTTCATGGCAAAAAACCACCTTTCACGGCAAACATCGCCTTTAACGACAAATAAATCATGTCTCTTTTCTTGATATATGTGCAATGGAAAACTAGAAAAAAGTTGATTTCCTGATCTACTTGCGAAGGTGGATGTCCGGACCACCACTTGTCAATTCCAAGTAGAGTAGAAAATCTGGCATAGTCATACAAAAAGAAATGTTGATGCTCGCGTTCCGACACTGGTCGCGAAAGGGTTGGACCCCACGGACTCTCACGTCTATTGACCCCTGTAGCGCCACGCTGAAAAGCGAGTCCATCAGTATCTAAACCATCGTTCATATCCAATCTAATAGAATGCATACAATTATTTTATGATTCTTATTTACAGTAATTACTGTGTTTGGTAATTGTTCATCTTCTTTTGTGTTTTTCCTTTTAATTTAAATTTATTAATACTATTCATGGATCACAAAATAGGACCAATAGTTCTAAATCTAAACCTGAAGTTCACCTATCTATGGACCAATAGTCCTAGAAGTTGGAATACTGATATGAACCTCTGGATTCATATCCATAAATAAAAACCTGAAGTTTTTTATTCAAATCCAAATATATTATATGGCCATGAAATTAAACATGAAAATTTGATAGAACCATAAGTTCTACTTCAAACCTGAAGTTTTGACAGAACCTGCAGTTCTAATTTCATGTATTATGAACCTGAAGTTCTAAATCAAGCCTAAAGTCTTAACAAAACTAGCAATCTGATTCTCAAAGTTGAGAACTTGATGTTCTAACTTTTCGTTGGCCATTTTTTTTATCATGTTTAAATTCCTTCCTTAATTACTTCTGATGTTCAGGTTTCTTTTTTTTTTCCTTTTACATTATTGATTATCTGCACACGGTTAACTTAATATATATATATATATATATATATATATATTTCTTATTACAGTTCTTGCATGATGTCAAATCTGGCTAAACTTGACTTTCAATTTCCAAAAGATCTTTCCAAAATCCACTACAACTTAGACTCCAAGTTGGAAAACTTTCCTAAACCTAAACTTCTTGCAAAGCAAGAATTCCAAACACCATAAAATACCAATGTGCTGGATGTCCCAAGGGGGTAGCTATTGGAAGTGTGCAACAAGCCACCACCCTCTCATCTCCATTCCACATGTCCAAAACCAATCCATCCCCATTTTTTTTTCTTTCCTCTCCTAGCCTTGCCATCTCTCTCCTTTCTCCACTCACACATAGAAAATGAAGATGGAGGGGTGAGATTATCTTTGTAATTCATCTTTGTAATTCAAGAAGAAGGAGAAGTTGTACCTTTGATTAAATCTATGGACGGTTGATTTCAATAAAGGTGTGTTTTTCTTGTTGTTAATTTTTTTTATTTTCATTGTGTAATGTTTCTTAGATTTTTTTTTCCGGATATAGCGAATGCTTAGGGGCTTATATTAATGAAAATACATAGTAGGAGCCTCGAGTCTTGTGAAATCTCTCATTGAATTAACAATTTAGAACCGTACCTTGGCCCATCCATATGGGAGAGATTGAATCTACACCATACGTAATTTTAATGCTTAGATCAACAGATCCGGATGCTTGAATTACAAATATCCATAATCTGATTTTTATTTTTAATTTCTAATTTATTTTATATGCAATTGGTTTTCTGACTCTTCTTGTGGTGATGCAGTCCACTAGTTTAGGATCTTTAGCCTAGGTCTTTTTAGTGTAGGAATTTTTAATTGATTGTAATTCTTGCAATAAATTTTAATTTTCAGAATATTAGATCAAATCTATATAGATTCTTTTAGGCTAGCTTTTAGATTTTCCATAGGACAGGTGCGAGTTAATTGCTTCTCTTTTGCTCCTTGTGGATAGACCCGAGATTATTACTGCATCACAGCCTTGCACTTGCACTGTCAATCAATCACCATCACCGTTTCCCATTCAAACTAAACCCCACCTTTGCTATTCGATCATCTAACAAAACAGCTCACAATTATTTTGCCAAGTCATACCCACTTGAACAAATCAGTTTTTCAGGGCCTGTAAGACCCCGACCCGAGTGAACCCGATTAATGCTAATTAAGTTGCGTGTTAGTGCTAAGCTTGATTAGTGATTTCTGGTTAAGTTGGGTTTGGATTAGCTTTGATTATGGTTTCGGGCTAATTCGATTGTCTTGATTTGCTTTGGTAGCTTGTGGGGCCCTTTGGGGGTTCCCTTTTCGGCTTTGTATTTTCTCGAGGAATTTCCCGATTTATTGTGGATTATGTTTTTGGCCCGTTGCATGCATCTTGTAGATCTCAACAACTTTCATGTTAATCCCGTATTCATTCGAGATCCCGAAACCCGATTTTCATAGCCTAAAGGGCAAAACAGTCATTGCACACCAAGTCTGTACCCAAAACTCGATATCCCTGAAACCCGCGAAACATGTACTTTTTGGAAACTAGATATTTCGACGATCATTTCTTCCTTCTTCGTCGAACCTATCCGAGGTCCCGAAGTAGATGATTTCAGCTAATATAGTTCCTTAAGTTGTGGGACCCAAGCTCCCTTTGTTAACAAAAGAGAACCCATCTCTTCTTTCTCATTCACTCTCCATTCTTGTTCCAGCACAACTGAGCCTAGGGTTTGCTCTTGTGTTTTTCTCCTTCTTCTTGTTTCTTCATCCCCAAGCCACACCTAGGGCTCATCAATCAAACATTGGAGATCACCAATCACTCCCTCATCTCTCAAGCTTTCCATTGGTACCATTTGTGAGGAGAACCCTCCATTCCAAGACCTTCATTGAGCTTACCATTGCCATTAGAGGACCTTCAAGGTAAGTGATCATTCTCATCTTCTAGATTTGTTGTCTCCTAGGCCATGAGGTACTACATTTGCATTATTGTTGGTTTGTTCATTGTCATTCCTTGTGTAACCCATTTTAGGTTTGTTTTTGGGATTTTTGATTTGTAGCTTGGCTTTGAGCAATAGAGGTGATAAAAGGCATGATTTCAACTAGCTTGGACTAGAGGCAAGTGGATGTTTTGATCTTTATAAGTTCCATGATTTTTGGTGTTTTTCACTCATGTCTATTTATTACATTGCTTTGACATAAATGTTCATAATGGAGCTTTGGTAGTGCATTCATGGTATTGCATTTATGACTTATAAGTGTAGTAATGAATGGCATTTAATTCTTCTCTTGTTTATACCCAAAGTACTCTATGGTGAAATGGTTTCCTTCTTTCTTTGTATGGAATGGGATGTTGATGAAGGAAGTGATGCATGAACAATTATGGGAGCCTTGGGAGAAGTGTAATTAGATGCATTGGAGGAGCTTTTAGCTCAGTTTTGTGTCAAGGATTAAGTAAAAGTGAGGAGGATGGTTTTGAGGAGGAAAGTGACTCAAAAATCTGAACACAGTGGGTGATTCCCGCACTGGCGGTCAGCCTGCGGTCACCCGGCGGTTAGCCGCTTGGTGACTGGCGGCTAACCGCCAGCTAGCCAAAATGTCACGGTGGCTTTTCCAGAGAGCACACTTCTTCTCCTCAAAACTCAATCAGCTCCACGGTTGGCCAGCGGCTAACCGCCGAACACATCGGCGGCTAACCGCCAGCTAACCGCACTTGGCGGTCAGCTTTCCAGTAAGCTGCATTTCTGCAGCCCAGCCGCGGTCAGCCAGCGGCTAGCCGCCCATCCCAGCGGCGGCTGACCGCCAGCTGACCGCCAGGTAACCGAAATTCCCCAGATTTCGAAAAGCTCCCCGCTCGAACGAACTCTCCGGTTCGTTCGAGCGTTGAGCTTTGTCAATCGAAGGGGATTCACTAGGCATTGCTTGATGCCATCCGAGAAAGAAACCATATCACAAATATGTCATTCGAAATTTTGGAAAAAATCGTAGGAGTGCATAAGGAGCCCGGAATGTCTCAAAACTCAAAGAGTACCAAGTAAGGGCTATAATAGACATACGGGACCCCTATTCACTTAATTGGATTTCTAAATTGATATTTTACCCGAATTTCATTATAGTGTATTGTTGCACCTCATTCCCAGGAATTTCATCGCATGACTTGTTTTCTCGAAAGCTTTGGAGCTACAATAGTAACAGTGAATTGCCCCGAAATGTATTGCCCGATATGGAAAGACAGTGTGCCCTTGAGCACCCCCGTTTTACCGTTTATTTACTGTACTTGAATACTTGATATGCCTCGATGAGTTTTATCCTATGTGTCAGCATCACTAAGCTTGGATAACTTGTCGGTTTGATCCACCGACTTGGAAATCCCTCTCCCGTCCCGCCAGCTGCAGTTTGGATCCCGATACCCGGTCTAATACCGTGGTCCCGTCCCGATACCCGGTTCGCTACCGTGGTCCCGTTCCCGTATAATTATATTGTATATATGTATACGTTGTTTCTCCTCACCTTGTGTGACAGAGATCAATGTCCCGTGATACTGTTGTCACTTTAGTGACAGAGGACTTAGCTTTATGTGATTGCCACCTTGTTAGTTCCCGAATCCTTGGATACCTGATATGTTTTATATTGTTCACTTGTTCATCGCAAATGATTTATCTATTTTATGAGAGTTCTTGCTTAACTCAGATTTATACGCTTTGCCAGAGATTTTCTTGTATTAGATATTGTTGTATCCTTGCTTTCTCTTGCCAGACCGTCGTGTCTGACCCTTTGCTTTGGTACTTAGGTCCCGTTGTCGGCTTCATTGAGGAGGAGCCGGAGGAGGCGGTAGGCGCGCCGCAACCTCTAATCGAGTGGCGTGTTGACGATGTCATGTAGACATCAGATTGCTTTGAGAAGCGTAACATTTTGAGGGGAACTATTTAACCATTCTTTTGGGTTGTTGTTTTGTGTACATTGGCCTTTGTTGGCCTCTATTTTTGGGAATGTAATTAAATGATATTTTGTCTAACTTTAACAACCATTGGGAAACATGCTATAAATCATTGCTCATTCTGATACAGTATTTTAGTCTGGTGTTATTGTTTTTATGACCAAGGATGGTTTGACTATTTGATTTGCTACATGCTTCCGCATTTAACAGAAATATTCAATTATGGTTATGATATCCTCACCGCGGACACCTGTGGGAAATTAAATAAATCATATGGTATTATTAAGCAGTTGTGGATCATCCTAACATCAATATTAGTCCCGATCCCGGATCTCTCGGTCCGGGGTCGCGACAGGGCCCATCCGAACTAAAATCCTGTAATTCCCATCTTTGCCTAACCTCATCATCTTTCTTGTCTCTATTCTCTCTTATCTTTCCCTTATGCTCTGTAGCGTCCAACCCATCTGCAAAGTCACAACGAACCACCATCTCCTTTGGTCCCTTCATCTATGTAATCCACAATCCAAAAGAATTTGTCAAAGTGGACAAAACATAGGTTGCACTAACCCGAGTCCAGATCCACCCTTTTCTCCATCTCTGTAATCCCTTTCCATCTTGGCTGATTCCTTCTCTCCACTTGTCAATCTAGACCCACTTCAAGTTTCACATATCCCCAACTTCATTTTTCCAACGCCATTAGAACACAAAAGCTAGACCAACAACCTTCATATCCAACTCCATTATTGTGCCCATTTTCAGATCAGACCCATCTTTCCCCACTTCATCACTTTTATGTGTTGTCACTATTGTGGAGTGGGCTCCACCCGAGGGGGAATATTGAAAAGTATTTCCTCTACCTTTACTAACGCGTTGAGGTTTTGGTAGCAATGCTTACCTAAAGAAATTTAATATGGTATCAAAGCCGATCCGTCGTGAGTTCGAATCCTAGGAGAAATGACTCGGCACAAAAAAAAATGCATGTCGCCAGAAGTGCATTGGCTGGGTTCCACCTGAGGAGGAGTATTGAAGAGTGGGCTCCTCCCGAGGGGGAATATTGAAAAGTATTTCCGCTGCCTCTACTAATGCCTTGAGGTTTTGGTTTTGGCCAGCTTTCCAAACAAATACAGTAAACCCATTCAATGAACCTAGTGTGCTACTCTCAAGTCCAACCAACCAAGTATTTATAGAGAACTCACCTTTCTTCACTCTGTATGTAGAACCTGTTAGGGATTTTGTGTATTGCAATTTGATGGATGCATTAACATTTAGCATCATTTGAATTTACACACATGCATTGATTTAGAAAACCTTGAAATCTTGATTTTCTCATGCATTGTTAGAAATATTCATTTATGCATGTTTTGTTTTTGTTTTTTTACTTGGATGCATTTTAATTTGAAAAGAAGTTTTAGAAATCAAGCAAGCCTATGTTTTAAATCTTTCAAATCATTTTATGCTTTTTGTGTTTCATGATTTTAAGCCTCTTAGTTTGACTTAAATCATGATTCAAAGCTTGATTTAATGGCCCAAAAGTTCCCACAAGAAATCTCTTTGAAAAATACAATTTTTGGGAATTTTTCTCTCAAGCCAGGGTCGACCCGCAGTGGGCTCGGTCGACCGGCCCAGGGGACCCGGTCGACCGGGAAAGAGCCGTTGTCTCCTTTTTCAAACGGTCAGATTTATGACCGTTGAAGGCCAGGTCGACCGGGGAGACGCAGTAGCTCACTTTTTGGGTATAAAATGAAGTTCATTCCTTTGCCAAAGTGAGAGATTTTAAAGCCTTCCTTGAGGTGTTTGGAGACAAGACAAAGGGGATGAACTAAAAGAAACCAAGGGGTCATTTGGAGAGCTAAAGCTTAGATTAATGAAGTTAAATCTCTAAGTAAGCTTTACCTTTCTTAATCATATGTTATATGCTTTGTTTAAATTATTGGTAAATGAATTTTAGCATTATAACTATGATGTGTTGAATCCATTCTTATTTTAATCTTTGATCTAAGTTGGATTGGATTCTTCACTTTGATTTCAAACCAAGTTTTGTTTTAAAATCTTCATTAATCATGCTTAGCCTAAATCTTTGATTTCTTTTATAGCATGATTCATTTACTTGGTTGAAACATTATTTGTTGTTTTCATTCATTTAAACCTTAGTCAAATTTGTTTAGTTTTGAAAACAACATTGTATATGCATCACATGTTTTAAGTTAGTCAGTTTCATACAACTTGTTAGTCCTTGATTTTCATACCATTAACAAGTTGATATTCATACATGTGATTTGCATTAAACTTCAATCAAATCTTTTATGTGCCTTAAACTTTGAAATGCCTTAAGCATATATTAATTGAGCTTTATTTTTAACTTGATTGAAGTTATCACACACACACACACATCATGAGCATACATCTTTGCATTCATTTAGTGTTTGTATGAGTTGGTTTCTCACTTTCATATCCGCCTATTTTAGAGGCAAATATATTGATCTTAAATTGTATCTCTTTGAGTGTTTTTGTAGACACTTCTTTAAGAGAAATCTTTTTCTTGTAAAGGTTATTGCTTAGCCTAAGAAAAGCATTGTGTAAAGGTTATTGCTTAGCCTAGAAAAGCATCTTGTAAAGGTTGTTGTTTAGCCTAGAAAAACAACATTGTAAAGGTTATTGCTTAGCCTATTGAAAAGCATAGATAGTGGAAATCCGATGGGGTGAGAGATCACAAGCCGGTAGTGGATGTAGGCATTGAAGCCGAACCACTATAAATCATTGTGTGGTGGTGAATGCGTTGTGGTGATACTTTTTAGCTTCCGCATTTTGTTTGTTTATCATCACTTGTGACTAGTTTATTTTTAAGAAGTTAAAATTTGTCATAATTGGGCACTTAATGTAGCTCACCCTATTCAAACCACCCCCCCCCCCCCCCCCCCCCGCCTCTAGGGTTAGGATCATAGGACTTTCAATTGGTATCAGAGCCTCGTGCTCTATATTAGGATCAAGTGTTTTTGGAACTCTTGATTAGGTGTAAAAACCTAGAGTCAAAACCCTAATGTTGTGCTTTCATGAAAATCATTAGAATGGATTCCACTATGATAGATTGTTTAGATTTTTGTGTAGATTCTTCTAGACCCCTCCTTCTTCCTTCTATTGGAGATTCAAACCCTCAAATGAATGAATCTCAATTTGATTTAAAGAAGAAGAAAATGATTATAATGAAGATGACCTTCAACAAGCCTATGAGGAATTATATACTTTGTCCTTAGAGCTTGATAAGAAAAATAAATGATTAAGAGAAGAATCTAAAAATCTAAACAACGAATTAGTTTCTTCTAAAGATGAACTTAGAGAAAAAGAAGAAGTTATACAATGCTTAGACTCTAAGTTTATGATCTCTTTACATAACCTATCTAATATTAAAGAAGATCTAAATGAATTAAAGATAGGAAATGATGATCTTAAAAAGGAAAATTCAAAACTAAGAGATCAATTAAAATGGCAAGATGAAGACATTAACAATTTAGAATCCAAGTTGACTATCACTAAGGAAAATTTATCTAATGCTCAAAATAAGATAAAAACTCTAGAACTTGGATCTAATGTTACAAATAAGCTTAAATTTGATTTGAAAATTGCCCATGGAGAACTAATCAACTATAAGGAAATTGAAAATGAACTATCAAAAGTTAAAAATGAAAATTCAATCCTTATAAATAAAGTCACTCAACTTAAAAGCTACAAACAAAAGTATGAGTGCAAGTTTACCCAAGGTGAACAGAGATTTGAAAAGTTATTTAAATTGGGTAAATCTCAAAGAGATAGGACGGGTCTTGGATTTGATAGGAATATTTCACATGACCCTAAATTCACCAACACAGTTGTGAAAGGTGAGTCATCTTTCTCTAGCACTCTTTCTCCTTTGCCCAAATCTAAATTATTTATTGTGGCATTGAAGGGCATTTTAGGTTTGAGTGCAAACCAAGAAGAAGCCATGTGTCTAAACCCATCTTTGAGCCCAAAAAGGTAGAATCTAAATCTATGAAGGGTAAGACACTAAAAATCAATGAAGACTCCAAAAAAGATTAAACAAGTTAAATCAATTAAAATGGAGTCTCCTAAGATAGATTGAAAAAAGTTTAAACAAGTTAAACCAACTTTAAAAGAATCTATGAACAAAAAGCTTCTCAACCTATCTCCCTTAAATCAACCCATGAAAGAACTTTTGAAGAAAATAGTCAAGTTAAATTTAAAATTCAAAAGTCAAATAAAGGGAGAAAATAAGAAGAAAAGTGAATCATTCCCCTAAGAAACAAACTCACCAACCTCAAAAGACTAATCACCAATCTAAGCTAAATTTAGTAAAATCTAAATATCATGGTGATAAGTCCAAATTGAAATTTTATCAAGTCAAATCTCCTATAGTTGGTGGGACATCCAAACTAGACCTCAAAGATCAACCCTCTCAAGACCTTAGGTGGATTCCTAAAGTTAGATACTTAGACAAACCTTAAGGCCTTGAACCTCATTGACCAAACCTATCCTTTATAGTTAAATCATATTGTTGGTCATGTTACATTTGCATTTTGTTTCTTAATAGTTACATTTATTAAAATGCATTGTTTCTTTATGATCAATTGATTTTGTCTTCATGTACATCTCTAGTTACATATTATGGTTTTCAAAATCATTTTATTATAAATTCATCGTGTTAGATTTGCTTTTTACTTCCATTGAGTTATATCTCTTGCATTGCATTTCTATATATGATCATTTGATTGTGATTTCAAAAACTTTCTTAGCTAGATTATTCATGATCAATTGTTGTTATAAGCCATTTGCATCTTTGCTTGTTTAGTTATATTCTTTTTGTATGCAAATGTCATTTGGTTTCATGTATGGTTGTGATCTTAGTTATATTTGAAGATACCATACTAGAACTCTCAAATCCATCCTCTATGCCTTCTAGTCATTTCTTTTTGGATGGTTATGTTGTTGATTCATGTATATTCTCTAAGTGATTTCATCCTTATACATGTTTCAACTTCATAGTAGTGATCTTGATCATATGAAACTCTTTGAAATTCATTCCTCATATATCTATATGTTTGATGGATATCTTAGTAGTTGAATTCATATGATTTTGACACTTTGAAAATTGCATGCATTACCAAGTTATATCGTTTTGCATTGCAATTTATCTTGTTCATCACTATGCTCATTAGTTATATCTTTGAAACTGATGAATATCCATTTATATGATGCTTGATGGAATTTTGTGTTTGTCACATCCTTGCTCTTAATCATGTTTTCAAATTCAATTAGTTTCATTTGGTATAATTTTCAATTGATTCCATATCCAATTGATGTCTTTTCTTGAGAATGTGATAGACCTTGTGTACATTGGATTGAACTTGATAGTAATATATTTGTTCCATGTCACACTCCATTAGCATCATAATTTTCATGTTTGCCACCTCTCTTGCTCATATAGGTAAATCTCATGACCACCATTTTTATGTATTCATAATCTTGATTGGTTAATAGTTAAGGTTGGCTTCATGTTTGAATTTCATTTCACTCATCTTACACAGGATAGTCATATTTTTTTATTGAATGAAATGATTTCAAAACTTTCATAGCATATGATTTTCATAGTTAAATTATTTGATGATATGTTTAGTAAACCCCGTTTCATCATGGATAGCTTTATTTTGAATTTATCTTAATAGTTATATTCTTTATAACTCCATTTTAGAGTGGTTCATTTAATAGACTTATCTTTGAATCTCAATTGGTATTCTTTGTTTTTCCAATTAGTATCCATGATCGCTTTTCTCATTGACCTTACTCTCTTTTCGTCATTTGATCATATTGTGCTCTATAGTTAAACGTGTCTAATCCTTTCCTTGAAGTTGACCCTCAATTGGTTAAACCATCTTCTTCTTGAACCAAATAGTTTTATCTTTGTCAAAAATTTGACAAAAGGAGAGAATGGATTGAGGGGGATTGTAAACATTCATATGAAGTATTAGTGTTAGGGATTTTGTAATTTGCAATTTGATGGATGCATTTGCATATTGGCATCATTTGAATTCACACACATGCATTGATTTAAAATATCTTGAAATCTAGTTTTATACATGCATTGGTTTTTAGATTTGGAAAAGTTTTTAGTTTATGCATGTTTTGGTCATTAACTTGGATGCATTGAGTTTAGAACCCCAAACTCTTTTGAAAACCTATTTCCTTGTGCATTACATTTGGAAAATCATGTTAGGTATTTAGGTTTGAGCTTTGCATACTTTCATCTCTTCAAAATCATATATGTATGCATTGTTTTTGAAAAAGGAGTTTCAAGAAATCAAGCTAGCCTTTGGTTTTAATCTTTTGAATCTTTTAAGGCTTTGTGTTTTTCATGTTTTTATACATCTCTGAATGATTTAAAACATGTGAAAAAGCTTGATTTTAATGGCCCAAAATATCCCCAAAGATAATCTTCAAGAAACCCAAAAAATGGGAATTTCTGGGCAGGCCCGGTCAACCGGCCGTGTATGGCCGGTCAACCGGCCAAGAGGCCCGGTCAACCGGCCAAACTGGCGGTTAACCGGACTGCTGAGGCTTCAACGGGCATTTTTATGACCGTTGTGCTTGGCCGGTTAACCTGCCTGTCATGGCCGGTCAACCGGGGATATAGCCGTTGGGCTGTTTTGGGGATATAAATGAGTTCTTTCCTTTGTCTTTGGTTGGAGATTTTGAAACCCTCTTTGAGGAGCTTTGAGAGAAGACAAAGGGGATGATCTAAGAGACATCAAGGGGTCATTAAGTGAAGCTTAAGCTTGGATCAACTAAGTTAAATCTCCAAGTAAGTTTTACTTTTATTAATCATTTGTTATGTGCTTTATTTGAAACTTTGGAAAATGATTTCAAGCATGATAACAATGATGTGTTGAATCCTTTCTTCCCTCCATCTTTGATATTCAAGATTGGATTCATCACTTTGATTTCAACCCAAGTTTTGTTTTAAACTTTCTTAATCATGCTTAGCCTAAAATCTTTGATTTCCTTTAACGCATGATTCTTTGTCTTGGTTGAAACTTCCTTTGTTGTTTTCATACATTTAAACTTTAGTTAAATTAATTTGGTTTTGAAAACAACATGCACATGTATCACATGTTCTAAATTAGCCATTTTCACACAACTTGTTAGTCCTTGATTTTCATGTCATAAACAAGTTGAATTTCATACATGTGATTTGCATAAGACTTCAATCAAACCTTTTATGAGCTTTTAACGTTGAATTGCTTTACGCAATATATTGAGTGAGCCTTCTTTTTAAACTTGATTGGAGTCATCACACACACACCTCATAAGCATACAACTTTGCATTCATAGAGTGTTTGTGTGAGTTTGGTTTAAACTTTCATATCTGCCTATTTAGAGGCAATTTATTTGAGCTTAAATTGTAATCTCTTAGAGTGTTGAGTAAACACTTTCTTAGAGAAATATTGATTTGTAAAGGTTATTGCTTAACCTAAGAAAAGCATTGTGTAAGGTTATTGCTTAGCCTAAGAAAAGCATATTGTAAGGTTATTGCTTAGCCTAGAAAAGCACATTGTAAGGGTTATTGCTTAGCCTAGTAAAAAGCATACATAGTGGAAATCCGGTGGGGTGTTGGATACACAAGCCGGTAGTGGATGTAGGCACGTTGGCCGAACCACTATAAATATTGTGTTGTGGTGATTGCTATGTGGTGTTTGTTTTTGTATTAGCTTCCGCATATTGTATGACAATTCATCACTTGTGACTAGTTTAGTTTAAGAAATTAAAATTGATTTAAATTGGTCATAATTGTAGCTCACCCTATTCACCCCCCCCCCCCCCCTCTAGGGTTAGGATCCTCAAGGACTTTCAATTGGTATCAGAGCCTCGTGCTCTATCTTATAGGATCAAGTGTTTGGAACTCTTGATTAGGTGTAAAAACCTAGAGTTAAAACCCTAGAGTTGTGCTTATTTGAAAATCATTAAAATGGACTCCACTATGCTAGACTTTGTAGATTCTTCTAGACCCCTCATTCTTCCTTCTATTGGAGATTCAAACTCTAAATTAAATGAATCTCAATGTGACATAAAAGAGGAAGAAAATGATTATGATGAAGATGATCTTCAACAAGCCTATAATGAATTATATACATTATCTTCCAAGCTTGATAAAAGAAATAGAAGTTTAAGAGAAGAATCTATGAAACTAAACAAAGAGCTAGTCTCTTCAAAAGATGAGCTTAGAGAGAAAGAATAAGTCATAAATTGTTTAGAATCTAAGTTCATGATCTCTTTAAATAATCTATCTAACATTCAAGATGAGCTAAAAGAATTAAAGATGGATTATGATAATGTCAATAAGGAAAATTTAAAACTAAGAGATCAATTACAAAGGCAAGATAAAGACTTTAACAATCTTGAATCTAAATTGACTATCTCTAAGGAAAATTTATCTAATGCTCAAGATGAATTAAATGAGATTAAGATAAATTGTGATGAGCTTAAAAATGAAAATTTGAACCTAAGAGATACAATTAAAAGACAAGATGAAAACATTAACTATTTAAAATCCAAGTTGACAATTTCAAATGAAAATTTGTCTAATGCTCAAAATAATTCAAAAACTTTAGAACTTGGATCTAATGTTGTTAATGAGCTTAATTCTAAGTTAAAACTTGCCTATGAAGAGCTAAGCAAATATAAGGAAATTGAAAATGAACTTTCAAAAGTCAAACATGAAAATTCAATCCTTATAACCAAAGTCACTCAACTTGAAAGCTATAAACAAAAGTATGAGTGCAAGTTTACCCAAAGTGAAGAGAAACTTGAAAAATTATTCAAATTGGGTAAATCTCATGGAGATAGGACGGGTATTGGATTTAATAGGAATATGTCTTATGACCCTAAATTCACCAACACATTTGTGAAAGGTGAGTCCTCTTTCTCTAGCACTCTTTCTCCCTTGCCCAAAACAAAATGTAATTATTGTGGCATTGAAGGGCATTTTACATTTGAGTGCAAACTAAGGAAAAGAAGCTATGTGTCTAAACCCATCTTTGAACTCAAGAAAGTAAAATCAAACTTGAAGGGTAAGACACTAAAAACAAAGGAAGACTCCATAAAGCTTAAACAAGTTAAATCAATTAACAAGGAGTCTCCCAAGATAGATTCTAAAAGGCTTAAACAAGATAAACCAAAAATCAAAGAATCTATTAACAAAAAGCTTCTCAACCTACCTCCCTTAAGTCAAAACATGAAAGAACTTTTGAAGAAAATTACAAAGTTAAATTTAAAATTCAAAAGTCAAGTAAAGGGAGAAAATAAGAAGAAAAGAAAAGTGAAGCAATCCCCAAAGAAACAAACTCACCAACATCAAAAGACTAATCACCATTCTAAGCCAAATTTAGTAAAATCTAAATATCATGGTGATAAGTTCAAATTGAAAATTTATCAAGTTAAATCTCCTATAGTTGGTGAGAAGTCCAAAATAGACCTCAAAGTTCAACCCTCCCAAGACCTTAGGTGGATTCCTAAAGTTAGATACTTAGACAAACCTTAGGGTCTTGACCTCCTTGACCAACCTATTCTTTTTAAGTTAAATCACTTTGTTGGTCAAGTAAGTTGCATTTGCATTTTGTTTTCTCTTAGTTACATTTCATAAAATGCATTGTTTCATTATGATCAATTGATTTTGTCTTCATGCACCATTCAAGTTACATGTCATGGTTTTCAAAATCTTTTGATTATAATTTCATCATGTTTGATTTGCTTTTTGCACACATTTAGTTTTATGTTTTGCATTGCATTTCTACATGATCAATTGATTGTGATTTCAAAAGCTTTCATAGCTAGACTCTTCATGATCAATTGTTGTTGAATCAATTCAAGTTTTTCCATGGATTTCTAAGTTATACTTTAATATGGAAAATCATTGTTTTGAAAAATCAACTTGTATGTGTTTCAATTAAGTTATATCTTTTCAAATACAAGTTGTAAATTGATCTTCAAAATCATTCTTTGCTCATTGTTGGATTTTGTTTATCAAAATGATTTGAAGATTGTTAGAATGGAAATGCTCTATAACCTCATTAGTTATATTCACCTAAGCATGTTCCATGTTCTCATTTCCTTTTCTTTTGGTTTCATTATCTTAGAAATGGAAATGAATGTCATTTGCTTCTTTGCTTATCTAGTTATTCTTTTTATATGCAAATGGCTTTTGGTTCCATGTATGGTTGTGATCTTAGTTACATTTGTAGAAACCATACTAGAACCCAAATCCATCCTCTATGCCTTATAGTCATATCTATTTGGATGGTTATGATGTTGATTCATGTGATTTCTCTAAGTGATTTAATCCTTATACATGTTTCAACTTCATAAGTAGTGTTCTTAATCATATGAAACTCTTTGAAACCCATTTCTCATATTTCTATATGTTTTATGAATATCTTAGATGTTGAATTCATATGATTTTGACACTTTGGAAATTGCATGCTTTACCAAGTAATATCATTTTGCATTGCAATTTACCTTGTTCATCACTATGCTCAATAGTCATATCTTTAAAAGTGATGAATTTGCATTTATGATGCTTGATGGAATTTGAGTTTGTCACATCCTTGCTCTTTAACATGTTGTCAAATTCAATTGGTTTCATTTGGTAGAACTTTCCATTGATTTAATATCCAATTGATATCTTATCTTGTGTATGTGATAGACCATGTGTACATTGGATTGAGCTTGATAGTTATATAATTGTTCCATGTCACACACCATTAACATCATGATGTTCATGATTGCCTCCTCACTTGCTCTTATAGGTATATCTCTTGACCACCATGTTTATGTGTTCATAATATTGGTTGGTTATTAGTTGAGGTTGGCTTCATGATTGAATTTCATTTCACTCATTCTTGCACATTAATAGTAACATTTATTGTTTGAATGAAATGATTTCAAAACTTACATAGCATATGATTTTCATAAGTTATATTGATTGATGCTATGTTTGAGTAAACCCCATATCATGGATAGCTCTAATTTGGATTTCTCATAATAGTTATACTTTTAAATCCATTTTAGAGTGATTGATTTTATAGTCACATCCTTTAATCTCAATTGATATGTTTATTTCAATTGGTATCCATGATCGTTTCTCTCTTTTTGACCTAGCTCTCTTTTGGTAATTTGATCTTATTGTGCTTTATAGTTAAATGAATCTAATCCTTTCCTTGAAGTTGACCCTCACTTGGTTAAACCATCTACTCTTGAATCTAATAGTTAAATCTTGTCAAAAGTTTGACAAAAGAAGAGAATGGATTGAGGGGGAGTGTAAACCTTCATAGGAAGTATTAGTGTTGATCAAATTCACCCCTGGATTGCCTTTGAGCCCTTAGAGATATCTTCCATACATGATAGCCTGTTATGTATTTCATTTTCGATTTCATTTGTTAACAGGTGCTACTAAAGGTATTCTTCTTGTTTCATGTGTGTAGGTACCTTTGCAATTTAATGTCAAAGGGGGAGAGAGAGTTCAAGTGTGACTCAAAGATCTCCTACTCTTCAAAGGGGGAGAGAGTTCGAGAGTTCAAGTACTCGAAGATCTCCTATCCATCAAAGGGGGAGAGTTGTCCAAGCTTCCAAAGGGGAGAGAATGCATACCTTGCCAAAGGGAGAAAGAGGCATGGTCAAAGGGGGAGAGCAAATAGAAGAAAGAAAGCTTGGAGCTAAAGAAGATGCTTGGCTAAAGAGAGGAAGATGGAAAGAAAGCTTGAAGAATGATCAAGCTCCAAGCATCAAGAAGATTGAAGAAATGAGCCCAAGAGCCCAAGCTAAGAGAAGAAGCATCCAAGAAGATTTCAAGACTTGTCCAGCTTAGGGGGAGCTGAAGACTAAGTGTGAAATGTCAATGATGAGTAAGTTGCCATCAAATTGCAAAGGGGGAGATTGTTAGGGATTTTGTAATTTGCAATTTGATGGATGCATTTGCATATTGGCATCATTTGAATTCACACACATGCATTGATTTAAAATATCTTGAAATCTAGTTTTATACATGCATTGGTTTTTAGATTTGGAAAAGTTTTTAGTTTATGCATGTTTTGGTCATTAACTTGGATGCATTGAGTTTAGAACCCCAAACTCTTTTGAAAACCTATTTCCTTGTGCATTACATTTGGAAAATCATGTTAGGTATTTAGGTTTGAGCTTTGCATACTTTCATCTCTTCAAAATCATATATGTATGCATTGTTTTTGAAAAAGGAGTTTCAAGAAATCAAGCTAGCCTTTGGTTTTAATCTTTTGAATCTTTTAAGGCTTTGTGTTTTTCATGTTTTTATACATCTCTGAATGATTTAAAACATGTGAAAAAGCTTGATTTTAATGGCCCAAAATATCCCCAAAGATAATCTTCAAGAAACCCAAAAAATGGGAATTTCTGGGCAGGCCCGGTCAACCGGCCGTGTATGGCCGGTCAACCGGCCAAGAGGCCCGGTCAACCGGCCAAACTGGCGGTTAACCGGACTGCTGAGGCTTCAACGGGCATTTTTATGACCGTTGTGCTTGGCCGGTTAACCTGCCTGTCATGGCCGGTCAACCGGGGATATAGCCGTTGGGCTGTTTTGGGGATATAAATGAGTTCTTTCCTTTGTCTTTGGTTGGAGATTTTGAAACCCTCTTTGAGGAGCTTTGAGAGAAGACAAAGGGGATGATCTAAGAGACATCAAGGGGTCATTAAGTGAAGCTTAAGCTTGGATCAACTAAGTTAAATCTCCAAGTAAGTTTTACTTTTATTAATCATTTGTTATGTGCTTTATTTGAAACTTTGGAAAATGATTTCAAGCATGATAACAATGATGTGTTGAATCCTTTCTTCCCTCCATCTTTGATATTCAAGATTGGATTCATCACTTTGATTTCAACCCAAGTTTTGTTTTAAACTTTCTTAATCATGCTTAGCCTAAAATCTTTGATTTCCTTTAACGCATGATTCTTTGTCTTGGTTGAAACTTCCTTTGTTGTTTTCATACATTTAAACTTTAGTTAAATTAATTTGGTTTTGAAAACAACATGCACATGTATCACATGTTCTAAATTAGCCATTTTCACACAACTTGTTAGTCCTTGATTTTCATGTCATAAACAAGTTGAATTTCATACATGTGATTTGCATAAGACTTCAATCAAACCTTTTATGAGCTTTTAACGTTGAATTGCTTTACGCAATATATTGAGTGAGCCTTCTTTTTAAACTTGATTGGAGTCATCACACACACACCTCATAAGCATACAACTTTGCATTCATAGAGTGTTTGTGTGAGTTTGGTTTAAACTTTCATATCTGCCTATTTAGAGGCAATTTATTTGAGCTTAAATTGTAATCTCTTAGAGTGTTGAGTAAACACTTTCTTAGAGAAATATTGATTTGTAAAGGTTATTGCTTAACCTAAGAAAAGCATTGTGTAAGGTTATTGCTTAGCCTAAGAAAAGCATATTGTAAGGTTATTGCTTAGCCTAGAAAAGCACATTGTAAGGGTTATTGCTTAGCCTAGTAAAAAGCATACATAGTGGAAATCCGGTGGGGTGTTGGATACACAAGCCGGTAGTGGATGTAGGCACGTTGGCCGAACCACTATAAATATTGTGTTGTGGTGATTGCTATGTGGTGTTTGTTTTTGTATTAGCTTCCGCATATTGTATGACAATTCATCACTTGTGACTAGTTTAGTTTAAGAAATTAAAATTGATTTAAATTGGTCATAATTGTAGCTCACCCTATTCACCCCCCCCCCCCCCCCCCCCTCTAGGGTTAGGATCCTCAAGGACTTTCAATTGGTATCAGAGCCTCGTGCTCTATCTTATAGGATCAAGTGTTTGGAACTCTTGATTAGGTGTAAAAACCTAGAGTTAAAACCCTAGAGTTGTGCTTATTTGAAAATCATTAAAATGGACTCCACTATGCTAGACTTTGTAGATTCTTCTAGACCCCTCATTCTTCCTTCTATTGGAGATTCAAACTCTAAATTAAATGAATCTCAATGTGACATAAAAGAGGAAGAAAATGATTATGATGAAGATGATCTTCAACAAGCCTATAATGAATTATATACATTATCTTCCAAGCTTGATAAAAGAAATAGAAGTTTAAGAGAAGAATCTATGAAACTAAACAAAGAGCTAGTCTCTTCAAAAGATGAGCTTAGAGAGAAAGAATAAGTCATAAATTGTTTAGAATCTAAGTTCATGATCTCTTTAAATAATCTATCTAACATTCAAGATGAGCTAAAAGAATTAAAGATGGATTATGATAATGTCAATAAGGAAAATTTAAAACTAAGAGATCAATTACAAAGGCAAGATAAAGACTTTAACAATCTTGAATCTAAATTGACTATCTCTAAGGAAAATTTATCTAATGCTCAAGATGAATTAAATGAGATTAAGATAAATTGTGATGAGCTTAAAAATGAAAATTTGAACCTAAGAGATACAATTAAAAGACAAGATGAAAACATTAACTATTTAAAATCCAAGTTGACAATTTCAAATGAAAATTTGTCTAATGCTCAAAATAATTCAAAAACTTTAGAACTTGGATCTAATGTTGTTAATGAGCTTAATTCTAAGTTAAAACTTGCCTATGAAGAGCTAAGCAAATATAAGGAAATTGAAAATGAACTTTCAAAAGTCAAACATGAAAATTCAATCCTTATAACCAAAGTCACTCAACTTGAAAGCTATAAACAAAAGTATGAGTGCAAGTTTACCCAAAGTGAAGAGAAACTTGAAAAATTATTCAAATTGGGTAAATCTCATGGAGATAGGACGGGTATTGGATTTAATAGGAATATGTCTTATGACCCTAAATTCACCAACACATTTGTGAAAGGTGAGTCCTCTTTCTCTAGCACTCTTTCTCCCTTGCCCAAAACAAAATGTAATTATTGTGGCATTGAAGGGCATTTTACATTTGAGTGCAAACTAAGGAAAAGAAGCTATGTGTCTAAACCCATCTTTGAACTCAAGAAAGTAAAATCAAACTTGAAGGGTAAGACACTAAAAACAAAGGAAGACTCCATAAAGCTTAAACAAGTTAAATCAATTAACAAGGAGTCTCCCAAGATAGATTCTAAAAGGCTTAAACAAGATAAACCAAAAATCAAAGAATCTATTAACAAAAAGCTTCTCAACCTACCTCCCTTAAGTCAAAACATGAAAGAACTTTTGAAGAAAATTACAAAGTTAAATTTAAAATTCAAAAGTCAAGTAAAGGGAGAAAATAAGAAGAAAAGAAAAGTGAAGCAATCCCCAAAGAAACAAACTCACCAACATCAAAAGACTAATCACCATTCTAAGCCAAATTTAGTAAAATCTAAATATCATGGTGATAAGTTCAAATTGAAAATTTATCAAGTTAAATCTCCTATAGTTGGTGAGAAGTCCAAAATAGACCTCAAAGTTCAACCCTCCCAAGACCTTAGGTGGATTCCTAAAGTTAGATACTTAGACAAACCTTAGGGTCTTGACCTCCTTGACCAACCTATTCTTTTTAAGTTAAATCACTTTGTTGGTCAAGTAAGTTGCATTTGCATTTTGTTTTCTCTTAGTTACATTTCATAAAATGCATTGTTTCATTATGATCAATTGATTTTGTCTTCATGCACCATTCAAGTTACATGTCATGGTTTTCAAAATCTTTTGATTATAATTTCATCATGTTTGATTTGCTTTTTGCACACATTTAGTTTTATGTTTTGCATTGCATTTCTACATGATCAATTGATTGTGATTTCAAAAGCTTTCATAGCTAGACTCTTCATGATCAATTGTTGTTGAATCAATTCAAGTTTTTCCATGGATTTCTAAGTTATACTTTAATATGGAAAATCATTGTTTTGAAAAATCAACTTGTATGTGTTTCAATTAAGTTATATCTTTTCAAATACAAGTTGTAAATTGATCTTCAAAATCATTCTTTGCTCATTGTTGGATTTTGTTTATCAAAATGATTTGAAGATTGTTAGAATGGAAATGCTCTATAACCTCATTAGTTATATTCACCTAAGCATGTTCCATGTTCTCATTTCCTTTTCTTTTGGTTTCATTATCTTAGAAATGGAAATGAATGTCATTTGCTTCTTTGCTTATCTAGTTATTCTTTTTATATGCAAATGGCTTTTGGTTCCATGTATGGTTGTGATCTTAGTTACATTTGTAGAAACCATACTAGAACCCAAATCCATCCTCTATGCCTTATAGTCATATCTATTTGGATGGTTATGATGTTGATTCATGTGATTTCTCTAAGTGATTTAATCCTTATACATGTTTCAACTTCATAAGTAGTGTTCTTAATCATATGAAACTCTTTGAAACCCATTTCTCATATTTCTATATGTTTTATGAATATCTTAGATGTTGAATTCATATGATTTTGACACTTTGGAAATTGCATGCTTTACCAAGTAATATCATTTTGCATTGCAATTTACCTTGTTCATCACTATGCTCAATAGTCATATCTTTAAAAGTGATGAATTTGCATTTATGATGCTTGATGGAATTTGAGTTTGTCACATCCTTGCTCTTTAACATGTTGTCAAATTCAATTGGTTTCATTTGGTAGAACTTTCCATTGATTTAATATCCAATTGATATCTTATCTTGTGTATGTGATAGACCATGTGTACATTGGATTGAGCTTGATAGTTATATAATTGTTCCATGTCACACACCATTAACATCATGATGTTCATGATTGCCTCCTCACTTGCTCTTATAGGTATATCTCTTGACCACCATGTTTATGTGTTCATAATATTGGTTGGTTATTAGTTGAGGTTGGCTTCATGATTGAATTTCATTTCACTCATTCTTGCACATTAATAGTAACATTTATTGTTTGAATGAAATGATTTCAAAACTTACATAGCATATGATTTTCATAAGTTATATTGATTGATGCTATGTTTGAGTAAACCCCATATCATGGATAGCTCTAATTTGGATTTCTCATAATAGTTATACTTTTAAATCCATTTTAGAGTGATTGATTTTATAGTCACATCCTTTAATCTCAATTGATATGTTTATTTCAATTGGTATCCATGATCGTTTCTCTCTTTTTGACCTAGCTCTCTTTTGGTAATTTGATCTTATTGTGCTTTATAGTTAAATGAATCTAATCCTTTCCTTGAAGTTGACCCTCACTTGGTTAAACCATCTACTCTTGAATCTAATAGTTAAATCTTGTCAAAAGTTTGACAAAAGAAGAGAATGGATTGAGGGGGAGTGTAAACCTTCATAGGAAGTATTAGTGTTGATCAAATTCACCCCTGGATTGCCTTTGAGCCCTTAGAGATATCTTCCATACATGATAGCCTGTTATGTATTTCATTTTCGATTTCATTTGTTAACAGGTGCTACTAAAGGTATTCTTCTTGTTTCATGTGTGTAGGTACCTTTGCAATTTAATGTCAAAGGGGGAGAGAGAGTTCAAGTGTGACTCAAAGATCTCCTACTCTTCAAAGGGGGAGAGAGTTCGAGAGTTCAAGTACTCGAAGATCTCCTATCCATCAAAGGGGGAGAGTTGTCCAAGCTTCCAAAGGGGAGAGAATGCATACCTTGCCAAAGGGAGAAAGAGGCATGGTCAAAGGGGGAGAGCAAATAGAAGAAAGAAAGCTTGGAGCTAAAGAAGATGCTTGGCTAAAGAGAGGAAGATGGAAAGAAAGCTTGAAGAATGATCAAGCTCCAAGCATCAAGAAGATTGAAGAAATGAGCCCAAGAGCCCAAGCTAAGAGAAGAAGCATCCAAGAAGATTTCAAGACTTGTCCAGCTTAGGGGGAGCTGAAGACTAAGTGTGAAATGTCAATGATGAGTAAGTTGCCATCAAATTGCAAAGGGGGAGATTGTTAGGGATTTTGTAATTTGCAATTTGATGGATGCATTTGCATATTGGCATCATTTGAATTCACACACATGCATTGATTTAAAATATCTTGAAATCTAGTTTTATACATGCATTGGTTTTTAGATTTGGAAAAGTTTTTAGTTTATGCATGTTTTGGTCATTAACTTGGATGCATTGAGTTTAGAACCCCAAACTCTTTTGAAAACCTATTTCCTTGTGCATTACATTTGGAAAATCATGTTAGGTATTTAGGTTTGAGCTTTGCATACTTTCATCTCTTCAAAATCATATATGTATGCATTGTTTTTGAAAAAGGAGTTTCAAGAAATCAAGCTAGCCTTTGGTTTTAATCTTTTGAATCTTTTAAGGCTTTGTGTTTTTCATGTTTTTATACATCTCTGAATGATTTAAAACATGTGAAAAAGCTTGATTTTAATGGCCCAAAATATCCCCAAAGATAATCTTCAAGAAACCCAAAAAATGGGAATTTCTGGGCAGGCCCGGTCAACCGGCCGTGTATGGCCGGTCAACCGGCCAAACTGGCGGTTAACCGGACTGCTGAGGCTTCAACGGGCATTTTTATGACCGTTGTGCTTGGCCGGTTAACCTGCCTGTCATGGCCAGTCAACCGGGGATATAGCCGTTGGGCTGTTTTGGGGATATAAATGAGTTCTTTCCTTTGTCTTTGGTTGGAGATTTTGAAACCCTCTTTGAGGAGCTTTGAGAGAAGACAAAGGGGATGATCTAAGAGACATCAAGGGGTCATTAAGTGAAGCTTAAGCTTGGATCAACTAAGTTAAATCTCCAAGTAAGTTTTACTTTTATTAATCATTTGTTATGTGCTTTATTTGAAACTTTGGAAAATGATTTCAAGCATGATAACAATGATGTGTTGAATCCTTTCTTCCCTCCATCTTTGATATTCAAGATTGGATTCATCACTTTGATTTCAACCCAAGTTTTGTTTTAAACTTTCTTAATCATGCTTAGCCTAAAATCTTTGATTTCCTTTAATGCATGATTCTTTGTCTTGGTTGAAACTTCCTTTGTTGTTTTCATACATTTAAACTTTAGTTAAATTAATTTGGTTTTGAAAACAACATGCACATGTATCACATGTTCTAAATTAGCCATTTTCACACAACTTGTTAGTCCTTGATTTTCATGTCATAAACAAGTTGAATTTCATACATGTGATTTGCATAAGACTTCAATCAAACCTTTTATGAGCTTTTAACTTTGAATTGCTTTAAGCAATATATTGAGTGAGCCTTCTTTTTAAACTTGATTGGAGTCATCACACACACACCTCATAAGCATACAACTTTGCATTCATAGAGTGTTTGTGTGAGTTTGGTTTAAACTTTCATATCCGCGTATTTAGAGGCAATTTATTTGAGCTTAAATTGTAATCTCTTAGAGTGTTGAGTAAACACTTTCTTAGAGAAATATTGATTTGTAAAGGTTATTGCTTAGCCTAAGAAAAGCATTGTGTAAGGTTATTGCTTAGCCTAAGAAAAGCATATTGTAAGGTTATTGCTTAGCCTAAGAAAAGCATATTGTAAGGTTATTGCTTAGCCTAGAAAAGCACATTGTAAGGGTTATTGCTTAGCCTAGTAAAAAGCATACATAGTGGAAATCCGGTGGGGTGTTGGATACACAAGCCGGTAGTGGATGTAGGCACGTTGGCCGAACCACTATAAATATTGTGTTGTGGTGATTGCTATGTGGTGTTTGTTTTTGTATTAGCTTCCGCATATTGTATGACAATTCATCACTTGTGACTAGTTTAGTTTAAGAAATTAAAATTGATTTAAATTGGTCATAATTGTAGCTCACCCTATTCACCCCCGCCCCCCTCTAGGGTTAGGATCCTCAAGGACTTTCAATTAGTTTTGATCAAATTGACCATTGGATCGGCTTTGAACCCTTAGAGACTACTTCCATACATGATAACCTGTTATGTATTTCATTTTCGATTTCTTTTGTTAACAGGTGCTTCTAAAAGGTTTTTTCCTTGTTTCATGTGTGTAGGTACCTTTCCAATTTAATGTCAAAGGGGGAGAGAACATTCAAGTTATCTAAAGGGGAAGAGAATGTCCAAGCTTTCTAAGGGGAGATATTGTATGATCTTCTACAGGGGGAGAGAATGCACATCTTGCCAAAGGGAGAGAGAGTGCATGGACAAAGGGGGAGAGCTGAAAGAAGAGAAAACTTGGGAGCTAAAGAAGATGCTTGGCTAAAGAAAAAAAGAAGAAGAGAAAGCTTGAAGAATGATCAAGCACCAAGCATCAAGAAGATTGAAGAAAAAGACCCAAAGCCCAAGCTAAGACAAGGAGCATCCAAGAGATTTCAAGACCTGTCCAGCTTAGGGGGAGATGAAGATTTAGTGTGTAAATTCGGTGTTGAGTAAGTTGTCATCAAACTGCAAAGGGGGAGATTGTTAGGGATTTTGTGTATTTCAATTTGATGGATGCATTAACATTTAGCATCATTTGAATTTACACACATGCATTGATTTAGAAAACTTTGAAATCTTGATTTTCCCATGCATTGTTAGAAATATTCATTTATGCATATTTTGTTTTTTTTTTACTTGGATGCATTTTAATTTGAAAAGAAGTTTTAGAAATCAAGCAAGCCTATGTTTTAAATCTTTCAAATCATTTTAGGCTTTTTGTGTTTCATGATTTTAAGCCTCTTAGTTTGATTTAAATCATGATTCAAAGCTTGATTTAATGGCCCAAAAGTTCCCACAAGAAATCTCTTTGAAAAATACAATTTTAGGGAATTTTGGTCCTAGGCCCGGGTCGACCCGCAGTGGGCTCGGTTGACCGGCCCAGCGGACTAGGTCGATCGGGAAAGAGTCGTTGGCTCCTTTTTCAAACGGTCAGATTTATGACCGTTGAAGGTCAGGTTGACCGGGGATAGGGCAGGTCGACCGGGGAGACGCAGGAACTCACTTTTTGGGTATAAAATGAAGTTCATTCCTTTGCCAAAGTGAGAGATTGTTAAGCCTTCCTTGAGGTGTTTGGAGACAAGACAAAGGGGATGAACTAAAAGAGACCAAGGGGTCATTTGGAGAGCTAAAGCTTGGATTAATGAAATTAAATCTCTAAGTAAGCTTTACCTTTCTTAATCATATGTTATATGCTTTGTTTAAATTATTGGTAAATGAATTTTAGCATTATAACTATGATGTGTTGAATCCATTCTTATTTTAATCTTTGATCTAAGTTGGATTGGATTCTTCACTTTGATTTCAATCCAAGTTTTGTTTTAAAATCTTCATTAATCATGCTTAGCCTAAAACTTTGATTTCTTTTATAGCATGATTCATTTACTTGGTTGAAACATTATTTGTTGTTTTCATTCATTTAAACCTTAGTCAAATTTGTTTAGTTTTGAAAACAACATTGTATATGCATCACATGTTTTAAGTTAGTCATTTCCATACAACTTGTTAGTCCTTGATTTTCATATCATTAACAAGTTGATATTCATATATGTGATTTGCATTAAACTTTAATCAAATCTTTTATGTGCCTTAAACTTTGAAATGCCTTAAGCATATATTAATTGAGCTTTGTTTTTAACTTGATTGAAGTTATCACACACATACATCATGAGCATACATCTTTGCATTCATTTAGTGTTTGTGTGAGTTGGTTTTTCACTTTCATATCCACCTATTTTAGAGGCAAATATATTGAGCTTAAATTGTATCTCTTTGAGTGTTTTTGTAGACACTTCTTTAAGAGAAATCTTTTTCTTGTAAAGGTTATTGTTTAGCCTAAGAAAAGCATTGTGTAAAGGTTATTGCTTAGCCTAGAAAAGCATCTTGTAAAGGTTGTTTAGCCTAGAAAAACAACATTGTAAAGGTTATTACTTAGCCTATTGAAAAGCATAGATAGTGGAAATCCGGTGGGGTGATTAGATCACAAGCCGGTAGTGGATGTAGGCATTGAGGCCGAACCACTATAAATCATTGTGTGGTGGTGAATGCGTTGTGTTGATTCTTTTTAGCTTCAGCATTTTGTTTGTTTATCATCACTTGTGACTAGTTTATTTTTAAGAAGTTAAAATTTGTCATAATTGGTCACTTATTGTAGCTCACCCTATTCACACCCCCCCCCCCCCCCCACCCCCTCTAGGGTTAGGATCCCAGGACTTTCAGAACCCACATGCTAAGCCATTTCATGTCTCTTATCCCTTCAAATAATCAGCCCTGATCTCTTTCTTTATTAACTACCAAGCAGGTCATTCCCATCACCAATGATTCATCCCTCGATCTTATAAACAAACCCAACGAATCTGGACCCATGATTGTTAGGTTCTTGTTTTTTGCAATTTTGATGGATGCACATTCACATTCACTATCAAATGATCACACACATGAGCTCTTAGTTTTTGACTTTGGAAACTTGGATTCTACTTGCATTTGCACATGTTCTTGAAATGAATTTGATTCATGCATGTTTTAGAATCCAAACACTTTTGAAAACCTAATTCTTTGTGTATTTATTTTGGAAAATCAAATTGAGTTTTTAGGTTTGTGCCTTGCATACATTCAACATTTTTAGAATCATTTTAGTATGCATAAGCTACATTGGCCTTGAGTTCCAAGTTGTGCCTTTGGAATTTTGAAAATCATTCAGGAACTCATCCCAGGCCTGTGTGGCCGTTCGACCGACCCCTGTGCTAGGTCGACCGGCCAAACAGGCCTCCTGGAAATTGGTCTGTGTACCAGGTCGACAGGGCAAGGGCCAGGTCGACCGGGAATATAGCTGTTGGGGCTTTTTGATCGTTGGGCCAGGTCGACCGAGCCAGACCCAGGTCGACCCGACCAACTTGCCGTTGGACTGTTTTTTCCTATAAAGTTCATTCTATTCCAACCTTTTTGGTGGCTTGATTAATGAACTTTTGAAACCTTCTTGGAGCCAAAGAAAGGGGATGAAGTTGTAAAGGCTAGAGGGCATTTTGGAAATCAAATGCTTGAGTTTTAAAAAGGTATAACTTACTTGTCATTTTGATTTCCATTCAAATTAAAATCAATGCATGTCTAAATCTTTGTATTTTCATTTCTGCATGATTTCTAGCTTTTAAAGAGTTGTCTTGCAAACTTATTATCTTCTTTGGAATATTTAGAATGGTTTGCAAACACTCTTGTCTTAATCACATGTGTTCTTAGACTTTAATATTCATACAACTTGTTTTAGTTCATTCACTACAACAAATTGCACTTTTGCCAACAATATTTGCCGACGCAGTGAAAATTTGCGTTGGCAAAAAGACTTTTGCCAATGCAAATTTTCACTGCGTCGGCAAAAGTCACAGAAATTGCTACTTTTACCGACGCAAGTAAGACCGCGTTGGCAAAAGCTGTTGTAACCATATTGGCGCCAACAAAAAAAAACCTTAAAAGAGAGAGAAAGTTTTGCCAACGGGTGTTTTTTTAAAGCCGACGCAATAATGCGTTGGCAATTATCTTCCCTACGGGCGACGCACAGGTGCGCGTTGGGAAAGCTCTGAGTTTTTATTCGCACCATTGCCGACGCACGAGGTATGTCTGCAAAGCCCCATCTATGACAAGCTTACATGTCCCGACACTATTTTCCGACGCAGTGAAAATTTGCGTTGGCAAAAGTCATAGAGAATTGCTACTTTTACCGATGTAAGTAAGACCGCGTTGGCAAAAGAGGTGGAAAACCTTTCCCAACACTATTTGCTGACGCACTGAAAATATGCGTGGGTAAAAGTCTTATTTCCGATGCATATTTAGACTGCGTTGGCAAAAGTCACAGAGGATTGCTATTTTTTCCGATAGCGAAGACTTATAATAGCACTTTTAATGTTTTCGTCAACATCGTTGTCAACATTGGTATTATTTAATGTTGTTCAATTAATCATGCTATGATTGTGCCCAAGTTGGGAGAACTGCTTTTGAAACTATAGGAGGAGGATGTTTAGCTGGGACTGTAATGCAGCTTCTACCTGAGCATGGACCTGTGTCTGTTGCAATTCTGCCTAGGACCGAAGCGCTGCCTGCACCTGAACTTGCACTTGTGTAGGCTGCGAGGCTAGTTGAGACTCTAAGGACTACATTTGCGAACCTGAACTAGTAGAACTGATCGTATTGGTTCAATATTAGCTGTGAAACGAAGATAACAGGACCATAATTAGAATAATTTTCAATCAATGTTCACTGATAATATCATCAAAAATGAATAAAGATTGGTAGACTAAATCCAATTTTAACTGTCATTTTTCAGTTAAAATAATAATATCAGAATCCCATAGTGCCTACCAGCCAGGTTCCCAAAGAGTAGGCATGCTTTTTTCATAATAAACAGAACACATTGTAGATGTGTGAAGCTGCCATTTACAGTCATGGATTTCACTTGAGTTCCTATGCCAGTAAATGCGTATGGTAGAGAGATGTCCATGCTATAGAGTATGAACATTGCATTTAAGGTGAGAATATTTAATGATCAACTCAATGCATAAATGCAGTAACTGGTTGATCACTGGATTGTAATTATCATGGAAGCTCTTGGAAGAATTTAAATGGAATCCTGGGGGCATTATTTAATATAGATGAAGGAAGAACCTACCACAGGTCATCAACCCAACCAATTATTTGCTCATGTGTGCAACTAGACATAATAAGCATGCACCCACCAGCAGCACTGATGTGGGTCATTAATAAGTGCCCTAAGTGGACCCTTACACCTTTACCACACCACATTAGCAGAGAATTATCATATTAGATTTGTGTAGGTGTGTGTGTTTTGAAATCAAGGAGCATATAATTAATACCATCCATCTCCAAGGACAAAACTGTGAGGCATTCTCATGAAGAGAAGTGTCAAGATGCACTGAGTTGAAGACAGGCGGGACCTTCCATCCAGATGGGATTAGGAACCCTGGAATACCCACAAATCCATAAAAAGTTATACCCTACAGTCTACATGAATATAATAAGCCACAGACCAGCTATAGACAGGTTGACACACCTTTAAACCTGACATCTTTTAGAGCCTTCCTCTGTACAAACTTGACTATGTTTCCACATCGCAAAGCTTCATTAATCACCTGCATGGTTCAAAACCAATAAAAATACTTCTAATCAGTTCCTACCCATAGGCCATAGATGGTAGTATCATTGAGGTTGTAGGCATTACTGCTTTACATTTTGTGTGAATTCCATTTGCTTGTAATCTTCCAAGTTTAGGTACTCTCCTTTCAATAAGTCTTCTAATCTCAGCCTTCCGATGGGACAAACTAGTGTTGAAGTGAGCCTCTGCAATAGGAAGAGAAAATAGTGTTACTTTTCAAACAGAAACAGCCACAAATACAGAAGCAGTATACAAGAAATGCCCAAGTATTGCAGACTGAAGTGCTTGGTTCTGAGCAAATGAATGAAAAATGGGAAGCCTTAATTTGTTAACAAGTGTCTAGGGCCATTCAACTAGGAAGGTGGGACTTGAATCCACATTAACAAATCACATCTCCCCTATGCTGCAATATTTTTGGAAGTAAGACTGGTAGTACATTGAATGTTAGATAACAATATGGTTGGTTATTGAACACCAGCACTCAGGAAGCATTGAAAAAAAATGGTCAGCAAAATTTCTAAAAACAGAGAGAAATATAACATTTTGAGCAGATTTTATATATTGACCACTAGTAATGATATCCATTGCCATGAGAACATTTAATGCATCATACACTCGTCGCCGTATGTTCTTTTCATCAAACTATAGATGAGAGTAAAAGGTATCACTAGACGCTACTACCTTAATGACAAATCTGTAATGAAATATGGGAATTGCAATGTTATTATCTAAAAAAGTTTTGGCTTGAGTCAAACCTCATTCAGAGGTACAGGATTAACATCTGGGGCTGCTAACTCTGCAATGATCTCATCTGCAACCTGAAACCAAAGACCATGCATGCACATACATAACTTTTCATGAGGATTCGCATAAAACAAACTGAACTCGTTTCCCATCTACTAACATCAGCATTATTAAACTGGGACCAACACTCACAGCCTTTCCATGCTCGAGTATGATACTAGTCACATTTGCCTTGTAAAGAATTTCACTGCCCTTATCAACTAAGCCTTTTGCCAAAGCCTTCGCGATTCCACCAACAGGGTAGTTGATCCCTCCAAAATGACGGTCACATAGAACCTAGTGCCAACAAGTTATCATATGAGACGATGAGGGAATAACAAATAAAAGACAGGCTCGAAGCTAATGAAAGTGTAACAATCAAGAGAACACCATGAGAAAATTTTACCATGCTTGCATTGATCATTGGTGTCTGCAAAGCATTGACTATGCTCACTATAAAACAATGCAGATACACAATGACTTCAATTTTGTTACTTAGGTCCCTCAGGCGACCTGGTTCCAGAAGCAATAGAAAAAATCACAAGTACTAAACAAAGTAAAGTTTTCAATATGCACATCATGTCAGCAAATAAAAAAATAAAAAATTTGTCCCACACCTCTGCTTCTATGAAAGACAACAACTGAGGATCCTGTATGTACTTCTGTGCTATGGCTCCTGCATTCTGGGGCAAATAATATGCTGCAAGAGAATTCCATTTTAATGAAAATTACTTTCAGGAATGGCAAAAGCTGATGCCAGCATTGAGGGGAGTTCTCTCCAGAATTTGAATATAAAGGACATGTTCTCAACTACATGTCACATAGATAAGATGCAAAATATTGGAACTTTCTATCAATTACCAAGAGTCAAGCACTCCAAAGGCTTCTTAAAGAATTGCCCAAAAAGGTAGATTGGCTCCTCAAGTGACTTTAGTTCCAAAGAATTCAATGCATTGAAGACCTATGCATGTAAGCAATTACTGTCAATAAAGGGAGACAAGCATGATTTGAAATATCAGACATGTATCAGTTTTGGGCCTGGCAAGTGGCAAAACATCAGTGTGGGCTTGCCAACACATATAACCTTTGGACCCCACTAATACAAAACATCTCATGGTTTTTTATACAATTTCTTGCCGATTATTGCTATCTTTACAGTTGAGTATGATTTGGGTTTGGTGATTTCAGGACTGTTGCTTGCATTATTGCAGCTTCTGTAATCTGGGTTTGACTGAATTTCTCGATTTCAATTTGCTTATCTCGCTTTATCTATTTACATGGCGTGGGTGTCATTGATTTTATTGATGTTATTTCTATCTTCATCAGATTCTCTGCTAATTTCATGAAATGGGTTTTTGTTTTCTGGCAATTTGCTTAGTGGGTGTGATTGGGTTTTATTATTTCTGTCTCAGTATGGCTAATTCTATTGATTTCAGTTCAGTACTCAGTTTCTTTGTTCCCGGTCGATAATGTTTGCTTCTTCACATTTATAATTGAATGAGTCACACAATTGGATGAAGGAGTGGCTTATTAAAGTAAGACTCATGCACTCAGTGAAGGAGTCCATTTTTTGTTTATGAGGGTGTCAAGTATATAACAGTTTTGTTTGAAAACTTCAGTTTTTACCTCTTCTGTTTTACTGTTACATGCAAAACATAAGATCATGGGTAGTGGAACATATTATCAAAGTCACAAAGAGATCAGATAGGGAATTCCTGTATGTCAAGATCCTGTCATTGACACTGGCTTCTATGCAAAAGGGGGCGCATAAGAAATTGTCCGATTATAATGAGGCCTTCCAAAAGGGCTCGGCTGGGAGCATGGAAACCATTATCCCTCGGGCACTATCTGCAGCAAAAACCCAGGAAGATGATGTTCTGGGCACTGGAGTGCCGCAGGAGAAGGAGGATAAGGCTACAGAGTCACCAGGCAATAGGGTGGATCTCTACATATGATCATCGTTGCAGAATACATTCAACGTCAGTTCAATTGAGATTTGATCATCTTGATTCAATTCTCCATACACTATTGGATGTGTGTGTAACCATAGCATAATGATGTTCTTTCAATGTTCAACAGATCTCAGAAAGCAAAAATACTAACAGCGCATCAGAAGCCGCAGAAGAGGAAGTAGAACAAGTTTCTAGTGAAAATCTAATCAGCCTGGCTAGAGAGACAGGAGAATTGGCCACAAAAGAAAAGTAGTACTACAGTTGTATCTTGAAGAGATGGCAACCAATTGCAGCCGGAGTTGCAGCTCTGACCCTCCACAATTGCTATGGAGTGGTGTTGAGACAGTACTTAACTGGGGTGTCAACGCTAACAGTCAACACAATTTAGGTCTTGCAAACTGCTGGAAAGCTAGAGAATGTTTTTGTTCATATGGTCGTGGAGGACTGTTGACTGCGAAGATGATGGAAAAGGAATTGTGAGGGAGATGGAGCCATATGAAGTTGATACAGTCATCTTGAACCTGATGAAGTTGTGGATTGAGGAGAGAATGAAGAAAGGGAGGGAATGTCTTGAAAATGCAAAAGAAACTGAGGTCTACTCCAGTTTTCTTTAGTGAATCTGTTCAAAGTTGAAACTGCCCATGTTTCAGAAATGGGATCCAAAGTCGAAAACAGAGCCACCTGCACAATCAGCTATGGAGATCACAAAGTTGGCCAAGGAGGCTGTGGACAACTTCGAAATCCCTGCTGGGGGAATGGGTGAAGATCTGATTCAAGACCTTTCATAAGGCTTAAAATCCCTCTTGCAAGACTACATTTCCTTTGTTCAATCATGTGGCATGTACTGCTTGCAGTCTTAAAGCTTTGTTCAATTATGAAGGCTACATTTGAAGCTTTCTCAATGGTGCTGCTTGCAGGCTGAGGTTCACGCATGTTATCAAGGACGGACCATGATATGATAGCGGAGGACTTTGGGAACCTGAAGTGTGTCTTCTGCAAGTGTGGGGAAGGGTTGATTGCAGAAGAAGTGGTTGAAAAAGAGGCAGATGTAGTGGAAGGGGTGATCGCACTGATGGGGCAGGCAACAGAGCAACTAGTGGAAGATTTGAGTATCATTGCCTGCGAAGCAAGCAGGATAGGGATTGATGGAGCAGCCGGGCAAAAGGTGCCCATGCCACCAACAACAGGGAGGTGGAACAGGACTGATCCAAACACCATTCTCAGAGTGCTTTGCCACAGGAATGATAACGTGGCCAACAGCTAGAAGACATTTCAATTAGCGAAAAGGAGGTGAAAATGGCAATCAAATCACTAGTAGATGAACAGCAATTGACTCACCTGTAGATGATGAAAATGGGTTTGACCAGCTGTGATGCACTGGAAATAGGGTCCTGGTTTATAGGTTAGTTCCATGTATCAAAAGGAAGGAGTGCATCTATATGCATACCCAAGGAATTGAGCAAACTACTCGATCTATTATCTTGCAATTTTGGTTTTGGGTTGAGAGCTTTCTTTGTATTAATATTGGTTCTACAATCTTTGACATTCAGCGGCGATTCAGTAGAAGAATCGATGACATAGTCATGAGAGTAACTTAAAACTTGGGTTTCTATGTTTATGTAAAAGCAAGAATTAATTCATCACTAAGAGAAGACAAATTCTTTGGAGAACAGCCCTTGCCATTCAATAGAAGAATATCAGACATTTCAAATCACGTGACTTTAAGTTAAATGTTTATGTATGGACAAGAATTGAGTCATGGCACATAGAAGAAAGTTCTTTGGGGAGCAGAACTAGGCATTCTAATTCTCACACCTTTTGTTAGACAGTGAGACAGTTTCTGCAGACTATGTGCACTTGTCACATCTTTCCTTGGAGATCAGTGACAATCTTTAGACACCCAGGATCTTTGTTTTCTTTTATCTACCCTTTACGTGATATAACTTCCATTTTTTGTGCAAAAATAGTTACATAAAAAGAAGGTATGGTAAATTAATCGATGCTATGCAGTTTTTGTAATTGTGCTTTATTAGTTGGTCCTATATGTAGGAGATCGAACCCGCGCGCACCCGGGGACTCACGGCGTGGCCGCTACCCGCTAGGTGTGCCCAGGGTACACCAAAGAATCCTCTTAAAGTGAGGTCTTGGGTTCAAGTCCCTGGGGAGGCCCCTGGGGTGCCTGATTTCCGGAATCCACCCTGGGACAAATGCATGGGCGGAGTCCGTCTCCCGAAGTGTACACAATAGGCCCGGGGCCCTGGGCCCCGCCTATTCCCCTGTAGAGGTCACCCCCCACCTAGCGGGTAGCGGCCACGCCGTGAGTCCCCGGGTGCGCGCGGGTTCGATCTCCTACACTATATTTGTTTACTGTTTTGAGACTACTCATTGACTGTATTTCAACTCAAAGCATTCAAGGTCATCATGTGATTGATTGTATTCATAATCATATGCACATGTTTTTGTCTGTTCTATTTTGAGTAATGTGATTAACCTATTGATTATTCAATTTTAAGATATGGACAAGACTTGGATGACACTGGATAGCGAAGATCGCACGGTGCGAATGGGTCGGGAGTATCGTGACGGGTTGAAGTCATTTATTGAATTTGCAAAGGCGAATGCTGGGGATGCTACTGATATTTGGTGCCCGTGTAGGGTTTGCAAGAATATTATACTTTCTAATCTATATTCATAGGCTTTACTGTTTACTTTTCACACTTGTTGGTTTTAAATGACAGCAAAAGTATGACTTTGGCGACTGGAAGACTGACGCACGTGTAGCAAATGCAATCGGGAAACTAGCGATGCATATCTATAGGGAGTTCAGGGCGGAGCTATACAAAGCTTATAAGAAGTCGTTGGAAAATGGCCACGATCCGAAGCAGTGCCCATATGATACGCAGAGGGCAGCCCAGTGGGTCTGGCTGATAGAAAACAAATGGGAGACACCAGAATGGAAGGTAACTAAATTATATTAACTGATTTGCTTTCGGTACATGGTTTAAATTAGTCTTTACACTATATATTGTTGTTGTTTTAAATATTGTTGTTGTTTTAGCTAAGGGTTAAGATCATTTCAGCTACTGATATTTAGCCCACCTATTATCCACATCCAAATCTATCAATCCGGGTCTCTTTAATAAATTACATTCACTTCTCATTCATGTGTTTTCCCAACTCTGGAGGAGAAGAAAAAGAAAGAGAAGAATGGAAAGAGAGAGAGAGAGAGAGAGAGAGAGAGAGAGTATGTGCCTTTAATGTGTCCATTAACCACCACTCCAAAAAAAAAGAAAAAAAAAAGAGACTATTATAAGATTTTTAGTTATTTTTAATATTCTATCATAAGATGTTTCACTTGCATTGGACGATAGTGATGCTTGAATTTGGAATAATTGTCACTCTGAAAAGTTCACTTTCAAGTCCCCTATTCCTAGCTCCAATTCTAGGCCACCTTGTTCACTTGTCTGCATAGTTCTCGCTCCTGGTGTTGAGGCTTTTTGCTTGATTGAGGTGATAGGTAGACTGTGTACCACCAACAATCTTAGGAGAGGTTTTCTTCTTTTTTTATTTTAGTTTTTTAGTTTCTTCAATCATTGGGGGTAGAAATTGAGTCTTGGATTGTGGTCCTTTCTAGAGTAGAGAACAGGTCATCTGAAAGCTAACATTTAATGCTATTCTGTGGTAAATTTTAAATGAAAGAGAAAAGAATGTGTAAGGTAAAAAAAATGAATTCTTAATGGCAAGGAGAAGATTTTGGAAGATGTGTATAGAGTAGCGAAGTTATGGGAGGGGAAATGCGCATTGGCTAGGAAGGAGTTCTCAGACTGTGAGATGGGTGTTTGTTGCTAGTTGCATTTAAAGTCCAAATCTATAATGCCCACTTGGTATCAGCTTTGATCAATATAACTTTTATGTGCTTTGTACCAAATTTGATGTTCACCTGACATTTGCTTATTAGTGGAATGAATCGCAAAAATATCATAAGATCGTAAACTTTAATGCTAGTAAATCAAGGACTGAAAGGATTTAATGGGTTTTGATTTCTTACCCTCTTTTATAAGAAGATCTTTCCATCATCCCCTATCTGACTAATTGGAATGCATTTAGGTGACTCCACGAGTTATACCACTTACGAATAATAATACATAGTTGCCTTCTATATGAAAATTCAGGTGGACCAATGCCTAAACTAGCAAAGAGACTTGGAGCAATGCTCATTGATCAGGGTCACAAAATAGAAACAGGAAAAGGCTTCAAATGAAGCCAAAGTGTATCAAGATGCACTGACGGTAAACTTGATGATTCACCATAGAGAAGTAACTAAGTATGATCTTGGCTTATAGGACAGTGTTTGGAGGTGTTCGGTAGGATTTTAATATTTACTTTGAAGTATACTTTTTTTCTTTTCATTTTTATTTATTTATTTATCTCTGCTAGATATATAGCATAAGTGTCTTTAACATTTACAGCGGATTGATTCTCTTTCTACTATTGCACACTATTTTGCTTTTTTTTTTTTCCTTTTATTTTAGAAAATAGGATACCTCATAACATGAAGCTGATTCTTCCTGAAAAACTTCATGGGCATAAAGAACTTAGAAACAGATGTGAGTTTTTGAGAAAGAAATGACACAAACTATCTCAAACAAGGCAGGCCAAATTATATGATATTAAAGGTTGAGGTTGCACAACATGTTCTTGAGACTTAGTTTGTTAGTTTGTAGTTTGTACACACTGGGTCCATGTTAAAGTGACCCAAAACATGGGTCTGATGAACCATGGGAAAATGCCAAATCAATCCAGAACTTGCCCTCTCCTTCCCACCTACAAACACACCACCACCGCCACAACCCCCACCCAAAATAATAATAATAAAAAACCTCAAACACCAAAATAATAATTTGTTGCATTTTATTCATAACCTCCAACCGCATGAAGGTGTCTTTGCTCTAAAGATTTCTTTCAACAGACCTATCCAAGGAACAGCCCATCACATGAATTGCTTGGAATGGATTACCTATGGCATCTCAAGTATACATGAAAGGCTTGATAATACTGTGCATGTACTTGGATCAAGGAACATATCCAACCCTCAATAACACTCTAAGATGAGCAGTTCTTATGATTCCTTTTTAGTGATCCATCGAGAAACACATAAATAAAATCCAACTGTTGCTTCACACCTTACGAGATTAATGTCTTGTATCTAGCACTGAAAATTGCATATGGTCAATAACTTCTGTAAAATCAACAAGAAGATAACAGATCTATAATCATGTTATTTGATAAGGCATAAAGGCACACAGTGTCATCAAGGAGACACTAACCAGCAGCAATTGTAGCCTCATGAACCACCTCATCAATTTCATCGGTTGTCACTCCAGGTTTGATCACATGAGCTGCTGCATCCAAAACTTCCCTTGCAATCTGAGAATAATTTCATTATATCATTCTAATCAAAATTAATCAAAATTAGCACAACAAAATTGGAATAATGTCTAAACATGGCTTTTGGTGATTATCATACTAAGTTCTAACTGCTCTAATTTTTTTTTAACTTACAAAGAGATATGTACTCACTTTGTCTCTGTTTTTATGTTCTATTTATAAAATAATCTTTTAGGTGTGTGTGTGCCCTTTTATGTCTATTATTATAAATATTTATAAATATTTTTATCGCCATAAGTTGGAAAATTTTACTTACTCAATTCATTATCTATTACTTGTAATTTTCAGCGCAAGTCACAGAGGAATAAAGAAAGCCGGAGCAAAGTGAAGACGCTTCATACATCTGGATCTCGTTCATTTGCAGCCCAGTTCTCGATCATGCAGGCAGATGAGCAACATGATCCTCCATCTCAACCTGATTTATATCGACAGCGACACTATAGCAAGAAGAAGAACAAATGGATCACAGATCATGCTGAGGAAACACATGTGAGTTGTTTCATAACCAAACTTTGCATGGATTTTTGTTTTCTTATTTCAGTTGCCTAACATATATTAATTACATGACATATTTGAATGCTTTGATAATGCAGCGAAGAATGGAAGATGCACTGTCGCAGCCTGAAATTAACTCTCCAGTGGCTGAGCAACAGGTGATCGAGAATCTGCTAGGGAAAAGGGTTGCAAGGAGGCAAGGGTACCGCTCGAGGGGCCCATCATCATCTTCTAGTGGTATCTTGATGTCTTCTGAGATGAACACCCTACGGCAGCAACTAGCTGATTCTTTGAAAGCACAAGAAGAGTTGAGAGAAGAGTTGCGGCGACAGTATGAGGACTCGCAGAAGCAAATGCAAGATCAGACAGCTATGCAGAATCAAATGCAGAGTCAGATTCAGTTGCTGCTTTCCAGGGTCGGTATGGATGGTTCGGGCTCCTCCGAAAGATAAGGATTTGATGGTTTTATGAATTGGCATGGGTCATCCCTCTAACAAGTTCATTTTGCTCCTTGCTGGCCGTGTTTCATGGTGTACTTTGGATATTTGATGATGATTAGATTTTAGTTGAGATTTAATTTATTGAGATATTTGACTTTTTTTTACATGGGATATTACATTTTATGTGGCATGGACAAGTTTTATGATTGGTTTTAGTTTATTGATGAGTCATTATTTTTTATTGTTACATGATGAATGTGAGATTATTTGTTGTTTATCAATGCTTATGCTTGTGCAATGTTGAAAATGTAGATTTGAACAGGAAAATATTGTACAGGAATTTTTCCTAATTTTTTCAATTATTTCTTAATTGATAAGATAAGTTATTTCCCAATGCACTCTCTGCGTCGCCAAAAGTAAATTTCCTACCCGCGTTGGAGACTTTTCTCGATGCATTAACACGTTGGAATATGTATGACTGGCGCTGTGTATGCGTCGTCAAATATGTATTCCGACACTAGTATGTGTGTTGGCAAATGTATAACCGATGTTATTATGCGTCGGCAATGACGTAAAACTATTTTCCGACGCACTCTTCGCGTAGCCAAAAGTAATTTTCCTGCGTCGTTAACGACATAACCCGATGCTTCAACACGTCGGGATATGTATTACTGGCATTGTGTATGCGTCGTTAAATATGTATTCCGACGCTAATATGTGCGTTGGCAAATGTATAACCGATGTTATTATGCGTTGGAAATTAGGTACATCTATTTCCCGACGCACTGTCTGCGTCTCTAAAAATAATTTTCCTGCGTCGTTGAAGACATTTCCCGATGCTTCAATACATCGGGATATCTATTACCGGCGTTGTGTATGCGTCGTTAAATATGTATTCCGACGCTAATATGTGCGTTGGCAAATGTATAACCGATGTTATTATGCGTTGGAAATTAGGTACATCTATTTCCCGACGCACTGTCTGCGTCTCTAAAAATAATTTTCCTGCGTCATTGAAGACATTTCCCGATGCTTCAATACGTCGGGATATCTATTACCGGCGTTGTGTATGCGTCGTTAAATATGTATTCCGACGCTAATATGTGTGTTGGCAAATGTATAACCGATGTTATTATGTGTTGGAAATTAGGTACATCTATTTCCCGACGCACTGTCTGCGTCTCTAAAAATAATTTTCCTACGTCGTTGAAGACATTCCCGATGCTTCAATACGTCGGGATATCTATTACCGGCGTTGTGTATGCGTCGTCAAATATGTATTCCGATGCTTGTATGTGCGTCGGCAAATGTATAACCCACGTTGTTATGCGTCAGCAGTTAGGTAAATCTATTGCCCGACGCATTCCCTACGTCGCTAAAAGTAATTTACATGTGTCGTTGAAGACATTTCCCGACGCTTCGACACGTCGGGATATGTATTACCGGCGTTTTGTATGCGTCGTCAAAGACGTATTCCGACGCTACTATTAGCGTCGGCAAATGTTTAACCGACGTTGTTTAGCGTCGGCAGTGAAGTGAGGTTGACCACTAAGTTTGATGTTTTGCCGACGCTGTTGGAATTGCCGACGGTTGGGACGACGCACCATTGCGTCGGTAAATGACCATTTTTTCCCGACGCTAAACATTATTACGTCGGGAATGGTTTTCCAGGCATTTGGTTGCCGACGTGGTGCCGACGCATTGTACTACGTCGGTAAAGCCTGTCCCGACGCAATTCTGATTTTTCCATACGCGGTGACCGCGTTGGAAAAACTGTATTTTGTTGTAGTGATTCCTTTAAGTTGTTTGAATCTTTCATGTGATTAGCATTTATCTTCAATCATCATTTTCTAAGCTTTGATTTTAAAATGCATCAAGCATTTATTTAAGAGCTTCATTGTTGAAATTGATTGAAGAAAAACATTCATACACTTGTGCACACACTTTAGCTTAATTTAGTGTATGTTTGTAATTTGAATTACACTTTCATATCAGCCTATTTAGAGGCATTTTATTTGTGCTTAAATTGTATCTCTTAGAGTGTTCTTGAAGAGACGCCTTCTTAGAGAAAAATCTTCATTTGTAAAAGTTATTGCTTAGCCTTAGAAAAGCACTTTGTAAAGGTTATTGCTTAGCCTTGAAAAGCATCTTGTAAAGGTTGTTGTTGAGCCTAAGAAAAACAACATTGTAAAGGTTATTGCTTAGCCTAGTAAAAAGCATAATTAGTGGAAATCCGGTGTGGTGATTGGATCACAAGCCGGTAGTGGACGTAGGCATTGAGGCCGAACCACTATAAATCTTTGTGTAGTGGTGTTTGCTTGTGGTGATTGTTTTCTTAGCTTCCGCATCTTGTTTGGTAAATCATCATATGTGACTTGTTTATCTTAAAGAATTAAATTTGGTCTTTATTGGTCATATTTGTAGCACACCCTATTCACCCCCCCCCCCCCCCCCTCTAGGGTTAGGATCCTAGGACTTTCAATGATGTGTTTGTTGGAAATAGGTGGGCCTCGTGGATAGGTTTTCAAAATTTTTTGGTCCACTTGACTCAAGGATCAAGTATCCAGAAGGCCATAAACTATATCCAGGATGCGATCCCTTAATCTATTCAATCAAGTACAGCAAAAATACTATCTATAAGATAGAAATCGGCAACTACATGCAACAAAATAATCTACCACAAGAGAAGAAGCAGATTATACCTTTGGAGCCCTGTAGTGCTCTAAAGGAGGAGAAAATAATCAACTTGATCAAGAACTCTTCTTGAAGCAATTGGAGATCTCCTCTGCCACGCTATGACCCTCTATCAGATCTCTTTTCTCAAGAAGATATGTGGGATCTCCAAGAGAAAACCCTACTAGAAACTCTAAGGAACTAGAAGGGAACTAGAGGCTCTTGGGTGTGAGATGTGTATGTTGGACGTCCAAGGGGTGTTTCCCCTTAAATAGTCCTCATGCAACCTCCTTTTCTTATTTCTCTTACTTATTGCATAAGAAGTCTCACTTCCATACAAATTAGTAACTTCTCATGCTACTATTACCACTATTAGAAGTCTCACTTCAAATAGAAATAGTAACTTTCTAATTCCTTCCTATTAGAGTTCAAGTAAGAATAGAATCTTTCTAATAACTTGGGCTAGCGTGGTGACCACTAGGGATTCCTTAGAAAGTTGGCTCCAACTTGGACACGCGACCCCACATCTCATGTGCAATCCGAGCCCATAATTAATTGCAAATAACACCACTATATAAATGCAATTGCACTCCAGTCTTAGAAATAAATTACAGTGAAGACCCTAAACTTTCCAATTACCACAAGTAGGCCTCTCCATTATTATCAATGGATCAATTGGAATAAATCTGTCCCATCCAATCTTAGATCCACATCTTATTATCCTTGAGCCCCAATTAATCACAGTGATCATCAATACCATCCAATTAACTCTTAATCGAGATGGGTGCGCACTTACTAATGATAAATCCATTAATTGGCACAAGGGGATAATGTAGATAGATTCCATCTTGATCATTGTATATTCCCACAGTCCTACTACCACGTACCCAAGACACCAAGGTGTTGACCTACAGTTGGCCTCACTCATTGGTGACTCAAAGCAAATGAATAGATAGAAACTTGAGTTCATCAATGTCTCAGGATTGAGAGTCTATTGCTAGGGAATTAGGATAGCAGTTCTTAAATCGAGACAATATTTCATATAGTGCTTCTCATGGTCCTTCAATACATCCAATGTACCAGCACCATGATCCAGAATCTTCCATTCTGATGATCGAGACAAATCACACTATTCCATAGTGATCAAAGTACTGCAACCTTATCAGAGAAGATGCCCAGTCTCATCATTGGTTGTGAAGATATTTTTTAAGTATAAGATTTGTGACACATATCTCCCATATGTGGATCTCATCCATATACATTTATCACATCTAATATACTAATGGGACCCGGTTCATCTCATAAACTATTATGTCATATATATTGGTCATGTGCATTAAGTAATAAAACACTATTCATCTCATGAAAGGAAAGCATGATTTTATTGATAAATTAAGAAATTAATCAATTTATTACATCAACTGATGGATTGAGACCAAAAAATCTAACAGTGTACGTTCCTCTAGCGAAGTTTTTCTTCCTTGGCCTCTTCCTCTCTTAGCTATTTTGAGTGGGTTTGGAAGAATAGAGGTGAGGTGAAAGGAAAACAATCACATAAAACTAAGATAAATGGTTTGCTTCGAGGAAACCTATCCTCCAATAATCCAATTTAGAAATAAACTTCTCAATACATTCTAAATTCACTACCTCAAATTTGGAGGACTCCAACTGTTAAAAGAAAAACAGAAACAACATGCCTAACAACTTGCTACAAAGTGGCTACAACCTAAAAGATCATCTCCTACAAACTAGGAACTGTTACTTGAGAAAGTCAAACAATTAGGCACAATAGCCCACGTACACCCACAATCCTATCAACTCTCCAACGTGTAACCACCACTCTCGAAGATGTAGCAACCATAGTCATAACACTCCCAACCTCTGAAGGTTGTCCTTATCCTGCACGTATCATTCCCTCCCCCTTACAGCAACCTTGTCCTCAAGGTTGCTTCAATTCATGTTCAATTACCGCTTCATCTTCCCATGGTAGTCCTTTATCCTCTTCATTAGGCCAACACCCTTCAATAAGAAAAAGCGTTTTGCAATGGTAACCCGGGCTAAATTTCTCATCACAACTGAAAAAAAGCCTTTGTATCTTCTCTCCTTGAGTTCTATAGGTGAGAGTGTTTTTTACGGCAGGAGCTTGAGTCGTCAGTAACGTGAGTGGCAGTGAAGTGGACAGCTTCTTCACTTCAGCAGGCATAACTTGCTATTGAGATTGACTTTTGGCCTCATAAAAAGGTGAGCTAGCCCGACTGCAACTAAAAGAGTAGTGGGTCGAGAAGCTTGGATGTCCACTCTCTCTCATAGGCCATTGATGAAACAATCCCCTTGCTGTGCCTACGTCAAATTCCCTGCATAAGAAAGTAGCCTTATAAACTGACTCTGATATTCCTTAACAATCCCAGTTTGCTTGAACTTTGTGAGACCTCCGAAGAAATCCTCAAATTGGGTAGGGCCATACCTTATGTGTAAACATTCTTTCAGTATATCCCAAGAGAGTGGTTCGTCTTTCTTCTTTAGCACCTGGTACCACAATTGGGCCTATCCCTCCAATTAATAAGCTACTAATGGCACTTGTTCCCTAACGAGAGTTCCTTGAAACTGGAAGAATTGCCCGGCTCTACAAATCCAGCTGGTTGGGTCCTCACTCCCATTAAAGCGCAGGAAGTCAAGTTTGGTGAGTTTGGGTGCAAATGTATGTGATGGACCTCCTGTGTCCTCACTTCGCCCAAGTTCGATTATAGGAATTTTCGCCATTGTCATGGCTTCGGCTGGGCACGAGCTGATCGAAACACGTGTTCATGGAAACAAACATTTCTTGCATTTCTTTGAGGATTTACTCTTGACTAGGAGACAAAGCTCACTTTATCTTGCGGTTGATTAATCCGAGGTTCTACCGTGGTTGAATCAAATACCAAAATGTTACGTTCCTCTGGCGAAGTTTATCTTCCTCAGCCTCTGCCTCTTCCTCTTTTAGCTATTTTGAGTGGGTTTGGAAGAATGGAGGTGAGGTGAAAGGGAAACAATTACAGGAAACTAAGATAAATGGTTTACTTCGAGGGAAACCAATCCTCCAATAATCCAATTAAGGAATAAACTTCTCAATGCATTCTCAATTCACTACATCAAATTTATAGGACTCTAACGATTAAAAGAAATAACAGAAAAAAGAAGATGCCTAACAACTTGCTACAAAGTGGTTACAACCTAAAAGATCGTCTTCTACAAACTAGCAACTGTTACTTGAGAAAATCAAACAACTAGGCACAATAGCCCACGTACACCCACAATCCTATCAACTCTCCAACGTGCAACCACCACTCTCCAAGATGTAGCAACCATAATCATAACACTCCCTACGTCTGAAGGTTGTCCTTCTCCTGCACATATCATGATGATTATCATTTTTCATCCAAACTGAGCTTATTTCACCTCCATTTCCGCAAACAGAGCATTAACAATGGTCCTAACCAATGCACCACGCATGACCCACCCCAAACCATCCATTTTGCACCTCCATTTCCACTTTTCAAAACTATAATCAACCTCCTAGTCTCCAACCCATCTCGGAATCTTGTTCCTCATGTTCTGCAACCAGAGAAGTTATACCCACTTGCAGAACGAAAAAGAAAAAAAAACTCTTAACTAGAGTCCAAGTAATGACCCACCCACTGGATCCAAATCAAGGTCCAACCCACATAATCTATTGCTCAGTTGTTCATTATTACTTCACCATTTGGATGCATTATCCCTTTAATCAAACAATACATAAGGACTTACACAAACTGAAACCATGTCGTCATAAACTGAGCTGCACAATCACCAAACCCAACTTTTGTCACAACCCCGACCAACTCAACAAGAAATTGTCCACTTAGGCCCGCGTGTGTGCGAGAGGACTTTCCAGATGGTTGTCCATTCTATTTTTGCTCCCACCCGAGTACATTTAATTCCAAAGTTCTTACAGTTTCTGACGCCGAGCGATTTTAAATGGCCTCATGTTGAGTTGAGACTGACAAAATCCACTTTGTTTTGCCAGGTCAAGCTTTGAGCTTTCAATGTCATCATCGAGGCAATTGGTGTGCCGGGTTAGGCTTTGGGCTTTCAATGTCATCATTAAGGCCCCGCCCAATTATCAAATGGGTCCGGATTATATATCCAAGCCCGGACATGCTTACCCCCACCAAGACCTAATCCATTTACATCCATACCAAGGCTAAAACTACCCCTATGTGGGTCTTGAGGTATTGGGTGCATGATGGAGACTAATTAGGCCTAAAGATTCCTTAAATTAGAAGGTCGTCATCCTTGCACACTTCACGGGACTAAATTTACTGAGGGTTGCAAATGGGCTTGAATCTTAGCTTAACTAGTTCAGAGAAAATGGGCTTATGAGTGGTCCAAACTGGATAATGGACCCACTGTGGGCCAAATAAAAGGAGCTCGAGTAATAGTTGGAAACTAGCTGGAACAAGTCTTTAAATGATCTTAGTTGTATCTAGGAGCAACTAGAAAATAAGCAGTCTATGGACCAAGTACAGGGTGAGAAAAGTATCTTAATTACCAATCTTCCTTGTGTCTCCATGGTTGCAAGATTTGAAGCATGCAAAGAAGGCCAAGGATTCAAGGATTGAAACATTCTCTTTATCAAATTCATAAGTGCATTTGCCATTCCACTCGATCGTAGTTGAGCGGTCTCGGAGACCTTGGTTTCCGACATGTCCGGGGATTGTTCCCTGCTTCTCAACTTAATGTACCACTTCCGTACCAAGATCCCAACCCAAGAAGATCAAAAAAAGAAAAAGAAAAAAAGATTGCATTTCTTACTCTATTAAGTCCATGAATCTTATAATATTACTCAGCTTTCGTCCCATTTGCTTGCAAAGTCTCTTTAGAAAAGCCTACTTAATACAAGAGCCGTTGATTATTTAGCTTTGGTGCCGAAACAACTCAATTTAATTTGTCCAGGACGGGCTTTAAAATGGGCTTTGAGTTTGTGGAGTACTTCAGTTTATTCTCATCTTACTATGTAAAGAAATGAATCACTTACGAGTAGGAAAGATATAAAAACCTACTGGTTTCAAGCAAGAATTATTTGACTGGACATGTAACCGCTGGTTTCAAGCGACAGATATTGGACTAGACATGTAGCTGGTCCACCGATCTTAGCATTCGATTCTCAAGATAATCCATCTTAATTGAGGCCTTCCATTGATCATCTATATATAAGGAAAAGTTCTATAAACTCAACATAGAAACATCCTATGTTTAGAAAAATGGGAAGCTGAAATATTAATAACTTTTCATTATTGAGCTTTCCTGCCTTTTTACATATTTTTAAGGGGATTTGACATATTAGTTCCCCTTAAACTCTATTCCCCAAATTTCATGACTAAAAGCCTATAAATGTCACCATTGTCATTTGACTCCATAATTTTCTTTCTCTTTTCTACCATGAATCCCATGATATCATGGGAGTTTAAAAACCCATGATATAATGCGATCCAGGTCGAGATAAGAAGACTTTCAAGGCTTTTTAATGCACGGGCTTTTCAATTTATAACGTTGGATCCCATGATATCATGGGTTTTTAAACTACCATGATATCATGGGATACATGGCATAAAAGTTTTTAAAAAAAGTACTAGAGTTCAAATGACTCTGGTGACATTATTAGATTTTCAGCCATGAAATTGGGGATGCGGGGTTTAAAGGGGATTGATATGTCAAATCCCCTATTTTTAATGATGCGTGATGAGAATGTAAAATGTTATATTTTTCTCCCTTAATGTTTAGTCCTTTATACTCATTTGATGCCTAAATGTACTCATTATTCTTATATTTTGATTTAGGATGCAAATGGAGGTGTTAATTGCTAAACGAAGCTAATTGGGCGATTTTAGATAATTTTCGCATCGCTTCGCAAGCTGGGCATAACTCTCTCATCTGAGCTCCAATTGAGATGATTCAAGATGCTGTGGAACGTCAAAAGAAGGTGATCATATTTGATGCTGAATGAATGGCTGATTTGGAACCGGTCTTGTTTAGAGGAAATCAAGCAGAAGGGTATTATGGTAATTTTGAAGAAATCGGGAGTTTCTCGGAACATGCCCAATATTGGGCTCATTTTGTGCAGAACTGAAATTGGTGCAACTTTACTTCTAGGGTTGAGTTCAACAGAAACCCGAATAGGAAGATATCATCAAAGAGAAGATTGTAATAAGTTTTAATATTTTATTTAATTTTTCTCTCTCCTGTTTCCACATTAACCAATTCTACCCATGTATTTCTTTAGCAACAATTCTCCCTCACGTCACTCTCCTTCTCTGATTCAGTCTTTCTAAAATTTTTTTTCACTTTCTAATCCTCATCCAACACCAACAGCCCATACCTATCTCTTGTTCCAGCCACTCTTTTCCCTCCGCCTCACCCTTTCCCATTAAAACTCTCCCATCTCACGGCTGCAATGATGTCCATCAGAACATCCCTCACAATCTCACCATATCTCACAAGCAATTTTCTCTATCATGCCTCTCATCCTCTCATCCACGTGCCCTATTCCAACCCTACCTCTCCACTCTATATAAAGCGATCCCCACATCTTCTCCTGGGAGGAATTCTCTCCCTCTCTCTCTTTCTCTCTTCTTTTTCCATTTATTTTATTTTGCAATTATGGCCCTGCGTGGCTAAAGCTTTGTAATTGGTCGAAGGAGACTGAAGCCTCGGAATAAATACTGTGAGATCTAATTTATTTTCACTGATCAATTTATGTTTTGAATATGGGTTGTTCTTCTGTGTTTAATTTGTTTCCATGATTGTTTCGTTTAATTGCTAGGATGCATACTAGTTTATTTTTCGTTAAAGTCTACTGCTAAATTAGAAATCAAATCTGTAATTGTTTGATCCCTCTAATTTGTGAAGCAACTGGTATTTAATAATTTACTGCATCAGTAATTGTTAGATATTAGGAAGAACACCTAGCTAAGTTAAATTTAACCGCGTGTGCTTGTGTTGTTTAGATTCATCAATCTCTCTTATTCTTCATGCTGTTACTAAATTAAATCTTTAGCGCTTGTCTTGGGTTGTTTAGTAATTAGGGTTAATTGGAGCGCGTGTTTTCTAATTAACTGATTAAGGAGATAGGCAGTTAATTCCAACGATGAATATTCAAAGTGTAAATTGATTTATATTTGCATCTATGATCAGTTTTGAATTTCCGATGGTGGATGTTAACTTCAACTAATGCTTGCTCATTTGATTGAATTCGTTACTTTATTGCTCTTTATTTGTTTTTATTTGTTTTTGCTTCCAGTATAATCAAAACCCCCATTTTTGATAATATAGCATAAAACTTGGTTAGACACTCTCCGAGGGAACGATCCTTACTCACACTACTACATTTATTATTTTTGGAGTAAAGGTTTTATTATATTTGGGTGCCGGTGACAGCACACCAAATTTTGGCGCCGTTGCCGGGGAGTGATTCTAGTTGATTTTTGTGCTTCTTGTGATTTTCTAAGTACTGTGTGCGCCTGCTGCTTCTGTCTCTTTCGACTCTTTTTTAATTTAATTTTTTTTCTTCCAACGCCTCACGTCTGTTTCTCTCTGACTTCATCTCTCCTCTTGGTCAAATACCCAGCACCCCTCTTTTCAATCTATCTCTCTGTCTCTTCGTTGTTTTCTCCACTCAGTCAGCAACTTTCTCTCTTTTCTCTCTTTTATTCATCATCTCATCTCTTTCTCTCATGTCATCTCACTCTATCATCTCATCT